>CM060691.1:44896875-46123687 GCA_030686995.1 Artemisia argyi
CCAAAGTTTGATCAAAATCCACTTAAACAGCTTTTGACTTTTTAAAGAGAACTAAGCACTTTGACTTTTGTGAACTTTGGCTTGATCTAACTGACTGAAATCATGTTTGTAAGTTAAATTTGGACTGAATTATGTTAAAACACCAACTTATCTAATGAAATGAAAAGATTTGGGACTCAAAAACCACCACAGTTAACTGTGGTGGTGTAATCTTTGTAAATTTGACTTTCCCTAATGTAAGAGCTGATTTATTGACCTATCTAACCTCTAATGACCTAAGTTTAGTTATTGAAACAGTTACAAACAACCAAGACACCTCTGAGTCCCTAGAACAGCTTGTGCCAAACACCCTTTTAAACAAGCTCACAATTGATTTCTCAAGTATTTTACTTATTTAAACTTCAGCACAGATCTCTGATGATTGTTTATGATATAAGAAACTATTTTAGACACATAAATACCAAAGAACACAACAAAATTCCACAGAATCATAAACAAGCCATTATCACAGTTAAAATGAAAGACTAAGCAATTATGAAATTTAAAGAGCAAGCAATCTATTTTAACTAATGATCACACTTAATTATACCATATAAACATTAAAACACAAACATTTAAACACAGATTCTACTTAAAAGTGATATGCAAAAAATTTGAGTGATGGGCTTACAATTGAGTCCAGGACTGAGAACAAAGAATCAAGGAACACAATCACCACCTAATTGCTCCCATGAGCTTCTAATACCATATTCCAATCCAAGCTTAGCTTCCAACCATCTCTGCCTTGTTTGTGATTTTTTTTTTTTTTTTTTTTTTTTTTTTTTTTTTTTTTTTTTTTTTTTTGTTTGTTTTCTGCTTTTCACTAATAACTGAATGTAAGTATTACTAGTAGCTTAAATATGCTTTTGTGAACCTAGATAACCTAAGTTATCAGCTACAACAACAATCAAGCATTAGAGAATTTTTGAAGTTAATAAAACTTGAAATTTAACTTAAAACTGAAATGGTATTGATTAATTAAGTTCAAAAGGTACAACTGAGATTACATTACTTGCTAATTAAAACTAAAGCTTGAATTTAAAAATACATTGAAAAATAAAAACTAAATTTTTCTACCCCTTGGTCCACAGCTTCTTCTTCTTTTTTATATCCCCCAATTAGGGTTTGGGGGGAAGCATTTGTCTTTTCCCAGCTTGCATTGGAGCCATAGGATGAGTAGAATCAATCTTGACCTTTGAATGGATTTGGCACCAAAATTTATCTTGGCGTTTTCTTTGAAGATAATTGATGCCAGTGGGTTTTTCTTGGAAGGTTATGTTTGTTTGGTTAGGCAAGGGGGGGGGGGAGGTGGAGTGTTGCAGTGAGGGAAGGATGGGGTGTGATGATGGTGTTGCAGGTTGTAGGGAGTAGGCTGAGGTGGAAGATGATGTTGACCGAAGGTCAAAGATGGGGGAGGGGTAGTATAATACGGGGTGTTATCTTTTTGTGTGGTGGGCTAAAAAGGTGTTGGGCCAAAGGATGGAGTGGGCTGATGGAGTAATAAGGTGGGTTGTTTTGGTTTGGGTAGCAAAGTTAAGGGTCCGGTTTGTTTGTTTAAGAAATAAATCACAAGGACCATAAATGTAAATCTGATTTTTAGGGGGTGTGTTTTGCCATTTTTCCAAACTCAATCCAAGGATATATCTTGCCAATTTGAATAGTCCAAGTATCATAAATGTCATTTTTTTCTTTTGAAATTCCTAGGGATCAGTTTTGCCAAGTTTGAAAAGTTGAGGGACCAAAACTGACATTTCTCCAAAATTCACACCCAAGGACTAAAATTGATATTTATGATTTCCCAAGGACCCAAAATGATTTTTTCTTTCAAAAATACCCCACCAGGGATTAATTCTGCCAAAAGTGAAACTCCAGGGACCATTTATGTCAATTTTTGGATTTTGAGGGGTAAAAGTGTAATTTTCTCAAACTTTTTTCACCCAAGGACTTATTTTGATAATTTTTTACTTTTCTTTGCCTTGGGTTGACTTTTCTTTCATTTTAAACTTCCAGGGACTAGTTTTGCCAAATTTTGAAACTTGAGGGACTGAAACTGCCAATTGTGCAAACTTTGTTCGTTTTTCATTTGTTTTTAAACATTTTGCATCTAAAACATATAAAACACACTTTTGGGATAAATTGTGTATTTTGATATGTTTTTGGGTGTTTTTTGGATGTTTTGGCAGTCCAGATACGATAAAACTGATGAGTGTTTGAGCACTCATCAATAGTTTTAGTTTCCTTTTTAATAAGTGTACTTATCCATGTACTTATCCATATCTTTGTTGGTGATGGTAAATCCATTTCCATCACCAATACTTCCGTATCATTTTGTTTAATCCACATCGTCCATTGCACTTTCATGGGATTTGGCCGTACAATAGCAACATACTTTTCGAATTGTTCCAATTTAGTACGCATACTTTTTTTGTCCCACTCAATGTAACGAACTTTCAACTTTTGTACCAATCTACCCCATGAAACTTGTTTTACCGGGTAACCTGTTTTTTTTTTTTTTTTTTTTTTTTTTTTTTTTTTTTTTTTTTTTTTTTTATCAAAAACGTTGCCACATAGGATTTCCACTAAATACCTATTAGTATAACTCCCATCCTGCAGCACAAAACCCATACCCGATAGCACCATTCCTTTATGTAGCCATCCAAATAGTTACAATCAGTCAACTACTAATAGCAGTTATATTTCTCCTTTGAACATCCATCTGAACATTCGAATCCTTGGCCACAGACTGCACTTGTAGAGTTGCTTTGCTCTTTAGACTCATCAGTTTAAGCCTCATCTTCCTAGTAATCTCTTCCAACAGCTTGTCACAACTTCTAACCTCCTTTGTAAACACTCTTTTATTTCTTTCTTGCCAGTTGCCACACATAGTAAACTGCAGCCCCAAGAAGTAGTTTTCTAAGCACACTTTTAATAGCATTAGTCTTACTTTGAGTGTTCATAGCATCAATAATACCACCCCAGTCATCAGGCATATTCATCATTCTGGCCTTCTTCTTTATTTTAGATCATACCTTCTTTGTGTAGACACATTGAAAAAATTAATGGTCATGGGAATCACGACAAGATTTGCAGAAAGGACGCTTTAGATCAGCACCAGGATTCCATACAAGCATTTTGTCTTGTGTAAATAACCTCCGTTGTATAGCAAGCCATAAGACAAATGAGTGGCTAGGAATACATTGTTAATGCCAGACCAAATAATGTTAAATGTTACGTATAAACATTAATATGTAAATGTCTAGTATCGAACCCGAGACCACGGGATTGCACACTTTACAAACAAGAATAATGTATAATAATATATATATATATATATATATATATATATATATATATATATATATATATATATATATATATATATATATATATATATATATATATATATATATATATATGTTAAATGTATCGTATATATATATTTATAAACACTTAATGGACTAAATGGTCGTTAGTTATTAACCGTATGGACTAATTATCATTAGTAATGAAAGATAAGGACTAGAATGTAATTTGGGAGTCAAGAAGGATCTAGAACACCCATGGGGGTGCCATGGCCGGTCGAACCCAACCCAATAGGGTCGACCCATGCTTTCTTGTGCTCCAAGATTCATCTAGTATAAATACAAGGCCAAGGATTAGGGTTTCATATCTTTTGTGCACACACACAACCCTAAAGTCTTTTCTTTTCCTCCTTGTTTTCTTGGCCGATCGACACAACCCCAACTTAGGGATTTGGGTCGATTTTGGTTCATCCAAAATTAGTGTTTTGTTTACTTGCATCAAACCTTTATTCGTTGGCAGTTTGTATGTATAAGAACGAGGTAATTACTTACTTTAGTAATTATCAAGAGATCGATAAACAAAACGGTAAGGGGTTTATTATTGATCTATTTGTACAAGAATCAAGGTTTATTTGAAGTGCATCGAGTACGTTTACTATTTATGTTTTAGTTAATCTTTATACGTGTTATTATTGATCCTTGCTTTCGCGTATGTGTTATATTGATTGTCAAACTCTAACAGTGGCATCACGAGCCATGGATAACATGTAATTGATTACTAAAACGTAATAAAAATCGGATCTTTAATTGTTTTAGATACATGTTTTTTTTCCTAGGGTTTTCTTTAATTTTTTTTATAAAATTTAAACCCTAACCCTAATTTTAGGGGGGGGGGGTCGATTTCCACTAAAAACCCTAATTAGGGTTTGTGGTTTTCTTGATTAAATTGTAATCACATAGAAACCCTAGGTCTTAAACCGGTTTTTGTGAACGTACTTGTGACCTATGTGCTAATTGTTAGGTTAATCCATGACGAAACATGCATGTTAGTCATGGATCTTGTTTGTTTATTTATTTGTCACATGTTTTAAATAGATCTAAAATTGGGGAAGACTCCAATTAATATATATTAAAATCAATTTATATGCTATGTGGTGTGTATATTGATTTTGGCCTACGCAATTGATACGTCAATGTATGTGACTCTCCTCCATCAAGAGGAGAAGGCCTTAATTGATTACATGCGTTATAATACCTAGAATTGATTTTATTAGGATCTTTTTAATATGGTTTGCATGTGGCTAATTGTTTCGCATTTTATTATTAGTTGTTTATTTTTCTTTAAAATTACTTGTTTTTGTTGTTTTCTTAATTGTTTGACTTGATGTAAGCAATAAAAAGGGTGATTTTCATAAAAGAAAATAATATGGACTAATAACGGTAAAACTAAAGTGATAAAGTAAGAATCTTGCAAGGTCTTAAGTGCCGATAGTGGTCCGATTCGCACGGTAATCAGCTCCCAGGCGAGACTAGCAAAATTCATACTTTATTACATGATTTTGAGATTGAATCCATAAACTTTTGCTTGATTGATGTTTTGTACAAATATGCTTTTAAAATTAAGTCCTTTAAGACGATATTCATAACCGTGATTTGAAGGCTTAGAAAAGAGTCTTAGAGTCTGCCTTGGTTATCACAATCTTGAATATGTCTTAAACGAATTAATTTTAAAATCATAATTGTAGAAAGTCATCTTAGGGTTTGTTAAACCTCAAGTAAAACTTTGTGTATTAATTTTACGAATTGGTAATAAAAAGGTTTTGAAAACTTATGCTATAAAGATGAGTGCATGCATCTTTATACATATTTTGATTTACACATCAAAATTAAATACCCTTATAATTTAAGTTACATGCCATCTATCTATAAGGAAAACTTGGAATTTTAATTTAGTAAACGTGAGACCTAGGCTGAATTACTATAACAAGGTAAAATTTTTTAACGCGTGAGACCATAATTGTAATTTTACAGTTTCTAAGGTAGACGACTTAATTAAGTTGTGCGTGAGACCTAGAACTTAAGGCATGAGATGGGATGAAACATGCTTACAAGGAAAATTGATGAATCAATTTGATGTAATTCCCATAATGATCTAGGAATTGGAAATCTTGTTTGCCAATTATTGTTCGACAGATTACTATCTTTCGTATTTTCACCACTAGCAGATCAACTGATGTGGTGGAACTATGTAAAGTTAGATCCTAGGTTTTCAAGAAAATTTTGGTGGTTATATGAATATAGCTATGGGTATTTTATTTTCTTGAAGATATTTATTATCGAAAATACTAATGTTTGAACTTTTATCTGTAGATATGGCTCAACCCGATACCCCATCTGTGATTTCTGCTTTCAAGAGTCATCTTGAGAGAGAAAAACTGACTGGAAATAATTTCAATGATTGGTACCGCTCACTTAGAATTATCTTGAGGTCGACCGGTAAGATGGATTATTTGACCGAAGAATGCCCAGCTGAGCCTGCTGAACCAGAAGCAGTTAAGGCGGCATGGAGGGTGGAACATGCTAAGTTCAATGAGGTTGCTTGTTTAATGCTCACTAGCATGAGTGCTCAGTTACAAAAGAAGTTTGAGTACTTTTTCCCTAAAGATATGCTTGATGTACTTAGGCAATCTTATGAGAAACCACCTGCAGTTGAATTGTATGATGAATTGGACAAGCTACATAACTGCAAGCATGGTGATGGTAAACCAGTTGAAGATTATGTGACTGAGATGAAGGAATCTTTTGATCAGCTTCACAAAATTGGATTTGGTTACCCGAACAATGTGCAAGTGCACTTGATCAACAGGTCCCTTAACAAGGACTTTGCTGGTTTTGTGTAGAATTTCAACATGCACTGCTCGGGGAAGACAGTCTCAGAATTACTCGCACTGCTTGTTGATTATGAGAAAACTCTACCAGCCAAGGTCAAGGCTCCTACCCCACAAGTGTTGGCAATTCATGGTGGGAGAATCCAGAAGAAATCACATGTGAACAAAGGCAAAGGGAAGGGTAACAAAGGCAAGCAGGTCATGGCCTATCAACCTGAACCCAAGATGAAGCAACATCAGCCTAAGCAGAAAAAGGTGAATCCACCAAATAAGAAGGATTAGGCATGTCACCATTGTCATGAAAAGGGCCATTGGAAGCGCAATTGCCCTCTCTACATTCATGACTTGCGACTCAAGAAGCAGGGGAATGAAGCTGGTAACCCCAGCTCATCAGGTGCGTTATTTATGATTGAATTATTCACTCTTACTCCTAAATTGAATTCATGGGTATATGATACGGGATGTGGCATTCATATTTGCAATACCTTGCAGGGGTTTAGAGTTGAGAGAAAGCTGGCCTATGGACAACAATTCTTGCACGTTGGTAACGGAGCGCATGCAGGAGTTGAAGCTATATGAGATTATGATTTAGTGTTGCCTTCGGGCTTAGTACTATCTTTAAATAATTGTCATTATGCACCGTCAATTGTTAGAGGTGTAATTTCATTTTCATGTTTGTTGAACCTTGGTTTTGAGCATACTTTTCTAGCAATGGAATTTTGGTTTCTTTAAATGGTGTTTTTTTATTTTAATGCTATTGCTGTGAATGGTGTCTTTGAAATTGATATGAATGATAATGATAATGCTTTTGTTAAAAATAATTCAATGTATAGCATCAACAATAAGAGAATCAAGAAAGGTCTGGATTCATCTTATCTTTGGCATTGTCGACTTGCTCACATTGGCAAAGATCGCATGAAAAAGCTGCAACATGATGGGCTTTTAGAAAAGATCAATGATGAATCATTTGATAAATGCGAATCTTGCATTGCTGGGAAGATGACTAAGAAACCCTTTAAAAATAGGATTGAAAGGGCGAATGATCTACTTGGTCTTATTCACACAGATGTGTGTGGACCACTTAGACATGTGTCAAGGAGAGGTGCTAGCTACTTCTTAACATTTACGGATGACTACAGCCGTTATGGTTATGTTTATTTACTTGAACATAAACATGAGGTGTTTGAGACATTCAAAGTGTTTAAAGCAGAAGTAGAGTTGCAACTAGGAAAGAAGATTAAAGCTCTTCGATCCGATAGAGGTGGTGAATACATGAGTCAAGAGTTTATAGATTACTTAGCAAAGGAGGGAATTGTCCAGCACCTTACTTCTCCATATACTCCACAACAAAATGGTGTATCTGAAAGAAGGAATCGTACATTGCAAGATATGATACGAACTATGTTTAATCTAACAACTCTACCTTACTCGTTTTGGGATTATGCCTTTGAATCTGCAGTTCGCATTTTAAATATGGTTCCAACAAAGAAGGTTGATAAGACTCCATATGAAGTATGGACTGGAAAAGCTCCAAACTTGTCTTATCTAAAGGTCTGGGGTTGTGAGGCGTATGTTAAACGTGACTCAGCAGACAAACTCCAACAAAGATCTGTAAAGTGCATCTTCGTATGTTACCCTAAGGAAACTATGGGTTACTACTTTTATTACCCAGCTGAAAACAAATTTTTTGTTGCAAGGTATGGAGACTTCTTAGAAAAGGAGCTCATATCTCAAGAATTCAGTGGGAGAGTATATGATCTGGAAGACGATCATGAAGATGTAACACCTTCTGAAAACACTAGCCAACTTCCTGAAGAACCTGAAAGTTTAGGTCCTCCACCAGAAGTTGAAGTGATTCCCGTTCGCAGATCTTCAAGATCTGTGAAGGCTCCTACACGTCTATGTCTCAACGTGGAGTGTGATGACAACTTGATAGGGGATCTTGATGAACCTACAAGTTATAAAGCTGCTATGAATAGTCCTGAGAAGGAAAAATGGCAGGGAGCTATGAATGGGGAAATGCAATCCATGAAAGACAATGAAGTCTGGGAAGAAGTAGACCTACCTCCGGGTGCCAAGCTAGTTGGGAGTAAATGGCTCTTCAAGAAAAAGACTGATATGGATGGCATTGTACACACCTATAAGGCCCGTTTGGTAGCTAAAGGCTATACTCAAACTTTTGGTGTTGACTATGAGGAGACCTTTTCTCCTGTAGCTGACATAAGGGCAATTAGGATTCTTATAGCCATAGCCGCTTACTATGACTATGAGATTTAGCAAATGGATGTCAAAACCGCCTTCTTAAATGGTCGCCTAGATGAAGACATCTATATGGCGCAGCCTGAGGGGTTTGTGAATCCATAATTCCCAGATTGTGTATGCAAACTTAAAAGATCCATTTATGGATTAAAGCAAGCATCACGACAATGGAATAAGAGATTTGATAGTGAAATTAAGAAGTATGGATTCACTCAAAATCTTGATGAGCCATGTGTATATCACAAAGCTAGTGGGAGTAATGTAATTTTCCTTATACTATATGTCGATGACATATTGATCATGGGGAACAACATTCCAAGTTTGCAAAAGGTTAAGGCATATCTTGGAAGTTGTTTTTCTATGAAAGATCTAGGGGAAGCTGCATTTATTCTGGGAATCAAGATATATAGAGATAGATCTCAGCGATTAATTGGATTAAGCCAAAGTGCTTACATTGATAAAATATTGAAGAGATTCAGTATGCAAAATTCCAAGAAAGGATATTTGCCGATGCAAGAGCAACATGGCTTGAGCAACAAAGTTTGTGCTTTAACACCTGAAGAGGTGCAACGCATGAAGAGAGTCCCTTACGCTTCGGCTGTGGGATCTATTATGTATGCGGTGAAAAGCACAAGGCCTGATGTGGCGTTTGCTCAGAATTTAACCAGTCGATATCAACAGAATCCAGGTGAAAAACACTGGACTGCTGTTAAGAATATTCTTAAGTACCTTAGGGCTACTAAAGAGATGTTCTTGGTTTATGGGGGTACTCCATCTGCAGAGCTTGATGTAACAGGTTACTGCGATGCTTCTTGGAAAGGTGATAAAGATGATACGAAGTCTCAGACAGGTTATGTCTTTGTCATTAATGGAGGAGCTGTTGATTGGAGGAGTAGAAAGCAGAGTGTACTAGCGATGTCTGCTACAGAAAGTAAGTATATAGCTGCTTCAGAACCTGCAATGGAAGCTGTTTGGATTAGGAAGTTTGTTTCAGGGCTTGGGGTAATGCCTTCGATTTAGCGACCTATAAAAATGTATTGTGACAACTCAGCCGCAATCACATTTGCCAATGAACCTGGAATCATGAAAGGCACCAGACATTTCCCGATTAAGCACCACTATGTCAGAGAACAAGTTGAAATAGGTGAAATCGAAATGCTCAAAGTTCACACAGATGAAAACTTAGCTGATCAATTTACAAAGCCTTTACCTGGCACCAAGCTTTATAAGCATGCTGAAGGAATAGGACTAAAATTAGCTGATAGTTTCATGCCCATTTGTGATTAGTATTTGGATAAGGGATGTAATGTACAATTATTAATTTTAATGGAATAAAGTATTGGTTATGTTTATTTATTCATTGTTTTAATAATATATCCTATATTTGCATGTTTAAGATCCATGAATAATTTATTATTCTAAATGGTCCATTGTCGATTAATGATATGGGAATATCATTAAACTAAGACAATTTTGAGTAGTGGTTAAGGATATACTTGAAAGTATATTGATGCGTAGTCATACTAATTTCACATGATATTCAATGAATTGAGTATTGGACTTATCCCAATAATATGATTTAATTTATTGTGAGAATCATATTTAAAAGTTATCCTCAGACTTGAGATACCAGATAAGTGTCATGAATGTAGTGCATTTTGTGGAGCAATCTACCGCTTACTGTAATTGGAAGTCATAAGGGTTGTTTTCAGAATGTTACAAAGTTCATGGGTTATTCTTGTAGTCAAGAGAGAATTCGTTCCTTCTGATTTGTTCAGAAGTTTAATACTGCTGGGCCCCTCGTATGGTTGACAAAATGTTTGCGTGGCCACGCCCAAAGTCTATCTGGAATACGTTCAGATGTTTTGGTAATTTTGTTCAATCATAAAGAGACGAGAAACAAAATTTAATAAAGAACCTCACATCTTTATTAATGTAGTATTAGAGGCGAAAGGATAATAATAATGATGAATCATTAAAGGTTTTCCAGGAAACCTAGCTCAGGTCGAACCGGGGGCATTGGAGTGTTGCAAGACGCTAACCAATGTCATTTTACTATTAATGGATATACGAGTGGGAGCTGTTAAATGTTACGTATAAACATTAATATGTAAATGTCTAGTATCGAACCCGAGACCTCGGGATTGCACACTTTACAAACAAGAATAATGTATAATAAATATATATATATGTTAAATGTATCGTATATATATATATATATATATATATATATATATATATATATATATATATATATATATATATATATATATATATATATATATATATAAACACTTAATGGACTAAATGGTCGTTAGTTATTAACCGTATGGACTAATTATCATTAGTAATGAAAGATAAGGACTAGAATGTAATTTGGGAGTCAAGAAGGATCTAGAACACCCATGGGGTGCCATGGCGTGTCGAACCCAACCCAATAGGGTCGACCCATGCTTTCTTGTGCTCCAAGATTCATCTAGTATAAATACAAGGCCAAGGATTAGGGTTTCATATCTTTTGTGCACACACACAACCCTAAAATCTTTTCTTTTCCTCCTTGTTTTCTTGGCCGATCGACACAACCCCAACTTAGGGATTTGGGTCGATTTTGGTTCATCCAAAATTAGTGTTTTGTTTACTTGCATCAAACCTTTATTCGTTGACAGTTTGTGTGTACAAGAACGAGGTAATTACTTACTTTAGTAATTATCAAAACGGTAAGGCGTTTATCATTGATCTATTTGTACAAGAATCAAGGTTTATTTGAAGTGCATCGGGTACGTTTACTATTTATGTTTTAGTTAATCTTTATACGTGTTATTGTTGATCCTTGCTTCCGCGTATGTGTTATATTGATTGTCAAACTCTAACAAATAATACTATGGAACAGTTGGCATTTGATCCCTAGTCTTGCCACACTTGTTTAGTGACGTAGTGTTTGGTTCTCCCATCATTGCATTTCCACATAGTGTAATCTTTCTCACTGTTTCTGTAAAGCAGGGACTTCAATGCTATTGAGAACAGGAAACAAAGTCAACCAACTGTTTGGCCATTTCCATCTTCCATTTTCCACCATATGAGACACAGTAGCTCCATCATGTAGCCTAGCAATATATAAGTATCTTTGGATATAAATTGACAAAAAGGACCTAATTCACTCTAGTTATCATGATGGAAATTTACTGTTAAACGCATTTTATTAAGTGTTAATTGATGGATTAGAACATTTGATTGATATGATGAAATTAGGGTTAGGGTTTGAAAGAATTGGGGGAAAATATGAGCGGGGTAATTTTGGAGTGTGTGGGGTGTGTTATACGTTTATTTTAATTAAAATTAAATGCCACGTATACCACTAACCAGTTTTCAAACTTTTTACCCGGTTGCCAGTCACCTTATGGGTAGATTGGTACAAAAGTTGAAAGTTCGTTACATTGAGTGGGACAAAAAAAAATATGCATACTAGATTGGAATAATTCGGAAAGTATGTTGCTATTGTACAGTTAAATCCCATAATGTCCTTGTTACACCTTGCAAAACAAAATTAATTTTTGCCCGTCAATTTATTCGTGATAATGAATGTTCTATCTAAGTTGACGAGTTTGGTTTTTCTAAGAAGGCATTTTTTAACTCGCTAAATACTTCGATGTGATAGCACCTCATATTTGTATCATGTCACACCACCTCTTACCTACCTTCAAGCTCTTATCCACCAGTCAACATACATGGAACCCGCGTTTTGGTCATCCTGGAAGTAATGTGATTCGTTTGTTTATGTCTAGCCATACTGTTTTATGTAATAAAATAAGGTCTCCATGCTTTGTCACATGTGTCAACTTGGCAACGCATGAGGCATTCATTATTTAGTTCACATACTATTGTTCACTCTGTGTTTGACATTGTTCACTCAGATTTGTGGACTTCTCCACTTCCGAGTCTTGATAGTTTTAAATATTATATTATCGTTCTCTCAAAAGTGGAGAAGTCCAAAAATCCGAGTAAACAATGTCAAACACAAAATTAACAATATTATCTAAACGATAAAATGAAAGTCTCATGTGTTTGCCAAGCTGTCACAACACGCATGGCAAAGCACATGATGAGACTTTATTTTATTACAGAAAATATAATGACTAGATAAAAAGAAAACAAAGTACGTCACTTCCAAGATGACCAAGACGATGGTGCCACGTTAGTTGACTTGTGAGAAGGGCTTGAGGGTACTTAGTAGGCGCTGTAACATGGTACAAATCTCCGGTAATGTCACATCGGAGAAGGATTTGGTGAGTCAAATAGTCCTTCACAGAAAAACCAATCTCGTCAAATTCAATGAAACATTTGTTATCACGAGTAAAGTGAACTAGTGAAGAACAAAAATAAGTTCAGTTACAATATTGGGTGCTACAAGATCACTACGCAAGTGTAAGGAACAACGTGGGTTAGGGAATGTGCTATGGCCTATGTTGGTGACAAGAAGGATTTACAATCACCAACATAGATAGATGGATGAATAAGCGCATTAAAAATAGAACTTAAATTATTTTCATTGGAATTTAAATGAGAAAACACACCTGTATCCATGTTCCAACCTTCCAACCTGCATCACAAAAATCTTGAAGCCTTAACGTATTGAAAACATGAGGGAGAAGTGTTGCATTTCTTGATCATTAGTAGTAGATATACTATATTACTATATATCAAAGCATTACCATTTGATACTTGATTTTGTCCAACAGTAGCTAAATTACCATGCTTATAGAACTGTGTATCCAAAGTAGGGAAATATTGTGCGAAGGGCATTTGACTTTAAAGATGTCTGGTGGGTCTCGAACGGGGATTGGGCCTGTTGGGCGAATGGTGAGCGAGCCTGAGTGTGGGGTTGTGTAAATACAATTTGAAACAATAATTGATGGGCTTGAAGAGGTGTTGTTGGGCTCGAATCATCTGGTAGGTGCTTATATAACACTTCAAATGTGTACTCTGTGAAATATTTACGAACGGGAAAGCAATGCTCGGGAAAGTTTTTGATGTTCTTAATGAGGTTGTGGTTGATACTTGATCGTGAACATGAACGTCTTATTACTAAGGTATATTTCTGAGTTAGTAGTGGTTTATGGTTCAACTTCTATATATGACTTTTTACAATGGAAGACGAACTATTGGCATTAACATTAAAAAGACATAATACCCAAAAATTTTGGGTGTTTTTGACTAAAACGTGCGACTTGGTGACGAAGTTGAATGGTTTATAATGTTGACTGGTCTTAGCAAGATTTCTCTTTGCGCTTGTTTTAATATGCTCATTGACCTTAAATTTAATTATTTATAGGTGCAAGGTGATGTAGTCGTTGTAGACACGATACAATTTCTGTCTAAGTAGATATGCACAAATTGGGGATAGACACGATACAATCTCCCATCGTAACCCTACCAAGGCTAAATAGGTCCAATATGTCACCCTTTAGGTTTGCTATTGCTGGGACCAATGACTATGGTTCTGTTTAAGATCTAGTTAAAGCCTAGTTTAAGGAATGGTTGACACTCTTTAAAGTATGGTTTATAGGACCACTTTTTATAGTTTTCTAAATTTTTTACCTTCTGTTTTTGTGTATGCAAATTGATCCATAAATTCTATATCAATAAAAGTTTACCTAATAGGGATTATCTTATTCAATAATTTTCACAAAAAGAGCCCATGTTCAACACATTGAATGAAATGAGCATAATCAGTGGTGGAATTTGAATATTTGTATTTGGGGGGGGGGGGGGGGGGAATCGGAGATTTGTTTGTTATCAACTAAATTACTCCAAAACTTATAATATTTGCATTAGTTGTCGCAACTTTTGGGGAGTCGGGACCCTCCCCTGCCCCTTAAGAGTTCCGCCATTGAGCGTAATCAACATCCACACCAAAAATCACGGCAACAACAAAGTGTTAACACTGTGTTTACAAGTATCTTTTAAGTAAGGAAAGGAAAGGAAATAAAGAGAAACAAAATTAAGGAAGGAAAGGAAAGAAAATGAAGGAAGAAGAAAGTCAATCTTGTAGAAAAGCGGTGTTCTCGAATATCACTTAAGGAGGGAAAGAAAAGTAATATGACTTAAAAAAGAATAGTGATTTGGTTGATTTTGAAGTAAAATGTTTCCTCCTAAAATTAAGCTGAAAATGTTTACTTTGTTTTTTCAATCACAAGTTAATAAATTGCAAAAAAAAAAAAAATGTAGTCATAGCCAAATAGTGTAAAACAAACCCAAGCATTGCTGATGCATGATCAAACTCCGATCTCCGCAAAACTTTACCTTACCCGGTAAAACAACCCAAATAATAACTTTATAATGATAGAGGATTAACAATTTAACATTTTAGATGCAACATTCATTCAATACAAAGTCTAATGGTTGGAGGTCCTTAAATGTTGGAACATTCGCAATAATAAAATCGACAGCCTCAGCGATGTCTTTAATCTCGCCAAACAAAAAAATTATTATTTAGTGTGCTCAGCTCTTTGATTCTGATGTCCAATCTTCCCCCCTTTGGCGGTCTCATAATGATACATCCTTTAATGTAAAACATCCAAAGTAAGTCTTAGCTTATGTTTGACGCGGAGCTTTTTGGAGCCTTTTGGGATGAGCGGTGAGCAAATGAGCTTTTTAAAGCTTTTTTATTGCAGCTAATTTTACCAAACACACCCTTATTCTCGACATCAAGCTTTACACTTCCGCATGGATTTCAGTTAGATATAGGAAAGCCTCGATCAATTGGATTGGATGGTATAGCAATCTTGTCACTCTATGTTTATGACGATTTAGACTGTGTACTTGATTATTTATGTACTTATCAACACATTTATAAAAGGAATACAAAAACTTTATTCATCTCCTGAACCAAGGTCACAAAAACAAACTAGAGGAAAAAAAATCCATTCTCATTTTTACAGAACTACAATTTCAAGTGCGCTCATAATATTGGAGCCCAAAGGTTTTACTAAAAGAGAGCATTTGAAACCTTTGGTTTTTTTTTCTTCATTTTGGTGAAAGATTTGAATAAATTGATGATTAATGTTCCTGTGTTTAAGTTTCCGCTTTCAGTACTCGGCAGCGGTATTCTCCCAATGCCCAAATAGGGAAGATGTTTCTGTATGCAGCATACGTGATCATGCAGTTTCTGTTGAATACCCCCATGATCTCCTGCATTTTGTGAGCCAAAAATTCAAAATATCAGGTATGGATTGTTAGGCTATTTGCCTATTTTTATCACAAAAAAGGTGGTACATAAATTTGAAAAGTATCTCAAATGTGCAGTTATACTCAGATATATAATCAACAAGTTGGCTCAAAGATACTAATTGAAATGACATTAGATTTACCTGTTGTGGAAACTCTCCATTTTCCATCTGAGAATTAATCAATACTCTTGCAGCACGATGCAATGGTGTTGGGTCTCTCTTAGCCTGAAAAAGGGTTTTGAAGTTAGATAACTAACTTCTCGAAAAACTTTAGGTGAACTAGTAGTATAAAATTAATTTACCTTAGTTTGTTAAACAAAAATATATATGAAATTGGCTTTGTTAGTATAAAATCAACTGTGCCTTATTCGTTATTGTAATCTCAGATCACATCTACTATTGTACAAGATATTAAATTGGCTTGTTAGTATAAAATCAGTTTTGTGTTAGTCCAGTGTTTCTTGGTTTATTTTGTTCAAACTTGAAAAAACATCTGACAGCAAAATAAAAATGCTAAAGATTGGCTGTAAATTAAATTCATACCTGCTCAGCATCGATTAGAGCTAACATAGCCCATCCTGTATTTACAACATGAGAGCGATTTCCCTCAAGATTGGTATAAACCTGTACACAGATCATTAACACATTAAAGTCAACAATATTGGTACTTTGATAAAGTTAAACAAAAATGTTATTAACTGAATTCCAATTTTTTGCTCAAAAAAAAAAAAAAAACTGAATTCCAATTTTACCTTGTCCACACAAGAGAGGTAGCTCTCTCCCCATCCACCGGATGCAAGTTGTTTAGACAAGAAAAAGTTACAAGCTTTGCGAATGCTAGAACAGTTAGAGTAGTTTCTTCCGGCAGCAACTAACCCTTTGACTCCAAACCATGTGCCATAGGTGAAGCAAACTGCCCACGAACCATACCTAGTGAAATTGCAAATTGTTTGTGATCAAATTATAATTGGTGATCCAATGTGCATAAATTTGGCATACAGACGTATAAAAAGAATAGGAAATTGCCAAGAAAGTTAACATAATATACAAAATTGGTCAATGTGGGGTAAAACAACAATTTCTTGCTCCTAAAAGTATAACATAAATTCAATTTATAACAAAAGAAAAGAGGGATATTTGTCAAAATGCTAAATTTTAAAAAAGAAAAAATGTGGTCATTAAATTTCTCTCTATAAAACTTTCACCCATTTGGTCAATTTTTGGTAAAATCATTGAACATTAACTCCTTATTGGTAAAAAAAATTAAAATAAATAAATAAATAAACTTATGTCGCCTTTTGATGAGCATGAACCGGTGGCAAATTTGATATTTTATGCTACCTTTCTTAGTAATTCCCTAAAAATAATGCATATAGCTCATATATAATCATGTGATTGCAAAAATAATGTGTGCAACAAACCATGAACCATCCGCTTCTTGGATTTTTTCAAGGAAAGCAGCAGCTTTATCAATACAACCTTGTACTTCATCTCTCCTATGTCCAGGATACAGTCTCTTAAATGCCACCAGAGCTTGAATTGCGGCCGAGGTACACTCAACATATCTGAAAAACCATTACCTGTTAGTAAACTAGCACAAAGACTAAACCTTCTAAGAACATTTCAGAGAATAGGTATTGATATCTTACGGGTAGTCAATAACAATGTCACCAAAAGTTTCAGCAGGATTGATCAACTGAAAGTAGGATTGTAAAGACAAATAGAAATGTCAGATCACATGGTTGATGATAAGTACAATTATGTTGCCACGACACCATATATATCACTAAGATTGGACAGTTTTTAAGATTGCAAAATGAGGTGTTTATATGTGTGTGTATGGGAAGATTTCTCTTAAAACAAAACAATCAAATAAACAAGAAGTCCTTATGGTCATTGCATTACCAAAGATTATGTTTCTAAGCTGAGAATTCAAAAAGAAATGCATAGGAAATGGGGTATTTGGTTGCAGTGAATAATCTAATAGCAATTGCATGGAGTGGTGGCGTACCTCCAACCAGCTGTAGGATCTTGTCAGTTCATATGTTGCAAAACTACCATCAGCGTTCTGCAATGATATAAAGGAAAGAACTTTTCAGGTATTAAGATAGATTCAAATCCATGTTTTGATCAGAAAGTTTAGCAGCTAAAAGCAAAGATGCGGGTTGTTAAGTAAGCATTACTATACAGAGCATACATGTACCCACAACAGTGGGGCACAAGCAATAACCAGATAATTATTGTGAAAGGAATCAAGGATGATTATACAAACCAAATTACCATTAAAGATAGAATAACATTGACAGCATCATAAAATCGCTTTGCGTCCAATGGCTCATCAACAATTTCTGATGGCAATTTTGAAAGCAGGAGTGCAGCCTGAGAGAAATCAAATAAAGCGTGCTAACAGTTAACAAAATGGAACTATTAAGATAGGAAACTTGAAATATGAGAAGAATATACTTTTAGCCCTTCTGCTGTACAATCTGAAATAGGCCATCCATGGTCTGCAGTTGAGAATGGCCATGCACCTTTTGAAATATGGCGATACCAATAATCAAGATCACCATAGCAGTTATCTAGAACCTTTAAAGTAAACAAAACCCATTAAAAAGAGCCAAGGCAATAAGGTTATTTGGCCAAGGACAAAAGTTTGCAAATTAATGAAACTGTGAGTTTTTCACCTGTGACTTCTTTATAAACATATGTCCCTTTTTCAGTGTTGGACCAAATTCTTCGATGAGATTTGTAGACATTATTGCTTGAACAGTAAATGCAGCATCCCATAGTTGACTACCATTATAACCCTGCATTAGAATATAAGTGATATGATGAAATTCCATATTTACTCCTTGATTAGAATATGTGTGGACAGCTTCTAATTAAAGAACGTGAGATGGTAAAGTATGATCTCACACCTGCATTTTCATGCCATCTTCAGCAATCCACAGATAATCCTGTATTCTCGGGAGGTGCAACTTAAAAGCCTCTGAGTTTGGGTCTTCTACCCAGCAGCAGAGCATATTTAACACCTGAATTAAGTATTTTTGTTAAGAATGAAATGACTTCGCAGATTAAAATTCATTAACTTGTAAATTATTTTCAAAATTAAGAATTAGAGTATGATAAGAGAGATTTGATTTACCTTGTTGACCGGCCCTATGCATATATAACGAGTATTCTCATCCTCGTAATGGATATGTTCCATTGCAGTGCGAAGAGCCTTTTCTCTCAACTTCTTCCCAGGCCAGCTCATAAGTACAGGCTCCACAAATTTGTCAAGAGTTGCCCAAAGTACGTCCTGGATGAGTGGGTGTGGATAGTAAAGATCTTCCTGCAGATAAGTAGGATCTGCTATTTAATATCCGAAACAAGTTAATGGAACTTATGTTCCTTATCAAAGTCTTGAACTAAATAAAAACAGATATCAACAATATCAGCGTTAATCATGACTCATGAGTCTTACAGGCTCATGACTGACTCTTCGTCTAACTGAAACGAAATAACAAGGGGAGTTCATAAATTTCAACATGTGGTCTGCTATGAACTAAATATCAAAACATTTATGAAACCTGAGTATGTATCTGAAATGTTAGCATACAAGTAGAGCATTTATACACACCTTTGCACAAAGGTTCCGTGCTTCATTCCAGTCTACGTCATGATAGGGGACAGTAAACAGCTCCTTTCTCAAGGCTAGAACTGTGGATGTGATGGGTCCAACAAACCTTTTTCCATATAGGTATGACATAGGCAGATAGACCATTCGACAATGACACCACATCCTACCTGACATGTTGTGGTGAAAGTTTAGCTGGATAGTAATCAAAATCTAGATGTTTAATCAAAAAGATCTGTCGTGTTGCAACTCATGAGAGTTTTTGAAAATATTAGTCGGATGTCATGAATGTGATTAATTTCCGCAAAAGAAAAACAGGATATAATGATACTAAAGTTATACAGTGAAAAACTACTAGTTAGTAGAGCACTTTGAATTGAAGAAACTAAAGCCTGTTTCACCAAATAACAGAATTAAAAAATAAAAAATAAAAAATAAAATAAAATTTGCATCACAACAACGAATTCGAGGCACTCGCCTGGATGCACTGGAAGGAAATATGGAAGGAGCCACATCTCAGGAGGCAACGGATTATTTCCAGGCCATTCAAATACACCAAGTACCTGTTTCAGCAAAGAATTAGATGAATAGATAGGTAATACAGAATCAAATAACAATAACAAGGGCAAGTTAACATACTGAAAGCCAAAACTTTCCCCATGATGTTATTGCAGTGGCACCACCATGGTCCAAAATCCACTTCCGCCCCTTCTCCATTGCCCCTTCCCCATCATTAGCTCCTTCACCTAGCAATCTCAAAGTAACATAATTCAAGGCGCTACCAAACATGGTGCTATGACCCTCAATGTGTAGACCCCATCCACCATCTATATTCTGCAGTTATGACAGTATATTATATTCTCAGTGACTTTTCAAAACATAGAAGATAAAGATTTTTCTTTAGAAAAAGAGAAGCGGCTACACTTACATGTGTATCATAAGGTATATCTCAAATAACAAAAGAACATTAAGCTATACATGCCTGATGATTGTAAAGGTAGCGACACATCTCCCGCTTATGCTCTTTGGATAAGACGGCATTCAGTGCCCCAGTAATAGATAGCGTAATAACCTGATTCATTATATTAACTTGGTCATTAGATTCCTGAAGCTTTTTTTCTCAGAAGGGTGAAGTACAAGGCACGTCTAGCAGTTAGCACTCTCATATGAATGGAAAAAGATAAAGACTAACCAAACCAGGTAATAAAAACATAGGGCCTCCGTAGTCTCCAGGCCAATGTCCATCATCTGCTTGGAGGGTTGAATGAAAACCAATTGCTCTTCTTAATACATTTGTTACTTTGTCCTCTGTAATATCTTCAGCATCTTTTATATTGACTTTTGGTGGGAAAACGGAGATTGAGTTTTCCTTTGCAAACTGCAAGTTTAAAATTATTAAACGGGAAATAGTGTTAGATGTCAAAGGATACAAAATACAAGCAAAGAGATACGCTCATGGAATAACAAGAACTAGGTACGCACCACTTGAAGTCATAAAAAGTTATCAAATTATGTACTTCTGCATAAAGCAAGCCAACACAATGTCGAGTGGCTTAAGACACTCAGCGCCGATTACAAGCATAAGAACCATATTTAAACTTATTAAGGAGGTGACCAAGTTTTAGGTGGATTGACTATGTCTATATACCTTGTGATAGAGAGAGAAATCTGATGAAAGTATTATAACTTGTATATCAGTTATTAATAATATAGGTGTAGATGGCCTTTTATGCTTCTTAATGCAAAAAATATATAAGATTAGCTCCCTTATGTAAAAAGTCACTATCATCCTATAACTAATCTAGTTAACCAAACAGGGAAAGCCAATCATCTTCAAAGTTCATCGTTATATCATGTTATCTGGTTGTTAACTAACGCAAGACTTAAGGCAATTTATATTGCTACATGCAAATTCACATTTTCTGTTTTTTGAGGCCATATTTGTGCAATACCAACACATGCTAGCCAGGCAATTTAAGCCATAGGTCCACATCTAGATAAGGAAGAATAAAAGATGATACTGAAAGAACATAATGTTGGCATTAACGGTAGGCCCATATCATTTATTATTATCCAGTTCAGCCATATGACTTGTACTTCATATCTTTCATCATTAGATCATATCTGGTGCTCTGCTGGAATAACCAATTCTCAACCTGACATTTACCATTTTCACGTGTATAGCTTAGGGACCATTGACATAACACTACCCATCTACAACATTTTCCAACTTCCCAACTTTTGTAAGCAATTCTATTTCTTTACTTTTCAAATCTTATGATTAAAAACAATCTCGACCACCAATGAGTTTTCCTAACAGCCAAACTACTCAAAATACACAGCATGTTTGTATGAATCTCGTTACATAACCAGACAAATTAAATCTGGTCACAATGAGGTCTTATTCCTTTATCTAAAAACCAAAATGCACATGCAAGTAAACAACTATAATCACCATTTTTCTTATTCCATTATGTCTCAAAAAGCCCTAACGCCAACTTCTTACAACTATAGACCTCAATAAGCCCTCACACCAACTTCCATTTCCAATACACACTTTTAACTTTTCTTTCAAACCGATTAATGTTGTATCTTTTGCTTATTATCTCTAAGCCACCTCATTAAAATGCCAACTAATATAATAAAGACATGTGTCCACATATTTTCTCTCTAATTCTCGCACTTAGTTTGCATGTGTCATAATTATTAGAGACAATCAAACTCCGTAGAAGGATATACCATTACTGGTAATAACTAACAAGCAATTACTCATAATTACCACATTTTCAAATCCTTGCACCTAGATTATAACACAATGTTTACTTTTAGCAACACATGCCTCATCCTAATAGCATACGAGTAAAAAATTTCTCGATAAGCGTAGTGTACGACTAAATCCACTAGTGAAATAAAATGTACCTGATCTAACATTTTTCCTCGATAACTGCCACGTCAAACCTTTAACAGAAAAAATTTACTAGTACGAATATTCCTAACCTAATATAACTGTTTTCTCGATAACATTATTGTGTGACCTTTAACTGACTAATGTATGAGACTAATATAAATGTTCTCCTAATATATATGTACTTCTCGATAACCATAGTGTCCGACCTTTACCGACTAAATCCACTACTGGAATAAAACGTACCTAACCTAATATAACTGTTTTTCTCGATAACCATATTCTACTCTTGAGCATATTATCAGACTTGTAAACTGACTAAATTAAATAGTACAATCAAAAAGTACCTGCCCTAACATAACTGTTTTCCTCAATAACCGTAATGTCCGACCTCTTAGATACTAAATCCATTGGTAAACCTAACCTAATATAACTGTAGTTTCTCAATTACCGCAGTATCCACCCTTTTGATCGACATAATCAACTAGTAGAATAAAATGTACCAAACCTACAATGAAGTATAACTGTATACTCTCGATTACCGCAGTATCTAACCTTTTGACTGACTAAATCAACTAGTAGAATAAAATGTACTTAACCTACAATGGAGAATAACTGTATATTCTCGATTACCGAAGTATCCGACATTCCGACCTTTTGACGAACTAAATCAACTAGTAGAATAAAATGTACCTAACCTACAATGGAGTATAACTCTATATTCTCGATTAGCGCAGTATCCAACCTTTTGACCAACTAAATCAGCTAGTAGAATAAAATGTACCTAACCTACAATGAATTATAACTATATTTTCTCGATTACCGCAGTATCCGACCTTTCGACTGACTAAATCAGCTAGTCTATACTTCTATATCTATACTATATTATAATGCATTTGGGACTATTCTGTAATTAGAAATGCTTAAAATTGAGACTTTTTTCTTGCTTATTATAGAAAGATTTCAAAATTAATTTGTTAGGAAGCAGGTTGGTTAAGAAGTTTGTTAGGAAGCGGTTAGTTGTTCAAACTAAAATTATTTGGCTTAACTATCTCTAATATCTCCTTATAAAGACAACTACACGTGTAACCGAATAACGCAAAATATAATCACAGGTACCCGCCGCCGCATTGAGCGGGTACCGTTCTAGTAGAATAAAATGTACAGTACAATTATATTTTCTCGATTACCGCAGTATCGACCTTTTGACCGACTAGATCAACTAGTAGAATAAAATGTACCTAGCCTAATATAAGTATCAGCTCATAACCGACTAAATGAACGAATACATTAAAAACAATTGAAAATGTACTACCTGAGTACGCATAAGCAGATCTGCGCTATGTTTCTTTTCGAAGCGGTTATCGCGAAACGTCTTCCGAAGGTTCTCGATCTCCGCAAGCTCCTCAACTGAACCTAACGTCGGATCAAACTCCCAAATTTGGCGGCCGATGTGATCGTTAGTCGTCCGTAGCCATGGATCACCTCCTTCTGCGATCTTCAGTTTCCACATTCCTTACTCCACTGTCAAATTCATTAAAAAAAAAAAAAAAAAAAAAAAAAAAAAAAAAATCGTAACAGAATTCAAATCGTGTTTTAATAACAGTTAGAAATGAAAACTAATTGAATAAGTAAATACATTTGTGGGATGATTTGATGCTGAATTTGATTGATTGTGATTTGATTTGATTTTAGGGTGAATGAATCAGGGCGATATGAATGAATGAGTACGTGTGTGTGTTTAATGTGAGTGTGATAGCACACCTATATTTAAAGAGTGACTGCTAGCTACTAATAGCTGATGGTTACTCATACACGTGATTGATTTATTTTTCTGATGGTCCTCGGAAAGTTCGTAGTGTTGCAATGATAACTAAATTACTTGTGGTGTATAAATTTTGATTGAGGATTGAGGTCATGTTGACGTTGTTGTGAGAAGAGAAAATATGTTGGCTTTTTTATATGTCACTTTTATTATCTATATATACTATAACCCAGAAAGTGGGCTGTTCAAAGTAATTGTATTACAAAAATTATTACCGTATAACCCCCAATTTGTGGCTCACATAAAAGGAGTACAAATATTCCTGTACATAGTACATATCTTTAGCAATGGTATTGGATGAAATATAACGGGAACTGTTACTCCGTCCCGTAAAAGAACTGTGCGAAACACTGTTCATTACCTAATTACACCGTTTTGAACATTGTTGCTCTCCGTAATGCATCTGTAATGGTGATATCTTGCAGGCTTTTATATTCTTTGATCGATAAATATCCATTAATTCATCTACCTCTTCAAACACTAGAAACTTCCAATAGACCTCTCTCTCGATTCTTCCCAAATATCCCATTATCTCACTTTTTTTTTGGGTAAGATCTACTTTTAATAATATACATAATCAATTTCATACTTTTATTTTGTTTTGTTTGTGGCTATATTGTTCTTCAACAGCGCACACACAAACTAAAAACCCATGACCTAAATCTAGGGTTCTTCAATTTTTTTACTGCACTTAATTTTGTTTTTTTTTGATAAAAAATATGTATTTTTATTCACAGGTTTATATTTAATAGCAGGTTTGAGTATTTTGACTGGGAACCATGGATTGCAGAAGAGGATGAAGTGCGCTGCCATGAATTTTTTTAATCAAAAGAGGATGAAGTGCATTGCAAAAGAGGATGAAGGTATGCAATTCTTTATCTTTTTTACTAATATGTGGTTAGTTTGTGTTTACTTTAAGTGGGTATTGATAGGGTTTTGGTTTTGTGATCCGAGTGTGGTTTCAATTTAGGCTCCTCTGTAATGAATATTGACCTCTAAGTGGGTATTGATATGATTATAGTGAAATTATGTTTTAATTTTGGTTCTTTGTTAATTTTGTGGTTTTTTTACTAGATTTATATGGTTTTATGTTTGATTCCAGGTTCGAAGAGGTATGTGATGTTGTATATAATATTCCGACGTCTTTTGATGTTCAGAAGGATGTGCTTAGTCAACCTTTTGCTGTTCAGAAGGAGTTGCTTATTCAAATTAACCAAATTAAGATCAATTAATTTCTTATTAATTTCTTTGGTTTTATAACTAATGCATGTTTATTAAATTTAGGTTAGTTATATATTTTTTGAGATGCACATGAAATTTTGGGGTTTTGGTTTAGATTGGTTTGTTTTGATGAAGATGGTGTTTTGTGTTGTAGGTAAAAAACTAAAAAAATTCCTTATTCACAACTTAATTCTTGAAACTCATGGTGTGGAACATGTTCAACAATTTATGAATAAGGATTTTTTTTACCTCTGAACAACAAAACTTAATACCCCATATTGGTTAGGACATTGAAGATGATCTTGGTCGTCAAATAAAGGTACATGTTTAAATACTTTTCATGATCATTGAATATTGGAAAATTTATTAGAATGGATTACCTTAAAATTTATGGTATATGAGTCACGAAAATAACCAAAGCGAAATGCTTTTTTTCAAAATATTTTAGTTTTCTAACGAATAAGTACGACAGAGTGATTGCGAGGTACTACTATATTACATTATTTATAATCATGGTTTCCAGCTGAACTAATTTTAGTAGATTTACGTTGGAAAGTGGAATGGTATGTTTGATGTATCAGCGCCAATTCTTACCCATTTTCATGATCATGGTGAAGTTATTGCCCATATTGTTACTTACAGTAATGGGTGTTCAGGGGGTATGGTATCAAATTATGGGGGCTTTAGGTGTCATATTATGAGGTTTTGGGTGTTTGTGCCCGGTGCACAGGGCTGCGGATTCAATTGTTCTTTCAATTCGCATATTGATTGATATGGTGCAGGGACCTACTGGATGTTGCTTTGTAATAAGATTGGGTAGCTGGGTAAAAGTATGTGGTCATGGTAGGCTATCTCCTGGTGAGCTATGCAACATCAGAACTGCAAACCATGCCTTCCAATCATGTTAGTTTTAACAATCAATCAGCACAGGGCAGCGAATCAGTTATCAGCGGCTCTTATCCACAGTAAGTTGTTCATGTTTTTGCAAACCCGTTTGTGTGATTTGTATTTGCTTCAATTTTTTTGGATCATCCATTTATAATTGTATGAACAAATGGGAATGTTGCAGACCCTTTTTAGAAATCTAAGCGTTGCTGTACAATTGGACATGCAGCGTTCTGTTTGTTTGAGCCCACGAATATCACCATTAGCACAGGTATGTAAAAGTATATGTGTATGTGTATCCATATCACATTTTAAATCATTCAAATAACCTCCATGAGACATTTTCTATTTACTTTTGAAGCGAGCTGCGAACCGGTTAGACTTAACCTCAACATTTTTGGTTGAAGGATTGGCGTGTTTGATGAAAAAGCTGAAGAAGCATCAGTTTTTTTTTTTTTTTTTTTTTTTTTTTTTTTTTTTTTTTTTAAGTTAAAAAGGGAATAGCTGGATAACAAACTTATCTTCTTAAAAGGGTTGTTTTTATTTTTATACAAGGGTACGAGTAAATTGTGTCGTCGTTTACAGATAGGAAGTCAAGAAACATGAATAAGTGTGGCTCTCAAGTTTCAGCGGCATGGTATTTATAATAATTCCATGCATTGACAGGTGGAGATGACACCTGCTTTGTTGCTGAAACCAGATGGCTAGGAGTGGCTAATGAAGTTAGCCAATGGTCACCTGAAGGTATTCTACTTTATACAAGAAACTGTTTTGTTTGTTGTTAAAATGATGTTTGGTTTGCTCTTTATTTGTGTAAATGACTAACACAAGTAGTAGTTTGTATAGGGTAATAGGATTTTGATTAGTTTGTGGTTGGTGCATATCAGTTGTTTTAAATAGTTTCACAACTAACTTTATTAACCTTTTATTACAAACCTTCAATAAGTTTGGGCAGCTAATAAATATTAAGAATCAAAAATTATTAACAAACCATCATTTGGCTTTATGGTAAACTGGGGTCTAAAATGAGTGTCGGTTTGAGGGCTGAAATGGGTGGGTTTTGGGGCTGAAATCGGGGCCTTTAGGTGCTGAATAGGGGATGAAACACGTGGGTCTGGGGTGCTGAAATGGGGGCACTTGGACGCTGCGATGGACTGAAATTGGTGCATTTATGGGCTGAAATGGGATCTGAAATGGATGCGAAAAACTGGTGGGTTTGGGGGTTGAAATTGGTGGGTTTGGGGGCTCAAATGGGCGTGAAGGAGAGAAGATGTAGCTATAGTAGTTAGAGATTTGTTAGTAAGTTATTCATATGTAATTCGTGTGTTATTTTTTTCCGGTTTTATAAACAGTCTACAGCGAGTTCATTGGATGGAGTAATTGACAGTCTCGGCTACTCAGCTCATTGCACCATCGCTCACTGTTCTAAAACCATATGGGAACATTGACGAATGAGACCAAAGGGGAAGAGTGACAGTTGGAATTCAGGTTTGCAAAATGCTGTAAATGAGTTTTGAAGAGCATGAAAGACTAGCTGTTAAAAGGCAATTTGTTACTCACACCATGATGCTACTATAGGTAACATTGATTGTGTTCCGTAACTTATATCGCATAAACTGTGTCCGGTTTTATTTTGCTTTTCTCTAACATGTACAATCAAAAGCAAAGACGTTGCCGTTACCATGAAATTACTGATTTTGTAGGCGATGTAACTTAAGGTAGATTTGATTACTGCTGTATAGGTCCATATGAATGTACAATATTGTTGGCAACATTATGTTGCCACAATGAAGTGAGAAGTTGTTTCTTGAAGAATGTTTTAGACATCTGAGACCTATTTTCAATAATATTTTGGCACTTAATTATTTAGTATCGTTTAATGCACTAGCTTCCATATCTATGTTGTGCAACCTCCAATGTGCGAATACACTTTATAGTCATACAGAGCTTATCAAGACCTGTTCTTATCTAAATTTGAAATACTATTTTTGTTACAAATATATGCTATATTAGTTTCCAAGTAACGACACGATACAAAGTGCACCAACTGAATACGTCGATTTCAAACACAGCGCAGCAACGCGCGGGTTTCCCTGCTCGTTTTATTTAAATTCAAAACTTCACTCAAATAATACTAAGAGGGAATTGCAAAAATCGTTCCTAAACTTTGGCCAATTTGCATGTTTCGTCTCAGAACTGTTGAAACTGCAAAAATCGTCCGTGTGGCAAACTTTTGGGGCAAATATCGTCCCTGACCAACATCAAATGACTAAAATACCCATGTTCAAACTTTAGGGACGATTTTTGCAATTTACTCTTATTCATTTTATTTTTAGTTTTTTACACAAATGGTCCCTGTGTTGCGTCAAGTTTTACAGTTAGTCCCTAATTTTGTGCAGTTAGTTTATCCATTAAGTTATTTGCACAGTTAGTCCTCAGTTAATATTTTTTGCAAAGTTAGTCCTCATTTTCTAAAAAAGTCCTTATTTTTTGCACCGTTAGTCCATCCGTTAATATTTTGCACCGTTGTCAATCCGTTAATATTTTTTACGTTCTCGTCTATTTTTTAACGTTTTTGTCTTTTTTTTTACGTTTTTGTCAATTTTTTTACGTTCTCGTCCGTTTTTTTTAACATTTACGTCTATTTTTTTTTACATTTTTGTCAATTTTTTTACGTTTTCGTCTATTTTTTTTACGTTCTCGTCCGTTTTTTTTTACATTTACGTCTATTTTTTTTACGTTTTTGTCAATTTTTTTTACGTTTTCGTCTATTTTTTTACATTCTCGTCCGTTTTTTAACGTTTTCGTCTATTTTTTTTTACCTGAAAAATGCAAAACAAGGGTCGTTTACTACCAAAACTTAAGCTATTTTTTTTACCAAATTCATAACTTATAAACTATTGTAAATTTTGTACTTGTGTAAATCATCAAACTTATTTGAAAAAAATGGACGAAAACGTATAAAAAAGGCTTATTTTTTCTAGTAAATAGCCCTTATTTTGAATTTTTCAGGTTAAATTTTCGTGTGTCTTGATGTAAAACATCATTCCGGACAACTTTTGTGTTTTACACTTTTGATGATTCGGACCAGAAAGGGGTCAAAACCGTGAGTTAAAATCGACACAAAAACTTTTTTTTTTTTTTTTAATCAAATATCAAGTTTTCTTCTAGTATACTTACCTAATCACAAAAAGGGCGAAAACGTATTTAAAAAAAAATATATGAAAACAGACAAAAACGTAAAAAAGCGGAAACAAAATTTAAAAAATAAACGAAAACTTTAAAAAACGGACGAGAATGTAAAAAAAAAAATAGACGAAAACGTTAAAAAAATTGACAAAAACGTAAAAAAAAAGACAAAAACGTTAAAAAAACAGACGAGAACGTAAAAAAAATAAACAAAAACGTTAAAAAATGGACGAGAACGTAAAAAATATTAACGGATTGACAAAGGTGCAAAATATTAACTTTGCAAATAACTTAACGGATGGACTAACGGTGTAAAAGATATTAACGGATGGACTATCGGTACAAAAAATAAGATTTTTTTAGAAAATGAGGACTAACTTCGCAAAAAATATTAACTGGGGACTAACTGTGCAAATAAGTTAACGAATAAACTAACTGCACAAAATTAGGGACTAACTGTAAAACTTGACACAACACAGGGACCATTTGCGTAAAAAACTAAAAATGAAATGAATAAGAGTAAATTGCAAAAATCGTCCCTAAAGTTTGAACAGGGGTATTTTAGTCATTTGATGTAGGTCAGGGACGATATTTGCCCCAAAAGTTTTCCACAGGGACGGTTTTTTGCAGTTTCAACAGTTCTGGGATGAAACATGCAAATTGGCTAAAGTTTAGGGACGATTTTTGCAATTCCCTCTAATACTAACATAACTTATCATGTTCAAATAAAACTTGATAGAATCTCAATCCTATAAAATTTGATTTACTTTAGCATGGTTTTTATGGTGGTATGACCTCTTCACGCGTAAATACCATAGAACAAGGGAAGAACCATGCGTGAGGGCGCCATTTTTTTTGCACTTGTACGGTGGTCTGCAACACCAAACAAATTTCAACGAAAAGTGGGGGAAAAGTGAGGTTTTTTATTATTATTTTCATTTGTGAGTGTATGTGGTACAATTGTCTCTGTTGTAAAAATCGGTCAAGGCGGCTAATCAATCGGCGCATAATCGCTGATCGGTTACTAAGCGCTCGGATTTATCATAATCGGCCTATTTAATCAGTTTGGTTAAAAATCGGTCAACAAACCCATTAATTGGACAAAATCGGTCAACAAAATCGCTTAAAATCAGATAAAATCGCTTAAAAATTGGTTAACAAACCGAGTAATATCTATGTTTGACTTTGAACTTTAAATATTTATGTATTATATTTATATTTGAACACTTGAAATATTTGAACTTAGATGCATTGTGCTTATCTCATACATATAAATACATAATATAATATAATATCTAAAATTACAATTTTGTACATAAAAAATCCAATCCTATTAATCCTCGCCTAACTGATTAATCGCTAGGCCCTACCTGACCGCCTCACTAGCACCTAGCAATTTCTACAACCTTGATAACTGTATAAAACGAGGTGAAAAACCCGCGCGTTGCCGCGGGGTTTTTGTTTATGCAAGTTAGCCAATACAGATTGGCAACAAAGTTTGTATAGATAACCTTGAAAGTAATAAATTTTTTTAGAAGTTGCTTAAAAAGCAGTTGCATTACATACTCGCCGCCTTGATAAAATCGTATAGCCTAGATCTGTTTGTGACGCCGTCATGTAGGAATTTACTCTGGGCCGTCACGTGTAATTGGACCCTGACGGCCTTGGTGACGCCGTCAGGTCCTAAGCTAAAAAATACTCTGGATCGTCACGTGTATTTTCCACTTCCACCTCTTTTGTAACTCTTGACGTCGTCATGTACAAAGGCTTGACGCCGTCAGGTACTGTCCCAGCAAGAAAATTTGAGACTTTGCCGTTTTCTTCACTTTTATGCTCCAAAAACGTCCAAAATGCTTCCTTTTCCAGATTTCTCTCTAAAAGTACCTAAAATGACAAAAGGAACGATTTAGGGTAATAATTGATCAAATAATCTCGAATTCGGGCTTAAATGACCCCTTAAAAGCGGTACACTTTTCGCCTCATCACTTTAACAAATACGATTATACAAGATAAGTTATTTACTTTATTCCTCAACTGCAATGCTTGATTAGTATGTAGAATTGGTCTTTATGTTTGTTTTGGTATCGCGCTGTGTCACATGTTTTAAAGCATTTTTAGGCCTTATGTTGGTGATGTATTATGTTTATGACCACTTCTTCCATTGATTCTTTTAGGTTGTGGATTGTCATATTTGCGGTGACCCTAATTCTGTTATTCCTTTCGCCTTTATTGAGTATACAGACGAGGGTAACTCTATATAATAGTTGATACTTCTTTTCAAAAGTTACTTATTAATTCTCGCTTTTAAATTTCGATGTCTCTTATGTTTCTGCAGAAGGTGCAAGGAATGCATTGAGTATGGCTGGAACTATGCTCAGGTACTACCTAATGACGGTTCTGACTTCAAAGACTGCCCATGGTAAGCATTAGCACCTGATGTTGAATGGGGTATGTGACCATACACTTTAATAAAACAGATGATCGGCTTAAACATACATTTTCCACAACCCACAAAAATTGGGATTTGACATATGTGTGGATAGTACTCATGATGGGTGAAAACGACCCGAATCTTCGCGATGCATTTTTCTTATTTTTTAAAAAATTGGGATTTGACATATGTGTGGATAAAAAGATTGGATTTTTAGTTTACGAAAAAAATACTTTTTTGACTCAATGTTACTGAAGACTAAGTTTACAACTTTTATTTTAAAGAAAAATCTTTACTTGCAACACTAGCATTTGGATTTGTGGGTTATGGCTTATTACCTTAAGTTAATAACCTACAGATGCCCTTTTATCAATTTATAAAAATTTTCTGCCTATTATTTGGTGACGGTCACAAAATTTTAAGGTCAAACAAAATGAGGCAATTGGTAAAAGCATTCTGAGTTCTATTTGGTCATGCATTATCTTTGGATAAAGGCCTGTGATTTTTCTTTGTTAGGCAGGGTTTGTTTACGCTTATGTGACAAGATAATAAGGGTAATTGTTTTTTATTTTATTCAATTTTGTGATGCGAGAATACACCTCGAATGCTGTAAAAGATCCGGCACACGCCACTTTAGTTTTTTCGTTCTTTTTTTTTCATACCGGAAAGAATTAGAAGTATGTATAGATAGTTATTGGCTTTGATGTTTTTGATCATTGTTAGTTTGATTGATATGAAACTATAGATGAATAGTAACTGAGATGCCTAAACAGTTGGTGGGAATGGAGAACACATCATTAAGAATACTTTAATTTATGTATATGCATCATTAGACAATTATTGCTTCTTAAGACATTTAGTTTGCAGAGGCTGCAATTTGGGTAGCAGTCACGCCTAATATCAGATAAAGATGGCAAGATGGATTTATTTTTTAAAAAGTGAGCCACCATTCCCTTGAGGTCGGAGCTAAAGTTCTTATATCACCTCCAATTTGGGGATTCTAACACAAATTGGTTTACATTTTGGGTTATTTTATGTAGTAAAATGGTAAATGTATTGTATTATAATTGATTGGTTGTTGAAAAAAAATCATGTTTGCAGGTAACCAGAAGAATATGTTCAATGATGCTACACTTCCTTGGTCCAAAGACAACCTTGATTTTGAAAGGATCACGCACAGGTCTGTAATTTTATATGCAGCTCTGAGAATGTTATAGTGATACTATGTAAATTTCATTGCTTTAACTCATTTGCTTAATTTTTAATGAAGAAAGGATTTGTTGCGGGCAACTTGAAAATCTTAGTTCTGCAAATCAGTGACCAACATCATTTAATGCTCATTATATGAAAATGGATACTTTTTGAGCTACGGCACCAGAAATCTTCAATGTCAGCTGAACTTAGGCATCCCACACTCGCCGACTGAATCCAGCCGCCATAATATCAGGTCACGGCCTCTTTGCAAGGTATGTGAAGTACATCATGAAGGTGATTTTTTATTTTTTATACCTTCTCTTTACATAGTTATTTATTATTTTTGTTCATTCTTTATATCTTCTTTTCTGTGAGTAATTTGCTTACGAAAGTTATTGATTGTGAGAAAAGCTAGAATGTAGCAAATGCCCACGTCTTCTTTGAGTTAGGAAGTACTATTACTTAAATTAGGAAATTCGGTTAGCAAAATAGTTGTTACAATGTCAACTGTCAATTAAGTTTACATAAAGTAGAATATATGGGGCAGGGGAAATCACACTTATAAGATAATATCATTTACATGCAACTAAAATTTTTTATATTCTTCCTTGCCATCTTGAAATCGTATGTTCAACATGGACTAATCTGCCTTTTTTTATTGTAGTTCACTGATTGTGTTTTTATTTAGTTTTGTATCTTGATAATGAACAAATCAGGAAATTTGGATTATTGTTTTCAGTGGGTATTTTGGTTGTCGATGGTTTCTGTATGCTGGATATGATTTGAGTTAGTGTTTTTGGGTATGGATTCAGTAATTTGAAAATGGTTCGGTGATATGGATGACTCAGTGGACATGTGTTCATATGAAAGAGATAATTCGGGCGACTGGGAAGGCACATACACACTTCTTACTGCTCCTTAAATAAAAAAAAAAACCCAAACAACAGTCCCGCTTATTTTAACACATATACGCCTGCAATGAATCGAACACAATAAACACAAAACATTGCTTAAAACTATTTCAGATTATGCCGACATATGTAAGGTTACAGTTAATGTTGTGAACAGATTGATGATTGGTAGGTTTCTATAATCAGTGAAAGGATATCAGTATTAATCAGCTTTGCTAATTTTAGTGTAAATAGTAATTTTAGAGCTATATGATATCGTTTGTAACCCGTTAAAGAGAAAAAAATGAAAAAGTTGAAGAAAAAAAAAACAGTAACATGCTTGCTGGAAATGGAAAGAAAGGCGTGTGGGTGGGTTTAGTAATGGGCTATTATTATCATTGTACATATAACTGTTTGCTAAATAATTAGTTTCATATGTTATTAAACTCATGCCATGTCTTTGTATTATTATTATTATTATTATTATTATTATTATTATTATTATTATTATTATTATTATTATTATTATTATTATTATTATTATTATTATTATTATTATTGAATATATAATCGTTGAATTGTAGACATTGTTATTGCTAAAATAGTTATGGACAAATACATGTCACTATGGAAACGAGGCGTGTAACTGCTGCCACGGAAATGCTTCAATTTTGGATGATATCATGGTTACAAAGGCAGTTTTTGATGAAGCACTAACAATTGTTCCACAGCAACCTAAGCAAAAGAAGAAAAATAAGCAAAAGGGTCAAAAGGCGTGCTCGATAGTGTGATTTTACAGATGATTTTAACCCAATAAGGAGAAAAAAGATGGTCGATGTAGGGCTAATTACTCTTATACCTTTCTAAAGTATCCGATAATATGCCCATTTTTGCTTTATTTCTCTATGGAAAATAGATATATTGTGCCAAATATGAAGTAGATTGGAGGTGTGTGTCAGCTCATATGTATATTGTTTAAACACCAAATTGTTGTAGCTATTTTGGGTATTTAAAGAACACCCCTAGTCACAGGATTTTCCCTGTATGTAAAATGCACCTAACCTACAATTACGTATAACTGTAGTTTCTCGATTACCGCAGTATCCGACCTTTTGACCAACTAAATCAACGAGTAGAATAAAATGTACCTAACCTACGATGGAGTATAATTGTATATTCTCGATTACCGCAGTATCCGACCTTTTGACCGACTAAATCAACTAGTAGAATAAAATGTACCTAACCTACAATGAGTACAACGGTATATTCTCAATTAGCGCAGTATCCAACCTTTTGACCAACTAAATCAGCTAGTAGAATATAATGTACCTAACCTACAATGAATTATAACTATATTTTCTCGATTACCGCAGTATCCGACCTTTCGACTGACTAAATCAGCTAGTCTATACTTCTATATCTATACTATATTATAACGCATTTGGTACTATTCTGTAATTAGAAATGCTTAAATTTGAGACTTTTTTCTTGCTTATTATGGAAAGATTTCTAAATTAATTTGTTAGGAAGCAGGTTGGTTAGGAAGTTTGTTAGGAAGCGGTTGGTTGTTCAAACTAAAATTATTTGGCTTAACTATCTTTAATATCTCCTTATAAAGACAACTAAACGTGTAACCGAATAGCGCAAAATATATTCACAGGTACCCGCCGCCGCATTGCGCAGGTAGCGTTCTAGTAGAATAAAATGTACAGTACAATTATATTTTCTCGATTACCGCAGTATCGACCTTTTGACCGACTAAATCAACTAGTAGAATAAAATGTACCTAGCCTAATATAAGTATCATCTTAAAACCGACTAAATGAACGAGCACATTAAAAACGATTGAAAATGTACTACCTGAGTACGCATAAGCAGATCTGGGCTATGTTTCTTTTCGAAGCGGTTATCGCGGAACGTCTTCTGAAGCTTCTCGATCTCCGCAAGCTCCTCAACTGAACCTAACGTCAGATCAAACTCCCAAATTTGGCGGCCGATGTGATCGTTAGTCGTCCGTAGCCATGGATCACCTCCTTCTGCGATCTTCAGTTTCCACATTCCTTACTTCACTGTCAAATTCATCAAAAAAAAGTCAAATCGTAACAGAATTTAAATCGTGTTTTAGTAACAGTTAGAAATGAATGCTAATTGAATAAGTAAATACATTTGTGGGATGATTTGATGCTGAATTTGATTGATTGTGTTTTGATTTGATTTGATTTTAGGGTGAATGAATCAGGTCGATATGAATGAATGAGTACGTGTGTGTGTTTAATGTGAGTGGTGGTAGCACACCTATATTTAAAAAGTGACTACTAATAGCTGATGGTTATTCATACACGTGATTGATTTATTTTTCTAATGGTCCTTGGAGAGAGTTGGTAGTGTTGCAATGATTAGTCCTTGTGGTGTTTAAATTGGGATTTACTTTTGAGGTGTGCTACACCCACCTACATTTTACAAAAATTTTCTCACACGCTGACGTGGCGGAGTGTTGATTGGTTGGTTTTCTGTGGCCCACAGAAAACCAACCAATCAACACTCCGCCACGTCAGCGTGTGAGAAAAATTTTGTAAAATGTAGGTGGGTGTAGCACACCTCAAAAGTAAATCCCAATTTAAAACAGAAAACCAACCAATCAACACTCCGCCACGTCAGCGTGTGGGAAAAATTTTGTAAAGTGTAGGTGAATCTAGTATTTTTCTTTACTTTTAGGCTTGTTTTTATGGTGGTAGGACCTCTTCACGAGTAAATATCATAGAACAAGGGAACAATCACGGGTGAAGGTGTATTTTTTTTGCACTTGTTCTGTGGTCTGCAACTAGGGGCGGCAATTCTCGACACGACACGATAAACGACACGAACCCAACACGAAGTTAAACAGGTTTGGGTCGAGGATAAATAGGTTTGGGTAAAAAACATGTCAACCCGTCTAACCCGTTTAATAAACGGGTCGTGTTTGGGTTGAGCAAGTGTTAAACAGGTCAACACGTGAACCCGTTTAAGTATATAAGTCTCTAAAAATAAAATATATAACTTGGTTTTAATGTTAGATATGGATTAAATGTATTTTGTTATGTTCTTATGATTATAACTCAGATTTTATTGAAATTGACGCTTATAATTTATAACTCAAATATCATTGAAATTGTCGTATAGTTATTTATATGTTATTTTTATCATATTTTAGATCCTTATATCATTTTTGCATTTAAGCTAGTTAAATAAACAAACCACCAATCTTATTCATTACTTGACCTATTTACTTAAACGGGTTAAACGGGTCACAAACAGGTTACACGTGTTATGCAGGTCTGGGTTAGGGTTGAGCTTCTTGACACGATTAATAAATGGGCTGTGTTTGGGTTGAGGTTATTTCAACCCGCCAACCCGCGAACCCGAATATGTCAACACGAACACGACTCGATTGCCACCCCTATCTGCAACATCAAACAAATTTCAAAGAAAAGTATGGAAAAGTGAGGTTTTTTATTATTATTTTGGTTTGTGAGTGTGTGTGGTATAATTGTATAAAATGAGGTATATTTATGTTTTTGTTTTGGTTGTGGGTTAGATGGTGACTATAGACACTAAAAGATGGTGTTTTGGTGGTGTGTTGAATGATGATGTGACGCTGATGTGGAGATGATGGGTTAAGTGACCATAGAGAGTAGTCTTCAGGAATTGATTTGCACATATAGACTTTTGATTGATACATAACAATCTATACATTAAATAGTTGTACTATACATACATGGTGTTTTACATGCTTGTATATTTTGATCAAATATGTACGAGTTCAAGGGGCTAAATGACCCCTATTAAAAACTGTATGAAATTACACCTCAATCACTTGCTAGTTTAGTGTGAAATTTATAAATAGAAAGGAATTCTAGTTGTCTTTCTTGCTAGTTTACTATGAAATTTATGCCTAATTTTAAAATTTTGACATGTTTTTCATAGCTGAACTAATTAAGCGCATAACATAACCCTTATTCCATATGTGAGAATTAAGCATATTTCGTTTCCCCCATTTTACATAAATTCCACTACAAATGAGCGTGTACCGGTGGCTTGTAGTATACTTTAGAATATGACATTTTTTTGCATATCGAGACCACAAAAATGAGCATTGCATCAAGGCAACTTGGTGTAATCGGTTTAGTTAGGATAGAAGGCAAAAATCTTTAGAATTAAACTCAAATTAGCTCATTTATTTACATCATGTATTGAGTATATTGGTTTTTCACATTGATTAGTCAATCCTCCTATGAAACCCTAGTGTTACACTCATTTTTAGTGTAAGAAACATTAGAAAACTTGTATAGACTCGTTGACTAGGTGAGCTGTCTACCTGGAAGTTTGAACAAACGAGTAAATGCACTCCTTAATGATACAATAATAATGGAAGTGACATCATTTACTCTGCACAAACATTCTCTTAAATAGTCGTACGAGGTTGACTTGGTATAGTAGTGGGGTATTTGGGATGTGTCAAGATTCTAGTGGAGAAGTACAAATGCATTCAATGCTCTTCTATTCTTGAAAACGTGTCAACCCTACTTTTGTGAACAGTTCTGTCAACTGTTCACAGCTTTTTCACCAACTCGTACACTAGTACAAAAAGTTGTATTGGTCACGCCAAAAATATGTGACGATATGCATATAGTCACACACGTTTTTTTCGTTGTGTGTCACTAAAGGTCCTGCCACCGTAGGTGGCATATGGTCACATTGTTGAGTTCGTGGCCTTTTCCATCGAAAAAGAGTGACCAAAACCCCGAATATGTGTGACAAATTAGGCACAAGTTTTGTTAGATTAGTCATTATCAGTGACCGTAAACACCTTATAGTCACACGAATGTGACATTTGAGATGATATATTCAAGTAAATGTGTATTTTGTGTGACTATTTCCCGTCCTGTGGCTACATGAATATACAATAAATGTAACGTTTGTGATGATTTAGTCACACAATGGGTGTTATTTTTTTGGAATTAGTCACATACAATTTAACACAAAGTGGCCAAAAGTGTTAATAAATGTAACCATATGCTGTTTAAAGTGAAAAAATGTGTATTTTGTGTGACTATTGATCATCCAATGGCCACATGAAGTTTATGTTTGCGTGGCCTTTTGTAATATTTAGTCACACAAAGCATGTTTCTTTTGGGTATTTAGTCACATACCATTAAGCAAACAGTGGCCAAAAGTGTTAATAAGTGTGACCATATGTTGTTTAAAGTGAAGAAATGTGTATTTTGTGTGACTATTGATCATCCAATGGCCACATGAAGTTTATGTTTGCATGGCATTTTGTAATATTTAGTCACACAAAGCATGTTTCTTTTGGGTATTTAGTCACATACAATTAAGCAAACACTGGCCAAAATCGTTAATAAGTATGACCATATGCTGTTTAAAATAAAGAAATGTGCATTTTGTGTGACTATTGATCATCCATTGGCCACATGAAGTTTATGTTTGCGTGGCCTTTTGTAATATTTAGTCACACAAAACATATTTGTTTTGGGTATTTAGTCACATATAATTACGCAAACAGTGGCCAAAAGTGGTAATAGATGTGACCATATGCTGTTTAAAGTAAACAAATGTGGATTTTGTATGACTATTGATCATCCAATGGCCACATGAATTTTACGTTTGTGTGGCCTTTTGTAATATTTAGTCACACAACGAATTAAGAAAACTGTGACCAAAAGTGTGACTATATGCATCTTTTAGTCACATTTAAAAAATCAATATATATTAAAACAAATTCAAATATAATAAAATTGGAATGTATATAACTGAACCAAATATAAAATTGGCCATCCTTTTATACACCAAGGATTCCTAGTCGACTTACAATAGTTTCCTAATTAAGTATCTATAATCTTTTCCAGAAGTAACTAGCTAGCAACTTCGAGCGGTCTTGATCTCTGAACAGTACCAACTCTCACTAGTAGTAGTAACTTTTGTACTAGCAGTAGTAAATATTTGGCACATTTTCTTTGAAGTTCATGAGCAGCAATAAATCCATCTAAGCAATATTAACACAAACATGAGCAGCAGTAATTCAAACAATATCATGAAGAATTTTAATCCAAAACAATGAACATATTAATAAAGCAGTTAAACTTACAAGTTTTTCTCCCATTGATCTAATCTCATCATCTGGATATAAAAGCCTTGGAAATGTAGGCTGCTGCATATCAACAATAACCACATCAGGATGAGAGCAGAACTAGAACATGTCAAAGCACACAACATGACAGAACTAGATGAGCATACTGGAATAAAGTTCTTGATTAGATGCTAGAAAACCTTCCTCTCTAAAAAGTATGTGGTTATATATATTGTTGACGGGTGCATCTATTTCTTGACATTTGACATAGAGACACTATTGCCTTGTCTTTTGTCAGGTGCATCTAGTTTGTTAGTCGCCACTAGTTCAACTATCTGCTATTTTGGTGGTTTTGAGTCGCTTGATTCGCCACTGATTCAAATATTTGCTTTGGTGGTTTTGAGTAACTTGATGCGCCACTGGTTCAACTATCTGCACAAACAACGTGTATGGTATTTTCCTTGAATAAAGTGAAAGTAAAAGAAGGGAAAACGCATAAAAAATATCAATTACCTGTGCTCTTACTTTTTCCAGATCCAATGTATTTTCATCTGAAGTAGATTTTATATGGTATAAAACTTACTATATCTAATGTATATTTAAAGAGCTGTATATATTTGACATTAACTATTTAAAAACAAAATCACAAAGTTCGGAGTCTTTGGACATATAAGTGTATCATCATTGGGCCAATCCAACCTGACTCCCACCCTACCAAAATTTCAAGTTTTGAACTATTACCTAACCTGCCTATTTTGCCACCTCTAACTATGAGCATATGAAACAAAATCGTAAGGTGCTGTAAAGAATGCAGATGAATTAAGAATGGAAAAGATAAGCTGAAAAAATCAAATAGACCAACGTGACTACTTGATTAGAAACAGGAACCCAAGCATATAATCACCGATGTACCCAGGAACCCAGGAACCCAAGCATATAAATTATACTGACCCGGGCGGACCTTCTTGATCTCAAAGTAATCTTTATTGTCGTTTTGAGTCCAAAACTGATAGCCCTGATTATGTAAAACAAGGTATAGATTAAACTCTATGAATGGTTTACAAAGGTACAAGTAACTTTATCCCAATCACCCAACTAAAAATGGAAAAGATAAGCTGAAAAAATCAAATAGACCAACGTTATTACTTGATTAGAAACAGCTATATTTTTTTATAGTCAGATCTTGGTCTTTTTCCGATTTTTGGCTTTCTTACAATTGATTCTGCATCTTTTATATGTATATAGTGAGCTGAATACTGCCACCGCCGTATATTATCAATCGCAACCATCACCGCCATTGTAATTGAGACCCCAAATCCAGGAATCGAAACATTTATGCTACACGAGAGAATTAAAAAGACATGGTAAGATTTTAGACATGAAATATCATAAGTTTACATTTAAAACCTTACCAAGTGACCCTGTAAATCTCTTGTATTGTTCATACGCCTGTCCTATCATCACTAGACTTGCGCACACTGTGTGTGTGTTTTGAGAGAGACTGATGTTCTGGAAGATTCTATGTCGGTACTTATCACCGAGAAAAAAAAAGTAAAACTTACCGATCGAGCCGAACTGGACCGCCAAACATGTCATTGATCGGGCCTTAGCAGTGGTCTTGGTGCGAGCGTTGTGGTGGTGCGAGCGGTGGCGTTGGTGAGGAGAGTGTTGAGGAGATAGAAGAAGACCAGATCTAGTTTTGGTGGATATATATTTGGGATGGAGTATTGAAAAACATTGGCTGGTTCAATGAAATTAAATGGAGGGGCAATTTAAATTTGGGGAAAAAATTTAGGTGGGCTAGCTTTGGAAAAGTTAAAAGGGAAATTTTATTTTAGGCAATTAAGTGAGGGGACATGTAAAATATTACATATAAATTTAACACGTGAAGTATCTTAATTTTCGGCTTTTATAAGAGGCGGAAATGAGCCGAGCCGCTCGTGAAAAGCTCAAGATCATATTAGTAAAATGATTTGAGCTTTTGTCGAGTAACTAGAGTTCGTTCGAGCTGATTCTTATCGAGCTTTGAGCTCAAGCTCAAGCCTATCAAATGAAGTTAAATGTTTAACGAGTTGAGCTCAACCTTATAAAAGTTCGACTCGAGTTATTGTTGAGTTTTCGAGCTTGTAAGTGATATAGCATATGTTTTTTTTTTATATATTTTGTATGTAAGCGTACTAAGTGTAAATAGTTAATTATAAATGTATCGAGATTTTTGAGCCGAAGGTGAACCGAATTCGATTATTAGATTATATTTCAATTTTAATTTGTGTAAGAAAACACACCTTTACAAATAAACCAAGCTTTTCGAGTGATCAAGCTCAAGCCGAGTTCAAACTTTCTCGATCCCGGATAACATGATCGGGAGGTCCTTGCATACTTGCTTCTTAGTGTCTGTGACAAACGGTATACACCTACCAAGCCGGTGTAACCCATGCATGACCGCCTTTAATAACTTCAAATACAATTCATATAACTATACACCTACCAAGCCGGTGCAACCCATGCATGACCGGTGATAATGGCTAATTCACATGGGTCATGGGTCATATGCATTAGATTATCACTGGTCACATTCAATAATGGGTATTTGACATCATATGGGTCATATGCATTAGGTTATCACTGGTCACATCCATGACTGTTGATCATTGGGTAATTAACATGGGTAACGGGTCATGTGCATTAATATTAGGTTGTAGTGGCGTATATTGTCATATATGTTACGACCAATACATGATTGGTGATTGACAATGGGTAATTAACATGGGTCATGGGTCATGGGTCATGTGCATTGGATTTTGTAAACTAAGACAAATACTATACAACATTTTATACGTTTTGTATTTTTTTTACGATTTCATCCGTTTGTAACGTTTTTCGTCCCTTTTTGACCGTTTTCAATCGATTTTGATCGATGTCGCTAGTTTTCGACCGAAGTTGACAATTTTCGACAGATTTTGACGGATTTAGACCATTTTAGACCGACTACGACCGATTGCGACCGTGTTCGACCGATTTCAACCTTTTCGACCGATTTCATCCATTTTGAACGTTTTCGGCAATTTTCGCTCGTTTTCATATGTTCTAAGCTTTTCTGAATGTTTTCCTCTGTATTAAAACGTTATGAAACGTTGATTACGTTTTTGTACATTTTTTAACGATTTTTTCATTTCCATACGTCCTTCTCCTTTTTATTCGGGTCAACCCGAGTAACCCAAATACTAAATAGGGTCCCGTATCGGGTTGAAAATATTTGGCTAACTCGGGTTCGGGGTTGACTCAATTGACCCGAATAAGGATTAATGACCGTCAATTTTTGATCTTCTGTTATACATACGGCTAATGATTTGCACACTCAAAAAAGTTATTTGCACACTCAAGGTACAAGCGGTTGAAACAGAGTGTTTAATACTGTACAAGTATTTAATGCACAGATAGAGTGTCCCAATCAATTTAGCACAGATAGAGTGTCCCAATCAATTTATAAAGTGTGCAAATCAATTCCCTTTCACATAAACCCTAATTTAACACACTCTAAAAATCATAACAAATCCCAAATCAAAATCAAACTAACTCATGTCGTCTTATCTTTGTGATGATTACTAAAGTAGTATAATGTTTATGGCTAGATTGTGTGGTTTGTAGTGGCTCATGTACCCCATCTTTTTGGTGAATGGTTAAGTGTTTTCTTGTAAATTTAACTGATCTTGATCGTTTGGCTACTCGATATCTTTTGGCAGTAATTACCCAAAATGGCACAATTTGACTATCCTGTTTGACCTTATGCAAATGAATGTACAGGCGCAAAACTACCAAAAATTACCCAAAGTGACAATCATGATTGGCTATTAGTTATCTTTTGATAGTAATTACCCGGAATTGCCCAAATTCATTTGGAGACTCTTTGACTTTTGCAAATGACAATCAAGTTTGACAATCTTTGTTTGACTTTTAACAAAGCATCATAACATAGTCAAAAAAACAACATAACATAATTAATCAACAAAAATATAACTTGATCATATAGTAATCGATAACTTGATAAACAGAGAAACATGACATAAGTTTTATTTGAACACAAAAACATTAAACTTCAAAGAAACATAACATAAGTTTTCTTTGAGTCACGGTCAAACATTTATTCCCTCGGGTCAAAACCCGATCCCAAATCATTGTTGGAAATATTGAGTTTGGAAGTTTATTATTCATAAAGCATGAGATACAAGTAGTTGTTGCATCAACTCATTGTACTTGGTAAGTCAAGAGTGGAGACTTTTGCGTACCACACTCAATTCCTTATCTTTAGGAACAGTTTTAAAATATCTTCAATTCACAGTATGATTTAGGCGTCTTTGGTCGATCCCTTTTTCCCGCCAAAAGTCTTGGGAACCGTTCATATACCTCTCCAGCCTATTTATACCTCTCTATTGTATATATACCAAATAACACACACAAATACATATATCACTTTCAAAGAAAACTTTAACAATGGCAGCAAATGGTAACTTTAAAAATGATGCAGAAGAGTACGAGTGGGTATTAAACAACAGTTTGCTATGGGACGCAGTGTTTAATCATTTCGGGTATGATCCCGTTTACGAATATGGGTCATATAGGTAGGTAGATAAGTGGATGAGGACAATAATTTTGAAATGGCTGCACAGACAAGACTTTTACTGGGATGAGCGTTGGGGACTGAATGATGTGGAGGTGGAGGAAGAGGATGAACAGGATGCGCAGCAAAATGTGGTGGAGCAGCAAAATGAAGAGGATGCACAACAAAATATGGTGGAGCAGCAAAATGAAGAGGATCAACAGCAAAATGTGGTGGTGCATCAAAACCAGGGGGTCAACAAGATGGGTTTGCATTTGCTGACCCGTTAAATCTGGAAAACAGGATTAGCGATCTTGAAATTAAGTTTCAATATCTCCTGGAAAGGAAAAGGATGCAACGCATGGAGTAGAGTGCTATGGTTTTAACAAGTTGGTGTGAAATGGAGTGAAGCAGTTTTTAATGATGATGTTTTTATGCTTTTAGTATCTTTAGTATTTAGGTAGGATAATTAATTATATTTATGTTTGCAGCTTTTATGAATGGTTGTGTCTTTTAAAAAATATCAATGAAAATTTTGAAACCTTGTATGGTTGCTTGTGATGTCAAACTGTCAAAGGTGTGTTTGCATTTGCAGACCCGTTAAATCTAGAAAACAGGATTAGCAATCTTGAAATTAAGTTTCAATATCTCCTGGAAAGGAAAAGGATGCAACGCATGGAGTAGAGTGCTCTGGTTTTGACAAGTTGGTGTGAAATGGAGTGAAGCAGTTTTTAATGATGATGTTTTTATGTTTTTAGTATCTTTAGTATTTAGGTAGGATAATTAATTATATTTATGTTTGCAGCTTTTATGAATGGTTGTATCTTTTAAAAAATATCAATGAAAATTTTGAGACCTTGTATGGTTGCTTGTGATGTCAAACTGTCAAAGGTGTGTTTGGTTTCTTGGATAAAAGCAGTATGTCAAATTGTTAAAATCCAGAAATGATGTGTTAATGTTGCTAGTTATAAATAGTATTGCTAAGTGTAATTGATGATGTAATTATTGTGATTCGGGTAATGAGTTAGGTTTTGTGTTTTTGGGACTAATATTTTGCAGGTTAAGCTGACAAAAGTGCTGGAGTCCTGAAAAATAAGCTGTTTCGAGTGGAAACTGACTTAGTGTTTCTAGGCATATTTTAGTGCTGCTAAGCCTAACTTAGTCCGGCTAAGGGTTGTTATGCTATTTTTGAGAGTGCATGGTACTGTTTTAGAAATATGAACTGTTAAGGGTTTGTACACTACAATCATTCACAGTTTCACACAAATGTTTATATTCGATCAAAACTCTATCAAACATAAAACCACTGCTTGATTTTATCAATTAATTGTAATTCCCAGCAAAACCCTACGCAAATTTTCAAATTTCACAATGTCGATTCTGTCTTTTGCCAACCAGCATAACATGATTGCATTCTTGCAAAAGCCCACCAAGGAGAATGAAGAGTTCACTGAAGTTGTTGATTTTCTCAATGCTACTCATATTAGGTATGCATTAACAGTTAACCCTACTGTATATGTTTCCAACATCAAACAGTTTTGGGCTACTGCAAAGGTCAAAACTATTGATGAGGAAGTACCGATTCATGCCCGTGTAGATGGGCAGAAGATTATTGTTACAGAGGCATCTGTTAGAGAAGTTCTTCATCTAGGAGATGTTAATGGAATTGAGAATCTTCCAGACTCCACAATTTTTGAAAACCTTCAAGAGATGGGGTATGTAAGAAAAAATGATTCTTTGAAATTTAATAAAGATGGCTTTCCGCCACAGTGGAAATTCTTAATTCACACTTTGTTACAGTGTCTTAGCCCAAAGACCACTGGTTGGAATGAGTTTAGTAGTAACATGGCTTTTGCCCTTATATGCTTGGCAAAAAATGAAGAAAAATTCAATTTTTCAAAATTAATTTTTGATCATGTGGTTAAAGTCTTGGATAATTCTTCAAACCCACATTACTTATATCCAAGATTTTTGCAACTTCTTATGGACAAACAATTTACAAATAAGAAAGTTCACGACAAGGTTTATCCTGTTCACTCTCATATTAAAAAGGTCTTTTCTAACATGAAGAGAAAGGGTAAGGACTTTCCTGTCATAGTTAAACCATTGTTTCAAGCAATGTTTGAACTAGGTCAACATAAGAAGGGTGAAGGTTCAGGAACTTATAATGAATCAAGTTCCAATGGAACTGATTCAGGTGAAGGAAACTGCAGGTGCCAAGAAACCAAGGGGGACAATGCAAGTGACGAGGATAGAAATGGTGAGGAAGAGATGGAACTTGTGATACGTGGGAATCGCACCAGGCTTTACCTCTCAAGGGATCTTGAGAAGCTTACAACCCCCACCAGGCAGTGTACCTGATCGTTGTAGTATAGTATAGTGACAAGTACCGGGGGATTGATCGTTCAGCTAGGAATAGTGTCGCTAGGATTAGAAAACCTAAATACTAGTTCTATAGATGAGGGATGATTCTTTTTGTATTTTTTATATTTTTTAGAAAGTAAATAAAAATCTCAGGTATGAAGGAGTTGGGGCGGAATTAGTTGCTAGTCAACTAACCCAATACTAAGATGCAATCAAAATAAAATACTAAAAATGAAAATAAAACTAAAATAATCATAGGTTGTGAGCAATAAGTGGGAGAAATGTGTTTACTTAGATTTCACTACTCCCTAGATATCTTTTACACGTTAATTACTTGTTATAGTTGCGTGGATGACAGATTGTATTCCTTAATACCATTCATGGGGTGGCGTACTTACTTCCCCAATCCTATGAGTGCCTACTTTACTCCTATGTCGAGCCTGCAAGAAGCTCCTAACATGGGATCATTAGAATTTACTCATGCATTAAATACAACTAATAAAACCTAGTACACATCGGTTCATGTTTCCTAAGACATTCAAGCATGTTACCATTTGGAGATCTGCCAGTTTTCTTAAGCCTAACATTGAAATCATTCATCCAATACAACCATAAACAAGTAATCAACACATAATCAACATCTAGGTTTCATTAGATCTAAGCAAACACAAGATAAATCTAGCCTAGCAAGGTGGAATCAAGACAAGCACAAGATATAGACAACCAACACATAGACATATTGATTGAATTAAGAAAAGGCTTATCTCAATAACACATGTAAGGTTTCAAGGGTTGAAAACCCTTGAAAAGCTGTAAAGTTCGTATAGGGTTCGGCCTTAGGGTTTCTCCAAACTTGTTCCTCTTTTATGAATGAAAATTAGAAAACTATATATAGATATTAGAGGCTGACGGCGTCAAGAATAAATGGGTGACGCCGTCATCTCGCCGCCAAAATAATCCTCGGACTGCCTTGATCTACATCTGACGCCGTCATGTTGTCCATTTTTGCAGGCCGTCACACTTTTAACTCTTGACGCTCTACTTGTGACGCCTTTATTTCTGTACTGGGTCGTCATGGTCTTTACTCTTGACGCCGTCAGGAAAGTACTCTTGACGCCGTCACACACTGTTCCCAGCATGAAAAATTAAGTCTTTGGCGTTTTCTTCACTTTTATGCTCTAAAAACGTCCGAATTGCTTCCTTTTCCAGATTTCACTCCCAAAGTACCTAAAATCACAAAAGGAACGATTTAGGGCAATATTTGATCAAATAAATTCAATTCCGGGCTTAAATGACCCCCTAAAAATGGATCATTTTTCGCCTCATCATATACCCTTACACTTGAGATTTGCTTGTCCTCAAGCAAATGCGCTTTTATTCTAATCAAAATATAAGTTAGGGGTCATTTAACACTAATAGAAAAGTAATTACAAAAAATAATCGTTCCACTAAAGACCAAAGACAAGCACGGAGGTCATACACTAACACCTCACAAATAGTGTTTAGATACTCACATCTCTCGCGTGTAATAAAGTATAAATTACAATATGGAAACGGAAGATATCTCTCACTACCTGTCATAGCAAAATAGATTACCATAGGCTTGGGAAAGGATCAAACCTCCGCCACATGGCGTAAGCACCTAGGATAAACTATCAAAGAGGTCTTTTAAAGGGTTGTAACGTTAGGTATAGGGATATGAAATACACGGTTTTGTTGGATATAGACAGTCTTTACTGGTGGCGAGTTAACAATCTTGGTCAACTACATGTACAATATGGCGTTGCTAAGCCAAGACTAGACTCGACTTAAGCTAATAAATGAAAAATAACAAAAACATAAAATAAACATAGAATGAAACGGGATGGTAGTCCGTATGTTTTTTCTCTTTTCTCTTTTTCTATTTTTTTTTTTTTTTTTTTTTTTTTTTTTTTGACATACACTCTTACCCTACCATCCAAAATAATACATCATAGGGAATAAACGTTCCCCTTACACTTGAATTTTTACATACTTTACAATAAACTAATCTAATGACTCAAATTAAGAAAATCAAAACACTTTGAGCACTTTTAAGATTAACGCACATATGAGGGTAATAATATGATGTTCTTCCCCATTACTCCATAACATAAGTACTTTACCCATGAGTCCCAATCGTCCCAAAACAATATGTACAAGGATATGACTCGACTTAGCAACCATGTAATCAATTAGATAATTAACTTAGGGTTTAACAAATAACAATAATGCACTAAAGATGAGTGAATACACGGAAGGCTAAGGCGATTTGGGTGTACATTTAAGTGGGGTGTAACAAATTCTTTCTTTAAGTAATATGCTTAAAGTTAGAAACGAAAAGATAGGCTCGGAGGGGTGTACTAGGGGTTTCGTGTACTAAAAATGAGTACAACGCTAAGGGTGTGGGAAAATTAGTTGACTTAACTAGCCAAGTAATATGACTTAAATGGTCAAGTAATTATGATACGGGTTTAACACAAGGGTGATCCTAATGCCTCTTATCATGTAGTAAATCCTACTACACGAATGTAGTCTCACTAGCGGTCTCGGGATGCATCACTAACGCAAGTTCTAGAATCTAAATGCTACCGGTACACTCATAAGCACTAATAGTAAATGCTTTTCTTATCAAATCTAAAGGCGAACCTCACATATTTGGGTGGAAAATTTTTCTGAACGATACGGTTATGTGCTAGTCATACAATCTCCTATCCATGAGACACTTGCTATGGCTAAAGTTTCACTCCTAAATGTTGTAAAAAATTTTAAATTTAGCGCTAAAATTGAACTAACAAGTATTTCTCATAGTTTTATTACACATCTACCATCAAACAAGCAAACTCAAGCGAAAGTGTATCTGTAAGGTATCATCATTTTACCCTCTCCTTACACTTAAGATGAACATTGTCCCCAATGTTCAAGTAAAGAATGTAAAAGTGAAATAAGTAAAACAAATGAAATCAAATACTCCCCTGATTCGCTCGGTATGGATAATAAGGTGGCCAGGTTAGATCTTCCTCCAAGAAAATGAACAATCAAAGCTTCCCTTCCAGAAAAATAAATCATCTTCTTGTCATACATAACCTGTAAATCCTGAGAAAACAGGCAAAGCAACCTCGAATAAAATCGGCGGCAATCTACATAAGTTACTAAATCCTAGAAAACAAAATAAGATATAATGCTTGTAGAATGAAGTTTGCAGATTTTCTGGAGATTATAAAACTTAATAATTCAACAAAAATTTTAAAACTCCGTTAGAAAAACAAAACTGGTAAAATTTCCAGATTTTTACACGTGACGCCGTCAAGAGCAAGCTCATGACGCCGTCAGAAGTGACCTGCAGAAATTCTTGTGCTAAGTTTCCGGAAAATTTCTGGAAAAACTTGGTCCTACTTCCTGGAAAATCCTGCAAAACTTCATTATGACTCAATACAAGCATTTGACTCTAACAAATACGAATATACATGTTCACTTAATATTGTGGAGAATCATGATCGGTTTGTTTCTTAAAAACATATTTGAGGTTTCCCCTTACACTTATCTTTTGCAAAAATACCTTTGGGTGAAGTTAAGACTAGGCCAAAACAACAAAATAAAGTATTTCCACTATTTAGTTTAGAAACATGATTTACCAACAATAAAAATAAAGCATGCATACGGAAGCAAATAACAATCAAACAAACAAACAAAAAGGGGCTTGGGTTGCCTCCCAAGAAGCGCTTGTTTTTGTTCGAGTCACGAGCCTGACTCTACCCTTATTTAACGGAAATAGGGGAGGTTTTCCCTACACTTAGGATTAAGTGTGGGTGATAGTAGCAATACACATCCTTAAGATGAAAATATGCCACGTGAGGAAACATTGGTAGATGAATTATATTCTCAAAGGGGTGTGCTCCTATCATCATAACCTTACCTAATTCAATCGGGTTAAAGGGTGAATTAAGATTTTCTCCTAGGAAGGGATCATTTTCAATCAACTTCAAGAGATTACTAGTTGGGGACCCATCTTGACCTAATAAACCCGGTTTAAACCCATAATGTTTCTTGCGATCAATCATAAATGGGTGATGTAAGCATGTAAGGTCATTTTCCACTCCTATATTGGCTTCCTTTCTACAAGGCTTAGACTCCACTACCTTTATCCTAAGACTACCCGGACTATATGGTTTGATGGGTGGATCGGAATCTATTTCAATTCCTAAATTTTCATCCAAAGATGGAAGATTAGGTAACGGTTTTGGTTGAGGCTCCGGTTCATCAAAACTAGGAACTTCCTTAGAACTAAAAGAAAGGTCATCACTACAAGTGTTAAAACCTATATTCTCTAGTTGTGCTTGATCCAAGGGTTCTACCTCTATTGGGGTTCCTATAGTCTCTTCTACATCTTCCGGGTAAGTCACGGGTGGTATGTGTGCCTCAAATGATGGTAGGACTTGTGGGGTACTTTGTGGGCTCATGTTATTTACTTCATCATTCCTTGTGTCAAAATCACCTATATCCTCAACATGTGTTTTATTATAATCTAACCCTAACATTTTCTCAAGTATCTCACGTGCTTCCCTAGGCATCTCAACTTCTATATCTGAATCATAAGGATCATCCTCAATATTCTGACTGCTATATACAAATTGCCCAAAAGATTCATCATCTGTTTCTTGAGATTCATCATCATCGATCATAAAACCTAGGTCTTTTTGATCAATGTGATCATGTTCGGCAACATCCTCCATCACATCAAGGTCACCTATGTGTTCATCCTGTATTATGGTAGGGCCTAACCATGACATGCAGCTAGGTGGCTCATACGAAACTATCCTAGGTGAAGGCTCATATGGTGTATAGGTTTCACTAAGTGAGGTATTTTGAGGGGTTGATGGAGCTCCTAAGGTGAATTCTTTAAAAGCATTATGCACTTGGCCTCTTTCCTCAAGGTACTCAATAAAATCAATATAAAATCACGTCCTCCTCATTTCATTCCTCCATCTTGTTATATCCAAACTAGTGTAATTATATTTTTTCTGGTAAAACTCTAGTGTCGGACTTGGTGGATTCGCGTTCTCCATAATGGCTAACGGAATAGTCAATGGAAAGGTTTTTACAAACAAAGACACAAAGAAAAAGATAGACTAAAGAAAACTAAAAATAAAAATAAAATCTTACTAGAAAGGAATCTAGCAAGTAGACCTAATAAAAAGAAATCCTAACCTAGACAATAACTATTCCCCGGCAGCGGCGCCAAAAACTTGATACGTGGGAATCGCACCAGGCTTTACCTCTCAAGGGATCTTGAGAAGCTTACAACCCCCACCAGGCAGTGTACCTGATCGTTGTAGTATAGTATAGTGACAAGTACCGGGGGATTGATCGTTCAGCTAGGAATAGTGTCGCTAGGATTAGAAAACCTAAATACTAGTTCTATAGATGAGGGATGATTCTTTTTGTATTTTTTATATTTTTTAGAAAGCAAATAAAAATCTCGAGTATGAAGGATTTAGGGCGGAATTAGTTGCTAGTCAACTAACCCAATACTAAGATGCAATCAAAATAAAATACTAAAAATGAAAATAAAACTAAATTAATCTAAGGTTGTGAGCAATAAATGGGAGAAATGTGTTTACTTAGATTTCACTACTCCCTAGATATCTTTTACACGTTAATTACTTGTTATAGTTGCGTGGATGACAGATTGTATTCCTTAATACTATTCATAGGGTGGCGTACTTACTTCCCCAATCGTATGAGTGCCTACTTCACTTCTATGTCGAGCCTGCAAGAAGCTCCTAACATGGGATCATTAGAATTTACTCATGCGTTAAATACAACCAATAAAACCTAGTACACATCGGTTCATGTTTCCTAAGACGTTCAAGCATGTTACCATTTGGAGATCTGCCAGTTTTCTTAAGCCTAACATTGAAATCATTCATCCAATACAACCATAAACAAGTAATCAACACATAATCAACATCTAGGTTTCATTAGATCTAAGCAAACACAAGATAAATCTAGCCTAGCATGGTGGAATCAAGACAAGCACAAGATATAGACAACCAACACATAGACATATTGATTGAATTAAGAAAAGACTTATCTCAATAACACATGTAAGGTTTCAAGGGTTGAAAACCCTTGAAAAGCTGTAAAATTCGTATAGGGTTCGGCCTTAGGGTTTCTTCAAGCTTGTTCCTCTTTTATGAATGAAAATTAGAAAACTATATATAGATATTAGAGGCTGAAGGCGTCAAGAACAAATGGGTGACGCCGTCGTCTCGTCGCCAAAATAATCCTCGGACTGCCTTGATCTACATCCGATGCCGTCATGTTGTCCATTTTTGCAGGCCGTCATACTTTTAACTCTTGACGCTCTACTTGTGACGCCTTCATTTCTGTACTGGGCCGTCATGGTCTTTACTCTTGACACTGTCAGGAAAGTACTCTTGACGCCATCACACACTGTTCCCAGCATGGAAAATTAAGTCTTTTGCGTTTTCTTCACTTTTATGCTCTAAAAACGTCCGAATTGCTTCCTTTTCCAGATTTCACTCCCAAAGTACCTAAAATCACAAAAGGAACGATTTAGGGCAATATTTGATCAAATAAATTCAATTCCGGGCTTAAATGACCCCCTAAAAATGGATCATTTTTCGCCTCATCAACTTGTTAAAGAATTGATGGTTAAATGTACCAAACTTAAAGAATAGGTTTTTGGCCTACAACAAATCACAGATACTCAGGGGGATGTAATTACAAGTTTGAAGCTGAGGGTTAAGCAATTGGGAGGTCAGAAGGGGTCAAGAACCAGGTCATTCAAAAGAATGAAAAAAGTGGGTACAACACAAAGGATTAATTCATCTGAAAGCATAAGTTTGGGGGAGGATGATCCCAAACAGGGGAGGAATGAAACCAAGGATTCAGGGGAAACTATGGAAAATGTTGATAGTGCTGCTGCTGGTGATGACATTGGTATGGATATGGATGTGGATTCTGGTGAGAATGATGATGAGTATGTGGTTGCTGATAATCAAGGTAATGAGGTTGTTATGGAAGCAGCAATCAAAGGCATGGGAGATTCTACTGCTGGTGCAAGTGCAGAAATGGCCAAGGAGGATACTACTGCTAAGGAAAATGTTCCTGTTGCTAGTGATGATGATGAAACTTTGGCCGAAGCAATGATTCTATTGAAGACACGATTTAAACAAGCAGTGCTACAATCACCACTACCAACAGAACAATCACAACCACCACCACAACAACCAAGAGTACCTGTCAAAAGTGTGGTGATTAGAGAACCAACTCAACCAATCAAGAAGAGTGTACAAGAGCCAAGTTATAAGGGCAAAGGAAAAGGTATTATGGTTGAAGAGCCTAAGCATGATCCTTTAATTAAGGATCTTCCTTTTGAGTACTGGCCCAAACACAAGCAACTTGAAGTAGATGAAGCTACTGCAAGAAAATTGGCTGCTTCGTTTGCAAAGGAGAATCAGATGGTACTTGAACAAAGAAGGAAACACGCTGAAGCTGAGGCCAAAACAAAATCACTCTTGGATTGTTGGGATGAAGAAAGGATTAAAGGTGATGTTGATATTGCACTGATGAAACATATAAAAGAAGAAATGCAAAAGTACACTCAAGAAAAAAAAAAGATGAATAGAAGAGGAATTACAAAGCTGAAAGGAAGAAATTTTATCTCAATCAAAGAAAGAAGAGAAAAGTGCTCAGTCGTCCAACAGTTAAGCAAAAGAGGAAGTACTATGAGTACTATCTAAACAATATGAAGGGTTGGAAGCTTGTTCAATTAAAGAGATACTCAGATGATGAGATCTTCAAAATGTATGAAAGAGCCAAAAACTCAATGTAACTAATATATATCAATGTTAATGATAACTGACTTCACATTTTGCTATAAATAATAGTCACGTGAATATTTCACAATGTGACTATTTTGAATGTATTGGTCACATATAATACCCTTATAATGTGGCCATAAACATCATTTAGATACACATTTCTGATATGGTGTGACTATTGTAAAGCCTATAGTTACAATGTGACTTTTTTTTTTTTTTTTTTTTTTTTTTTTTTTTTTTTAATGTTTTTTTGTAAAGCCTATAGTCACATGATCGTGCTTCAATTAAGTGGGCTATACACATTAGGATTTGGCAAACAAACACACACTAAACTTTAGACACACATATTAACTTACGTGACCATATGTATCGAATTTTAGTTACACTTAATCATGTTTCTATGGTTTAGTGTGACCATATATGACATTTGGTCACACTCTTCAAGTGTGTGACATATATTTGTCACTCTTAAATGCATTTCGTGACTAACGCTTCAAACTGAGTTTTTAGTTGTCACACATTTCAAATTCATATTTGGCTAACTATTCAACAGAGAATAGCAGTCACGTTTATATAATGTGTGACAAACTTGACTATATAATTTAGCCACATACGCAAGTACTTCATGTGACCATATATCTTTTTGGTCACACTGTTCAATTGTGTGACATATATTTGTCAGATATGTATATCTATAGTGTGACTAATGTTTCGAGCTGATTTGTATCTGTCACACGTCCCGAATTAAAAGTGACTAAAATGTCGAAAAATATTTACCAGTTAGCCTCTCGTCACATATATATACAAACGTGTGACACATATTTTACGAAATGGTCACACAAGTCGGATCAAGTGTGGCCGTTTGTTTAAGGCTGGTACATTTACTCACGTAAATATGTTGTTGTGCGAACATTCGAAATATGCTATGTGTGATGAAAGGCCAAATCTGTACTAGTGGTATAAGGTGGACTTTAATTTGAATAACTATGTTATCCCGCTCTTTTGCTTTATCAAATTAATCCCACCTAAATAAGTTTGAGAGATTTAGAACTAAGCTCACTTGGTAGTATCAAAGAGTAATCAAGTGTATCAGGGTATTGTTATCCTCTGATTCACTTTAAGCCTTCAGCGAGCTCATTCTACATATCAGCTGATATCCATCTCAGCTGATGAGTATGTCTTCAAGTGGTCTTTGACTTCTTTGACGATGTCCACGTCTTCAAATCTTAGTCAGAGACCATTGGGCACTGAATTTGCCCAACAATAATGAAAAAAAAAAGAAAAAAAAAGAAAAAGAAAAAAAACCTACATACAATAGCTCCTGATGCCATTATTGGGTTTTATATATGAAAATGTTTTTATAAACATATAAATGCAATGGAATAAAGGTCACCAATCAGTGAATCCATATGATGTATAATGATCAATTAAATAACTAAAGTTATTACCTTTATTGCTTGATTAAACGGAGCACTAAATGAACACTACGGTTACCCCTTTGAAACCTCACGAAACACATTAGACCAAGTAGGTAATATGACAATATCTATTGATATCCACACAACACGCCCTCGTGTATCACCCGAATGCTAGTTCCTTAACTTCACGATTTAAGCATGAAAACCTTAATTGTTTGCTTAATTAAAATAGACTAAGAACCCTAATTAGGGGTTACTGCCAATCGGTTTAAGGAAGGAAAAGAGAGAGGATATTTTGTGTTAGTTTCCAAGTTATTGGATTATCATTAAATCCTAATCCTAATATAACTTTTAAACTTAAGCAGCAAGTTTTGGCCCCTCCTTTTTCTCCTTTGATGTGGCTGGCCATATAACCACAATGGGCTTCCCATTGTTAGTTTTTGGTTTAGTCCATTTAATTATGTCCAATACATATTAAATAGTGGCCTTTAGTTAGTTAATGCGTCTAACGGATTAATTAACAATCGTTAAGCGATTTGTGAAATATTACGTGATATACATAACATATTTACTCTAAATATATTAAATTATTATTGATGATACCTCGGTGTATACATGTGTGACCCCATACACTCACGTATTTTTAGCCGTATAATTATTTAATATGATATGAGCATATCCTAATAGCTCAATAATCACAAATAATTATACAAGCAAATTTTAGCTTCTAGCAACAGGCCAATGTTCTCAGAAATACCTGAGTGCGGTTTCATAAAACGTCTTAGTGTAAATGGTTTATCATTAATCATCCTTTTATTTTAGATACCCTGTTAAACTATAGACATAGATCAAAGTTATTCTAGATGTTTAACTATTCTGTTTCTCGATGTAAATATTGAACTTGATTACCAAACTAATCAAGTCTCAATTACATTTGGGTATGGCCATGCATACATCTGATCAATTCATCGAGGGCTCAGTAGTATCTAACTCCATTAACACGTGAAGGAACAAATCTTATTTTGACTGCACATGTCATTCATGTGCTTCACACCATTCCCAAAATAGCCTTTATAACTACCTTGTTCATGTTAGCGATTAACCATATCAAAGAATGATATTCCACACATGCAAGACATATACTTGCATCTCAAGTCTAAGGACGAGTAATATACAACCACTTGCGAGATTTCACTATTGACGTCGTTCCATGAAGTAAACTCTCGTAGGTTGGGGTAGTCCAATATTCATATCCCGTGAATAACATATAAGTTCGGCGGACAAATCCTTTAAATACCTGAAACAATTTCAACCCTAAATTGCATAAAATAAATTTGAGATCTAATTTTATTATCGACACCCCTTTTGTATGTGTGCAAAATACCCAAAAAATGAAATATCAACCTCTTATGTAAATCGATCGGGAACTGATAATGAAAACAGGTGCACAACATGCAGCGAAGCTACAAATCCCTGATAATAGAAAACATGTGTATAACACGCAACGAACCCAACAATTAAGTGCCAAATAAGCAAAAACCCACTAATATTTTTTAATCCATTTATGCCAAAGGGTTGGCTTGGCTCGACATGTGAAAAGTCGGCTCAAGCCGCGGCTCCACACTGCACCAAAGCCGCCCCACTTCATTAAGCCGACCTGCAAGCTAACGGCTTCGGAACAATGCCGGCTCCCCAAACCACTTCAATGAATGTTATATAGTATAATTAATCGTATGCCAAAACCTTATATATACATGAAATTATAAATATCAAAATGAAAATACAGGATACACTGATATGCAAGTAAATACATAAAACATATGTAAAAAGTATTAGTAATTTACCACTAAAAATAAAATCCCCACATGTTTATAACATATTGAAAAATACGACATTCACGCATGATCATAATGTAACGACTCATGAGGAGTATTCTTTCTATGTAAAGTTTAAGTAGATACATCCTAAAAATTATTTTTATATACCTTTAGAAGTTCAAAACTAGTATAGTATACAATACAATACACACAAAGTCGTATACGATGGTGTGCGAGATATGCTATTGAATCGGGCCTTAAATAACAATTTTTTTTAGCATAATATTGTTTTATGTTGTTAATATTTGTTATATCTAAAGCTAGAGTATTCAAATACTGCTATGTTTTATGTTCAGTGATTGATATAATATATTATTAATTGTCATTTTTAGTTATAACATAATTTTTTGCACATGAACTCCATTAACTTAGCTACGGCAGTGAATACACTATATACAATCTTATAAAGTTGCCCATTATATTGCATACACATGCATGTATACAGAGACGGAGCCAGTGGGAGGGGGGGGGGCTGGAGGGTGCTCGGCCCCCCTAACCGGCCAAACTGGCGTACCTACCAGGCGAGCTGGGTTGTGTTGGTTTTTGTTTTTTTGAGCTTTTTTCCGGCGAGTTTGTGACAGAGGTTGTGTTTGTATGTGTTAATGGTGAAGTTAAAGATGGCAGGAAAAGAAAAGAAGACACAGTGAGTAGGTGTGGACTTTATGGGTGTTTGTCATTTGTGGTTTTATTTTTTTATTTTGCTACTACTATTTCTTTTGAGCTTTTTTATTATTTATTTGTATTTTTAGTATAGGTGATTAAGTGATTTTGTTTTGTGGTTGGTTTTTGACATAAAACCAATCAGGTTTTTTTTTTTTTTTTTTTTTTTTTTTTTTTTTTTTTTTTTTTTTTTTTTAAACTTATAATCTTATTTTTGTTTATACTTTTAGGTTTAAATATTAAATTTAAACTTATAGCTCTAACAAAATAACTTTTTTGTGGAAATGGATTGTTTGAATACCCGGTTCAATGATTCAATTTTCATTAATGCATATAATGTAGGATCTAATTACTTTCTTTTATTCGTGTTTGAGTGTTATTCTACAACATTGTGTTAAATCATAATTAAAATAAATGCTACTTACAAGGGGGTAAGGATCCAGTGAGAAGAAAACTTAAAATGAGAACGATGAGAAATAATTATAACCACACATTTGAGATGCATCGACTTGATTTAGATGCATCTCTATTCATTTAGATGCATCCCAATTAGTTTCGAAAGTGATTTTGAAGTGAAAATGATGCAAAGTAGTACTAAAACCAAATTTGACCTGCAGAGGACGAAAAATGTATAGCATTCGTCTAACTTGATGAAATGCATCTAATATATGTATATGCATCTAATTTTTTTGCTAGAAAATATATTATGGTGCATCTAAAAGACTAGGGATGCATCTAATTCAAGTCGATGCATCTCAAATGTGTAGTTATAATTATTTCTCATCCTTCTTATTTTAAGTTTTCTTCTCATTTGATCCTTGGTCACTTATGGGGTATAAATGTACCTTTAAAACGTGATCAAGTGGAATGATTCAAATTTTAATCTAGCTTTTTAAACAAGGAAATATATGTTACTATTGAGAAAAAAAAAATTGAGCCCCCTTAATACAAAATCCTAGCTCCGTCCCTGCATGTATATTATGTTACGGTAAATTTCACAAAATGTTAATGCATCGCTGCATTAAATTCTGTTTTGTTTTTCATTATTACTATCTATACACTATCCCATGCTATATCTGATCTTATTCTTCCAATCATTATCAAGTTCAGAAATCGCATACAACTTGCTCAATTATGAGTCACAGTGACTTGCTTGCTACCTTTTGTCTGTATAAAAAGGGCATGCAATTTTCTTTCTTATATATGAAGTTTGGTGCGTGTAATCGTGTATACAACTCCAAATAAGTTTTTGCAACACGGTGGTGCCATAGTGGTAGTGAATGCTATGAAAGGCAATGATGGTGGTGGTTCATCCAAATTAGGTGATCTTTTGGGCTATGATAGTTGGTGGCAAGATGAAGGCGATGACGAAAATATTATCAGCGTCAATGGTGGGAGCAAACATGGTGTGCATGATAAGATGTTAATGACTCGTCCACTTGACGTTGTTGATGAAGATCATGTCGTGTTCTTGAAGAAATTAAGAGAAATAATTGACAGGTGAACTTTAGTTAACGTTTTTGGTTCCCAAACTCTATAATGCCATCAGGATTAATGACTTCTTGAGACAATAGATTGACAAATTACAACTTTTTTTAGTAAATTGTAAAAACCGCCCATGTGTCATGTTCAAATCGCAGGCGCGGTCTCTATTTTTTCGAAAGTGCAGCCTCCGTTTATGTGAGAAACTATTGGTGCCGAAGTCGTCCCTACCTGAAAAGAAATGACTAAAATGCCCCAAAGTGAAATGACAAATTCTATAAAGGCAAGAGCTTTTTAGTCATTTTGCTTTGGATCAGGACGATATCCGCACCAAAGGCTTCCTACAGGAATGGTATCAAAAAGGTGGGGACTGCGCCCTGCAATTTGGACATACCTTTTGTTTCAACTTTGCTAGTTTTGATTATAAAAGAAAGTATTACGGACAAATTACGATTTTTTTATCAACTTTGTTAGTTTCCATTATACAAAAAGAATTATGGACAAACTAATGCACTTGATTATATGTGTTCCATAAAAATGATGTAACCTGATGTGGCCGCGAGTGAGGATCAATCTAACTGAAACATGATGTGTGTAGTGCCGGGATTGAGACAACAAAGATTGAAGTAAGATATGAGAACTTATCCGTTGAAGGAAATGCTTTTGTTGGTCATAGAGCTCTTCCGACACTCTATAATGCTACCTTTAACTCAATTCAGGTACTATTTGTTTCCCATATTACTTACTACAGTATTTTTAAAGCAACGTTTAACCTTTAAAATTTGTATCATAGAGCACACTGCAATTGTTTGGGCTCGCTCCTTCGAAAAAGCGAAATGTGAACATCCTTGAGTCTATTACTGGGATTATCAAACCGTCAAGGTATCCCTCTTTATATGTTTTCTTATTATAAACGTTATGTTCATGTTGTGGCTTATATTTTGTTCTAACTACATTATTGTGTTCGAAAACTATGATTCAACACAGGATGACATTGCTTTTAGGTCCACCAGGTGCAGGGAAAACTACATTGCTTCTTGCACTTGCTGGGAAACTTGATCATGATCTCAGTGTAACATATGCTTCTTTCCAAAAAAATATATGGATTCTTATGCTGTGATGTCAAACTCCATTAGTTTAGTGTTGGATGATGGTTTTCAACAATGCAGGTGTCGGGGAACATTACTTATTGTGGCCACAAACTTTCTGAGTTTATTCCTTAAAGAACATGTGCTTATATAAGTCCAAATAATCTTCATACTGGTGAAATGACGGTGAGAGAGACATTGGAATTTTTAGGACGGTGCTTGGGTGTCGGGCCAAGATATAAACTACTTGCAGAAATCTTGAGGATGGAAAGAGATGGAGAAAATGAATTCATGAATGCCGCAACACTGTGAACCAAGATAATCTCGACATTGCTTTTGAAAGGAAACATGAAGGACCAAACGTGTTTATCAGAAACTTAATAACCGTTTGTTAGTTAAGTTAGTTAGTTATTTTAGTTAGAATCCTGGAGATGGTCGAATAGTCACAATGATTGGCTTATACCTATTCGAACCATCACATTGTATAGATGCATCGGTTCATTAACACCGAATAGACATGACTTTAGATGAAAGGTTACAATGGTTCATTCATACCATTTGGAAACCTATAAGTACTTATGAATTTGTAACATTACAATGGTAAGACAAAATATAAGTTATCTTTTGTTATTATTAGTTTGCAAATCAGTATTTGTTTCAACCAACACATCGATCCATATATCACACGACTGGGACAACATTTTGGCATCAAGAGCCTTGTTGGATATCTCGTTACAACCAGTAAACAAACCCAGAAATCCAGAAACTATTGCATCGAGATACAGAAACCAGAAACCCACGACCAGAAAATAACGCAAACCTTTGATCCTTGTTAACATAAGAAAGGTTGCATAGGTAACTTAGGGACATAAGAAAAACCGTATACATTTTTCTTTGTGTCGAAATTTGCAAACAAAAAGGTTACCATTCAGAAACTTTGGTACTTTGGTTTGTTGTGATTCGTACGCCACAGCAAAACCAGAAATTTGGAAGATTTTCTTGTTAAATTTTATAACAAGAAACGTACTTGTGTATTCTCTACTACAACACAACAAGGGAGAAGATTAGACGTCGAGAAAGATTGTGTACAAACTTGGTACACAAGAAAGAAGAAGCGCGCAGAAACAGAAAGAAGAAAAAAAACAAATAGGCATTGCTTGGAATAAAAGAAAGATACCGGTACATACATACATATATACAAAGAGTAGGCACATTGGCAATACAAGAAGCAACAACAAGTCCGAAGATTACTGAAGCGAATTGATCACTCACTTCACAAAAGAAAGAATACCGACTAGGTATTAGGCGTTGTTGATAAATGGTGTGGACAAAAAAAACGAGAAGGAGTATTGTGAGAGCAACGGTTGCAAAGAAGCAAGCAATAGCAGGAACGACAAACAAAGAAATTTGTTTAGACGTTGATTTGTTGATTTTGGTACTACGAGTACTAAAAGAAGAAGAAAAGCAAAACATTTGCTACGGTATTAATTTTTACCGAGAGGAGACTTGGAATAAGAAAAACAACGACAACAATTCTGAAGGTTGATCGTGGCCAGAAATTCAATTCGAGTAGAATTTTTGGAGTAAGCCGATACATAACAAGGGTACGAGGCAAAGTAGTAGGAACCAAGTCAAGAAGAAAAGGAACAACGTGGAAATTTGGTTAATAAACTCGACAACCAGAATTGAATTTGAAAGGAGACGAGGAAAGAAAAGTACGTGGTTGATATAATTCAAGGTATCGACACACAAGTGGGAACGCAAAAACATATGAGGTCACGTTATCATTATTGGATTTCATTTATACATTTATAGTATAGATATTCATTATTAGGAAATCCCGAGAACTATATTTGATCCCCGTATTACTAGGATTCCCGGATAACTATTTCTATTCCCCGTAGTAGTAAGGTTATACCATACTAGTTAGATTTCCCATATAAGTCAAAAGTGAAGATCATAAACACATCTAGAATGTCGGGTGGAGATGACAGTAACGTCAATAGCACTGTAGTAAAACCCATTACACCGCTTACACAATATCAATGCCCTAAACTCAAAACCACAAACTACACTGTTTGGGCTATTCAAATTAAGGTCATATTAGAAGCACATGGATTATGGGAGACTATAGAACCCAAAGAAAACACCCAAGCCGATGATAAGAAGGATAAGGCAACTATTGCCCTCCTATATCAAGCAATAACCGAGGATGTGATATTACAAGTAGCAAGTTGTAAAACTGCTAGAGAACTGTGGGAATCACTGAAAAGGAGACACGTTGGAGAAGAAAGAGTGCAACAAGCACGATTACAATCCCTAATGATAGGATTTAATGCCCTTCAAATGAAGGATGAAGAGACGGTGAATGCATTTACAGATAAACTAAATGGTTATGCCACGAAGGCAAAAGAATTAGGAAAAACCTTGGATGAATCACTCTTAGTACGAAAACTATTAGACTCCACACCAGATAGATTCATTCAGATAGTAGCATCCATAGAACAGACAAATGATCTAGATGATATCACCTTAGATGAGATCACTGGAAAGTTAAAAGCATCCGAAAGGGAGGACAAGCAGAAAGCCAGGATAACCTATTATTCGCACAAGGCGAACACTCTAGACATAAGAAACGTTTCAACAGGAATAGGGGTAGATCAGACTACACACGAGGAAACTGGCAGAATAAAGGAAACAGAAATAACTTGAATGGAGAAAACCCAACTCACAATGACAAGAAAAATAAGAATAGGAGTGAGTGGAAGAAGAAAGCAAAATGTTTCAATTGCGGGAAACATGGACATATTCAGAAAGAATGTAGAAGTTAACCAACAACTCAGGAACAGTCAAACCTTATCTATGAAGACGATGAACCATCACTGTTAATGACTACACATGAAGAAGTATTGTTAAATGAAGGACAAATACAACCCGGAAAGTATGTTACAACAGATGATAGCATATGGTATTTAGATAATGGTGCAAGCAACCATATGACGGGAACGAAGAGTCATTTTAAAGATTTAGACGAAAGTATCACTGGACGCGTTCGTTTTGGAGATGGATCATATGTAGAGATAAAGGGTAGAGGTTCTATAATACTAGGATGTAGAAACAAGGAGCAGAAGGTGATAACAGATGTTTACTACATACCAAACCTCAAGAGCAACATACTTAGTCTAGGACAACTTACTGAAATAGGTTGTAAGATTATAATGGACGGAAACAAGCTGACTTTGTATGATAAGAAGAAGAAGTTGTTGATGAAGGTAGAAAGGTCAAAAAATAGACTTTACAGTATTAGATTACAGATAGAAGCACCTATATGCCTCTTAGCAAATGTGAATAATCAAGCATGGTTATGGCACGCTAGATTAGGTCATCTGAACTTTGACGATATTAGCAAGATGACAAGAAAGGGTCTAGTAGAAGGAATACCAAGAATAAACCATACTGGACAAGTATGTGATGCATGTTTACTAGGAAAACATAGCAGAACACCATTTCCCAATCAAGCTAAATTCAGATCCAAGAACCCACTAGACTTAGTTTATGGAGATCTTTGTGGTCCCATAAGTCCAACAACACAATCCGGAAAGAAACTCATCTTCTTACTAGTAGATGATTGTACACGTTACATGTGGGCTTATTTTCTAACAACTAAGGATCAAGCCTTCAACATATTTAAGGAATTTAGACAAAAGATTAAGATGGAGTTGAGATTGAAGTTAAGAATGCTAAGAACAGATAGAGGTGGTGAATTTACATCAAATGAATTCACCAAGTACTGTAAAGAGAATGGAATAGCAAGACAGTTAACAGCACCATACTCACCGCAACAAAATGGAGTAGTTGAAAGAAAGAATAGAATGGTGTTATCAACTACCAGAAGTATGATGAAAGCGATGAAGTTACCCTTAACTTTTTGGGCGGAAGCAGTAAAACATGCCATTTATATTCTAAATAGGGTACCTACACGAGCACTAGAAGATAAAACACCATATGAAGCACTCTACAAGAGAAAACCGAACCTACAAAACCTTAGAATATTCGGATGCACAGCTTATGCTAAGATAACAATACCTCACTTGAAGAAGTTAGATGATAGAAGCATACCGATGGTTTATTTAGGAGTAGAGGAAGGATCAAAAGCTTGTAGGCTATATGATCCAGTAAGAAAGAAGAAACATGTTAGTAGGGACGTAAAGTTTATGGAAACGAAACCGTGGAATTGGGATAAGAATGGAGATGATACGGATACACAAGACACATTTTGGACTAGTTTTGTGGTAGACGAAGTTGATAATGGAAATCCTACACCAATCAACATAGAAAACATTGATAACACGTATCATGAAGAAGATCAAATACTGGATCCAATACCAGATCCAATACCTGATCCAGCATCACCAACTACACCACCAACATACACTTACGAACCCAACTCAGAAAGTGAAAGACAAGCTACTATTAGTTCATTAGAAAGCTCATCAGGAAGCTTAGAAAGATATGATCACAGACCAGTACGAGGTTTAAAGAATATCAATGAAATTTATCAACATGCACAACAAGTAGAAACTCCAAGTTTATTTTTCATTGAAGAAGAACCCCGTAACTACAAGGAAGCATCAAAAGATGAAAAATGGATTGAGGCCATGAAAATTGAATTAGATTCAATCAACAAGAATCACACATGGACTCTTACAGATTTGCCAGAAAATCAGAAGGCAATCGGACTCAAATGGGTTTATAAAACCAAGAGAGATGCACACGGAAAGATCATTAGATATAAAGCCAGATTAGTAGCAAAAGGTTATGTACAAGAACAAGGAATAGACTTTGATGAAGTATTCGCACCAGTTGCTAGGATAGAGACAGTTTGATTAATATTAGCACTAGCAGCATATCATGGATGGCAAGTACACCACTTAGATGTAAAATCAGCATTTTTACATGGAGAATTAAAGGAAGAAGTCTATGTTACACAACCTAAAGGTTTTATTCAGCAAGGAAACCAAGGAAAAGTATACAAGCTAACAAAAGCTTTGTATGGCTTAAGACAAGCACCAAGAGCTTGGAATGTAAAGCTTGATCAAACCTTGAAGTCATTAGATTTTAAGAAATGTAATCTAGAACAACCAGTCTACACGAAAAGAAGCAAGAATTCAACACTTATCGTTGGAGTATATGTAGATGATTTAATAATCACGGGCACTCCAAAGAAAGAGATAGACTTGTTCAAATCCCAGATGGAAGATAAATTTGAAATGAGCGACTTAGGATTGCTAGCATATTACCTTGGGATAGAAGTTACACAGACAGGAGGAGAGATTACAATCATGCAAACTGGATACATTAACAAGATCCTCAAAGAAACAAGTATGGCGGATAGCAATGATACGAAGATACCATTGGATCCCGGCACTAAGTTGGTCAAGGCGGAAGATGGAGAACCAGTTGATGCAACTTATTACCGAAGTTTAATTGGAAGTCTAAGATACTTATTACATACAAGACCGGATCTTAGTTACTCAGTCGGACTACTCAGCAGATTTATGCAAGACCCGAAGGATCATCACCTAAAGGCAGTGAAACAAGTAATCCGATATGTGAAAGGAACAAAAGAACATGGAATCATATACAAGAATGAAGGCGGGTGCAAGATAACAGGTTATAGTGACAGTAGTTATGGAATCAATACCGATCAAGGAAAAGGAACTACTGGAGTCGTATTTTACTTTGGAGAGTCACCTATTACCTAGTGTACTCAAAAGCAACCGACAGTGGCACTATCATCATGTGAATCAGAATTCATGGTGGCTACTGCAACAGCATGTCAAGCCTTATGGTTAAAACGTTTACTTAGTGAACTGACTAGAATTGAAGAAAAGAGGATAACGCTCAGAGTTGACAACGTATCAGCAATAGCACTCGTAAAGAACCCAGTATTTCATGGAAGGAGTAAACATATAGACATTCGCTATCATTTCATTCGGGAATGTGTAGAGAATGGTTATATAAATGTGGAACACGTTAGCGGAGAACTACAAAGAGCAGACATCTTAACAAAAGCTTTACCAAGACTCAAGTTTACAACTATGAGACAAATGCTCGGAGTACAAGACCTTGGACAAAGCAACGATCAAGATTAAGGAGGAGAATGTGAACCAAGATAATCTCGACATTGCTTTTGAAAGGAAACATGAAGGACCAAACGTGTTTATCAGAAACTTAATAACCGTTTGTTAGTTAAGTTAGTTAGTTATTATAGTTAGAATCCTGGAGATGGTCGAATAGTCACAATGATTGGCTTATACCTGTTCGAACCATCACATTGTATAGATGCATCGGTTCATTAACACCGAATAGACATGACTTTAGATGAAAGGTTACAATGGTTCATTCATACCATTTGGAAACCTATAAGTACTTATGAATTTGTAACATTACAATGGTTAGACAAAATATAAGTTATCTTTTGTTATTATTAGTTTGCAAATCAGTATTTGTTTCAACTAATACATCGATCCATATATCACACGACTGGGACAACAAACACTCCCAGGCAGAGAAACTAATTTAATCGCTGATTATGTTCTCAAGGTTTATTATATCAACTCAATGTGTTACTTGAGAACTAATGTATATCCTTTTGTATAGAAATTAAAGTGTTGCTTAAACCCATAGCATGCTGACAGTTTCTGAAAATTAAATAGTTTATCTAAAGCAAAAAAATTTTGAGATTTTGGTTACCTGAATTGGAAACTTATATCTTTGTCTAATAGATACTCGGGCTGGAGACATGTGCTGATACTATGGTTGGTGATCAAATGAGGAGAGGAATCTCTGGCGGGGAAAAGAAACGTGTGACCACCGGTAGGTTCTACACTTTTGATCATTTATATGACTCTTTTAGTTTATAAAGTTATATATGATGTTTCAGTTTTTTAAATTACTTTCATGGAGTTGGTTGGGTATTGAAACACTTCAGTTAGAGGTGAAATTACAACAATTTAACTATAAATGAGACGATTTGGGTACTTTATTATCTCTAGTGTTCAAATTTAAAGTATACCATTTCAAACTATAATTTACAGAAATCAAAACAAACAAAATTACACATTTTGATCCGTTACTCGACTTGTTCATTAGCTACCCATACTTTAACATCTTAAAAGTGTAACATATCTACCTAATCACCTTAAAAAAATACACATGTTAATTGCTATATTATGAAAATAACTTAATACAGGAGAGCTGCTAGTTGGACCTGCAAATGTGTTTTTCATGGACGAAATTTCAACTGGACTGGACAGCTCCACCACTTATCGTATCACCAAATTCTTAAGACAGATGGTTCATGTATTGGATTTTACAATGGTCATCTCCCTTTTTCAACCTGACCCAGAGACGTACAAACTTTTTGATGATGTCATATTGATGTCCGAAGGTCATATTGTGTATCAAGGTCCTTGTGAAAACGTTCTTGAATTTTTTGAGTCGATGGGATTTAAGTGCCCAGAAAGGAAGGGTGTAGCTGACTTCCTTCAAGAGGTAACCTCAAGAAAAGACCAAGGACAATACTGGTGCAAGGAAGATCAACCTTACACATACATTACAATCCCTGAATTTACAAGGGCATTCAAGTCATTTCACATTGGAGTGAAACTCAAAAAATATATTCATATTCCTTTTGATAAGTCCAAAATACATCCAAATTCACTAGTAAAACAAAAGTACGGAATATCTAATCTTCAACTTCTGAAAGCATGTTTCGAAAGGGAATGGTTGTTATCAAAGCGCAACTCTTTGCTTTATATATTTAAGACATGTCAGTTGACATTTATGTCACTAGTAAGCATGGCCATGTTTTTCAGAACTGAAATGCATACGGGAAAATTAGAAGATGGAGGGAAGTTTTTTGGTGCACTTTTTTTCGGTCTCCTTATTGTTATGTTTAATGGAATGGCTGAGCTTGCACTGACAGTTATAAGGCTTCCGGTTTTTTTATAAACAAAGAGATTCATTGTTGTATCCTGCGTGGGCTTTTGCTCTTCCCATTTGGGTACTTGGAATCCCCTTATCCTTAATGGAGTCGGGAATTTGGGTGGTCCTTACATATTATACTATCGGGTTTGCTCCAGATTCCACCAGGTAATATAACAAGAACATATGTCAAAGTTATCTTTTTCACATCATTGAACCTCAGGAGCTTTAAAGTTTTTCACCACTGAACTTTACTAACAGTTTTAATGGTTCAGATGCAGTCAACAGTTCTTAACGTACTTTGCGGTACATCAAATGGCTCTCGCTCTTTTTCGATTGCTTGCTGCTGTTGCCAGAACAGAAGTACTTGCATACACTTTGGGCACCTTCATCGTGTTAGTGATAACCAGCCTTGGAGGATTCATAGTGGCAAAGGGTACAACTTTCGTTTTGTTGATATAAATGGGGCTGGACGGGTAAAAAGTCAAAATATGTCTGGGTTGATTTGGCCCAACAACATTTTTTTTTAATTTTTTGTTAGTTATTAATATATCTAACATAAGTGCAATAACTATAACAAAATTGTTAAAGCAAAATTTTTTGGTATAGTGGTGTAGGAGTTTCAAAACACTAAAGTACGCTTTTGGTGACTTTTAAACGTTTAAGTGTCTCATTTCTAGCTGAACTTTTTAGTAAAACCTAGCCTGACCTAGTTTACATAAATTTGTTGAAATTGACTCCTCTAATGTCTTGGATATTCGGGATTATTGTATTAGTCGCCTGCTAACACAGTTTGTGACGCATAGAAGTATCATTGTGAAAAACATAATAATGTGATTTCAGATGATAGTGAGGCATGGATATCATGGGGATTCTATGTTTCTCCTATGATGTATGCACAAAATGCCTTGGTCTTAAATGAGTTTCTTGACAAAAGATGGAGCACCGTAAGTTCTCGTAATCAATTTGTTTTAACAATATAGGCATATATTTTTAAAAAGTAATTACCTTTATATATGCAGCCTAATAATGATCCACGAATTAATGCATCTACTGTTGGGCAAGCCCATCTTAAATCACGAAGCTTTTTCACGGAGGACTATTGGTTCTGGATATGTGTTGGAGCCGTCCTTGGGTTTTCGATTATCTTTAACATATTATTCATCGCTGCATTAACTTATCTAAATCGTGCGTAAACTTGCGTCAAGTTTTCTTTCCTAGTAATCGTACTGTAGATTTTGACATTATGAGCTGTTTTCGTTTCAGCTCTTGGTGATTCTAAACGTGTGATCAGAGAGGAAAATGATATCAAGAATGAAAACAATGGCCGCAGAAAAGATGTCTATAAAGGTGGGACTTGATAAAAATGAAATATATGATGGCGAAAAGAATTAAGGTAAGGACCTCTTCTGACAAGTCGTAAATGATTTTGAAGGTACTGACATGGCAGTGAGAAGCATTTCAAGAAGAAAAACTTCGATTGATGTTGCTCATCGTATGGAAAGAAGAGGAATGGTTTTGCCGTTTCAGCCTCTTTCACTTGCCTTTAACCATGTCAACTACTACATCGATACACCTTTTGTTAGTCACTTTCTTACAACTTTACCCTTCTGTTACTCGATTTTATCTCCCATCTATATGTATTCGAGCATATATAATGATCATGTAAACATATTATCATTTGGCCAGGAAATGAAGCATAGTGGGTTTAAAGATAATCAGCTGCAGTTGCTCAAGGATGTTAGTGGTGCTTTTAGGCCAGGAATATTAACTGCACTTATAGGAGTTAGTGGCGCCGGAAAGACGACCTTAATGGATGTCTTATCTGGTCGGGAAACGGGTGGATACACAGAAGGAAATATCTTCATTTCAGGATACTCGAAAAATCAATCAACATTTGCTCGTGTTAGTGGTTATTGCGAACAAAATGATATTCATTCACCAAATGTCACTGTCTATGAATCTCTTTTGTACTCTGCATGGCTACGTCTATCTTCAGATGTTAATGCAAAAACTCGCAAGGTGTTAACTTATGATCTAACGCCTTTTTTTTGCATTTAAATCTTATCAAGTACATATTCTACTTTTATTGATGATTTACATGTATTGTAGATATTTGTTGATGAATTGATGGAACTAGTTGAGCTTCAGCCTTTAAGAAATGCTATGGTCGGGATTCCTGGAGTAGATGGTCTTACAATAGAACAACGGAAGAGGTTGACAATAGCCGTGGAGTTGGTAACAAATCCATCCATCATCTTCATGGATGAACCAACATCTGGTCTTGATGCTAGAGCCGCAACCATTGTCATGCGTACTGTAAGAAACACTGTTGACACTGGAAGAACTGTTGTATGCACAATTCACCAACCAAGTATAGACATATTTGAATCATTTGACGAGGTTTGTAGACTACAATTCTCTAAAAGCTTAATTAATACGTACAGTACAAAGCAAGTTATTTCATCGATGGTAATCTGACTGTGACCCTTAACTTTTCAGTTAATTTTGATGAAGATGGGCGGGCAAATTATCTATTCAGGACCTTTAGGCCAACAATCTCATAAGCTTGTGGAATATTTTCAAGTGAGCCTATTATTTCGATTCATGTTTTATATATGCTGATATGGCCTGCAAATATTAGCCATAATTTTGGAGACTTCTTATAGGCCATTTCAGGAGTGCCAACAATAAGGAATGGTTATAATCCTGCTACATGGGTGTTGGAAATAACTTCTTCTTCAGCTGAAATTCAACTTAATGTTGACTATGCTCAGATTTACGCGAACTCTCCCCTTTATCGGTATATTCTAAAATCTTGATTTCTTATGCATTTTTTATATATATTATTACAGTATGTTTTTTATGGATCTTTTATGGTATTTTTAGTGATAATCAAGAACTAATTAGGGAGCTTAGTTCCCCGTCAAGTGGTTCCAAGGATCTTTTTTTCAGAACCAAGTACACACAACCATTTATCATACAATGCAAAGCTTGTTTGTGGAAACAACATTGGTCGTACTGGAGGAACCCACAATATAATGCCATTCGCTTCTTCACCACCATTGTAGTTGCTGCTTTATTTGGTGCTATCTTCATTGATAAGGGTGAAAAGATGTACGCCCTCTATTTAATTTCAAAGGAAAAATATATGCCTACACTAGACTGTAAATAACTGTATACTTTTTAGTGTTTTTTTGAACAAGGGAACTCAAAAAGTAATGAATGTAATATTACACTTTTCCTTATCTCATAACTTGTACTTTTTCCTTTAACTTTCTCATCATGACTACTAGTAAACCATAGCAGTCATCCGAATATGGCATAATGCAACAACTTAACTGTGAGTATGTGCATACAGACAACAACTGCAAGATCTTTTAGATGTGTGTGGAGCTTTGTATGTTGTTGTTATCTTCCTAGGAGGCATCAATTCAAATGCTGTGCAACCTATTGTTGCTGTTGAGAGAACAATTTTCTATCGTGAAAGGGCTGCAGGGATGTACTCATCTTTACCCTATGCACTTTCTCAGGTAATTATTTAATCTGAGTTCAAGTTTCTGATAAGAAATGTAGTTCCATAAAGTGACTTGAATTCTGATATTGTGCAGGTGATCATAGAGTCCATATATATAGCGATTCAGACTACTATCTATGTCTTTATTGTGTACCCGTTGATAGGGTTCCAGTGGACAGCTGCTAAGTTTTTGTGGTTCTACTACTTCTTGTTTAATTACGAGCTTCATCTACTTCACTTTATTTGGCATGATGACCATGTCATTAACCCCAACCCGGCAAATTTCTAGTGTTTTTGTATACTTTTTCACCTGCCTTGGGAACTTGTTCTCTGGTTTCAGCGTCCCAAGACCGGTATGTCATTATTTACGTCGTTCTTTCTTCATAAGTCACCATATATACTAGTTAAATTAATATGAAAAATGCATGTTATTTTAGCTTCCGCCGCCCCCACTATTACCCAATGTAGGCTATGTTTGGCAAAAGTAGTTGTGAGCAGTAGCAGTGAGCTGTGAGCAGTAGCCAAAAAAGCTCACAGCTTCATAAAGAAGCATTGAGAAAATGAGCTTTCCTAAAAAATAGCAAAGCCCACAGCTCTCATGCCAAACGAACACTAAAAATCAAAAAGCTCATTGTTCACCGCTCATTGCTCAAAAAAAGCTCCAAAAAGCTTTGTGCCAAACATAGCCGTAGTAAGTGAATTCACACATGACTTATTTCTATGGATGTTGATTTTAAACACTAATGTCGCATTACAACAACTATGCACTTTACACACCTTTTCCAACATGGCCTAAGGAAATTAAGTGATTTTTCATTAAGCTTTAATTATGTACTTAACCACGTACAAGATAATAACAGTTATAAGTGCAAATCTTATTTTTCTAAACACCCATTAATAAGTTCACCCTGCATGCATTTTTATTAGCTAGTATTGTAATCTGTAAGCACTATCGGGTTGAAACTCATAGAGTATGTGTTATGTGTTAGTAGCAATACTTAGGAGGGTTATATGTTACTTAGACAATAATAAGGGGATTAATTGTATTTAGTTTAAATAAAGTTTAGGATTGTACTTAGATTAGGAAACTAGTTGCTTGGCTTGCAAGCCAAGCTAAGGTCTCTACCCCTTCATCTCTATAAATAGAGATGAGGACCCCCTCATCTCTATAAATAGAGATGAGGGGGGATGCTAGTTATTCATTCTTCTTCCACAATTGTAAAAGCTTTATTGGCATTAATAAAGGGTTCGTTGAGGGTATATTGTGTGCATATTCTTGTCGGTTCTTTGTAGTCTCTCGTGTTTGCTACTTGTGCTCGATACAACTCGCGATCTAGCGTTCCGTGATCGAACTTCGGGTTTGTTGTCGAGGTATTTTCCAACAAGTGGTATCAAGAGCCGCGGTTATTGTGGTCATTGAAGTTCGAGTGCTAGATCGAGGTGCCGAGTTGGTTTCAAGGTTAGAGCAAAGAAAAGGGTTTCGGGTTTTTTTCGAATCGTTTTCACCGAGTCGCATGTTCGAGAGGTTGAAGGATTTAAAACCCACGTGAAAAGAAAAAGAATTAAAAGGTTACAGAAACTTGTTTTATACTTTTATTAGTCACGTGAGTACAAACTACAAAGTGACAAAAAGGTTTTTTTGGTTTTTATTATAAAAAACCAAGTTTTTAGTTTTGGTTTAAAACAACTTCAAAGGTTTCGTGAGTTTTTCTTTTAACTACGATTAAATTTGAAGGTTACTTGTTGCGGGTTTTTTCTTGTGGTTCAAGTTTCAATCGTGGTTCGCTTGGGGTTCAAGTTTACGATCGGGTTTGCTTGTTCGAAATTGAGGGTTTAGGGTTATTCTAATTAATTCGATTTGCAAGAAGGGTTTATAGCAACAAGGTGAATATTGCACACGGCTTGTGAGGCTTGTCGGTAAAGTTGGTTAAGTAACAACTTGACAAGGTTTTTAGCAAGGTTTAAGAAGAATGGCTAGTTCGATAACTAGGTTTGACATCAAAAAATTCGATGGGAAGAATGACTTCGGGTTATGGCAAATAAAGGTGCGTGCTTTAATGGTACAGCTCGGATGTGATGCTGCATTAGAGACATTACCCGCGGACATGGAAGCAGGTGAAAAGGCTGCTTTGATGAAGAAGGCATACAGTACCTTGATTCTATGCTTGGGAGACCGGGTTTTACGGGAAGTTACCAAGGAAACATCTGCTGCAGGAATTTGGGCGAAGTTGACTAATCTTTATATGACTAAGTCCTTAGCAAACAGACTGTATCTAAAGAAGAAGCTGTACACGTTCTATATGAGTCCAGGTACGAAACTGGGTGATCATATAGATGAGTTTAATAAGTTGATACTTGATTTGGCGAATATTGATATCGAGATTGAGGATGAAGATCAGGCACTTATGTTACTTACATCGTTGCCATCGTCTTATGAAAACTTTGTGGAGACATTGTTGTATGGGAGGGAATCCTTGACAATGGAGGATGTTCTGGCGACTCTGAATTCAAGAGAGTTGAAGAAAAGAACCGAAGGCACAAAGGAAGATACTGGTGACGGGTTATACATTAGGATAATTACCAATATGGTGCAGGTGGTATTATTGGGCAAACCCTCTCAGCTGGACAGTCTACGGTCTCATAACTGGCGAAATTGGTGAGGATAATTACACATTCTGTCACACCCCCAAAATACCTGAATGGCAGCGGAATGGAATACCTGAGGGTGTAACGGATCATAGCACACAAGCAAGGATATATTGAACGACCTAAAGTGTCGTTTAGAAAATACATCGCTTGATTCATTCAAAATATTCAGAGTTATAAAACATAGGTCCCAAAAGTTAGAAAAGGTTTAAGGAAATAATTTAGTACAATCAAATGATAGTTCATAAGTGCATGAAATCCAAAAAGAGACGCGTCATCCTTGATACACAAAGTGACTCCATGCATGCCATGAGATTATGCCTTAGTTACCTGAGAAATACATTACGAAAAACGGTCAACATAAAGTTGGTGAATAATCATAGGTTTATAACTAAAATCTAGTGTACATATGCCATAAGTAAAGTCAAGAAATAGGATGTCCGGAAAAAATATATACATTGTCTCTTAAGCTCATGACCCCGAAGCTAGACGTTACTTGGCCCCAATGAGTGTTTACCAGACACTCTAATAATAAAGACATGAAATGCATCTGTAATACTGTTGGAGCAACCCAAACACAGATGGAGGAGTCACCCTCAATAGATCTATTCACTCACTCTCGCTTGGAACTTAATTAACGGTTCATGAAATAATAAAGGGGACTTGTCAAGACGTGGTAAATAAGGCAACTTAAGCAATGTATGAAATTTTATACTTAGGCATGTACACAAAAATAAGTAATGCAATGTATTCTCCCCCGTGGGATTTGAAATCAAAATATAGAATTAAAACGGGGCTATGAAACTCACCTCGAAAGGATGGTACAAAGATGGTACAATGATGGAAATGTAGTCGGGACAATGAGGCGCGAACACTAGCCGCAACCTAAATGAATAATCGTGATCTAATTAAGATCAAGCCGTAAAGGAATGAATGCATATGCACATGATACCAATACCACTCGTAATTTGGAAATACTAGTTATAGTCATAGTAAAATAGTTTTCCATACTTAGGAAAAATAAGTCCATTTAGAGAAGTATATAACTTGTCATATTAACTTGTACGAAAAAGTTAGCGTCATAATACTCGTAACGAAAACTTTAAAATAACGTCGTTAAGTCGTATAAATATTCTCTTGGGTCATACGTATTCATTTGTTAAGAATATAGTCCTTAGTATGTTTCTAGAAAATATACCATTTAGTACGTAAGTTATTATTTTTATTTGTGACTATATATATATATATATATATATATATATATATATATATATATATATATATATATATATATATAGTTTAGACGATGTTAAAACGGGTATAACTCGGTCGTTTTAGGCTCGTTTCCTTCGTTCTTTATATCCACGGATTCGTTTTTGTATATACTAGTATAATTTTGATAACTCGGCTACTCTAAGTTACGTTTAATGCCTCTATTTGCACGGCGAAATCTGCCAAACAGCAAGCAGTTTTTAATAAAATAGTTTTCTTCGTTAAATTTGCAAAAATCATATCTCCTTCGTTATAAACTCGTTTTAATCCGTTCTTTCGCCTAAAGTTTCGTTTTTGAAAGTATTTTCTAAATCTTGGGTCAAAAATTAGCCATCAACCACTGATTTTCCCACGAAATAGAAATAGGGACAGTAGGTATTTCAAATGTTTCAAAAATCGTTTCTAGGGTTCTAATCTAGTTCCATCTTCATTCAAACCACTTTCAATCACCACAAAACTAATCTAATCCTACCATACACCTTCTTAGGGTGTCATGGGTTCCTAAACATCACAACCAAGTAGATCTAACAAGGATCTAACCAAAAATCATTTCTAGGGCTTAAAAGTTTAACATATACAAAATGGAGTGGTATAAGTCGATATATGCATGAGATCTTGCAAGAAAAATATATAATCATGGTAATAACTTGTAAAAATTTATGAAATGAGTTTTGTAAACTTACTTTGAGAGATGGTGTGATTAGATGATAAAAACCTAACAATCCTTGAGTTTTTATTTCAAAACTCTAACAAGGATACTATAATAACAAGATTACACTTGATCTTTAAGAAAAATATTTTGTCTTGCCCTTCCTTCTTGTTGTGGCCGTGGGATCAAGAGAGAAAAGAGAGAAAGAAAAGTGAAATTTGCTTGTGGTGAAATGAGATAAAAATTAGTTTAGGTTATATGTATTTTTGGTATTATTATTATTTTATAAAAAGTTAGTATAAGGCATTTAATGAGAAAGAGTGAGTTAGTAGTTTTGTAAGAAGATTGGCAAGGGGGGGGGGGGGGCGGAAAAGGAGGGGGGGGGGAATGAATGTGAAGACTTTTGAGGTAAATGTATTATTAAGTGTTATTTTGTAGTTTTAAAATGTACCGGGTACCGGGTTAACTAAAAATAAATTTTAACGGAGTTAACCGGGTCATAATAAAGTTATAAAAATTATAAAAATAGGTTGGGTAAAATTATTGGGTGTTTAGATAATTATAGTTTAATTTCTACGAAAACCGTCGAAATTTTAGTAAACTTAAGTTAATAATTGAAATAAATATCCAAAATACCGGGTAAATTATTATTATAATTTTTATATTATAAAAATGAATATAAAAATATATTGGAATCATAATCGGGAGTGTTGGACGTGTTAGTCACATTTATAGTTCGCGTATTAGTGTTTATTTAAAATAAACATACGTAATTCGTTAATTATATTAAAAATATAATTTGAATACCCTACGAGTGGAATAGTATGCAAGTGCTCTAATGATGATATGCTGACTATTTCTAGTCCGTATGAAATGTCCCTGATAATAATGCATGAATTCGCTCCTGAACCAATACGGTTACGCGAATTTGAACACTCGTAAACTAAATTTACGATGACATGAGTAATGCACGTGAATAGTGGTTTTCTCTCGGAAATGAATAGTGTCATGTGAATAGTAAAATTTCTGAATATGTTTCGGAATTTCAAATTGACCTCAAAAACGATGAATAGTGATCAATGAATAGTAATTTGTGAATAGTAGAATGTCAAAGTTTGGAAAATGACCTGAAATTGTGGGTTGTGACAGTCGCCCATCCAAAAAAGAATTCAGTCCCTGAATTCAGTTAGTGTTGGTCTCGGTAATAGGCTCGGTGAAAAGTTGTGGATACTTGCGTCGCATTTGGTCTTCTCGTTCCCAAGTAAACTCGGGTCCTCTTCGAGAATTCCAGTGAACCTTCACGATCGGAATTCGACTTTGTTTCAACTGTTTGATCTCGCGATCCATTATTTCAACTGGTTCTTCCACAAAGTTAAGCTTGTCATCGAGTTGTATTTCTTCTAATGGTATAATGGCAGACTCGTCCGAAAGACATTTCTTGAGGTTCGAAACATGAAACGTGTTGTGTACGTTGCTAAGTTCTGATGGAAGTTCAAGCTTGTAAGCAACCGGACCAATCCTCTCCAGGATCTTGAATGGCCCAATGTATCTCGGGTTCAATTTCCCGCGTTTTCCAAATCGTATCACGCCTTTCCAAGGCGAGACTTTCAACATGACCTTGTCCCCGACCTGAAATTCCAATGGTTTGCGTCGAACATCTGCGTAGCTTTTCTGTCGACTTCTAGCAGTTTCGAGTCTCTCTCGAATCTGAATTATCTTTTCTGTTGTTTCTTGTACCATTTCTGGGCCAGTACATTGTACTTCACCGACTTCGGCCCAACAAACCGGAGATCGACACTTACGACCATAAAGTGCCTCGAATGGTGCAGCCTTTATGCTTGAATGGTAGCTGTTGTTATAGGAAAATTCGATCAACGGCAAATGGTTAACCCAACCATTTCCAAAGTCGATCACACATGCTCTAAGCATGTCTTCAAGTGTATGAATAGTTCTCTCGCTCTGACCATCGGTCTAAGGATGGTAAGCAGTGCTCATGTCTAACTTGGATCCAAAAGAATCTTGTAACGACCGCCAAAAGTTCGAAGTAAAACGACTATCTCTGTCGGAAATGATGGAAACTGGTGCACCGTGTCTTGAGACTATTTCCTTGACATAAAGTCTAGCAAGTTGTTCCATTGAATAAGTCTCTCTAATGGGTATGAAATGAGCTGATTTGGTAAGTCGATCAACGATTACCCAAATAGCATCGAAACCTCCTGACGTCTTTGGAAGTTTAGTGACAAAGTCCATAGCAATACGTTCCCACTTCCATTGTGGAATTTCTGGTTGTTGAAGTAATCCTGACGGTTTCTGGTACTCGGCTTTCACTTTAGCACAAGTAAGACATTTGCTGACGTACGTAGCTATTTCTGCTTTCATGTTCGGCCACCAATAAAGCTTTTTGAGATCTTGATACATCTTATCAGAACCTGGATGAATAGAGTACTTCGACTTGTGTGATTCATGCATAATCAATTCTCGCACTCCACCATAGAGTGGTATCCAACTTCGGTCCTTGAAGCATAACACTCCGTCCGATCTCTTTACAAAGCCATTATCGCTTTCTGGCATACCATAAATTTTCTCGAGTGGTCGATTTTCTTCTTTGAGAGCCTCAATCTGAGCTTCTAGAATTTTTGATGGTAATGGCGAAATGATAGTCATTCCCAATGACCTAACTCTCAAATGTTTGAGTCGTTCTTTTCGGCTAAGTGCATCTGCTACAACATTTGCTTTTCCTGGGTGATATCGGATTTCACAATCGTAATCACTCAACAATTCTAGCCAATGACGTTGTCTCATATTAAGTTCCTTCTGATCGAGTATATGCTGTAAGCTCTTGTGGTCGGTAAAAATTACGCACTTGGTACCATAAAGGTAGTGTCTCCAAATTTTGAGTGCAAAAACTACCGCACCCAACTCCAAGTCGTGCGTAGTGTAATTCTTCTCGTGTGTCTTAAGCTGTCTAGATGCATAAGCTATCACCTTCTCGTTTTGCATTAGCACAGCTCCAAGTCCTTGATGCGAAGCATCGCAATATACCACAAAGTTCTCAATACCTTCAGGTAGTGACAAAATCGGTGCGCTACAAAGCTTTTGTTTCAATAATTGAAATGCGGACTCTTGTTTTTCTCCCCACTCGTACTTCTCATTCTTTTGTGTCAGCTTTGTCAACGATTTCGCTATCTTAGAAAACCCTTCAATAAACCTTCTGTAATATCCGGCAAGTCCTAGGAATTGACGAATTTCCGTAGGAGACTTGGGCGTAGCCCAATCCTTAACTGCCTCGATCTTTGCCGGGTCGACTTGTAAACCTTGGCTATCAATAACATGGCCAAGAAATTGAACTCTTCGTATCCAAAAATCACACTTTGAAAATTTGGCATACAATTGTTCCCTCTTGAGTAGTTCCAGGATTGTTCTGAGATGTTCTTCGTGATCTTCCTTACTCTTGGAATAAATCAAGATATCGTCAATGAATACGATCACAAACTTATCAAGATACGGTTTGCACACCCTATTCATGAGATCCATAAATACCGCAGGTGCGTTGGTTAATCCAAAAGGCATCACTTGAAACTCATAATGACCATAGCGTGTTCTAAATGCCGTCTTCGGGATATCCTCTTCCCGAACCTTAAGTTGATGGTAACCGGATCTTAAATCAAACTTGGAATAAAAACTGGAACCTTGTAACTGGTCGAACAAGTCGTCAATTCTGGGGAGTGGATAACGGTTCTTCACCGTTAACTTGTTCAGCTCACGATAGTCGATGCACATTCTGAAAGTTCCGTCCTTCTTCTTCACAAACAAAACCGGCGCTCCCCAAGGCGAGGAACTCGGTCTAATGAATCCTTTGTCCAAGAGTTCTTGTAATTGATTCGACAATTCTTGCATCTCCGAAGGTGCAAGTCTATACGGTGCTCGTGCAATTGGTGCAGCTCCTGGCACTAATTCGATTTGAAACTCAACTTGGCGTGTAGGCGGAAGTCCTGGCAATTCTTCCAGAAAAACTTCCTGAAATTCCTTAACAATTGGCACATGTTCAAGTCGTTTCTCATCCGACTTCTTCTCCGTGATGTGAGCCAAGAATGCATAACAACCTTTCTTTATGTACTTCTCGGTTTTAATGCATGATATAATACTGAGTCTAGTTCCACTTCGCTCTCCACGAACGACCAAAGTTTCACCGTTATAAGGAAGGTGAACAACTTTCTCATCACAAATAATTCTCGCTCGATGCCGAGATAACCAATCCATACCGATAACAACGTCGAAACTTCCAAGTTCTACGGGCATAAGGTCTATATTGAATGGATGGTTTAGGAAATTTATAGTGCAACCACGAACAATGGTGTTGGTGTTAACTAAAGACCCATCGGCTAGTTCAACGATATAGGAAATGTCTAATGGGGTCGGTTCTATGTTAAGTAAAGGTGCAAATGCAATAGAAACAAAACTTCTATCCGCTCCTGAATCAAATAAAATGGATGCATAACGATTATTAACGAGTAACGTACCCGCAACAACATTCGGGTCTTCTTTGACATCTTCTCCTCCCATAACATAAGCCCTTCCTCGAGCCATTCCATTTTGGTTTCCAGTTCCTTGATTCTTCCCCTTCTTTGGACAATCACTCTTAAAGTGTCCAATTTCTCCGCAACCATAACATGTTACTGGTGGTTTCTGATTTTCACCCACGATTGGAAGTCTACAATCTTTGATGTGGTGACCAAGCTTCTTGCAGTTGCCACACAAATCTGGACAACGACCTGGGTTATGATGCTTCTGACACCTTTCACATTTAGGTAGGTTACCAGTGTAACCTTTCCTATCATTTGGTCCTGCAGCATAAACCTTTGCTGCCTCCTGCCTCTTAGGTGGCGGCTGAACAGCATTCCCACCTTGGTTGTAATCAAACCTTCTCTTGTTGTTGTTGTTATTGTTTGGATTGTTGTTTCGGTTATTGGGATAGTTGCGATTTCGATTGTTGTTACAGTTGTTGTTGTTTCGAGTGTTGTTGTAGTTGGTGTTGTTTAAACGGTTATTGTTGTTGACAGCAGATTTTCCTTTTACCACTTGGACCATGAGTTTCTGAGTTATACGAATAGCCTCTTCCATTGATTGAGGATCAAAAGAAATCACATCTCCTCGAACACTTTCAGGCAATCCACCAACAAAGTTTTCCATCTTTTTCTCATCATCGGGAACCATAGTTGGACATAGTGCAGCCAACTCCTGAAACCTTCTGAAATAAGTCTCAATGTCATCACCTTTAGTCACAAGCTCATAAAATTCTGTTTCCAACTTTTGCACCTCGGTACGAGGGCAAAACTTTTTAGACATCAGTTTCTTGAATTCCTCCCAAGTTAGCTTGTAAGCATTCTCCATACCAATCGGCTGAGCATACGAATTCCACCAAGACATAGCTTCATCAAGAAGCATACCTGTAGCAAATTTTACCTTGCTGACATCCGGGCATCCGCACATAAGGAATACATTCTCAGTCTTTTCAAACCAGCGGATCAAAGCAACCGCTCCTTCAGTGCCCTTAAACTTGATAGGATCACTAATCTTGAAATCTTTCCATGTACATTCACGCCTAATAGCGGTTGGTTCAACTGCCCCTGTATTAGAAGCAGTCTCAGCAGCCCTAGCAGCAACCTTAGCTCTCTCAATCTCCAGAGCTTCTGCAATACTATCCCTGACCAACTTGCGGATAGCGGCTTGAGTCATAGCGGGTGTTTCTGGTGCAGTCTTACTCTTCCTTGGTGCCATATTTCTGATAAATCACAATGGAAATAACCATGAGAAAAATCATAATAGAAATAGTCATCGTACCAAAGATATACACCCACAACATGTATATATATATCCAACCACAACAAATATAAATACAACCACGACATGTACGAGTACAACCACAATCTGTCTAGACATCACCACGACAAGTATATATATACAACCACAACAACCACGACACGTATATATACAACCACAACTTGTATAAATACGATAATAATAAAGAGCAACCACGAAACATCATAAATATAATCACAACACATGAATATAATACATGAAAATTTCGGCCTACATGGACCGATATAATATATAGCACAACATTTCCAACATAGTAGAGTCACACTTGATATATTTGTTTGTACAACAACCAAAAGACTACAAGTTCTTGAACTATGTCCCACATCCCGGGACTAGGAAAATAATAAAAGCTAATATAATACCAGTCTACGTCTAGGCTCCTCCAGGTGCTCTAGATGGTCCAGGCTCTCCCCTCAAGCGGCGAATCTCACGATCCATCGCCACCACGATCTCCTCTAGATGCTCAATTCGTAACTGAAAAGAAGCATCTCTGCGCTCCAATACAACTAACCTCTCTCGAAGCAATGCCAACTGGTCTACCTGCTCCCACTGGGTCTCCTGTGTCGCCTGAGCTCTATCTCGAATCTCAGGTAACTCATCCCTAAGTAGATCAATCTGCTCCTGGTGCCTCAACTGTCGTGCCTCGAGTCCATGGTAAGACACATCAATACCAACCCTGCCCTGAATCAAATCCTCAACCTGCTCCTCGACAGTCTCAAGTCGAGCAGTGATAATCTCATCAACTCTATACCCCAAGCTATCAACTTGCTCCTACTGAGCATCTAACTGATCCCCTAATGTAGCAGCTGTAGGCCCTCTAGCCGCAGCCGCTCTCGAACTCTCACCTATGTGGTATACTGGTGGTGGTGAAAGGTCAGCAGTCTCAGTGGTAGGTGAATCTGGAGTGGTAAGCCTTGCACGCTTCCTGAGCGGCAAGAGTGAGGTAGATATAGTAGTAGTAGTGGGTATGGCTGGTGGTGGTGGTGTAGGCATAGTAGGACTAGGAAGACTCCTATAAGTAGATGTAGCATAACGAACCCTCTTCCTAGCAACCTGGATAGTCTTATCCCTAGGAAACATAAGTCTCGGCTCTGAATGGATAGTAGTAGTAGGAGATGGTATATCTGTGGGTACACGGGTGACATCAAGTGGTACAATAGGATGGACATGAGGAGTAGGAGCCGCCTCCTCATCCTCGAAAGGTTCGGTATCATCATCTGACGCCAAAAGTGGCAACTCAGGTGTAGGAGAAACAAATGGTGAAACAGCAGTGGAGGACACAGAGCCCTCATCATCAGAGTCTGATATAGTGTAAAGTATGACAGTGTTTGGATTCGAAGACATGTCTCTGTGATAATCAAGGTGAAATAAAATAAATAACTCGTACAATGGCATCACCTAAAAATAAGTAAATATACACTTATGATGAAATGATGATATGCTATGATGGTGTGGTTATAGTCTAGGGTCCATGATGCAACCTAGTTCGCTATAACCTTAGCTCTGGTACCAATCTGTCACACCCCCAAAATACCTGAATGGCAGCGGAATGGAATACCTGAGGGTGTAACGGATCATAGCACACAAGCAAGGATATATTGAACGACCTAAAGTGTCGTTTAGAAAATACATCGTTTGATTCATTCAAAATATTCAGAGTTATAAAACATAGGTCCCAAAAGTTAGAAAAGGTTTAAGGAAATAATTTAGTACAATCAAACGATAGTTCATAAGTGCATGAAATCCAAAAAGAGACGCGTCATCCTTGATACACAAAGTGACTCCATGCATGCCATGAGATTATGCCTTAGTTACTTGAGAAATACATTGCGAAAAACGGTCAACATAAAGTTGGTGAATAATCATAGGTTTATAACTAAAATCTAGTGTACATATGCCATAAGTAAAGTCAAGAAATAGGATGTCCGGAAAAAATATATACATTGTCTCTTAAGCTCATGACCCCGAAGCTAGACGTTACTTGGCCCCAATGAGTGTTTACCAGACACTCTAATAATAAAGACATGAAATGCATCTGTAATACTGTTGGAGCAACCCAAACACAGATGGAGGAGTCACCATCAATAGATCTATTCACTCACTCTCGCTTGGAACTTAATTAACGGTTCATGAAATAATAAAGGGGACTTGTCAAGACGTGGTAAATAAGGCAACTTAAGCAATGTATGAAATTTTATACTTAGGCATGTACACAAAAATAAGTAATGCAATGTATTCTCTCCCGTGGGATTTGAAATCAAAATATAGAATTAAAACGGGGCTATGAAACTCACCTCGAAAGGATGGTACAAAGATGGTACAATGATGGAAATGTAGTCGGGACAATGAGGCGCGAACACTAGCCGCAACCTAAATGAATAATCGTGATCTAATTAAGATCAAGCCGTAAAGGAATGAATGCATATGCACATGATACCAATACCACTCGTAATTTGGAAATACTAGTTATAGTCATAGTAAAATAGTTTTCCATACTTAGGAAAAATAAGTCCATTTAGAGAAGTATATAACTTGTCATATTAACTTGTACGAAAAAGTTAGCGTCATAATACTCGTAACGAAAACTTTAAAATAACGTCGTTAAGTCGTATAAATATTCTCTTGGGTCATACGTATTCATTTGTTAAGAATATAGTCCTTAGTATGTTTCTAGAAAATATACCATTTAGTACGTAAGTTATTATTTTTATTTGTGACTATATATATATATATATATATATATATATATATATATATATATATATAGTTTAGACGATGTTAAAACGGGTATAACTCGGTCGTTTTAGGCTCGTTTCCTTCGTTCTTTATATCCACGGATTCGTTTTTGTATATACTAGTATAATTTTGATAACTCGGCTACTCTAAGTTACGTTTAATGCCTCTATTTGCACGGCGAAATCTGCCAAACAGCAAGCAGTTTTTAATAAAATAGTTTTCGTCGTTAAATTTGCAAAAATCATATCTCCTTCGTTATAAACTCGTTTTAATCCGTTCTTTCGCCTAAAGTTTCGTTTTTGAAAGTATTTTCTAAATCTTTGGTCAAAAATTAGCCATCAACCACTGATTTTCCCACGAAATAGAAATAGGGACAGTAGGTATTTCAAATGTTTCAAAAATCGTTTCTAGGGTTCTAATCTAGTTCCATCTTCATTCAAACCACTTTCAATCACCACAAAACTAATCTAATCCTACCATACACCTTCTTAGGGTGTCATGGGTTCCTAAACATCACAACCAAGTAGATCTAACAAGGATCTAACCAAAAATCATTTCTAGGGCTTAAAAGTTTAACATATACAAAATGGAGTGGTATAAGTCGATATATGCATGAGATCTTGCAAGAAAAATATATAATCATGGTAATAACTTGTAAAAATTTATGAAATGAGTTTTGTAAACTTACTTTGAGAGATGGTGTGATTAGATGATAAAAACCTAACAATCCTTGAGTTTTTATTTCAAAACTCTAACAAGGATACTATAATAACAAGATTACACTTGATCTTTAAGAAAAATATTTTGTCTTGCCCTTCCTTCTTGTTGTGGCCGTGGGATCAAGAGAGAAAAGAGAGAAAGAAAAGTGAAATTTGCTTGTGGTGAAATGAGATAAAAATTAGTTTAGGTTATATGTATTTTTGGTATTATTATTATTTTATAAAAAGTTAGTATAAGGCATTTAATGAGAAAGAGTGAGTTAGTAGTTTTGTAAGAAGATTGGCAAGGGGGGGGGGGGGGGGGGGGGGGAATGAATGTGAAGACTTTTGAGGTAAATGTATTATTAAGTGTTATTTTGTAGTTTTAAAATGTACCGGGTACCGGGTTAACTAAAAATAAATTTTAACGGAGTTAACCGGGTCATAATAAAGTTATAAAAATTATAAAAATAGGTTGGGTAAAATTATTGGGTGTTTAGATAATTATAGTTTAATTTCTACGAAAACCGTCGAAATTTTAGTAAACTTAAGTTAATAATTGAAATAAATATCCAAAATACCGGGTAAATTATTATTATAATTTTTATATCATAAAAATGAATATAAAAATATATTGGAATCATAATCGGGAGTGTTGGACGTGTTAGTCACATTTATAGTTCGCGTATTAGTGTTTATTTAAAATAAACATACGTAATTCGTTAATTATATTAAAAATATAATTTGAATACCCTACGAGTGGAATAGTATGCAAGTGCCCTAATGATGATATGCTGACTATTTCTAGTCCGTATGAAATGTCCCTGATAATAATGCATGAATTCGCTCCTGAACCAATACGGTTACGCGAATTTGAACACTCGTAAACTAAATTTACGATGACATGAGTAATGCACGTGAATAGTGGTTTTCTCTCGGAAATGAATAGTGTCATGTGAATAGTAAAATTTCTGAATATGTCTCGGAATGTCAAATTGACCTAAAAAACGATGAATAGTAAAACGATGAATAGTGATCAATGAATAGTAATTTGTGAATAGTAGAATGTCGAAGTTTGGAAAATGACCTGAAATTGTGGGTTGTGACACATTCGCAGTGCCTGGAGCTGGTAACATGACTGTGAAAGGATTCATCGAAGAGAGTTTTGGGTACAAATACGACTTCCTTCCAGCGGTGGCAATAGCACAAGTTGGTTGGGTCGGTTTATTTTTCTTTGCTTTTGTGTTTGCAATCAAATTTCTTAATTTTCAACAAAGATGATCTTTGGGTCATTTTTAAATTTACTTGTAATCAATTTGTTTCTGTCATTTAAACTGTCCAAATAATTGGGAAACTACAGTCAATATTTGTAAATCTAGAGATCTAAAGGAAGTGCTAAGATTCAGACTCATAAGAAGTATAAGGTTTTGTTTGTTCGTTAAGAGGTTTTAAGGTGAATCTCATCTTACACATCTGAATCCAAATATGTGGCTAAAAACTCGAGTCACATAATCTTATTTGTTACTGTATATTTTAAAAAAATATGAATGATTAGAATACAACTCAGTTTCATTCATACAAAGAATAATCGACCAAAAATATAAAAGTTTATTATAAATACGTTATAAATTTAATACTACGTATTGTTCTTTCCTTTCACTTTACTTAATTGTCAAAACCTCTTAACGATTTGGATTTATAAAGAGCCTATCAAGAGATTTTTATAAAACAAGTAAGGCAGCGGCCGGCCGCGTTGCGGCCTCGCGAGGTTATTTGTCGATGCATTTTTCTTTCTTTATGCATTTTGTTTGTTTTTTTGCGACGGCCCACCGCTTTGTGGTGGGGAAAATTTTTTCGTGAACGCTGGATGCTATTTACATTGGTTAGTATTTACGACGTAGGCATCATTGATCCTTGCACGGCATGTTTGTTAAGTATACATTTGTAAAGGAGAAATAGCATACGGTTGATTCTCTATCCTCTTTTGAGCTCATTTATATGCATGGTGTAACCTCTTAGCGAGTGTACACGCAAATGCGAAATGAATTATCATAACAGAATTGAAAATTGGCTAAAACTTCATATAAAATTTTACAACAAAACAATGCCATTGATGTATACAAACTAATATACAATTGTAGCTTTCCAGCTTCCTCTAAAATCCCATTCTAATAATAGATTTTAACAAATTAAGAAGGTGGACATTTTGTTTGTTTTTTTTGCGACGGCCCACTGCTTTGTGGTGGGGCAAATTTTTTTCGTGAACACTCGATGCTGTTTACATTGGTTATTATTTACGACGTAGGCATCATTGATCCTTGCACGACATGTTTTTTAAGTATACATTTGTAAAGGAGAAATAGCATACATTTGATTCTGTATCCTCTTTTGAGCTCATTTATATGCATGGTGCAACCTCTTAGCGAGTGTACACGCAAATGCGAAATGAATTACCATGAAAGAATTGAAAATTGCCTAAAACTTCATATAAATTTTACAACAAAACAATGCCATTGATGTATACAAACTAATATACAATTGTAGCTTTCCAGCTTCCTCTAAAATCGCATTCTAATAATAGATTTTAACAAATTAAGAAGGTGGACAAAGTACTGATTCAATATCTTACGCTTTACAGATTACATAATCATACCACCAGTTTCCGTTAACTGAGAAGAAAAGAGATAATACCTATTGAGACATTGAGAAAAACCTTTCATAGTTGATCTAATAGATCCATATTCTGCAGACACAAAAGGAATTTGTGATCAAAACTATGGAAGATGAAAATACAATAAAAGTATCTATTACGCATTCAATATGTAAAGATTCAAGCAGCTATTTGCAATCATTCATCATCCTGTCACATGTATCTTCTTACAATCTACTGAACCATCAAGGCCTCTAATAATTTATTTATCAAAAATGGCACCAAAGATTTGAGAATTTCAATATTAAATAAACTTGAAAAAGGGAATACAGCCAAATTTCTTTCTTTCTTCTTATTATCTAACATATTTAATCCATAATTCTTATCCCACGATTAAATACCATGGTGGACGGGTTGGAAAAAGGTTGTGACTAACTAATTCTTATCCCACTAAATGAACCGAACCAAATAGGTAAGTTTCAAACGACACAATTTGTACTACCAAACACCCTTTCGGGGCAGAAAATACGCCAACCAAACGCCCTTGATGGGCTGAAAATAAGCTGAACCAAACGCCCCTAATGGCTGAAAATATGCAGCACCAAACACCCCTTTTGTGCATAAAAATAAGCAAACAAAACACACCCTTTTGTGCAGAAAAATAAGCGAACAAATCACACCCTTTTGTGCAGAAAAATAGCAACCAAATGTACCTTTTTGTGCAGAAAAATCAGCAACCAAATGCATCATTTTGTGTAGAAAAATCAGCAGCAAAACTGACCCTTTTGTCCAGAAAATCATCAACAAAACGCACGTTTTTGTGCAGAATAAGCAGATGCAACGCATACTTCAACCTACTCGACAGTATAAGAACCAAAGGCAAACACTTCCTAGCCTTATGTGGTCCAGCTGATGGCTTAGGAGCCTAAAACACACAACAAATAAAAGACCACACATTAGAAGAAATAAACCAAAACTTTTGAAAATTCATTTTATAGTATAATATATACTTACAAAAACACCAGTAGTTTTATCAAGCATCCAATGGTTAGAAGCATTGATCCTCTTCATATATTTCTTCAATCATGTTGCGTGCAATATCATCAGAATAACAATATTATTCCTTCATACTGTACCTAGCTATAGAAATAACAGTTTTAAACAATGTTGCAAAAATCGTAACTCGGTCCCGAGGCGGTCGGGGGCCGAGTTGCGATTTTTGGCCGATTAATCGGCCGATTTTCTTGAATCGGCCGATTACCTTGGAATTGTCTACAAGTTACAAGGCCGAGGCCGATTAATCGCCGATTAATCGGCCGCCTCAGCCGATTTTTGCAACACTGGTTTTAAATAAACTTTATGTTTAAATTGCAAAACTCAATATTACTAATATCTCAGTTCAACAAAAAAGAATCACATTTTAATTACCTGACTACTTAAATTGAACAGACCATACACATAAACACAATATGCTAAAACCCTATATAACCGTTATCATATTATATTAATGATATATAAAAAATAGCTAAACGTCAATGTTACTTGCACCAAAGAGAGTCATTTTTTAGGGTCAGATTTACGAATAGAGTAGGAGTACCGAATAGTCACCATGGCTGCAATGACACTCTCGGTGTGGATGCCCAACCAAGCTACGGGCCTGGGTAAACCGTGAAAATAGTAACTTTAGCGCATTCATTAATATTCGGTCATAATATTAAACATGTAAAAGTTTTAGAAAAAAAAAAGTTATATTCCACATGCGTACCACTATCACTTGTTGAGGCCCGGTTTTGTGAAATGAGAGCGACAACGTCTCGCATTAGTACGTCCTTTTGAATGTGCCGTCACATAAACTGCACGGGCAAGAGACACCTGCACACAATAACCCCAAATAGCTTAGAAAACCATATTTTGGAAATGAACACAATGACGCGGGGTTCTAAATTCTCTTTACCTTGAAACATAAGTTTCTTTTGCAATACCGAGGCTCGTTGGTGCTTCCATCTTAGTTGCAGAACGACGGTTGCTACCATCCGTAAATATGGTTGCACCAAAGTCCAGGCCTTTGGAACATGTCTATAACCTACAAAGACAAAAGAATACGACATAAGCACAATATTATATACCACCGAGCATTTTACCGGTGGTTTTTTGTCGTTGTGTTTGTCGAGTAAAAGTAAACATAACCTAAAATATAAGTGCAAATCTACCTGTGTCACGAATGCAATTTCAAAGCTAGAATTCACAACTGCAATTTCAAAGCAGAGAATAAACTAATTCTCACACCTTCGCACATAAATGGTGTAGCAACATACCATAACCTTTGAATCTGATCCAAAGTATCAGAGACATGTTAGCCGAGTTGGAGACATTCTGAACACTGTGTATAAGAGGTTCAGCCATAAGACCTAACATTGCTATCCCGACCACCAGTAGCATTATAGCCTTTGTCCATCCCCACACAGATCTATCCACATTATCACCTTCCCATTTCTCCTATGGTTTCTGCATAGTAATCAAAACATATTAACTTTCTAGGACAAACCTATCACCTTCAATATACAAAAATATGCAGATTTTACTGGCGGCTATTTAGCATAAAATATCTAACAACTTTTTCATTTGTGTCGTTTTAGGCATTAAATTATTATTCTGTACATTCTAGCAATTAGCTTCCTGGCTTAAAAAAATGGCCCAAACAGGACACAAAGCCATCTTTTAATGACGTCCAGAAGTGCAATGACTAAATCAGTACTTGAAATGTAAACTTTGGTATTACCTGCATCAATTACTTTTCGTGATTCCCCCTCCGTTACCGAAACCGCTACTACAGCAAAGGCTGGAGAATTGCCTCGACAAATAACTGGTCCCATGGTCCAATTCCAAGACAGATAACAACCTATTTTTGAACACAACCATCTCAAGATAGTAAGCAATCGAGTACAACAGCTACATAACTTTAAATTAGAATAGTTATGTTACATTCCGACGTAGTAAACTGTATAGATTTTTGGTAGAAAGAACCCAAAATACGTTACAATCCCGCAAAAGTAACCGACAATACTACACCAATTTTATGAATTAATAAAATGTTAAGTACACATACACTTTAATACTGTAAATGTACTTGTCAATAATCAGTGTTCCAACTCACATTAACTATCATTCATTAAAAAAACATGCGACATATAACCTGTCAGTCACACACTCATCTCTTCCACCTACCTGCTTCCTCTTGAAGCTTCAGCAAGGGAAGAGGCGGTCAAGTTGTATCTGGATATGAAAGAGGGGCAGTCAGTTATATGCAACAATGACGGCACCTATAGATAATTCAAATACAACGGAAGAATGTTATACGCACCCTTTTACCATTTTCACAAACATAGAAACATGGCTATGTGATAAATTGACTGAACTAAAACGCTTTACGCACATCGGTCTGTGAATATTTTGATAAAAATACGCAAGGCTTGTGTTCGCCATAAATATAAAAAAGTGCATATGTTCTATAAATGACTTACCACCAGCAACTATGGCTTCAAAAGTTATTCGCGCGTCGCCCTTGAATACATTTTCGTGTACGGATACCTGGTGTATCATGAAAGTTAAAATAAACATGAGATACACCAAATGATTTTCAAACATAAATATAAAACGAATGCATGTTTACAATAAAAAGTACCTCATTTATAGCTTCTTGATTCCATAACTCATGATCCACCAACAATTACGAAAGCACCTCTTTATGGCATCCTGATTCTATAACTCATTGTCCAGCAATTTTGTCATCCTACACATACATAACCATTTGATAGAAATAATTTATAGCATATTCTGTTATAATAAATTTCAAATTGTAGCATATTTGTATAACAAATTTCAAATTGTTTTAATAGCTATGAGGTTCTAATAGGAAGCCTTTAACCATTTTCTTCTTCTCCTCACATTTAGTTTTTCCTTTTTGCAAGTTAAGTATACACAGATAATTGCAAACAATGAAAAAATATATGAATAATTAAGCTTCACCGTTGCTTGGAGTGCTACATGTGTCACATCTCTTTCAGGTCTCTCAGCTTGCCTTCACATTGTGATTGTGTAACAGTATCCTTGCCATCAGCTGAATCATCACCACCACTATCCTTATCCCACCATTACCAACGCAGGTTTCCTTATCCCACCATTACCAACGCAGGTTTTAAGAAATTTCCAACACCATAAAGGCCTGTAAACAAATTTACCATTTTAAGACCCAAAAAAAAAAAAGGAATTACGCAAAATTATAAAATAGCATCAATTAAAGGAGAATTTGTTAACCCAAAATGTAAACTTTTTTATAGACCCAAAAGAAAACTAATAGTCTTATAAAACTAATCCTAAATCCAAACACCCCCTAACAAAACAACAAAACCCATATAAAACTAATCCTAAATCCTGATAGGTAAAGAATCGAAAAAAAGCCGACCTCAAATAGGTAAACAACCGAAAAAAATGGCTACGTCCGCTATGGCTGCAAAATGACTATGTAGAAATTCCTAAAAAACCCAAAATGCTTATTGACCTAGTGATAAAATACAAAAAAATAAAAAATGCATTCACTCCAAAAACCCCTAAATCACAGATACAAATCCAAACAACTATTTAACAAAAAAAAAACATACCTTTAATTATGCAACCCTTGTAGAAATTCCTCCGGTTATGAATGTGTGGGAATCAGAAGATCGTCACCGCCTTTTGTTGAGTATCTCGTGTGATGCAGAAGACTCCAGAAGACTATAGATATAAGTGGGAAAACAGGCCGGAAAAGCAAAGATCGGGATTGGGCTAGGCGAAAGTGGGCTGGTAAACTTGGGCTCCAGGAGCCCGCATGGTTTTGGCGGGAAATCCGGCTGGTAAAACGACGGCGTATGGTTTGTGGTTTAATATATATTGTTAATATCAAACACAACATAACTATAACAGTTCAAATGTTTATCAACTTTGCCCAACTTTATTTTTCTAGGTGCTTTTTTTCGGAGCACATATTAAATTTACAGCTTCTTTTTTTTTTTTTTTTTTTTTTTAAATATATATATAGAAAGTGAGCTGTGAGGTCTGGTTACTCAGAATTTTGTTAATGAAAAATGTTTGACTAATTCAAGTCAACCAACAAGTTAGTCTTGGTCAAACTTCCATAGCAATCTTGTTTTCATCATCTTCCATCGCAATCTTTCACTTTGAAAACACATCTTATATACAACTTTTCTCCAACACACTTGATCCACATCCAAAAATGGTGAACACCAGAGATTTAGAAGGTCTGTCAACTCAGTCTGGAGCTTTGGTGGGTTCAAATGATGATCTTTTAACCGAGATCCTTCGCAGGCTCCCTGTCACTTCTGTCTTTCGATTCAAATCAGTATCTAAACACTGGCGATCACTTTTGAGTCAACGTCATTTTACTCTCCTTTATGACAAAGTTCTGAGGTCACCTGGTTTGTTTGTTCGCAGTTTGTATATTCCTTTTGATGTTGAAAACAAAAGCCCTACTCCTTTCCGCAGTCTTGATTTCAATGGTCTCACAATATTGCAATCATGTAATGGGTTACTACTTTGTTGTAGTGATCGAACACGCGCATGTGCTCCTAAATACTCCGTGTTTAATCCCACAACCAAACAATTTGCCATCATTCCATCTGTCCCTGGCGTCATGGATGTTTGTACAACTGTCCATTTTATGGGCCTGGCATCTCATGACGCAGGTTGTGGTCATTACAAAGTTGTTTTTATTCGCTATGCAAACCGTGACAGCTGGGAGCTGTTTCAGATTCAAATCTACTCGTCGGATACACAGAAATGGAAAATTTCAAATGAATCTTTCTCAGGGTCGTATATTACGCCTTTTGACTGTGGAGTTTACTGGAATGGAGCAGTTCATTGGGCTCCATCGCGTTTTGATTTGGTGTACTTTAAACTCGATGTAGAACAGGTGCATAAGTTTCCATTACCAGACAGGTTGGAAACATTTTATTATCTTGGTGAGTCACGAGACCATTTGCATGTGGTAGGGACTGTCAATCATGAAAACTATTTGCACCTGAATGTCTATGAGATGTCGAGTTATCATTCAGGGTGGTTTATCAAGTACCAAGTAGAGTTTGATGAGCTTCTAGTTGCTTACCCGGAGATGATCAGTAAATACCAACATCCCTCAAGGCCCCGTTCTTATGAATTTAACGTATTGGATGTGGTTAGAGGTGAACTAGAAGAAGATACATTCATGGTGATGTGGGTTCCTGGTAAGATCATACGGTACAATGTTGTTGACAAGAGTTTCAAGCAGATATTTGATACGACCAACGCTTTCTATGGAAGTACGCAATTCTTTGTAGCTCATCGCTACACTGAAACATTAACTTCTTTCTAAACAAGATTGCAAGAATTCAAGCATGTTGGAGTATAGTTGTTGTATTATTGATTTTGTGTTTTTCGCCATAAAAATAAGTGTGTTAAGACAAATTTGAATAAACAGTATAAGCTGTATTGATTTACCAAGATTTAAAGAAGAAAAATGCATGCTACAAAGGCAGCGACATTATAATTTAGGACCGCTGGTTTTCATGATTCAGTTTCTTTTAGCTTCTTGCAGATGTGTTTCATGTCCGGTGTAAATGAAGACAAAAGGAAAACAACAAGCTTTTGCAAGATGAGACAATTTCAAAATGTGTTCTTTAGTAACCATGATAGATAGGGTTAGATCCAAAACCTTGATCAGGGTTTGATTTCTCAATGCTAATTGGTTTGTTATGCGTAAGTTATTCGTGTAAGACTACTCCAAAGTTAAGAAATATCAGTTTCTGCACTTGCATTATATTCTCCTATGCTCTAATTTGCTAATAACTCTGGCTTTGTTCTATATTACAATGGTACATTTAAAATGTGTTTTGCACCACTGTTACACATTCTTTACAGTTGCAACATCGCTCAAAACAGGTTTTTGGAAATTTCAGCATTCTTTGTCACAAATATATTGTAAAATTTAAAGGTATCAATTTCAACCCTTTTCTGTTTTTGTCAGTGTGTTTATCAATTTTATTGTTTAATCACATTTTTTTTCATAGAAACATGGTGTTTAATTTCTTTTTGATAAATTTATACGGTGACTTTTCATCTTACAACTCCTTATTCGTCAATTTTTTTGTAATTTTTCGATGACTTACGAAATATATTAGAAATTTAAGAAGAAATCTGCAAATGTTTCATAGGATAACCCTTTGCATCCTAAAGATAGGACAAAATGTGTAAACATGGCATGGTCTAGACCGGAGGCTGGTTATTCTGTACATGATGAAAATCCTGGTATGGCCCTGTTCAAAGTAGATAGTAAGCAAGAGACATTACATTTGCTGGCAATACAAAGATTAGTTCAGCATTGGCCAATTTTTTAAATCAGATTTTCATCGGTACTAAATAATGTCTGCGAGAACCACCATTGCAACACATCTCAGACGTATTTTGGATTTGCACAAGACATGAGGAAAAACATTCTAATTTTTACACTAATGGCCACAAATTTCAGACTGAACCATCATAGTCTCAACAAAAATAACTCTTAGACGCTAACATAGAGAACCCCACGCCTACATTCATCGTGTTTTGGAGTTGGAACTTTTTGCACATGTCAAGGATCTAGCATGTAAAATGATATATTTGAACATCAACTCCAGCATAAATACATAGTTCTTACTTCGACACCCAAGCAATCTGGGGTATACAGTCATGAAGGTCTGTAAGCTGTACATATCTTTCTGATTACATTGTTAGCTTATACTAGAACGGTACCCGTTTGCGTTATTCGGTTACACATTTAGTTGTTTTTATGCTTTTTAAGTAGAGATGGTTAAGCCAAATAATTTTAGTTTGAACAACCAAATTGCTTCCTAACAAACTTCCGAACCAACTTGCTTCCTAACCAACTTCCTAACCAACCCTTCCTAACCAATTAATTTTGAAATCATTCCATAATAAGCAAGTAAAAGTCTGAATTTTAAGCCTTTCTAATTATAGAATAGTCCCAAATGCATTATATAATAGTATAGATATAGATATATACAAAACTCGAGCAGAAGGTGGCAACAGAATCTATAGTTGGCCATATCCTTTTGCAAGATCTCAATCTCATGTTGTAAACCTGAACTGTATCAGAAAATAATATGAGGTCAAATAGTGCAGACATGGTTTAACAAAAGTAATTCTACTAGTATTATTTAACATACCAATCAAGAACACACCTTTAGGCAGTGACTGTTAGAACCCTCCATCTGCGTCTCATAATCAGTCGCCACATGAATCCTCCATCTGAAATAGTAAAGCATTATCTGCTACACAATACAAACAAAATCAAATTAACCTTCAGAATCAAAAATATCTGCATTTCGTAAATTTAATACTCGTACTCAATAAAACCCACCATGACATGTAATTGATTCAGGATTCTCATTTTCAGCAGATATGATTTGCTTTTGAGTTTCGTGCGGGTTTCCTTTATGTGAATTCAAACTCTTAGCATCTTTTGTGCACGTGACTATCAGTGTCTAAAACATCCTCTAAGCTCTTCCGGACACCCTTAGTATGCTTTTTAACAGGTTGAAATAGAGAAAAGATTGTCAATAATAAAAAAGAATGCACCAATAAAAATATTGGAGATAATGAGTCACTTGCCTCTATTTGCTCGGGCTCACGTTTCCTATATAGCGATGACGGAAGTAATTTTTAGTTCGACCGTGTGATGTGGACATGTCATTGATTTTTGTTTCAACCAAATTCTTGGCTCCAAAGTCAGCTAGAACATGTAGCCTCTACAAGGTACATGATTCATGAATCTGATAGTAATGACTTGAGCAAATAATGCAACATCAGAAAATACAAAACTTACAGAGGTCATCTGAACATCATGTGCATCTTCAGCCCTCTTAATAGCATTGAAAATACTATGCAATTCAGAAACAACTGTTTGGACTCGATTCATATCACCATCTACATATAAGGGGTTGAGTAGTGCCTGCATGGTGAAAATAAGTGGGCTGCAAAAGAGTAGTCATTCATTGTCAATTGTATGAGTAATTTATTGTAGGTTTTTTATTGCTTTGTAGTTTGGTAGCTCTAATCTGCGTACCGTTGAATGCCGCCTTAAGTTGTTGTCTGCTGAACATGACAAAGATTTCTGCATTTAGTCTGAAACATTAAGGGTCAGAGTGACTGTAAAAACACTTATCATAACTCGAGTCAGATGAGTTATTCCACCTCGTTAATAGTTCTGATGATGGTGGTCTTTTACGTGACCAGGTGTAAATATGTTCAACTTAACCAAATTGGAGCATACTTTGCGACTGAAACCTCATCTTTTAAGCCTTTCTCTTGAAGAAGCAGTCAAGGGAGAGCTAGAGAGTCTCTTTGTTGATAAGGTCTATAAAGATAGTTTTTCTTTTCTTTTCAAATTAAGATGGATATGCTTGTTTACGTCATAATACCTTAGGAAATTATTAACTCTTATTTTCTTTTGAATAACAGGTCATTGCAAATTTTGGGCTATGCATATCTGTGTATGATATTGAATCAATTGATGGTGGTTTTATCTTTGCAAACGAGGGTGCTCCAACCTACACAGTAAGTTTAAGTTATGTTCTTTATCCAACACAATTTATCTATTGTTGACTAGGTGTCACTATAAATATAATTGGCTTATGGCTGATGGTGTTAATATTTTAAAATCTGGTCAAATGCCACAATTTGACAAGATGGTTCGGTTTGGCAATTAGTTAAAACAGGTCGGGTTAGTCCTCTCATTAATTAGTATGGGTTAATGGGCTGCACCGGATCGGCGGACCTGTTTATTGTGGGATCAAAATCAATATTATCACGATAATAGTCTAAGTCTTTGACTTCAACGATTTAGGAGGTTGTAAGAATGCAAATAGACCTTGGTCAACTTCAGCTCGTTTCAACCCATGACCCATTTCCTGTTTCGTTTTAGCTAAAATTCATATATTACCCATTTGAGATAAAACATGGCCCAAATTGACCCATTCGTAAGAATTGAAATGTTTTTTGTTGAGCCACTTTGATTGCTGTTAAATGAGTCTCCGTATTGTTACATTTGTGCATCGACATACCCTTCCAAAAACTAGTTAAAATGAACTGGAAAATTATCTGGAAAAAGTACACGCTGAAAAGATGACATTTGATGTAGTAGTGCATGTAACTATGATTTGACATTTGCGTGTAATTTGTGTGTGCTGACATGATATTGATTTTGTTTTTCGCAGGTAAAATTCAGGCTGATAAGTTTTTGGCCCTATGAAGGAGAAATTAATTGTATCTGCAAAACTCGAGTCTAATCGTAATGGTTTACGCTGTAAGTTGTTTTCTTTATCTGTTGATAACATATGACTCTGACTAACACCACGTGAACAGTTCAGCTTAGTCACTGAGTTTTTTTCTCCCTTTTTTGCAAAACAATTATACGATCCTTTTTCCGTTTTTAGAATCTAGTCATTTAAGTTAATTTCATCGCCAACATGTCATTTTTTATCATATTTTGCACATTGATTCGTCATTTTCTCGTTTCAAACATACCATGAGAATCAAGCAATTTAATGTCTAAATATCAGTCCCCTGCTAATAATATTGGTTAAAATTGCAGTAAGGCTTGGATTCTTTAATAATATATACATACCAGAGTTGCTAATGCCTGAATCTTCCCATTGCAAGCCTGACGAGGACCACAAGTAAGTTCTTACGAATTCCCATAAGTAGTTTGCGAGACACTATAGAATTTTTGTTTTCCCATATGTCATCTAAGTGTGTATGTGTAACTAAATAAACCAGGAACCAAGTCATATGGACATGGTTTTTCAATGACGAGGAGTACTTTATAGACGGACAAGACGAGATTGATATTATGTAGTCTGAATCTGTATTTGGTCTTGTGGCATAAGTGGTACCAAGATGTTTTTATTGGAAGTTGCTAATGTTTCAATATCTGATTGCAGATTAGATTCCGAGTTCAAAATGTAAAGTTCCCTGAAATAGGAGCAATTAGGCACGAAGCCATTTGCTCCAATGGAGATCACTGTAAGCTGCTAAATTCTCTAAACTAAAAAATCACGGTATAGAAGAAGTTACATTCTCGAAATGATATAATATTCAGACTCATACTTGACACGCTAGTTATTCCTTTCTACAAAAAGTGTTCCGGGTCTACCTAAACTGACCCATTACCAAGAACGTATTTGAAGCAAAAAACTAAATTGTGTGAATAAATTTGACTTTTGCAGGGATCACTTGTGTCGGATGGGGGTTTAGGCCCAGTTTCGTGGTGGGTCTAGTCAACGAAGTTTCCTCGCACCGGTGAAAGTAAAACATATCCTTGTGCTGTGTGGAGTTTGGCGGCACACATTCTTATGGAAAAAAAAGCTTAAAATCATGTAGTCTTTCTGTAATTCATAGCTTAAGTTCTAACTAAACATTATTTCAGATACCAGCTTCTTTCGTACATCTTGTGAAATCCCTCACTGGCTAACCCATTATTAATCATGACAAACAGTTTAGTTTTGGTTCGGTTTTTCAGTTTTGTTTGTAAAGAACATCCCTAGTGAGCAGTTATTGTACGAAGTACAAACTACTAGCCACCAATTCAAAATTTTATTGATTTAAGTGCTAAAAGCAACTCAATTCACATGAATGCAAAAAGTATAAACAACTTTTATGTTGTACTTTACGCCACCCCGACTCCGTGACTGCAATAACTTAAAACAAAAATGGAAGCAACGATAACTAAAGAAATGTGAAAGTAATATGACAAAATTAAATAACCATATATCAAATCGAATATTCTTCTAAAGTTTTCTAATTATTCTTACCTTAACTCGAACTTAGGTACAAATACTTCCATAATAGATGATGGTTGCAAGGAATTAATTAATAATTTGTTAACTACCACATTTTAAAAGTTCCATATTTTAAATCATTTGAGCTTTTCAACAAGTTATCTTAATACTACACCAAAAAAAGAACAAGTTATCTTAATGACGTGTTGTACCATTTCACTTGCAAGTGGTACAATGGTAACATGGACTTGTTAAAATAGTTACAAGACGAGTTTGGATTACGAAAAGAAGTCTAGGAGAAGTGTTCTCCAAAATGTGAAAAACAGATCACCCTGGTCCCATGCATCTTACGGATAAAGTTTATGAGAAGTGTTGAACTGCAAATCATCCCTAAATTCCAAAAGATTACACAAACTACAATAATAATGTAGTATAATGTTCCAAAATATAGTGATTTACGATCCTTATGCACAAGATATATATTTATATCTTGAAGACAATGTTCCCATTATAAATCACGCGTTATAATAGAAAACAAGTGGGAAGGCGCCCGCTGCGTTGCAGCGGGAATTTTCGAGAATTTTTTGTGATAATCATTTACGAAAAATGTTCGGGTGGGGCTTCTCGTTTTAAGATCGTAGTATGTTATTTGCCGATACGTCTTTTATTTGTTTAGAATAAATGTTGTGTCAAACTATATTTGTAGTTGTCGTACGACGTCCTTTTTGAAATGAATGTTGTGTCGGCCATCAGTGTGTTGCGGCGGGGCTAATTTTGACCCTTATAATTTTCAAAAAATTTAGGATAATTTTTAAAGTTATTAAATTTGTTAAGGGCGCATTTTGAAAGTACTTTTATTTAAAAACTATATATATATTAAAACTTCAACATTTTTTATAAAACCGTACGTACGTCAAAAGTATATCAATATTGGACTTATTTTGTTCGTTATCGAGAGACCTTTTTGACAGTATTTTTTTATTCAAGAAACCGTTATATATCTATTAGATATTTGACAAATAAAGTTTGTTATATAAAAAAGTCATAAATATTAAAAAGTTTAGGGTGTCTTTTGTAAGTTTTCTATTTTTTTTACTAAAATCGAAGTCCCCTAAAACACTGCTCACGGAATATTTAATTCAGAAATTACTTTTTTATGCCGGCACGTATTTCAACTTCCCGCCCCATAGTATATAGTAGGAATAGGAATAGGAATAGGAATAGGAATATGACCTTTAAAAATTCAACGAGTCAAACTTGTCAAGCTACCTAATTCTTAAACCTGTTATAACCTTTGTCTTGTTTACTTCGATTTGAATATTATGCTTTATTTTTGAAAGCGATGTTCATGTGCCAAAATCTACCAAATCAGAATGCAAATCAAACATATCGCATTGAAAAAATCGTGGTCATCATCATTATTAATTTAATATTGTTATTTTAAAACGTTAAGAATAACCTATGTTGAAGCTGTCAATTGTCGTTTTTATGGTAAAAGTGCTCGGTGCAATGAGAACGAATAACGTGTTATTTATTTGCTACCCCAGCGTCACTTTATTTATTTGTCACCTCATTGCTATCTTTATTACCCTACCAATAACACATCAATAATTAAAACACTCTCCTAACAATAAAAACCAGTAACATATTATTAGTACGAGTAGTTCTTACAAAATATCACACCAAAAATACTCCACTTACAAAACAAAACAAAAAATATGGCACAAGTTGGTGCAATAACGAAAGGACGAATGGCATATAGCAGCGGTGCAGTATGGCATGCCAATGGTGTGCCATTGGTAGTTTGGTACCAAAACAACCCAATGGCACCAATATCAAGCTCTCTAAGATGCTACTGTATATAGTAATTGCAAAGTTTAATATAAATATATTTTGAGAGAAAGAATCAGTGAGAAGAAAAACTAAAATGAAAATGATTTGTCTTCACACATTTCAAATAAAAGGGAAAATTTTAAAAAGAGGTGCATTTACTTTTGTATGTGCATGTGAAATGTGTGATTATGATTTCTTCTCATCTTTTTCATTTTAATTTTTCTTTTCTATTATCGCCAGCGTAACCCTAAAAAATATCATTAAAAAAGCGTGAGCCGTGATTAAAACATTATAAAGTTGATGATTCCCTGATCCTAACTTTATTCTTTGATGCAAAGTGAATGTTAACGCATGACATTTGAACAAGAGCTACCTAATAGACAAATGCAAAAAGATTGCAATAGGATCTTTTACTTTAGAATCCTATGAAAATTTCTAACTTCAAAAGCCTTTGCTTTTGACCATGTAACGATTATGATTTCCATCAGACATGGCTTTGATCTCGCAAGTGAAGTTATGCTATTCATTTAACATTGTATGTGACATGTTCATGAATAAGGTAAATGTGTGTTGACTGGAATGATGACAAATAGGGTTGGATGAATCGAGTCGCAACTGTGAATGTGAAAAAATAGAAGTAAGCTACGAACTCACCTATGTAGTTTATTTGTTGCGACTCTAATCAATTTGATCATAATGTATTAATATAAATATTCTTTATAACATCAAATAAAGTCATATTTTGAGTATTATTATCTCGAGGAATGTTACATCCACTCACAAAATCCACACAAATCACCCACACACTGAGGTGTCACTCACTGATTTGCGGATTTTATTATAGTTTTTCTCTCTCCTCTCTCATTCCACCGATCAATGGACGACACCTTTGCGTGTGAGTGATTTGTGTGGATTTTGTGAGTGGATGTAACATACCTCTATTATCTCATGTTTTTCGCTTATATTTATTGCATTTTTATATTATTTGGTATTGATTTGCTTTCTATTTACATTCTAGTATTTTGCTAAAAAATATATATATATTTACATTCTAGTATTAAAATGGATCAATTGAACGGAAAGAAATGGAAATAAGCAAAGATTGAGCTTAAATGAAGATTTGGTGTCAGAACTATGTTACGGCGTAAACCACAAGATGCTAGAGTTAATGAAAGTCAAGTAGCAATCGTTACGACGTAATAACCTAAATTGGTTACACCGTAGAGAAGAGTTAGTACGCACGTTTAGCTTACCTAAAGAGATTGTTACGGCGTAACGGATTTATATTGTTACGCCGTAACACCAACAAGCCTAGGTATATCTATAAATACAAACCTAAAAACGAATTTAGGTTTACACTTTCATTATCAATGGAGCTTGGAAAGTTTCGAGAGGCTATTCCACATCTTTGAAGCTGCAATCATCCAAAATCAAATCTTTATTCATCATAAACAATAGAATCATTCGATTTATTCCATTTAATTAGTTCTTTGATTGGATAGTTTATGTGTTTATTGTATCATCCTTGTGTCTTTGTGATTACTAGGCTTAACCTATTGATAGTAGTTGATTATTAGGCTATAAAAGTAAACATTAATTACTTTATTCCATAAAGTGTGGCCAGTACCAATTTGTGGCCAGAGGTATTATAGTTATACTAGCTAGGTTAAAATTGGTAGACTAAAAGGTTCAAATTAACGAAGGTAAATGAGTATTTACAATTGAGTTAAGTGTTGTTACTGACTTGCTCAGTGAATTAGCATCACAAGGAAGTCACATAGGTAAGTTGGCGGACTTGAATGAACTATAACTAGATAACATCCATTACCATCGAGTTAGAAGGTTATAGGGCATATGTACATGCAAGGTTGTAAATATCGCTCAGCGGTACCGTGGCGGTCGACCCCCTTCAAGCGCCATATCGGTCTCGGCGACGATATATCGGTTTCTTGGCAGGGAGTATAAATTATAAAGGAATTTGTTTTTAAAAAATAAATATTAGCAATATCCTAACAAAATAAGTCAATAACTACAAAAGAAAACTAACAAGTTTATATAAATCCATAATTATTTATCAATTTAAACTTAAATTCATAGCACAATAAATAGTTTTGGTTGCTTTTTTCAAATTTTGAATAATGTTTCATAAACTACTTACTAACAAAAGAAGCATGAGGGACTATAAGATACATTAGTTAAAAATTGATGGACTAGTTCGGTATTCTGAAAAAAAAAAAACAAAAAACAAAAAAAAAAACAAAAAAAAAAAAACAAAACAAAAAAACAAACTAGATCTGAAGTTTTCCGGCGTTGACCGTCGTTGACCGACCACCGCTAAGGCCGATTTTGACCGCCAAGCTCCGATTTTGACCGATTTTTGAAAGATTTTGACCAAAACCGAATATTAGACCGAAATGTAAAATTTCGTGGCGGTGGACCACCGAAATCCGCCATGGCGCCGCCATGTCGGCCGCCATGGCCGATTTTTACAACACTGTGTACAGGTTATAGCGACCAATACGCTTATACTACATATGAGTCACCAATCAAGAAACTGATTAGGCATTACGCTTACAAACCTTGTCGTTAGCTTATTTAGAGGAACAACTAGGTGAACATTGCTTTACTCCTCTGATTTCATTTCCTTAATAATTATGCCGTTTATTTGCTTATTTTATTTAATTTGATTACTTTTCAAACCGCAATCTCTCAAATATATAATTCTCCATGTCTACTGTTTTCTGTCATTTTAATTATCGTCTTTTACTTTACAAACGAATCATCGCTCTTGTGAATGACCTGGTCTTACCAAGTATATTGATGTGCGCTTGCATTACAACCCCTTAGATAGTATACCTAAACGTTATAGTGTAGTAAAGGTATGACCGAGGGATTGATCGTTCTCTAGGAGTATTGTGAGGTAGGCTCGTAAAGTATGATGGAATTATCTAAGAGACGGGAGGAGACTCTTTTTGGTATTTACATATATTTTATGAAGCAAGTAATTATCGGGGTTTTGGAGATTTAGATTATAAACTAATATTAACCTTAAGGAAAGAAATTAAATGACAAGGAAAAGTAAGTTGGTTAAAACTTAATGATGGAAAAACGTATTTACTTAGGGTGCAATACTCTTTATAATTACCTAGTTGACTCTACTGAATTTGTCATGCCTTGATTTGTGATTATGGAGAATATGTCTGAATTTGTGATTATGGAAAAGTAAATTGGTTAAAACTTATATGATGGAAAAACGTATTTACTTAGGGTTCAATACTCTTTATAATTACCTAGTTGACTCTACTGAATTTGTCATGCCTTGATTTGTGATTATGGAGAATATGTCTGAATTTGTGATTATGGAAAAGTAAATTGGTTAAAACTTATATGATGGAAAAACGTATTTACTTAGGGTGCAATACTTTTTATAATTACCTAGTTGACTCTACTGAATCTGTCATGCCTTGATTTGTGATTATGGAGAATATGTCTGAATTAGTCTAGTGTCTTGGTCTAGCTCTTATAACCAATTATTATGCAGTTATCCAGCTCGTTAATGTCTCATAATCCAACATCGCCCTACAGTTGCTCTACGTTGGCACATAAACTACAAAGAACCCTAGGCGACTCATCTAGGCCAATAACCTAAGAAATTTTTAAGGTTTATGTGATTCTTAGTCCGACTATAAACAATAATCGCACTTTATTACTATTGAAGATCTAATCAATTCACAAGTAATAGATAATCAGAAACACCAACAAGAAAACAGTACAGAACAGCTAAATAAAATAGATTTCATGCAATCCAAAGTAAATCCAAAGATATTCAACCTATCATAGAATACGAAGAACAAATAATAGACATAATCAAGTAACAAACGATAAACATAATTGAATGATTAATGAATATGTTAATACAAATATCGTCTAAAAACGTTATTTATATTTCACGATCTTTGCTAATATTTTGTTGTAGACAAAGTATAAACTTTATTTTCTAGCAAAATATAACTATAGTATAAGTCTCACATATAGAAACTTTATTTATAGAGAAAAGTCCAAAATACATCCCTGTGGTTTGGCCTTTGCTCGCTTTACATCCTTTTTATTTTTTTGGCACAAAAATCATCCCTGTGGTAGTAAAGTTGGCACAAAACCATCCCTCCGTTAGTAATATCAGTTAATGACGACTAACGATGCAAATTATTTTCCGTTATCTCCTAACAAGAGTTAAAATATTTTCATCGTTAGTCTTCATTGACTATAGAGTTAAAATATGTGCATCATTAGTCCTTATTGAGTTAAAATATTTGCATCGTTAGTCCTCATTGAGTTAAAAAATTTGCATCGTTAGTCCTCATTGAATATAGAGTTAAAATATTTGCATCGTTAGTCCTCATTGAGTTAAAATATTTGCATCGTTAGTCCTCATTGAGTTAAAATATTTGTATCGTTACCATCACCACCACCCACCACCGCCGCCACCACCCACCACCACCCACCAACACCACCACCACCACCGCCACCACCACCACCCACCACCACCCACCACCCCCACCGCCGCCGCCACCAATACCCACCACCGCCACCCACCACCACACACCAACGCTACCACCACCCACCACCGCCACCACCACCCACTGCCACCCACCACCACCCACCACCTCCACCCACCACCACCCACCGTCGCCACCAACACCGCCACCACCTACCACCTCCACCCACAACCGCTACCAACACCCACGACCACCCGCTGCCACCACCACCACCACCATACTATGAACGAATATTATAAGTGGTGGTGGTGGTGGTGGTGGCGACGGTAGTGGTGGTGGTGGCGACGGTGGTGGTGGCGATGGGTGGTGGCAGTGGTGGAGGCGGTGGTTGGTGGTGATGGGTGGAGGTGGTGGGTGGTGGTGGTGGAGGTGCAATTTCAGGTTAAAATATCTTGTGACTTGATGTAAAACATTATTTCAGACAACTTTTGTGTTTCACACTTTTGATGATTCGGACCAGAAACGGGTCAAAATCGTGAATTAAAATCGATTCAGAAACATTTTTATCAAATGTCAAGTTTTCATACGTTTTTATATATATATAAATGGATGAAACCGGATAAACTATAATAAAAACGGATGAAAACGTAAAATAATAGACGAAAACGAATAAAAGTGTATGAGCACGGATAAAAACGTGAGAAAAACGGAAGAAACAGATAAAAACATGAGAAAAATGGATGAAAACGTATAAAGACGGACGAAAACGGATATAAACGGACGAAAACGTAAGAGGACTAACGATGCAAATATTTTAACTCAATAAGGACTAACGATGCAAATATTTTAACACTATAGTCAATAAGGACTAACGATGCAAATATTTTAACTCAATGAGGACTAAAGATGCAAATATTTTAACTCTTGTTAGGAGATAACGGAAAATAATTTACATCATTAGTCCTCATTAACTGATATTACTAACGAAAGGATGGTTTTGTGCCAACTTTACTACCACAGGGATGATTTTTCTGCCAAAAAAAGAAAAATGATGTAAAACGAACAAATGCCAAACCACATAGATGTATTTTGGACTTTTCTCTTATTTCTAAGTAAACATTACATTTGCTACATGATTCGTTATTAAACTTATAAGTGTCAAAACATATTTAGTAAGTTTTACTAAAGAATGTGTCTTAATTGAGTTAAAAGTTTGAGTAAACTATAAAAATCATCCCTGTGGTTTGTGTAAATTTGCAAGAATCATCCCTATCTCAAACGTTCAGCATTAATCATTCCCAATCCACAAACGTTCAGCAATAATCATCCCTAAGCACTAACGTCGTTAGTTTTACCCGTTAAGTGCTAAAATAATATTTGCCCGTTAGTCCCTCCGCTAATATTTTTTGCACCGTTAATCCTCATATTTTAAAATGAATTATACGTTTTCGTCTGTTTTTACATTTCGTCCGTTTTTTACGTTTTAGTCCATTTTTGTCCGTTTTTATCCATTTTTTTTTACAGTTTTTGTCCTTTTTTTGTTACGTTTTCGTCCGTTTTTTTCACGTTCTCGTCCAATTTTTACGTTCTCGTCCGTTTTTTAATGTTCTAGTTCGTATTTTAATGTTCTCGTTCATTTTTTTTCGTTTTCATCTTTTCTTTTTTTTACGTTTTTGTTTGTTTTATCTATTTCCCACCCATCTCCACCACCGCCACCCACCACCTCCACCCACAACCACCCACCACATCCACCCACAACCACCCACCACATCCACCCACCACAACCACCACCACCCACCGCCACCTACCAACACCCACCTCCACCCACTACCGCCACCTACCGCCACCACCCATCGCCTCCTCCAACCACCACCCACCATCACCACCACCACCCACTGCTACCACCACCAACCCACCACCGCTACCACTACCCACCACCACCACTACCCATCGCCACCCACCAACACCCACCACCATCACCACGCGTATAAAATCATGTATAAAAACGTGACGATGGATGGTGGTGGCAGTGGTGGGTGGTGGTGGCGGCGGTGGTGATGGTGGTGGTGGGTGGTGGTGGGTGGCAGCGGCGGTGGTGGTGTTAGCAGCCGCGGCGGTGGTGGTAGCGGTGGGTGGTGGTGGCGATGGTTGATGGTGGCAGTGGCGGTGGTAGTGGCGGCGGTGGTGATGGTTGTGGTGGGTGATGGGTGGTGGGTGTTGGTGGGTGGTGGTGGCGGTGGGTGGAGGTGGTGGGTGGTGGTGGTGGCAGCGGCGGTGGTGGTGGCGGTGGGTGGTAGTGGCGGCAGTGGTAGGTGGAGGTGGTGGGCGGTGGGTGGCGGTGGTGGCGGTGGTAGAGGTGGGTAGTGGTGGGTGGTGGCAATGGTAAATGTAACAAAAAAGGGACAAAACCCTAAAAAAATGGATAAAAACGTACGAAAAGGTTAAAAAATGGACGAAATGTAAAAACAGACTAAAACATATAATTCATTTTAAAAAATGCGGATTAAAGGTGCAAAAAATATTAACGGAGGGACTAACGGGCAAATATTATTTTAACACTTAACGGATAAAACTAACGACGTTAGTGCTCAGGGATGATTATTGCTGAACGTTTATGGACTTGGGGATGATTAATGCTGAACGTTTGAGATAGGGATGATTCTTGCAAATTTACACAAACCACAGGGATGATTTTTGCAGTTTACTCTAAAAGTTTTAAACATCTTTAGTAACTCAATTACTTACTAAACACATTATACAAACATTATTCCAAGTTGATACAAAAATACTTTTACAAGTTCACTTTCATATTAGTAAAAGTCTAAAATTGAAAATATATGTTTACATCATGCATTGCATCATACATGTCTTATCAAGTTGACATTGTAAGATTTCATGCATATCTTAGTTAGATTCTAACTCAACATATCTTACAAGTTGACCTTGAATGACCTTGATTTGACTTGACAAAGATATGGAAAGATTTCTTGGTGATTTGATGTCTGTTCTGGTGGAACCAAAGTCCCACACGGACGGAACCCTTAAAAGGGTTCCGCCTGATCCGTGGTTGTGCTGAAGTTCTTGCCTATAAATAGCAAGCCACATCCAAGAAATCCTTTATCACTTTTAGCTATACTTTACACATACACACTCATTTCTTTCATCTAACTCAGTAGCATCTCATTTGTGTAATCCTCTTTTGTAGCAAAGAAGTCCACAAGTTCATCCGAAAAGACTACAAGCTTCAACACAACGTTGCAAGACTTGGTAGCTTTGCATTGTGTAAACTCTTATAGTTTATACGTCATTTGTTTGTGTATTATCTATAATGATCGGTTATTGTTTTAGTCCTCAAAATACATGGAGTGCCGGGAGTGGTTGTTCCCTTGTAAAAAAACTCGACATCTAGCTTAGTGTCGGAGATATTGTATAGGCGACGTTAGGTTGGTTCTACCTTGAACTTGAACCTGGTATTTAGCTTTGTACCGGAGCTTGTTGACTCGTGAAGGATACTCTCAAGTTGGATACTCGGGGCGTGGAGTAGGGCAAGGAAAAAGAGTCCCTGTAGCCGAACCATGATAAACATTGTGGTTTGATCGTTTCTTACTTTACTCTTGCACATTACTTATTGCTTATTAGTTTTGATTGTTGATTACACGGAAAGTTAACAAAGAAAATCAAGATAAAAAGCGGTAAACTATTCAACCCCCCCCCCCCTTCTAGTTTTCCACAGAATAAACTTATCTTGATGATACACTTGAGTTATTATGATTAAAATAAATAAATAAATAAATAAAATGATAAACCTCTTGAAAATCGGTTAGGGTTTGTCTTTGGCTTTTTAGATGTTTAAAAACTTTAAGCCAAAGAGAACACCAAGTGGTTGTACAATAATCCAACAACCACTAACACAACCAAAGTATATAAAGCAAGTAAGAACACAACGATATATACTAGTTCGGGATGGGGGGTTTATACCATCCGTATGTCCAGTTGCGAATCCGCGACTCCGATACTATTCACTAGTATAATCCTTTCGGTGGACTACAAACATTACAATTCACTCCACCGATATTCAACAATATCGATGCTCACAAAGAAGGAGTTACTCCCACGGTATTCCGCCCTCGGAAACCACCCAAAAGAATCTCGCGATTCGACTTCACCTAAGGGTCACCAAGACCACTACCAAGACTTCCCACCAGAAGTATCAAACCCCAACTAGATCCCCAATGATCTAGGATTGGTCACCAAGACACAAGACTTCCATTACAAACAATTGAATGAATGAATAAGTGTTTGTTCAACCAAGTCCTAACCTAACCTAGAGACTCGATTGTAATAGAAAGGGTATAAGGAAGAAGACCCTCGACACAATCACAAGAGTGGATTAAGTTCTTGTGATTCTTCCCTTGCAAGGAGATGTGTTCTTTCAAAGTGTTAGAGTGAGAATCAAGAACACAAGATTAGAGATAGAGAGATTTGAGAGTGTTTAGAGAGAAAGAATGTAGAGAGAAAGAATAATGGCAAGGGGTGAGGAATACAAGAGGCAAGGGAGGTATTTATAGACCAAGACCCAAGCTTGGGAAAATTTTACCGAGGCCGGCGCGTCACTCGCGCGTCAACGCGCGGGCAGCGCTCCAGGACTCTGTCTCAAATTTTCCCAAGACTTGGGTGTTGGTCCTTGTAAATACCTATCCTTGCTAAACCCCCAATTGTACTTCACACTAAACCTTAACATTAATCAATCTAAGGTTTACCAACTCAAATAGCCAATTTGGAAAATGCTTTGTGAAGTGTTATAAGAAAACCAAATACCAAGGGTAGAAGAGTAGAAAGGGTAATTTGGTAGGGGTAGAAATGGTATTCCTCAAGTGGCATAGAAAATAGAGAAAGAATATGCCAAGGTGTATTCCTCAAGGGAAGTGTGAGGAAGATTGGGTTAAGAAAGTAACCATGGTTAGGGTTAGGTGTAGAGAACTAACCATAGTTAGGTTTGGTTAGAAGCAAACTAGGGTTTGGGTTAAAAGAGAATATTCCAAAGGTATATTCCTTTGCTTGGGGGGAAAGAATGAGATGGATGGTTGAGATGGTTTTAGTTTGAATTGGATGGTGGAGATCAAAGGGAGCCTCCTTTGGTTTTCAAATTATTTGGCATGTGAGAAATATGGAGGGTTGAGATGGTTTTGTTTGAAATGGATGGTGGAAATCAAGGGGAGTGATGAGGCGAAAAATGATCCGTTTTTAGGGGGTCATTTAAGCCCGAATCCGAATTTATTTGATCAAATATTGCCCTAAATCGTTCCTTTTGTGATTTTAGGTGTTTGGAGAGTGAATTCTGGAAAAGAGGCTATTTTGGACGTTTTTGGAGCATAAAGTGAAGAAAACGACAAAGTACCAAAAATCCAAGCTGGAAATACAAGGTGACGGCGTCAAGGGTTTTCTCTTGACGGCGTCAGACATGAAGAATAATTTACCGTAGCTGGTGACGGCGTCAGATGGAGTTATGACGGCGTCAAAGTGACCAAGATTAATTTACCGTGGGTGGTGACGGCGTCACATAGGCCGTCACGATTGGATCTAGGGCGTCCGAGGAAGTGTATGGCGGCGATTTGACGGCGTCAGATTTTACTCTTGACGCCGTCAGGACGATTTTCCTATATATAGTTTTCTAGTTTTTTCATTAAAAAAAAGAGAGAAGTTTTGGTAAAACCCTAAAGACGATTTTGGTGCCTCTTTTACAGGTTTTTCAAGGGTTCCAAACCCTTGAGACCTTGCATTGTAATTGAGATAAGTATACTCTTAATTCAATCAATATGTCTATGTGTTGGTTGTTTATCTTTTGTTCTTATCTTAATTCTACTATGCTAGGCTAGATCTCTCTTGTGTTTGCTTAGATCTAATGAAACCTAGATGTTGATTATGTGTTGATTACTTGTCTATTCTTGTTTTGAATGAATGATTTTATATGTTAGGCTTAAGAAAACTGGCAGATCTCCAAATGGTAACATGCTTGAACGTCTTAAGAAACATGAACCGAGGCGTACTAGGTCTTTATTGGTTGTATTTAATGCATGAGCCACTGTTTACAATCCCTATAGTTGTGCTGGGTCATGGTATAGGAGGAGATAAGAGCTCATAGAGTTGGGGAGTTATGTATGCCACTCCACGAATGGTATTAAGGAATACAACCCGTCATTCATACAAGTGTAACAAGTAATTAACATGTAAAAGATATCTAGGGAGTAATGAAGTCTAAGTAAACACAATTTCTCCACATACTGCTCACAACCTTAGTTTAATATTAGTTTAATTTCATTTTCATTAGTTTAATTAGTTATATAGTAGTTTTTGGGTTAGTTGAATAACAACTAATTCCGCCCACTCTTCTAAAAACCGAGATTTTACTTGCTTTCATAAAATATAAAAACACAAAAATAATCATCTCTCACCTCTAGAACTATTAATTAGGTTTTCTAATCCTAGCGACACTATTCCTAAGCTGAACGATCAATCCCCCGGTACTTGTCACTATACTATACTACAACGATCAGGTACACTGCCTGGTGGGGGTTGTAAGCCTCGCGAGATCCCTCGAGAGGTAAAGCAAGGTGCGATTCCCACGCATCAAGTTTTTGGCGCCGCAGCCCGGGGAATAGTTATTGTCTAGGTTAGAATTTCTTTTTATTAGGTCTACTTGCTAGATTCCTTTCTAGTAAGATTTTTTATTTTTATTTTTAGGTCTTCTTTAGTCTATCTTATTTCTTCGTGCTTTTGTTCGTAACTCTTTACCATCCGACATCATGGAAGGTGGTAACATCTTTGAACCCATCATCCCACCACAACAAAACCCACCATTAGAACCCCTTAGGCCCCGAACCTTAGGAGAGTATTCCCGACCTAGCCACCAAGGCTACCGAAACACCATTGAGCTCACCGGAGCCAATGTGACCCCCTTGCGATCCGACACCATCCGGTTGGTGCAAAGCGGATGTGCATTCCATGGACTTCGTTCCGAAGATCCAAACCAACACCTTAAGGACTTCCTCAAAATCGTAGATTCCATAGACCTAGGTGTTGAAACTAGAGAGACTACCCGTTTACGCCTATTCCAATTCTCTCTACGGGATCAAGCTAGTCAATGGCTTGAGCGTTTACCCGCGGGATCCATCACCACATGGGATGATCTCACCACTCGTTTCCTTGCTCAATTTTTCCCACCGGGGAGAACTACTAAACTTAGGAATGACATCTTGATGTTTCAACAACGTCAAAATGAATCTCTTTATGAAGCATGGACTCGTTTCAAGGACTTACTCCAAAAAGTCCCTCATCATGGCATAGATTTGTGGCTCCAAGTCCAAATTTTTTATGAACATATCGATATCCCCACGAGGCGAACCATTGACCAATCGGCCGGTGGTAAGCTACGTGATCTTAGTGCGGAACAATCATGGGAACTCATAGAAGATCTTGCTCTCTATGACAACGAAAATTGGAATGATCCCCGTGATTTGAACAAAACGGTCAAGGCAATATCTTTGCCTTCGAATAATTCAAGCACTCCCGACCGTAGGATCATGGAACTTGAGGATCAAGTCAAGTTTCTCATGAAATCTTACGAAGCTCCGAAGCATTCAAGCCAAGTGAACAAAATCACTTCTTCATGCGAATTATGTAGTGGTCCCCATGACACTCGTGATTGTATGGAACTCCCCGGAACAGCTTTTGTGGACTACGCATCCACGCGTACCGACGAAGCGGGAGATAAGTGGTACACTTTCAAGCCCGAGCCAAACACATACGGTGATTCATATAACCCCTCATGGAAAAATCACCCAAACCTTAGGTGGAAACAAAATCAACCCAATTCATCCAACCCACCTAATCGTTACCAATCAAACGGTCCACCATCCAACCGTACCTTCAACAACAATCCTTCTAACAACTATGGTAGTACCAACAATCTTGAAGGATTGATGTCGAAATTTATGGCATCTCAAGAAGCTCGCATAGCTAGGTTTGAAACCGAATTCAACCAACAACAAACGGAGATGACCAACAAGATCGACAACTTGTTGAAAGCCCTCAACAACCAAACATTAGCCACACCTAGGAAGGACACTAGGGACACCAATAGTGGAATCCAAGCTAAGGACCCCTCATCATCCAAACATGTCCACTTTGTCAATGTTGTCACCATTAAGCCGATAGATAGGGAGATAGAGGAGAGTGACAAAGATGAAGTTAGAGTAGAAGCCAATAGTGAGGATGAGAGTAGGGAAGTTGAGGTTAATAAGGATGAGGAATTAGAGGAGGTAGAACCTATAGAGGAATATTTTGATAAGTTGCCAACCAAGGAAGAACGGGAATACCATAAGTATTTATTCGATAGTCCCGAGACAACATATATCTTTGGCGATCCCCTGATCAAAATGGGAGACCCCTCTAACATTAACATCCCATGCAATATCGGGCACATGCATGTATGGAAAGCTTACATAGACCCTAGATCCCCCGTGAACATCATGTCTAGGACTTATTACAATTGGGTGATGAAGAAGCAACTCAATTTTAGGATAATGCCCGGTAAAAGTTGGATAAGTAATTTTGCAGGAAGAGTTAAGGGAGTACATGTGATTATAGGGAATCTCACCTATGAGATTGATTTCATGATAGTGGAAGACACGCGTCCGGTGATAGATTCTTGCCTAAGTCAAATAATATTTGGGAAACCATTTGTTGAGGCCACTAGGATGAGTTATGATCCGACGTTAGGGATAGTTAGATTCAAGGAAGAGAATGATGAGGTTGCTTATCAAATGCCCTACAAGATTGAGCAATACCGCCTTCTCTCTAATTTCGAAAAGGAACGTAAGCAAGCGGCTTGTTATAGGAATGATGAGGATAGACGTAGAGGAGTAGAGTATGTTAGAAATAGGATGCTTGGTTTCTATAAAGAATGCTTGCAACTAGGTCCGGAATACAAAACTGGTTTAGAAGACGACCTAGAGAGTGGAACCAATGATGAGATCACGTAGTAACCCACGACTTTGAGTCTAGCTACAAGACTCGTAAATAAAGAAAAGCGCTTCTTGGGAGGCAACCCATGTTTTGTGTGATTTTTAATTGTTTGATTGTTATTTGCTTCCGTATGCATGTTTTATTTTTATTGTTGGTTGATCATGTTTCTCAATTAAAATGTGAAATACTTTATTATGTTGTTTAGCCTAGTCTTAACTCCAACCTAAAGGTATTTTTGCAAAAGATAAGTGTAAGGGGAAACCCCAAATATGTTTTTAAGAAACAAACCGATCATGATTATCCACAATATTTAATGAACATGTATATTCGTATTTGTTAGAGTCAAATGCTTGTATTGAGTCATAATGAAGTTTTGCAGGATTTTCCAGGAAGTAGGACAAGGTTTTTCCAGAAATTTTCCGGAAACTTAACATAAAGATTTATGCAGGTTCATTCTGACGGCGTCAGGCAATTGCTCTTGACGGCGTCAGGAGTCAAAAATCTGGAAATTTTACCGGTTTTGTTTTTCTAACGGAGTCTTATAGTTTTTGTGAATTATTAAGTTTTATAATCTCCAGGAAATCTGAAAACTTCATTCCACAAGCATTATATCTTATTTTGTTTTCTAGGATTTAGTAACTTATATAGGATGCCGCCGATTTTACGCGAGGTTGCCTTGTCTACTTTTGTCAGGATTTACAGGTTATTTGAGACAAGAAGATGATTTATATTCTGGAAGGGAAGCTTTGATTGTTCGTTTTCTTGGAGGAAGATTTAACCTGGCCAACCTAAAATCCATACCGAGCGAATCAGGGGAGTATTTGATTTCATTCTCTTTACTTTTTAACTTTTACATTCTTTACTTGAACATTGGGGACAATGTTCATCTTAAGTGTAAGGGGAGGGTAAAAAGATGATACCTTACATATGCACTTTCGCTTGAGTTTGTTTTGTTTGATAGTAGATGAGTAATAAAACTATGAGAAATACATGTTAGTGTAATTTTAGCGCCAAATTTAAAATTTTTTACAACATTTAGGAGTGAAACTTTAGCCATAGCAAGCGTCTCATGGATAGGAGGTTGTATGACTAGCACATAACCGTATATTCAGAAAAATTTTCCACCCAAAAATGTGAGGTTCGCCTTTAGATTTGATAGGAAAAGCATTCATTATTAGTGCTTATGAGTGTACCGGTAGCATTTAGATTCTAGAACTTGCGTTAGTGATGCATCCCGAGACCGCTAGTGAGACTACATTCGTGTGGTAGGATTTACTACATGATAAGAGGCATTAGGATCACCCTTGTGTTAAACCCGTATTATAATTACTTGACCATTTAAGTCATATTACTTGGCTAGTTAAGTCAACTAATTTTTCCCACACCCTTTGCGTTGTACTCATTGTTAGTACACGATACCCCTAGTACACCCCTCCGAGCCTATCTTTTCGTTTCTAACTTTAAGCATTTTACTTAAAGGAAGAATTTGTTACACCCCACTTAAATGTACACCCAAATCGCCTTAGCCTTTCGTGTATGCGCTCATTTTTAGTGCATTATTGTTATTTGTTAAACCCTAAGTTAACTTTCTAATTGATTACATGGTTGCTAAGTCGAGTCATATCCTTGTACATATTGTTTTGGGACGATTGGGACTCATGGGTAAGTACTTATTTTATGGAGTAATGGGGAAGAACATCACTTATTACCCCCATATGTACGTTAATCTTAAAAGTGCTCCAAGTGTTTTGATTTTCTTAATTCGAGTCATTAGATTAGTTAAATGTAAAGTATGTAAAGATTCAAGTGTAAGGGGAGTGCTCAAACCCCTATGATGTATTATTTTGGATGGTAGGGTAAGAGTGTATGCAAAAAAAAAAAAAAAAAAAAAAAAAAAAAAAAAAAAAGAATCGAAAAAAAAATAGAAAAATCAAGAAAAAGAAAAAAAAATAGAAAAAGAAAAGAAAAGAAAAAAAAAACATACGGACTACCATCCCGTTTTTATTTTATGTTTTTGTTATTTTTCATTTATTAGCTTAAGTCGAGTCTAGTCTTGGCTTAGCAACGCCATCTTGTACATGTAATTTACTAAGATTGTTAACTCGCCACCAGTAAAATTCCCTTTATCCAACAAAACCGTGTAATTCATATCCCTACACCTAACGATATAACCCTTTAAAAAGACCTCTTTGATAGTTTATCCTAGGTGCTTACGCCATGTGGTGAAGGTTTGATCCTTTCCCAAGCCTATGGTAATCTATTTTGCTATGACAGGTAGTGAGAGATATCTTCCATTTCCATAATGTTATATTACTTTATTACACCCGAGAGATGTGAGTATCTAAACACTATTTGTGAGGTGCTTGTGTATGACCTCCGTGCTTGTCTATTGGTCTTTAGTGGAACGATTATTTGTTATAATTACTTTTATATTAGTGTTAAATGACCCCTAACTTGTCTTTTGAGTAGAATAAAAGCTCATTTGCTTGAGGACAAGCAAATCTCAAGTGTAAGGGTATATGATGAGGCGAAAAATGATCCGTTTTTAGGGGGTCATTTAAGCCCGAATCCGAATTTATTTGATCAAATATTGCCCTAAATCGTTCCTTTTGTGATTTTAGGTGTTTGGAGAGTGAATTCTGGAAAAGAGGCTATTTTGGACGTTTTTGGAGCATAAAGTGAAGAAAACGACAAAGTACCAAAAATCCAAGCTGGAAATACAAGGTGACGGCGTCAAGGGTTTTCTCTTGACGGCGTCAGACATGAAGAATAATTTACCGTAGCTGGTGACGGCGTCAGATGGAGTTATGACGGCGTCAAAGTGACCAAGATTAATTTACCGTGGGTGGTGACGGCGTCACATAGGCCGTCACGATTGGATCTAGGGCGTCCGAGGAAGTGTATGGCGGCGAGTTGACGGCGTCAGATTTTACTCTTGACGCCGTCAGGACGATTTTCCTATATATAGTTTTCTAGTTTTTTCATTAAAAAAAAGAGAGAAGTTTTGGTAAAACCCTAAAGACGATTTTGGTGCCTCTTTTACAGGTTTTTCAAGGGTTCCAAACCCTTGAGACCTTGCATTGTAATTGAGATAAGTATACTCTTAATTCAATCAATATGTCTATGTGTTGGTTGTTTATCTTTTGTTCTTATCTTAATTCTACTATGCTAGGCTAGATCTCTCTTGTGTTTGCTTAGATCTAATGAAACCTAGATGTTGATTATGTGTTGATTACTTGTCTATTCTTGTTTTGAATGAATGATTTTATATGTTAGGCTTAAGAAAACTGGCAGATCTCCAAATGGTAACATGCTTGAACGTCTTAAGAAACATGAACCGAGGCGTACTAGGTCTTTATTGGTTGTATTTAATGCATGAGCCACTGTTTACAATCCCTATAGTTGTGCTGGGTCATGGTATAGGAGGAGATAAGAGCTCATAGAGTTGGGGAGTTATGTATGCCACTCCACGAATGGTATTAAGGAATACAACCCGTCATTCATACAAGTGTAACAAGTAATTAACATGTAAAAGATATCTAGGGAGTAATGAAGTCTAAGTAAACACAATTTCTCCACATACTGCTCACAACCTTAGTTTAATATTAGTTTAATTTCATTTTCATTAGTTTAGTTAGTTATATAGTAGTTTTTGGGTTAGTTGAATAACAACTAATTCCGCCCACTCTTCTAAAAACCGAGATTTTACTTGCTTTCATAAAATATAAAAACACAAAAATAATCATCTCTCACCTCTAGAACTATTAATTAGGTTTTCTAATCCTAGCGACACTATTCCTAAGCTGAACGATCAATCCCCCGGTACTTGTCACTATACTATACTACAACGATCAGGTACACTGCCTGGTGGGGGTTGTAAGCCTCGCGAGATCCCTCGAGAGGTAAAGCAAGGTGCGATTCCCATGCATCAGGGAGCCTCCTTTGGATTTCAAATTAATTTCCATGTGTTGATTATGGATGGTTGGGATGTGTTGTAAGGGAATGAATGGTTGAGATGTAGAGTGTGTAAGGAATATAAGAGATGTGATGTTGTAAGGGATTGTGTAAGAGATTTGTGTAAGAGAATATATGATTTGGATATGATCAGTTGGCTAGTGTGTGTAGAAAGGAGATGGTTGTGAGAGTAGTGTGTGTAAATTTGAAATCAAGTGTGCTATACACAAGGTGTATAAGTGTGTATACAAAGATTGTATATGGAGAGGGAATATTTGGGAAGGATTGTGGGAAATTTGGTGGTATTTGTCATTTGTAAAAATGAGATTAAGAAATAATATAATTGTCATTAAGAAGAGAATGTTTAGACAATTAAGATTATAAGTTGAGAAATTCATAGGTTACTTATAAGTTCAAGTAACATAACGTCGAGAATCCATAGTTTCATATCTCGTGACTTTTCACGACTCAATGTTCTCAACTAATACCTTGGTTCAAACAAGTTAAGTGATTTGCCTTGATGTAAAGCATAACCCAAGTGGGAAAGGATGCGTTTACGCAAAGTGACCTTTGACTTAGTTTGACCAATAAGGGAGTAAACCCGTTACGTAATTAGAGAAGACGTAAGCACGGGATATGAGCATATGAATGCTTTCACATGATGTTACGTGAAGTATATAAGCTCCCTAAATTTAGAAAAAGCCTTGGCTAGAGGCGATTGTTAGAAAATATGAGTTGGTGTTTTCCCGTAAATTGGTGCTTTAAAAGTTGGATCTCTCTAATCCCAAAACTCGTTTCGAGTGTTCTCAATTAAGCACATAACATATTCATACCTGTATTGAAAGATCCACATTTTTCGGGTAAGGGGAAAGCCGACTTTCAAAATTCGTCCCGATATCCACAAACGCCTGGCGCGTTACCCACGCGTTGACGCGTGGGTGGTGCGCCAGCAGCAGACTTGTGATTCGGGGAATTTTGGCTAACGTTTGTTATTTTATGTGTTTCGATGGTTTATTTGTCATCATTAAAACATAAAGAGATCTTGATCATGTTGCCTCAACAATCTCCCCCTTTTTGATGATGACAAATAAAAACCGAAAGCAAATAAAATTACAAAACTTAGCGAAGACAAAGTGCGCCTTTGGTGTAGCTTGCGTCTTGACCTTTGCCTTGTAATTTGGTGAAGTCGCCTTTAACATTTCTTGAATGGTCTTCACGCTCTTGCTTTCTTTCTCCCCCTTTTGTCGAATCAAAAATGTGGGACTACCAATCAAGCCAGGTTTCAAACTTGGGCCTGTGGGATAAGTGAGCTAGCTTGTATGTGCACCCGAAAGGGCTCCCCCTTGAACATAGCTCCCCCCAGATCATTGCTCCCCTTGTTTCAAGGCGGGGATCCATGGGTCAAGAGCCTCACCTTTGCGGTGGCCTTGCTACACATAGAAATCACAATATGCAACAAACAAGAAATCCTCACATGTGAAAGTTTCAAAAATGGGTTAGGTTACCATTTGGATACTTGCATCAATGGTTAGTCCACAACAATATGTATATATATATATATATATATATATATATATATATATATATATATATATATATATATATATATATATTTGTCCCATATGACTCCAATAACCATTTGTTGAGCATGGTATATGAATTATTTATTGTGGATATATGTATAATGTTATATAAATACCAACAAAACAAGACATCACCTATAATCACAATAAACTACATAAGCATCTTTATTGAAGGAAACACCATGTAGGTCATACAAGAAGGCTAATATATGAACCTAACATACATTATTCAAGCAAGCTTATGAAAGATCCTAAGTGGGCATAATTAAGACAACAAGTTATCTCCTTTTCACTCTTCAACCTTCTCTTGAAGAGTCACCCTAGAGATGTCCTTAAGGATGGCGGTCATCACCAACATGTCGTTGTTAATGGATTTATGAAATTCTCTCATTTCCTCACGAATGGAGAGAACATTCCGCTCGATCACATCTTGGGTGGAGCAACATTCACACCTACGGGTATGGTTGTTCTCAAGAGGTTTTGGAAGATCCTCTTCAATCTTGCACCAAATGTCGTCTTCAACAAGACATAGTTTGACGAAGTCTTTGACGATTGGAATTTCCGATCCATTGATGTTTTCCCAATCTACATTATTTTCCTCTTCTCTTGTCATCATACGCCTTCCATTATTGAAGTGGTATGATGAACCAACATATTCATCTTCCATATCCATTTAGAGTGTGTTCTAGTGTTATTTGATCTTTGCAAGGTTTGATGTCTAGATAACTAGTAAGATTACTCCTTTTATAGATAAATTAAGTTGGTAGTTAGGATTCTTAGTACTTAAAAGTTGGTCATGTTATCAATGATTATGGTACTTAGATGCTTGATAAGATGTTCAATCCATCAAAGTCATGTACTAATGTGCTTAGATCACATGGAGTTGGAAAAAGGTATTTAAAGAGAAATAAGTGTTCTAGTTGATTGGAAGGACTAGATACTTATGCTAGTTACCATAATTTCTCATGCATGCACCATAATTTGTTAAGCAATGCATCAAATTTTAAGCAATGAAACATTATTCACTTAAATTTAGGCATGCAACATGTATTTATCACATAAGGTGAACAAGTAGAACTAGATACAAAATTTTTCAACACAAGTGTGAGTTGTGATGAATATCATATCTAATCTTGGAAGTTATGACAAAATCAATATTATCGAGATTAAGCAAGATAAATTGTGTCAAATTTTCTTGTTCAATGCACATTGTATAGACATGTAGAATCTTGGATATTATCAATTATTGTTTGAATAATGAGTTGATGCATATCTTTCACCTTCGAAGTCATTTATTGGATCTTTCTTCCATGCCTTCATATAATACTTAGTCATATAAACACATAAGCTCTAATAGCACCTAAAAGGCTTGCAAACAACACATAGACATTCTATTTTGGCTTAAAGATTGTTCTCCTAAGATGCATATTTTAACATCAAAACCTATCCCAAAGAAATTTGGACTCTTGAAAAATGTCGTGCCAAAAACCTAATCATGTTTGTTTTGTGACCTAAGAGTCCTTTTATTCAAGTCACCAATGACTTGTTGTATAGGATGACCCCTCGCTTCTCTCACTTCCTTAGGATTGCCTTCATCCGAAACATTAACTTGTAATGTCGGCGACCTTTCTTGATCTTGAACTATAGGTTCATTGATCACATCATCTTCTACCGAAGGAGATGATTTAGGATCGGGCATGCTCTCATCAAAGGTCACATTGAGAGATTCCTCAATCCTCATTGTTTCCTTGTTAAGCACTATGTATGCTTTACTAGTTTGAGAGTATCCTAGGAACACACCTTCATACGACTTTGGGTCGAATTTGGTAAGATATTATTTAGCGTTAAGTATAAATACTTTGCAACCAAATACTCTAAAATACTCTAAGGAAGGCTTCCTATTTCTAAGTATTTCATATGGAGTTTTATTAATGACCTTTCTTATATGGACTCTATTAAAGATATAACATGCAGTATATAGGGTATGTGATGAGTGTGTAAATACTCATCATTTTTACCTTTTTCTGAGCTGCCAAAACATCTAAAAACACTCAATATTGCATCAAAATAGTGAAAATATCCCAGGAATGTGTTTTATATGTTTCAAATGCAAAATAATCAAAAACAGATGAAAAACGTACAAAGTTTGCAAAATTGGCAGTTTCAGTCCCTCATCTTTCAAAAGTTGTCAAATCTAGTCCCTGGTAGTCCTAAAAACTTGTAAAAGTCAGCAAAGGTCCTTTTAAATCAAAAAGTTACATAATTAGTCCTTTGGTGCAAAGTTTCACAAAATGTCAAGTTTAGTCCCTAAAGTTTGGAAAATTGTCAAAAATGGTCCTTGGGATATTAAAACTTCGAGAAAAACAAATTTTGTCCTTATACTAATCTTTTATGGCAGGTTTGGTCCTTGGTTAGAAAGTTTGGTGAATTTTCACATTTGGTCCCTGAAGTTTCACGAATTGGCAGAAATGGTCCCTGGTGATTAATTTTGAGAAATATTCAACTATGGTCCTTGGGAGTTTATAAAGTGGTGAGATTAACCTTTGTGACAACTTTAGGATTTTGGCAGCAAAGGTCCTTAAATTTCAGCTTTGTACAATTTTGGTCCTTGTTGTTTTCACTAGAAATACCAAACGGATCCTTAGTTTTTAAAACCAAAAACCAATCCAAAACACAACAAGCCCACCACCCTTTTAATTACCCAAGCCCACACTTAGCCCAATCCACCCCTTGGTCAAAACCACTCACCCCTAACCTTTTCCCTCCCACACAACACTGCAAATACCACCCTGGTATTTCCCCCCCCCCTTTTGCACCACTTGCCCATCCACCATCCATCTTATCCCTTCAATTACTCTCCCCAAGAACCAATCATGCCACCCCCTCCTAGTCTATGCTTCCACAGACCCTAATTACAAGAAAAACATTTTTCCCGCCAAATTGAGTGTGAGGACAAGACTCATCCAATTGATGAGATTATTGGTGGGATTTGACCAGTGGGACCCACAAGACCTTTTGGGATGCTATAATAGAAGAAAGAAGCAGAGAGGAAGAAGCATTAGCTTAGGTAGTGTAGAATAATGTCGACAGTAGTGTAATTTTATTTTTCAATGCAATTTTTAGTTTAAGATTAATGTATTAAGACTTCTCAGTGTATTTCCAAGCACATTTCAATAAAAGTTTCAGGTTCCTTGTTTTAATTCAGTGTTGGCAATTTTTTTTAAGTGAAATTGACACTCTCACTTAAACCTTGTTAAAAGTGGTTGTTTATTGTTCATTTAAGCTCAATGCAGTTTACTTATAAGCCTTTTTAAGTTCTTAAAGCCATTGAATCAGTTTGGATAACAAATACTAAAAATATCCAAAAATCCAAAAAAATAGTATAAAAAATCAAAAATCAGAAAAGAAGAAGAAGGGAGCAAGAAGAAAGGGTAATTTTGGATGGATATTGGTTTAGAGGTTTGTAGGAACCTATAGGTTTGGTTCATGATCATGGTTCTTGGTCCTGTGCTTTGATTTCATTTGTAAGCCAATCTTTCATTTTTAGCAATTAACTGTAGAGTAGCTTATTATGTGATTTTATCTGTGTCTTTATATTTTAATAATATATTAGAGTTAAAAATATGCTTAAGGTTGCCTGTTGGTGCTCTTGAATGCATAGTTGATCTTATTTTCATCTTTACTGCCAAAATAGCTTATATAGGGTTAATGAGTTTTAGTTGTGGTTATAAGTATTTATGTGTTCATTGCATTTCAGTATGCCATATTACAACTTTATAAATCAATGTTTTGGCCTTAATCATTGATTTGCTTGAAAAATCTCATTTCAAGATAGTTAAGGGAGTGTTTGGTAATAGCTATTTCATGGTGTACTAGTATGCTTTTGTTGTGGTTTGTTGTTTACATATGTTTCTTTATGTTAGTATAGCTCAGTAAAAACTTAAATTCCATTGGTCTTTCATTAAAAAGTCAAATCTTAGTTTGATTGCTCATAATCTGTCAACTGTCAAGAATTAAGGAGTCTTAATCATCATGTCAGTTCATTAATAGTTAATTTTGCTTAAATCAGTTCCATTTCATCTTAATACATCATAATTAGTTCATAGGATCCATCAGAAATCCATCTTAGTCAAAGTTCAAAGTTTTTATCGAAAGTCAAAAAGTGCCTTTCTCAGATTTTTCCAAAACTTGCATGATTTGTTTTGATTTATGTGCTCAATACTAGGACTTGAAACTTGTTACTAGTTAATCTCCCCCACCTCAACTTTGAAGTTCCTTGGTCCTTTTATTTTTTCCAATTTTCCTCTGGGCCCCACAAGCCAAGAAACAAGGCTGCAGGGGGAGGTTATCCCCTGCACCAGCAGCTTCACCACCAACACCACCACTTGGTGGTGGTTTTCTGACCACCACAGTGGTCCACAGCCCCACCTCTTAGGTTCTTTCCACCCCCCTCCTACCATACTTCATGCTTTGACCTTTTGTTTGACCCCAAGACCCCTGGGACCCACTTGGAATTGCCCATCTACATTGTCCCATTTTCTGAGTTGCAATAGGAAATCCAAGCTTATTTGCTTAATCTGTGGTCTTCAATTGCTTATTCTGGTTCAATCATGTCCCAATAACTTATTTAGATCAGAATTAACAAGAGTGGGTCCCACTTAAGCTCATTTGAGCTCATTTTCCTTTTTGGTCAACAAAAGTCAACTGTAGAGCTAATAAGCTTCCACAGTGCTTATTTTTAAGCTAAAAAAAAGTTGTGTTCATAAAAGTTAGTTGTTTTTAGTTATAAAATAGATTTGTAAAGGAAAAATCCAGAAAAATCAATTTAATTTTAAGTGATAGTTTCTATTTAATGTAATTTAAATTTTAATTTTCATTTTTAGATTTTTATTAAGTACTTGGTGTTTTTATATTTTTATTAATTACCTTTTATATTAAAGTAATTTTAGTAATTTTCTCAGATTTTTATTTTGTCATTTAGTATTTATTAGATTTAATATTAGTTTTATTAGTAATTAATTAATAATTAAGTTTTAAATAGCATAATTAGTTTTTATTAAGCAAGATCTAGTTTTTATATTTTTCCTAGCTTTTATATGTTATAAAATAATTTTAGGAATTTTTCCATAATTTTCTAAGTTAATTTAGTATTATTTGTAATTTAAAATAATTTAATTAGTATAATTAAGATAAATAGTTTTTAATTGATAAAAACTCATAAAAAGACTAAAATATTTATTTTTGTTTTTTATACTTTCTTCAAGTTCTTTTTAAGGTTTAGAAAATATTTTTGCGAGTTTTTAGTTTAATTTGTAATCTTTGTAATTTTTAGTTAATTTAAATTAGATTTTAAATAGTTTTATTGATTAAATAATATTTAAATATTAAAATAATAATTTTTATAATTTCATTTTCATTTTCAAATTTTCTTTTAATTTTAAGTTTTCAAAAGTTTCACTTGCACCCCCTGTTGTTTGTAAATTATCAAAACCCACTTTTCTGTCTGTTACGTCAACCAAAATTGTAAATTTGTGCATATATCTGTATATCTGTTATTTGTGAATATTATCTCATTGTACAAATACCAAAATATCTGTAGCAAAATCAATTCCAAATCATCTTGGCTACTGACCTCAGTGCCACTCATTCCTAAACGATTTCCAAAGCACCATTTCAATCTCGCTGGGACATAACGACCCGGGGACACACTATACTATCACCGGAGAATTGGAACGGAGCTGTCTTTGACTTGTTGACCTTGGTCAATAATATCTGACCGTTTCGGGACCAATCAAATTTTGGCGCCGCTGCCGGGGAGGTTGTTGCATGTTTTTAAAATCGTTTTAAGTTTAGTGGTTTTCAAAACCCTCCCTGTATAAAATTCACACAAATTTGTAAAAAGTTTTTGTGAAAATATAATCATATCAAAAAAGTTCATTAACACTTTTCCTGAAGTGTTAACAACACCAAAAAAATCAAAAACAACAAAACAAACTGTGAAGTTAAATTACTTCGTTTTCTTTAAGATTACAACCTGAAACAGTTGGTTTAAGGTAAGTTCTGACATTAAATTGCGAACTGAAGAGGAATCCATTCTTTCCTCCCGCCAGCCTGCGAGTAATCTTAAAAGAACGATTTCGGTTAACGAATCAGTTCCAAAAATATATTCCCAAAGTTTTCTGCACACACACCCATAAGCCTAAAATAGTTTTTCAAATTAATAAATACATAAAATCTTACCACCGCAAACCAAGGATGAACACCTACCAACTGGGGGTGTGGACATAATAAGTTCCCAAACTTAAGATTAAAACTTGCCTTTGTATCCCTGTGAGTGGTGTACCTTTTTCAAAGAAGCCATTCACTTGTGATTATTGGTTTAAGTTCACTGTGGTTTTGCCTCGATTTTGTTTTGAAAAATTGTTTTTGGTGCATGTGCACTAAGCATGTTTCTCAAAAATACCAAAAATATTCACCTTTACCCTCTCACCTTTTTGATTCTTCATCCCTTTACCCTCTATCCTTTTGATTCTAACTTCTTTCACTTGTCCTGTAATTAATGGCATCTCTCAATGACGATTTCTTTGAACAAAAGGCCTTTGAGATCAACATTGAAAAACTTCAGGCCTTGTCAAAAATGTCGAGATGTTGTGTTAATTATGATGGATCATCGATTCCTATTCCCTCTCCGATGAGGGAAATGGAACAAGAAACCGGGGTGACAAAGGACCCTGTACTTTCCTCTGACTATGGAAGTGCTAAATACGTCCAACCTACGGTTGTCCAAAAATCTAAGCTCACAATTGCTCCTAACCTTTCACGATATACGGTTATAAGCAAAAACCAAGAGCTTAGAGCTATGACTGAAAATAACGACTTGCCTAATCTTCACATTCAAAAACCCGAGACCATAACGGAAGTGGTGGAAATTCCTAGCTCTCAGAGCACACCACTTGTCCCACCTCCGGATTTTGTTCCTTGTGTCGGTTGTGGTGAGCCGCTTTTCGGTTTTCCATGTCGTTGGTGTACATGTAAACAATGTGGTAATGATATTCGATACGGGAGTTGTTTGTTTTGTGGGTCGAGGAATTCATTTGCTTATGATCCTAATCAGAACTCATTCAACAACTCCTCAAATTTTTCCAACTACCCATCACATTCATACGAGCAAGAATCATATTATCCAAATCTTAACAATGCTTCGTATCAAAATACACCAAGTCAGACTCAACAGTTTTTCTGTTGTGAGTACTGTGGTGGCCCACACTACAGCTCTGATTGTCAAATTAGGAATCAGTTTGTCTATGAACAGGTTCCTTGTAACAATCATGAATTTGGTTTTAACCAGCCCTTACAATACACAAACCCTCACCCACCACCTCAGGACGAGTTAGCTAGAGCTGAATTGATTACTAAAATGATTATGAATCAAAATCAAGTCAACAAGACCATTCAAGATAGTATAAATTTTCTTAAGGATTTGATTCTTAGAAAACAAAAGCCTCCTGTTAACTCATTTTATCTTGAGGATGAAAGTGAGGAGGATGAACCATTTGAAGAGGAAAACCCTAAGGAAACTTCAGATATCTTGCCAATGGGGGACAAGGAAGTCAAAATCAATCCTCTTGAGGAAATTAATGACCTTGTTCCAATCCCAAAGGTATCTGAGAAACCTTTTGATTCAACTTCAGTTGAAACTGCTTCAGTAGAAATACAGGGAGAAAAGAATATGATTGAATCACTAGCAGTAGAAATCATGGAACTTGTAGAAACCATGACTGCTAGTCCTTCTCAACTCCCTCAGTCTGCTGTTATCACACCCGAAGTTCACACTCACTCTCTGATCATGGGGGATGAGCATCTTAGCACTGTTCCTAAAAAGGAATCGGACGAATTCATAAAGTCTAGTGCTGAGAACCTTGTCCCAATCCCAGGAGAGTCACAGGGAACTTTTGATCATATGTGTGATATCCCTCCTCCTCTTATCTTCCCGAATGATGATGTTGAGATGTTCTCCAATTATAATGATGACGATTCGTTATCATGTGGAGACATCAGTTATGTGGAAGAATTACCTTCTCAGCTAGTTAGCTTAGAAGAAGAGAATGATGAGATTGACACTGAAATCAAAGATGAAGCACTTCGTGCAACATTATTGAATGTCAATCTCCTCATTTCTAAAATCGAGGCTTTCAAAAAGAAACCTATTTCATCTTCTATCCCCATTAAGGATAGTGACATTTTCTCCGATGATCCTATTCCGGAGTTTGAAGCCTTTACCACTGATCCTATGGGAGAGAAGATTAGTGGCAGTACCACTTCTCATTCTCATAATTCTCTCCCCGATTATGAATCATTTACCTTCGATGAGTTCGCCTGTGAACTCACGCACATCAATTCAGAATATGATTCATTCACATTCGATGAGTTCTCATGTGAACTCACTCATATCATGACTCCTCCGGAGTATGATAGCCCGGGGGGAAATGCTCTCAATCATGAGAATTTACAAATTCCCACCCTCCCGCCCGGGATGTGTTCAAACCAAGCGAGCTTAACCTTTGAAATCCAAAATCAGGCTAATGAGCCTGCTCTCGAGGAAGAAAATCTTATCATGAGTTTCATCATGGTTTTCTTCCTTTTCTTCACCTACAGGGTGACTTCTCCTGTTCTTCACTCCTTCGGGAATGAAGACACTATATTTGACCCCGGCATTTCCATGTATCATTCTTTTGAGCCGGGTACTTATCTCATCGGTGTGGAACTTTCACGTGCTTCAAATGTTTGTCCAAACATCTTGAATGAAAGTCCGATGGAGATTGTCTTTTCCACATCATGCTTCCCCAAGGACAAATGAATTCGGGGTCGAGTCAAGCTAGCGACTCGGTAAACAAAAAACAGTAGCATGCTTATAGGGTTTTCACCCTAAGTGTGGGGGAGTTACCCATGCTATGGTTACCAATAAAGTGAAAATAAAAAATGATGTTTCCACATTTCACTTGTAATATTGCCCTTTTACGTTCGAGGAATCGGCATAATAGCCGGGACTTTGAATATTGAGGGCAATATTCAATTCTAGTGTGTGTGGGGGGGGGGGGGGGGGGGGGGGTATTTCCTATTCTAGCGAATTTTATCACATTTTACTATCTAGTACCCCCGTTTTTGACCAAAATTTTTTAAAAAATTTTTCACTAAAGTTCAAAATTTTTTTTGGTAATCAGTCCGCCAAGTCTAAATGACAAATGGATTGGCTAGTCCAGGAGCAAACGGCTCTTGGTAAAGACTTCTCAAACCCGTTGATGGCTTACAATTTGCCAAAAATTGTATGGTAAATCAACTCGCCATATCCCATAAAGCGAATGAGTTGGCTAGCCCACAAGATTATGGCTTGTGGTAAAGGCCGTGGAAAATCCATAATTGGTAATCAGCTCACCAAGATGTTGACTTAGTCCATCAAGATGCTGGCTAGTCCAGAAGCAAACGGCTTTTGGTAAAGACTAATCAAATCCATTGACAGCTGGTGGTTTGCTCAAAATCACACGGTTATCAGGTGTACCACAGTTCTCACACCTGGCTACTCCAGAAGTGATGACTTTTGGTAGAGAGTTTTTCAAATCCATCAAGTTTTTCTCAAAAAATTGCTAGGGACTAGCAATGTTTTAGTGTGGGGGATTGATGAGTGTGTAAATACTCATCATTTTTACCTTTTCTGAGCTGCCAAAACATCTAAAAACACTCAATATTGCATCAAAATAGTGAAAATATCCCAGGAATGTGTTTTATATGTTTCAAATGCAAAATAATCAAAAACAGATGAAAAACGTACAAAGTTTGCAAAATTGGCAGTTTCAGTCCCTCATCTTTCAAAAGTTGTCAAATCTAGTCCCTGGTAGTCCTAAAAACTTGTAAAAGTCACCAAAGGTCCTTTTAAATCAAAAAGTTACATAATTAGTCCTTTGGTGCAAAGTTTCACAAAATGTCAAGTTTAGTCCCTGAAGTTTGGAAAATTGTCAAAAATGGTCACTGGGATATTAAAACTTCGAGAAAAACAAATTTTGTCCTTATACTAATCTTTTATGGCAGGTTTGGTCCTTGGTTAGAAAGTTTGGTGAATTTTCACATTTGGTCCCTGAAGTTTCACGAATTGGCAGAAATGGTCCCTGGTGATTAATTTTGAGAAATATTCAACTATGGTCCATGGGAGTTTATAAAGTGGTGAGATTAACCTTTGTGACAACTTTAGGATTTTGGCAGCAAAGGTCCTTAAATTTCAGCTTTGTACAATTTTGGTCCTTGTTGTTTTCACTAGAAATACCAAACGGATCCTTAGTTTTTAAAACCAAAAACCAATCTAAAACACAACAAGCCCACCACCCTTTTAATTACCCAAGCCCACACTTAGCCCAATCCACTCCTTGGTCAAAACCGGTCAAAACCACTCACCCCTAACCTTTTCCCTCCTACACAACACTGCAAATACCACCCTGGTATTCCCCCTCCTCTTGCACCACTTGCCCATCCACCATCCATCTTATCCCTCCAATTACTCTCCCCAAGAACCAATCATGCCACCCCCTCCTAGTCTATGCTTCCACAGACCCCAATTGCAAGAAAAACATTTTTCCCGCCAAATTGAGTGTGAGGACAAGACTCATCCAATTGATGAGATTATTGGTGGGATTTGACCAGTGGGACCCACAAGACCTTTTGGGATGCTATAATAGAAGAAAGAAGCAGAGAGGAAGAAGCATTAGCTTAGGTAGAATAATGTCGATAGTAGTGTAATTTTATTTTTTAATGCAATTTTTAGTTTAAGATTAATGTATTCAGACTTCTCTGTGTATTTCCAAGCATATTTCAATAAAAGTTTCAGGTTCCTTGTTTTAATTCAGTGTTGGCAATTTTTTTTAAGTGAAATTGACACTCTCACTTAAACCTTGTTAAAAGTGGTTGTTTATTGTTCATTTAAGCTCAATGCAGTTTACTTATAAGCCTTTTTAAGTTCTTAAAGCCTTTGAATCAGTTTGGATAACAAATACTAAAAATATCCAAAAATCCAAAAAAATAGTATAAAAAATCAAAAATCAGAAAAGAAGAAGAAGGGAGCAAGAAGAAAGGGAAATTTTGAATGGATATTGGTTTAGAGGTTTGTGGGAACCTATAGGTTTGGTTCATGATCATGGTTCTTGGTCATGTGCTTTGATTTCATTTGTAAGCCAATATTTCATTTTTAGCAATTAACTGTAGAGTAGCTTATTATGTGATTTTATCTGTGTCTTTATATTTTAATAATATATTAGAGTTAAAAATATGCTTAAGGTTGCCTGTTGGTGCTCTTGAATGCATAGTTGATCTTATTTTCATCTTTACTGCCAAAATAGCTTATACAGGGTTAACGAGTTTTAGTTGTGGTTATAAGTATTTTTGTGTTCATTGCATTTCAGTATGCCATATTACAACTTTATAAATCAGTGTTTTGGCCTTAATCATTGATTTGCTTGAAAAATCTTATTTCAAGATAGTTAAGGGAGTGTTTGGTAATAGCTATTTCATGGTGTACTAGTATGCTTTTGTTGTGGTTTGTTGTTTACATATGTTTCTTTATGTTAGTATAGCTCAGTAAAAACTTAAATTCCATTGGTCTTTCATTAAAAAGTCAAATCTTAGTTTGATTGCTCATAATCTGTCAACTGTCAAGAATTAAGGAGTCTTAATCATCATGTCAGTTCATTAATAGTTAATTTTGCTTAAATCAGTTCCATTTCATCTTAATACATCATAATTAGTTCATAGGATCCATCAGAAATCCATCTTAGTCAAAGTTCAAAGTTTTTATCAAAAGTCAAAAAGTGCCTTTCTCAGATTTTTCCAAAACTTGCATGATTTGTTTTGATTTATGTGCTCAATACTAGGACTTGAAACTTGTTACTAGTTAATCTCCCCCACCTCAACTTTGAAGTTCCTTGGTCCTTTTATTTTTGCCAATTTTTCTCAGGGCCCCACAAGCCAAGAAACAAGGCTGCAGGGGGAGGTTTTCCCCTGCACCAGCAGCTTCACCACCAACACCACCACTTGGTGGTGGTTTTCTGACCACCATAGTGGTCCACAGCCCCACCTCTTAGGTTCTTTCCACCCCCCTCATACCATACTTCATGCTTTGACCTTTTGTTTGACCCCAAGACCCCTGAGACCCACTTGGAATTGCCCATCTACATTGTCCCATTTTCTGAGTTGCAATAGGAAATCCAAGTGCTTATTCAAGCTTATTTGCTTAATCTGTGGTCTTTAATTGCTTATTCTGGTTCAATCATGTCCCAATAACCTATTTAGATCAGAATTAACAAGAGTGGGTCCCACTTAAGCTCATTTGAGCTCATTTTCCTTTTTGGTCAACAAAAGTCAACTGTAGAGCTAATAAGCTTCTACAGTGCTTATTTTTAAGCTACAAAAAAGTTGTGTTCATAAAAGTTAGTTGTTTTTAGTTATAAAATAGTTTTGTAAAGGAAAAATCCAGAAAAATCAATTTAATTTTAAGTGATAGTTTCTATTTAATGTAATTTAAATTTTAATTTTAATTTTTAGATTTTTATTAAGTACTTGGTGTTTTTATATTTTTATTAATTACCTTTTATATTATAGTAATTTTAGTAATTTTCTCAGATTTTTATTTTGTCATTTAGTATTTATTAGATTTAATATTAGTTTTATTAGTAATTGATTAATAATTAATTTTTAAATAGCATAATTAGTTTTTATTAAGCAAGATCTAGTTTTTATATTTTTCCTAGCTTTTATATGTTATAAAATAATTTTAGGAATTTTTCCATAATTTTCTAAGTTAATTTAGTATTATTTGTAATTTAAAATAGTTTAATTAGTAAAATTAAGATAAATAGTTTTTAATTGATAAAAAACTCATAAAAAGACAAAAATATTTATTTTTATTTTTTATACTTTCTTTAAGTTCTTTTTAAGGTTTAGAAAATATTTTTGCAAGTTTTTAGTTTAATTTTTAATCTTTGTAATTTTTAGTTAATTTAAATTAGATTTAAATTAGATTTTAAATAGTTTTATTGATTAAATAATATTTAAATATTAAAATAATCATTTTTATAATTTCATTTTCATTTTCAATTTTTTTTTTTTATTTTAAGTTTTCAAAAGTTTCACTTGCACCCCCTGTAGTTTGTAAATTATCAAAACCCACTCTTCTATCTGTTACGTGAACCAAAATTGTAAATTTGTGCATATATCTGTATATCTGTTATTTGTGAATATTATCTCATTGTACAAATACCAAAATATCAGTAGCAAAATCAATTCCAAGTCATCTTGGCTACTGACCTCAGTGCCACTCATTCCTAAACGATTTTCAAAGCACCATTTCAATCTCGCTGGGACATAACGACCCGGGGACACACTATACTATCACCGGAGAGTTGGAACGGAGCTGTCTTTGACTTGTTGACCTTGGTCAATAATATCTGACCGTTTCGGGACCAATCAGTATGACACCAAAACTTTTGTGGGATGGATTGCTCGCCAAGCATTGCACGACTCATCTTTCTTAACTTATGATGTGTTCTTTCAATAATCTCAAGCGATTGAGAAGTGAACGGGCCCGATAAGTTATAAGATATTCCATGTTGTTCACAAAAGGTTCCAAATTGCATTTTTATCAAATTCACTACTATGATTTGTTTTAATTGAGACAATTGAACAATCAAGTAGGTTTTCAAGTTTCTTTCTTAAAATGTTGAATTTATTCAAGACTCCATCCTTGTTTTCAAAGAATAATATCCAAGTGTAATTTGAATAATCATCTATAATCATTAAAGTGTAGAAGTTTCCTCCATAACTTTGGATCGGAAATGGACCATACAAATCCAAATGAATCAACTCTAAAACCCTATTAGTTGACACTCCCTTTTTATTCCTATTATTAGTTTGTCCTTGACTCCCTAGACATGTATCACAATAATGCCTTTCAAAGCTCAACTTTGGTAAATTTCGTACTAGCTCGTTAGAAGCTAGGTTTTGAACTAACCTCATATTGGCGTGACCTAACCTTCTATGCCAAAGCATTGAGTTGTCCACCATGGACGTAAAACATATGTGTTGCTTAGAGTTATCACCCAACTTGCATGTATATAAGTTATTTCTCCTGTGACCTTTTGCTAACACAACACCATTTTACTAATAGTACAATCTACCTTAGTAAATTTAACTTCACAATCATCATCACTTAATTGACTCATACTAATCAAATTAAAGTTTAAACCTCTAACATGCTCAACATTGATAATTTCAATGGAGTCATGAAGGACATTACCTTTGCCGACAATTTTGCCGTTAAGTTTGCTCCCAAAAATGACAAGATTGCCATTATACGTCGTGTATGATGTGAACAATCTTCTATTCCCGGTCATGTGTTTAGTGCAACCACTATCCACTCATCCGGTTGTAGATCACTTTTGAGACAAACCTACAACAAAAGTACAACTCATACTTTTGGTACCCATTACTTCTTGGGTCCATTTTGGTTAGCATATGAGTTACCCAAGTTGAACATTCTTGGGTCTTGAAGTAAGACACACAATTTCTTAATACCACAGCTAGAAAAAGCAGACCAAGGATTATTTTGAAAATTATTTTGACTTTGATAACCTGATCTATAGTTATTATATCCTTGAGGTCTAAAGAAGGTTTGGTTTGGGTAGGAGTTGTCTCTCTTTTGATAGTTGTTGTATTGGTATTGAGATGACCTTTGATTATAATTATAAAAATTTCTTCTTTGATTATTTTGAAACGAAGGTCTTTGTTAATATGTGGTTGTAGGTCTCACATTAGGTATTGGCAAGAGTGGACTATTAGTTACTCGAGGTTGTTTATAACCAAGACCATTACGAGAACCTGAGTTAAAACTTTGTTTTGGGTTTACATTTTTCGCAACGGAAGCTTGGTTATCTCGAGAGCTTATAAAAGGAGCTTGAGGAGTAGTTGGTTTAATAGCATTTTTTGACTTGGATCCAATTTCCCTCAGAGGCTTGGCGCGTTGATGGCGCGTCAGCGCGTCAGGTGACGCGTCGGTCTCGAAAATTTTGGATCTTGGACATGACTCGATTTAACAAACACCAAAGGTTTTGTTAGGCTTACGGGAGTGGTTGTTCCTTGTTTAAAGAATCCAAGACCTCCCTTATCTTGAGACACCTTTTGGCGACTTATCATTTCTTCTAAATCATTTGTGCTTTTTCTGTATTTAGAGAAACTTAAAGACTCCTTTTGAAGTTTAGAAACTTTGTCTTTCAAAGAGTCAACCTCAAGTGTGAGTTTCTCACATCTTTTACATGGTTCAACCACCTCTTTAAAATTCCTTAGTGTCTTTATTTCTTTTTCAAGTTCATAAAATCTTTCATTAGACTTAATTCGTTCTTGTTCAAGAAGACATTTTTCTTCAATGACTTTTTCAAAAGTTTTTCTAAAATCATCATTAAACTTTACTAGTTCCTCATTCTCCTTTTGCAAATTGATAATATCTAAGTTATTAGAGGAAGAAGAGTTTAGAGATACCTCAAATTTTTCTTGAGCCATAAGACACGTAGCGTCATTTGTTGGTTGTTCTTCATCTTCACTATTACTCCACGCACCTCCAACGAATGCCTTGTTCACTCTAGGCTTAGGACATTCATTGATGAAGTGACCCTTTTCTCCGCAATTATAGCATCCTTAGGTGCGTCTTGAGCTTTCACCAACCTTGTTGTCACTACTTCGGTTCCTCCCAAAGTTGTTCCTTCCACCATTATCTCGGTTTCCAAACCTATTTCTTCTACCAAAGTTACCACCTTTCCTAAAGAACCTCCGAAAGTTCTTAGCCATGAGATTGTATTCTTCGTCATTCATATCATCTTCTTCATTGCTATCGTCTTGGCTATCACTATCATCACTAGCTTGAGTACTAGTGACTTTAGCCTTAAGAGCCAAAGACTTAACCTTCTCCTTTTTGTCTATGGTACTGATGAGGCGAAAAGTGTACCGCTTTTAAGGGGTCATTTAAGCCCGAATTCGTGATTATTTGATCAAATATTGTCCTAAATCGTTCCTTTTGTCATTTTAGGTACTTATGGAGAGAAATCTGGAAAAGGAAGCATTTTGAACGTTTTTGGAGCATAAAAGTGAAGAAAACGGCAAAGCCTCAATTTTCCTTGCTGGAATAGTACCTGACGGCGTCAAGACTCTCCACATGACTGCGTCAAGAGTTACAAAAGAGGTGGAAGCAGAAAATACACGTGACGATCCAGAGAGTTTTTAAGCCTAGGACCTGACGACGTCACCCAAGGAAACACTAGTGACGGCTCAGAGCACAATTACACATGACGGCATCACAAATAGATCTAGGCAATACGATTTTATTATGGCGGCGAGTTGACTGCGTCACAATCTAATACATGACGCCGTCACGATGTGTAATCTATATATAGTTTTCCAAATTTCATTCATTAGGGTGCAACTTTGAGGGAATAAACCCTAGTCCGAATTTTATCAGCTTTTCAAGGGTTTCAACCCCTTAAATCTTTCATGTCCAATTAAAGATAAGTATTCCTTCAAATCATTCAATATGTCTATGTGTTGTTTGATTTTATCTTACGCTTATCTTCTATTTAACATGCTAGGCTAGATTTTCTTGTGTTTGCTTAGATGTTGTGAAACCTAGATGTTAATAATGCGTTGATTGTTTGTTTATAATTGTTATGGATGATTGTATTCGATGTTAGACTTAAGAAAACTAGCAGACTTCCATTGGTAACTTGCTTGAACGTCTTAAGAAACATGATCGGAGGTATACTACGATTTTTGGTTGTATTTAATGCGTAGGAGAATTCTAATGATCCCATGTTAGGAGCTTCTAACAGCTCGACATAGGAGTGAAGTAGGATCCTATAGAGTTAGGGAATATTGTACATGGACCTACGACTAGTATTAAGGAATATGACCCGTCATCCATGCAATTGTAACAAGTATGACCCGTCATCCATGCAATTGTAACAAGCTATCAACCTGTAAAAGATATCTAGGGAGTAATGTGTGGAAAACTAGAAGGGGGGTTGAATAGTTTTACGTCAATTTTTATTTTATAAAAACTTTGTTTGCGAAATAATCGATTCTAGTTTTATGTGAGATTAATAAACAACACTTATATATACTAATATCTACGAAATAGGATGACAACAATATAAGTAAATAAGTAAAGAGATAGAGATGGAAAGATCGCAACACAAGACAAAGGATTTATAGTGGTTCGGCTACGAAGCACCTCTTCGCCCTACTCCACTCCCCGAGAACCTAACTCAAGAGTTTTCTTTACTACGTCAACAAGCTCCCTTATGGCGGAGAAAACCTTACACAACTTTTGCTTATACCAATTAACGACACTAAGCTAAATGTCGAGTCCTAATAGTAGCTAGTACCAATCTCACACCACTACACACCTTCTTCACAACTTATACACACCACTACTACTACACAACTTCACACAACTTCACTACTTCTTTTTCACAACACTACTTCTACTTCTACCCAACACAGCTACGTATAGTCACAACAACTAACACACCTAGATCTATCTTTTACACAACTTCTACACCTTTATAATATACACAAGCCTACAATACTTCTTAACAAGATGTTGGAGGAGTATTCTTCTCTTGCACTTTGAATGATGAAGGATTGGATCACTTGAAACAAGAACTAATATGTTTATGATCAAAGGATTTAGAAAGGTGTTTTGAGAGAATTAGAACAGAAAGTTTTAGTGCAAAAGGTGAGGAAAAATTTCAGATTTGAACCAGTATTTATAGGCAAAGAGTTCTGACAGAGGAGCGTATGCCGGCCCCCTTAATTGTGTGCTAGCTCCCTTAAAATTAAGGGGGGCGCCCCTTATAATTAAGGGGGCCGCCCACTGTAACGGCCTGATTTCTTTGTCTTTTTTGGGGAAAGTTTATTTGGTGAAAATTTAACTGAATTTGGTTAAAAATTTGAATTCATTTATTTATTGTGAAATAAACATTTTCCTTTAATTACCAAAAGTGTTTTTCTTAAATATATAAAATGTTTATACCATTTTATATAATTTGTAATTAGTAAATAAACCTTCCTTTGATCATAAAATGTATTAGGCACTTGTTTATTCATACCTTAAGTGAATTAGTTGGATATAATGATATTTTGTCACTAAATACTTATTTACGTAATGATTTTACATTTAATGATTTTATATTTTGTGATCGTCAAAACATAGGGATATCGAGAAATATTAATAACGTTTTTACGCATTATTTATATCAACAATCTCCCCCTTTTTGATAATTACAAAATCTAAACTCATTAAATCAAAAATTATTATATATGCAAGTATTTAGTGAGTTTATATCACTTCTCCCCCTTTTTGTGAACATCAAAAAGATTTTCCCGAAATCGGATGAGCTCCCCCTTGTTGTGTACTCCCCCTCGTTTTAAGGTTAAATGACAAATCGAGATATGGAATGCTTGCAAAAATATTTAGAACAAACAATATATATATATATATATATATATATATATATATATATAATGCAATAAACTAAATATATAACAAGAAAACATGTAAAAAGCAAACAATAAATCTCAACAAGCATTCATTATTCATAAAAATAGATTATGTTGGAAGACATAATCATTGATACATAAGCATACATATATGCTTTTCTTAGCAAACTACATTAGAAATACTAAGTTGCCATATTGAGGTCTCTAGGACTTGCTTGGAGATTTGAAGCATGGAGCATGGATTTAGTGGAGGTAGACTTTTGTGGGAATTTTGTTTGGAGAGTTTGGAGTGGTTGATGGAGGTAAGCTTGGAGCGAAAGAGTTGGATTGTTGTGTTTGTGATGGTGGTGGAGAAGACCTTGTGAGGAGATACTCAATCCAAGTGAAGTGCTCATTGAGAGCAATGGTTTGTTTTTGGAGAAAAATACAACAAGGACAATTGTTGACATGATTCTCAAGTGGGACAATGTTGTTGGATGGTAAGGATGGAGTGGTAGAGGGTTGTTGAACCAAATTGCGTTAAGCAAGATGTAGGGCAAGGAGAGCACTAAGCTCATGGGCTTCTTTGAGCTCCTCAACTAACTTTTTATGTTTGGAGGAAGGTGATGATGGTGGAGTTGAGTTATTGTTGGGGATTGAGGTTTGGACATGTAACATAGGATTCATGTCTTGAAGAGAAGAATGGATGTGATTTTGGGATTGAGTATGTTCCTCAAAAGGATCATTTGGAAGATTTGTGATGAGTGAGATAGAAAGGTTGTCATGTGGAGGTAAAGTGAAGGTATCATTTGGGTGAAGTGAATGTTTAGTTGTTGGTTGGTTGGAGACAACATCATTAATGGATAAGAATTTTTGACATGTGTCAAGTTTTCTTCTCCACACGGGTTTGACGGTGATGCTTGCACCTCCTGTGGGTTTGGTTCTTGGATGATTGGGGGAAGACATGATGGATTGAGTGATGATTAATGATGAATGAGGGTATTTATAGTGTGATGATTTGGTGTTTATGGAAGGATAATATGTGGTGGATTTGATAGACAAAGAATGTTTGTGAATTTAGGGAAGTGGGGAATCAAAATAGGGTGAAATGGGCTAAAAAGCAGAAAGCAAACAGGGAACCTCGACCATCAGATGGCCGGCCCCTTTAATTTTAAGGGGGCCGCCCGTTATAATTATGGGGGCCGCCTAATGTCTGGTTCCCAGATTGCCAGAAGTGGTTTTTGGCACAGATTTTTCCAGAAAGATGTTTGTTTTGAGGTTTGGTTTTAGGCAAGTCCATCTCTTTAGGCAACTAAACAAATATTATCTTGATGAAGTATGCATAGAAGGTATATATATGTAGGCAACTATGCATATATTATAGTTTTCATGCAAAGACAATAATGATAATGAACAAATAATCAAGTTATGTATCCTAAGGCAACAAATAAAGTATAAGGCAACTTAGTGAGGGAGAGACTAATGATGGAACAAATGTGACCAAGTGATACTTGACGTTTTTCGAGTGTGTGCCTATATGCAACAAATGTGGAGATGCGATTGCTTCGACTCCTAATGCAAAGAAATACATGTATCCTAAAAAGCAATCCAAAAAACTCCTTGATTCAATTTGCTTAGTCCATGATTGCCAAAGATATATATTGGATTATATATTTTGACACTTCATGTGAACTCTTATGCATGATTTTAGAAAAAAAACGTTTTTACCATTATTCAACAATGAGTTTTCCTAATCGTGAGAATGATTTCAAAATGAATTGAGGTTTTCTTTTGAGAGTGTATATGCAAAAACAAAATATCTCAATTCCTGATTTTTGTGCAAAACAGAATCCTAGACTCAGACTTGAGAAGAAAGAAAAGAAAATTTTAATATTTTTATGCTCAGATGGCCGACCCCCTTAAAGTGAGGTCGGTCCCCTTAATTTTAAGGGGGCCGCCCTTATAAATTTAAGGGGAATCATGAAATTTCAAAAATAAAATTTTAATCTATTTGTTCCATCATTCCTAATCCTAAACGCAAGTGGTTAAATAATTCACGCTTAAGGGGCTTAGTAAATATATCCGCAATGTTATCTTCCGAGGCTACCTTTTCTATTATTATGTTTCCCTTTTGTACGTTATCCCTAAGAAAGTGATGACGTATTTCTATATGTTTAGTCCTAGAGTGTTGAACGGGATTCTTACTTAAATCTATGGCTCCTTTATTATCACACATTATAGGATTGTTTTCTAACCTAACGCCATAGTCTACGAGAGCTTGTTTCATCCATAGTGCTTGTTGACATGCCTTTCCAGCGCTTACATATTCAGCTTCAGTGGTCGAAATGGCAAGAGCGGTTTGCTTCTTGGAAAACCAAGACATCAGGCAACATCCCATAAACGTGCAAATACCACTAGTGCTTTTTCGATCCACGTAGTCTCCCGCATGATCCGAATCCGCATAGACAATGGTTTCTATGCCGGATCCCTTAGGATACCATAATCCTAAGTGTATAGTGCCTTTAATGTATCGGAAGATACGCTTAACCGCCTCTAGGTGAGAGGTTTTGGGATCCTCTTAAAAACGGGCACAAAGGCAAACACTAAATATGATATCGGGGTCTACTTGCCATTAAGTATACTAAAGTACCTATCATTCCTCTATACTTAGTGTTATCTACGGACTCACCTTCTTCATATCTTGTGAGTTTCACTTCCGTAGACATAGGTGTCTTAAGGGGTTTTGAGTCTTCTAGGCCAAATTTCTTAAGCATTTCCTTAATGTATTTTGATTGGTTAAAAAATATTCCATCTTTTAGTTGTTTTATTTGTAATCCTAGGAAGAAGTTTAGTTCACCCATCATGCTCATCTCAAACTCATCATGCATGATTTGGAAAATTCATCACACATATCCTGACAAGTCAATCCAAATACAATGTCATCAACATATATTTGAACAATGATGATATTTGGGTCACTTCTTTTAGTGAAGAGAGTGTTATCTACCATTCCCATGAAATAATTATGCTCAACTAGGAAAGCTTTAAGTCTATCATACCAAGCCTTTGGAGCTTGCTTAAGACCATATAAAGCTTTCTTTAGTTTGTAAACATAATCAGGTTTTGCGAAGTCAATGAATCCCAGAGGTTGTGCCACATAAACCACCTCATTGATAAATCCGTTGAGGAATGCACTCTTCACATCCATTTGGTATAACTTAAAGTCTAGGGCGCATGCATAAGCTAAAAGGATTCTAATGGATTCTAATCTAGCTACAGGAGCATAGGTTTCGTCATAATCAATTCCTTCTTGTTGATTATAACCTTGGGCGACTAACCTAGCTTTATTCCTAGTTACTATTCCATTTTCATCTAATTTATTCCTAAATACCCACTTAGTTCCTATTATGGTCGCATTCCTAGGATTTGGGACTAGTTCCCAAACATCAATTGTTTTGAATTGATTTAATTCTTCTTGCATTGCCATAATCCAACTTTCATCCTTTAAGGCTTCATTTATATTCTTAGGTTCTATTGTTGACACAAAACAAAAGAAGTTATTTTTATCTTGAGCTTGTAATCTAAGTGTTCTTTGATTTAGGTGACCTATAATGTTATCTAATGGATGTGACTTTGATTCTTTAACATTTACAACTTCATTTTCTTCTAAAGTTTCTACTTCAAGATCATTACCTAAGGGTTTAGTTTTACTTACCTCAATAGCTTCTTCCTCTATAACATCATCATCTTCTAAGGGTAATGTTTTAGGTAGTGGAGGAGTTTCATCAAAGGTTACATTTAGGGATTCTTCTACTTTCATGGTATGTTTATTAAGAATTATATATGCCTTACTATTTTGAGAATATCCTAGAAAAACTCCTTCGTAAGCCTTAGGGTTGAACTTAGTGAGATAATCTTTTGTATTAAGAATGAAGCATTTACTTCCGAATACTCTAAAGTAGCCTATATTAGGTTTTCTACCTCTTAATAATTCATATGGAGTTTTTCCTAAGATTCGTCTAATGGAAACTCTATTAAGTATATATGTTGATGTATCTATGGCGTGACACCAAAATTTTTGTGGGATAGATTGTTCATTTAACATTGTTCTACTCATTTCTTGTAAATACCAATTTTTTCTTTCTACTACCCCATTTGATTGCGAAGTACGTGGAGCGGAAAAGTTGTGAGATATTCCATTTTTATCACAAAATTTTCCGAATTGTACTTCGTTATCAAATTCCCTACTATGGTCCGTTCTAATTGAGACTATAGAGCATCCTAACTTATTTTGTATCATTTTACTAAATATCTCAAATTTTTAAAAAGCTTCGGTTTTATCACTTAAGAACCTAGTCCACGTGTATCGTGAATAATCATCTACTATAACTAAGGTGTAACGATTGCCACCGTAGCCCCGCACAGCGGATGGACCAAAAAGGTCCATATGAAGTAATTCTAAGCATCTAGTTGTAGATAACATATTTTTAGCTTTGTGACTAGCATGTGCTTGTTTTCTAATTTTACAAGTATCACAAAAGTATTGATCATATCTTAGGCTAGGCAACTTTCTAACTAGTTCCTTAGAGGCTAAGGATTGTATTTGTTGCATGTTTGCAAGACCTAATCTCCTATGCCACAAAGTGGAGTTTTCATCTATAGTAGTTAGGCATATCTTATCTTCCGGTTTGTCTCCTAATTTCATAACATATATACCTCCTTTCCTAATTCCTCTACCTATAACTTTCTTATCCTTAATTATTTCACTATCATTCTCGGTAAAGGTAACCCTACACTTATTTTCACATATTTGGCCTATACTAAGCAAGTTATAAGTTAGATTATCTACATGCTCGACATTTTCAATAGTTAGAGAGTCTTGAGAGATCGTACCTTTGCCTATGATTTTTCCACGACGATCACTACCAAAAACAACATTACCTCCGTTGTATGCCTTATATGTAGAAAATAGCTTGCGATTCCCCATCATGTGTCTTGAGCATCCACTATCCTTTATCCATTCATCGGGCTCCAAATCTACTCCTAGACATATTTTATCCGGTGCTTGAGCCATGAAACATTTGTGCTTCATTGTTTCGTCTTCGTCACTAGATATTCTTCTTCGGGTGGTTTTCCTTTTATCCTGTGATTTTAGTCCTTTCTTAATAATATTCTTGAATTCTTTAACGACCTTTGCATATTCTTCATCTTCACTTTCGGAACTATAATAATCATTATTACGTTCGATCGTTGACTTTGTACACCCTTCTTGTTTGCTCTTGGTATGACTCATGGGGTTTTCGTCATTATTACCTACACATACAAAGTTTGAACTTGTAGCAGTTGTACTCATTTCAACTAAATACTTATCTACTATACTTTCATTTTCAACTATTTTATATATAGAATTTTCTTTGGCTCGACATTTCTCTTGATTAAAATTTAAAAGACTTTTCCACATATCATTTGCCGTTTGACAAAAAAATATTCTTTCATATTCAATATTTGGTAAAGCTTTGTATATAATTATTTTAGCAATATCATTTTTATCAAGCACTACTTTGAAATAATTATCTTGTTTTTCAAAAGTGAGTTTTTTTGATTGAAAATCACCAATTGAAATAACATACCAAAGATCATAATCTATTAATTTCACATAACTTTTGAATCGATTTTTCCATTCAAGAAAACTTGTATTTTTAAAATATGGTGGTTTAAATGTTATGTTCCCTTCTAAATACTTTTCCGAATCCATAGATCGATTTCAAGTTTTAAAATACAGTTTATTTTAAAAATCTTGTTTAACGTAGCTCTGATGCCAATTGTTGAAAACTAGAATGGGGGGTTGAATAGTTTTACGTCAATTTTTATTTTATAAAAACTTTGTTTGCGAAATAATCGATTCTAGTTTTATGTGAGATTAATAAACAACACTTATATATACTAATATCTACGAAATAGGATGACAACAATATAAGTAAATAAGTAAAGAGATAGAGATGGAAAGATCGCACCACAAGACAAAGGATTTATAGTGGTTCGCACTTCTTCGCCCTACTCCACTCCTCGAGTACCTAACTCAAGAGTTTTCTTCACTACGTCAACAAGCTCCCTTATGGCGGAGAAAACCTTACACAACTTTTGCTTACACCAATTAACGGCACTAAGCTAAATGTCGAGTCCTAATAGTAGCTAGAACCAATCTCACACCACTACACACCTTCTTCACAACTTATACACACCACTACTACCACACAACTTCACACAACTTCACTACTTCTTTTTCACAACAATACTTCTACTTCTACCCAACACAACTACGTATATTCACAACTACTAACACACCTAGATCTATCTATTACACAACTTTTACACCTTTATAATATACACAAGCCTACAATACTTCTTAACAAGATGTTGGAGGAGTATTCTTCTCTTGCACTTTGAATGATGAAGGATTGGATCACTTGAAACAAGAACTAATATGTTTATGACCAAAGGATTTAGAAAGGTGTTTTGAGAGAATTAGAATAGAAAGTTTTAGTGCAAAAGGTGAGGAAAAATTTCAGATTCGAACCAGTATTTACAGGCAAAAAGTTCTGACAGAGGAGCGTATGCCGGCCCCCTTAATTGTGTGCCGGCCCCCTTAAAAATAAGGGGGGCGCCCCTTATAATTAAGGGGGCCGCCCATTGTAACGGCCTGATTTCTTTGTCTTTTCTAGGAAAAGTTTATTTGGTGAAAATTTAACAGAATTTGGTTACAAATTTGAATTCATTTATTTATTGTGAAATAACCATTTTTCTTTAATTACCAAAAGTGTTTTTCTTAAATATATAAAATGTTTATCCCATTTTATATAATTTGTAATTAGTAAATAAACCTTCCTTTGATCATAAAATGTATTAGGCACTTGTTTATTCATACCTTAAGTGAATTAGTTGGATATAATGATATTTTGTCACTAAATACTTATTTACGTAATGATTTTACGTTTAATGATTTTATATTTTGTGATTGTCAAAACATAGGGATATCGAAAAATATTAATAACTTTTTTACGCATTATTTATATCAACATAATGAAATCTAAGTAAACACAACTTTCCTTATTATTGTTTCCACCACATTAGTATAATTAGTTTAATTTTCATTTCTGTTATTTTATTTTGATTGCATCTTAATTAATTGGGTTAGTTAGCTAGCAACTAATTCCGCCCACTCCTTCAAAACCCAAGATTTTAATTGCTTTCTATAAAAATATAAAAATACAAAAAGAATCATCCCTCACCTCTAGACCTAGTTTAGTAGGCTTTCTAATCCTAGCGACACTATTCCTGAGTTGAACGATCAATCCCCAGGTACTTGTCACTATACTATACTACAACGATCAGGTACACTGCCTGGTGGGGGTTGTAAGCTTCTTGAGATCCCTTGAGAGGTAAAACCTGTTGCGAGGGTGCGATTCCCACGTATCAAGTTTTTGGCGCCGCAGCCCGAGGAATCGTTATTGTCTAGGTTAGGATTTCTTTTTATTAGGTCTACTTGCTAGATTCCTTTCTAGTAAGATTTTATTTTTTATTTTTAGGTTTTCTTTAGTCTATCTTATTTCTTTGTGTCTTTGTTCGTAACCCTTACCATCCGACATCATGGAAGGTGGTAACATCTTTGAACCCATCAACCCTGTGGAAAACTAGAAGGGGGGTTGAACAGTTTAGCGCTTTTTAACTTGATTATCTTTTTAAAACTTTACGTTTGTTCAAAGATGCAAGTACAACTTTGCATGTTTAATTCTTTGAAAAGCTTTACATGTGAATAACAATTCTAACTTTACTTTTTCATTCTTTGAAAAGCTTTACTTGTGATTAACAATCCTAACTTTGCTTGTTTAGTTCTTTGAAAAGCTTTACGTTTGTTTAAAGATATAAACACAACTTTACTTGTTTAATTCTTTGAAAAGCTTTACGTGTGATTAGCAATTCTAACTAAAGACAATATGTAATGAGCAAAGATAAAGAAAGAAATGATCAAACCACAACACGATTGTTTATCGTGGTTCGGCTACAAGGACTCTTTTTCCTTGCCCTACATCCACGCCCCAAGTTTCCAACTCGAGAGTTATAAGCACTAATCAACAAGCTCCTTTCTCGGTGGAGAAACCTTTACAACGTCGCTTACACTTTTACCGACACTAAGCTAGATGTCGAGTTCTTTTACACGGGTACAACCACTCCCATCGTTGCTTACACTTTTACCGATACTAAGCTAGATGTCGAGTTCTTTACCAAGGGTACAACCACTCCCGTTAGTTCTTTTACAAGGGTACAACAACTCCCGACACACTATGTATTTTGAGGCCTAAAATAATAACCGATCACTTCTACATACATGATACAAATGAAGTATAAACTACCAAAGCTTATACATGACAAAGCTAACAAGACTTGCAACTTTAGAGTTGAAGCTTGTAACTTCTTGAATGATCTTGTGAAGTCCCTTGCCACATAAGAGAATCACACAAGCCAAATGTTACTGAGTTAGTTGAGAGAGTATATGAAAATATATCCTAAAGTGATGACCCAAAACTAACAAGTGGTTTGATATTTATAGCAAACTATTCTGCAGGTCTGGCGGATACGGCGGAACCCTCAGATGGGTGCCGCCTGTGTACCCCCAGGGTTCCGTCAGGGCTGCAGTTGGTTTTGGAATAAATCTTCCAAACCAAACAAGGTCACATCACATAAATACTAGTCAACATGCATTGCACCAAACATGGAATACTTCCAAAGTGTGTAAGAACTTCATGGATAGTCAAACACATAATCTTACCATAAATGCACATTGATGAGATGTGACACTTTCTTATTAAAGAAATACTTTCTTATTAAAGAAATAAGAACAACGTTAAATTTAAAAAGAAATGTAAAGACTAGTTACACAAGACTTAAAACTAAAATGATGTTTTACTACAATCTAAAGTTTGTACTTTGTCATTAACAAAACTTAGCAAAGATCGTTAAAATATAAATAACGTTTTTAGGCGATATTTGTATTAACAATCTCCCCATTTTTGTTGATGACAAAACATAAACTTTATTTATAAGTAAGTCACTTGTTTAATTGTTAAGTCTTATAAAGTTAGTATAAAAACTTGTTTTTGCTACGATGATGTGATATGCAAAAAAATTTTTTGAAACAAGTTTATATATAAATTCTCCCCTTTTTTGTCGAAACAAAAAGAAGAGTAGCGAAGCGGAAGTATGCACTTGCTCCACCTTGGACGATACTCCCCCTAAATGGAGTGCCAAGAGAGGAGACATGGATTTTGACCCTACAAAACAAAAAGTTAGTTGCCACACAAGACAAGGCATGAAGTCATTTCATGTCTAGACCACAACTAAGAGTTGTGAAGTGGAATAATGCAACACTCATGCTCCCCCTTGAATATTAATCCCCTAAATGGAGTATCAAGGAAGGAAAACATGGATAATGATCCTACAAAAAGAAAGGTTAGTTTCTAAAACACAAGATATATGTATGCTACCATACTAAGGTATAGTTCACTCATTATACCTAAATGGTCAACAAACAATGCAAACCTTGTAGTAGAATGAAATTCATTTCATGTAAAATTTTGACTCTTAAAAAGTCAAAGACAAGAAATTAGGACGACATTATCCTACTTCTTAAAAGTAAAGAAAAACTAAAAATAAACTAATAACATAAAATGCTACAAGGAAATCATCATTTTCCTTAATGAGAAACATTTTCCAAAAACAAGGCTAAGGTTGTTTAAGGATGAAAATGTATGTTGAGGGTTGTAGCGGACTTTATTTTGAAGGTTGAAAGGATGACACGGTTTTGGTTTGTTGGTTTAAGTGGGAAACATTTTCCAAAAGAAACGGTCTTGTTTCATTTTGGAGACTCTATGGTTGAGGTGTGTGAGACAAGGATTGTAGACGATCCAAGATGTGGTTTAGTATAAACCTCATTTCTTCGAATAGCTCGCGAATTTCCCTTCGACACCCTTCACTAATGTGTGCGGTTCTTTCGCAATGATTGCAATCATGGCGGGGAAAGTTTGGTGGAATAGTGGTTTGATTTGTTGGTGGTGGATGGTTTGAACTTGAAGGAGCAAAGGTGGATGGTTGAGAGGTGTTTTTGCTTCCTTCATTAGTTGAGTGTAGTGTTGTTTGTAAAACCATAATATGGTTGATTTGAGAGTCAACCATACGTTTGAAGGCATGAAGGTGGTTTAAATGAGTGTCAATCTCATTATCAAGGTTTGGAGGTTTTTCCCATATGGATGCTTCTATTTTCTTATAAGAAGAAAGTAGAGATTCAAATTGTTGGGAAGGTTCTTGTGGTGATGGTTGTTGTTGTTGTGGTTTTTGTTGTTGTGGTTGTTGATTTTGAACAAAATGGCGGAAGCTTGGTTCGCCGGAAGGATTGCCATGAAGGTCTTTGTAAATTGGGTGAAACACAAATGATTGTGAGTGTGTATAACCTTGATCATTTGGAAAAATTGATGGTCTAGCATAACGGTAAGCCAACCGTTCTACTAATGATGGTTGATGGTGTTCATCATCTAGTTGCTCACTAGGTTGTTGTTCGGTTTCCATTTGAGCAATGGTGTCAAAGAGTGATAAGGATGGTGGACTTGATGATTTGGGTGATAGGTCTTCTAATGTTTCCAAATAAGGTAGTGGTGATGTTGGAGGTGTATGGAAAAGTTCCATTGGTGTAAGTGTTGGTGATTGAGGTGATGAAGTTTTTGATGGTTGAGCTTGTTGAGAAGGTGATGTTGAATCACTTGAAGGTCTAGTTGGTGGAGGAATGGTGGCTATGTTGTTGTTGCAATGTGTTGGAGAGGGTGTTGGAGTAGCAAGATTAAGCAAATCTTGAATGGTGATTACATTGGTATTGCAATGTGTTGAGGATGGTGTTGAGGTAGTGAGGTTGAGGAAATCTTGGATAGGTGATGAGATATTGAGTGAAGCATCACTTGAAGATGATGAGCTTGACTTGATGGTTTTGTTGAAGCAACAAGGTTTAACACTAATCCTAGTGGTTTTGGAGAAGGATTTTGATGACTCGGATGATGTGTTGGATTTAGTCATTTCAAAGGTGTGGTTTTGATGTTTTGAGAGAAGAAATTTTGATGGTTATGGTGTGATTTGAATTGTCGCAAAACTTTCAAATTTATAAGGTGGAAAAGATGTTGAAATGGGTGTTTGGATTTGATGTTCTACCATTCAAAGATTGAGGTTTCAAATGATTTTCATGACCATGTCACATCACTTGATGTCAATCCAATGGAATAGGGTGGAGTGAAAGACCAACATATGCACTCAATGCTTTGTGATCATGGGATGTGATTTGGTTAAAAATATTTCAATGGTTTGAAGGATCCTTTAAAAGGGTTCCTTGGGTTAGTTATGTTTGAATTTGAATTTTTGGAGGGAAGTGGCTTCCTAATTGTTTTAGTGAGTGAGAGTTGTTCTAATATGGTTATTGGAGTTAATGGAAGATGTTTCTCACTTAGGATAATGGTTTGACACTTTACAAGTTTTGAACTTAAGAAAAATGACAAAAATTTTCTGCAGGTGACTAGCGTAACCCTCGCGATACACAGGCGGAACCCTGTTTTGGGTTCCGTCTGGTCCGTTGGGCCATTTCTGGGTTGCCCAGAAATTGCACTGGCGGAACCCAATCTAGGGTGCCGCCAGATCCGCCAGGCCTGAAAATTTTGGCATTCCGCGATTTTGACCCGCGAGATGATTTTCAAATTTTTCGAAAACTCCTAAAATCAAAAAGATGATGCATATCTGGTTAGGTAATGCAAAAATTGGACATGTAAACACACATACCATAGGACTTTGACCTTGGGGTCGAGAATTTCACTATACTTAGTGAAAATTGCCATAAGCATAAAAAATTGACAAACTCCTCAAACATTGTCATTATGCATAAAAGCTCATACAAACATAATCCGACAAACTTAATAAAACATGAACGTGAAAAATAATACAAATCACATAGTTTAACACATAAAAGGTTCTAAAACCTTCATAAGCCAAACACTCCTTAATCACGCTTCTCACAACCGGTCTATCTTCTTATTGAGCTTGCTTAGGTACCTTCCAAAGCACTTGAAAATTCCTTTGGTTTGCTTGAACTCTTCAGATGCATTGTCAATGATGGGGAGTTCTTGAAGGTATTCTAAAGGAGGTAACTTAGAGTTAGGAAGTCTATCGTCCTCGCTCATATCGGATGATGATGATGATGGTGAAGGTGAGCGAGTACGTTTGCCCTTAGCTTTGAAAACTCGTTTATCACTTAGAGGAACGAGAGAATAGTCAAGGCACATTCCATTATCGTTAGGAGGAATGGGTGAGATTGCTCTAAAGAGGCGAGTAAGAAGCATTCCATAAGGAAGAGCGGTTGTTCCAACTAAGGGTATGTCAGCCATTCTTTTGGCTAGGTAGTAGGCTAAGTTAAAGGGTTGACCGGGGGAAATGCTATAGAGCATGTAGCAAAGACATGTGTTGACATGATCTCTATTTCCTATGGTACTTATGACGTTAGCTCTAAGAATTTCTTCCCACTTCTTAAATTATGGTTTAAGCTCATTGAGCTCCATACCAAAAGGATCCTTATCCACAATATTCCCTGAACGATTCTTCCTAGTGTTAGAGGTTCTAGCGAAGAGATGTTCCATAATTGTTTCCTTACTAGCTAGAGGGTTGTCGTATGGATGAAAACGCTCAATCGAATCAAGGCTTGAAATGGGCCACTTATCCGTGTAGAGACAAGTACCCGCATTTGGGACACCAAAAATGATAGCTAAGTCTTTTAAATCTATGAAATTTGATATTTGATTGGTTGTGAAGTTTAATGATATCTTACCAAAATCATTTGTGGAAAGGTTTACGGTTGCATAGAATTCTAAGATGAACCTAGAACAAATTGGCTCATCGATATCAAGGAGACAATCAAAGTTGATTGCGGCAAAGCTTTGGCGAATAGATGTTCCTTCTAGAAAGGATGGATTAATGGTTCTACCTTCGTGAACATAGCGTTTTTCTAATGCCTTAAAGGTTTCTACTTGAACTTTGTTGAGACCTTTGGTCCTATGGTGTTTGGGCAAGTACTTAAGGGTTTCCTTGTGATCGGAGTAGTTTGCGGGAGGCATGTTGATTCCTAGAAAACACAAAATTATATGTTAATGACTTTTAACAATGTGGATGTTTCTAATGTGTTCCTATATGCAAACAATGTGAAGACTTGGTTATCTTGACTCATTTTGATTCCCAAATTGTTTTGTTATAAAAACAAAAGATAACCAACACTCTCCTAATTGAATGTGTCTTTGATTGAATGTACCCGAAAATACATATTAGTTATGTATCCCCTTTAGCATTCAAGAGACAATATTGTTGGCATGAATATTACGATATTTAATCTAAACATCCTCTTCATGTTTTGATGATGACAAAGATGTAAGTTACAACATATAACGTAAAGTGCTTAAGTTACTTGTGATCACAATTCTTCTATGCATTCTTACGTCAACAAGCCTCGACATCTCAACGTCTCAAGTATGCTTCAACAATCACTTAAGGTATGGATAAACAAGTGTTTAATACATCTCATGATCAAAGGGGTATTTAATTAACTAATACAAAGTTTATTTAATTATATAAACATATTATATATTTTTGAAAAACACTTTTGGTAATAAAGAAAAATGTTTTAATCATACAAAATATATGATTTCAAACTTTTAACCAAAATTAGTTAGTTTTTCACCAAATAAACTTTCCCCACTAAAAGACAGAAAATCTGGCCGTTTCAGTAGGGCGGCCCCCTTAATTATAAAGGGCGGCCCCCTTAATTTTAAGGGGACCGGCACACAATTAAGGGGACCGGCCACGCTCCCCTGTCAGATTTGGTCAGAAATTTTTCCCTATAAATACCACCTCAAACCTGAAATTTTTCTCACTTTTTGCACAAAAATTTTCAGATCCAACTCTCTCTAAACATCCTTCTAAAACCCTTTGATCATAAGATTATTAATCTTTGTTTCAAGTGATCCAATTTCTCATCACTCAAAGTGTAAGAGAAGAATCCTCCCTATCATAAAGCCAAAGATGTATTAGGATCTAGTTAGTGCTTATGTGAAGTTGTGAGTTATGTATATGTAATAAGTAGATCAAGATGATCTTACTTAGTAGTGATTTAATGAGTGAGTAAGAAGTAGTGGAAGGAAGTAGTAGTGTGGAGAAGACATGTAGTTGTGAAGATGTAGGTGTGTGATTAAGTAGTGGAGTTTAGAAGAAGTTGTGATGAAGTTGTGAAGTCGTGAAGACGTGAAGAAGTTGTGAAGCCGTGAAGAAGTTTAGAAGAAGTTGTGATGAAGTCGTGAAGTCGTGAAGTTTTGTAGAAGTTGTGTAGTGATCGAAGTTGTGTCGTGAGATTGGTTCTAGCTACTATTAGAACTCGACATTTAGCTTAGTGTCGTTAAATGGTGTAAGCAAAAGTTGTGTACGGTTTTCTCCGCCAAAAGGGAGCTTGTTGAGTAGTGAAGAAAACTCTCGAGTAGGTGACTCGGGGAGTGGAGTAGGAACAAGGAAGGTGTCCTTGTAGCCGAACCACTATAAATCATCGTGTCCGGTTTGCATTTCCTTTCTTTTATCTCTTATCATTTGTTCTTGCATTTATCGCTTTACTTCTATGCTTGCCTACATGTCTTAGTTGTTGCTTATATAGTTGTGATGATTGATTGTGTTGAACATAGTAGTTAATATTGTGATTGTGTGTATAATTGCATGATATGGTCAAATAGATTATTATTCACACTTCTCATATTAAGTTTAACTTGATAGATAATTTGATACAAAACGTTTTAAGATTTTAAAAGGAAAACGTATTCACATAAAGATCGACCAAAGCTTCATTCATAAAACTAAGCTTTTCCAAAAGCTTACATATATAATTGATCATATTGATTATATGTTGTTTTCATACTAAACTCTAATTGAAGTTTTCCAAACAAACAATTGAATAAATTTGAATCAACATTTTGAAACAAAGTTTTTATAAAATGAAAAAGAAGGGAAAACTATTCAACCCCCCCTTCTAGTTTTCCACAAATATGTAAGTGATGTTTCAATGATGTTTTTCATTTGTTTTAACAATGTGGTGAAGAGTTATGTTCTAGTCGTGGATTGCAATTTTTGAAAGACAATGCACTTGGTGTGTTTGGCAAATCAAAGTAACAACAAAAATGATACAATTCTTAACTAATGGAAGACATGATTGGCTAGCAACCAAGTTTTTCATGAATCAAAAAGTTTTATGCATAAACCCTAAGATTCTAGTTAATGAATGTAAATGAGAATGTTATACTTGAATCAAAAATGTAATTATGATTAGAACACTTACAAAGTTGATTGGATTTGAAGAGGTTGGATTGAAAGCCCTAAATTTCGTATGGTTATGTGTTTTTGAGAGGGTGATGGCTGTTTGAAAGGTGAATGATTAAGTTAAGAGGGTGTTTGGTTTTGAAATTAAACTAAAACATCCTGCAGCTTTGGCGGACCAGGCGGAACCAAAGGGAGGGTTCCGCCCGTATGGTCTGAGGGTTCCGTGGGAACTGCAGGGAAAAATTCAAAAGGAATTTACTTGATTTTTGTGGTTTTATCCTAATGTTCAAAACTAAGGTTTTAGGTCTTATGAGTCTTTGACTAAGCCTAGGGATGATGAATGCTTCACATTCAAGAGGTTTTATGAAAACGTTGATAGAATGGTTAATGTAGAAGACTTTCTTAGTTAAGACGTTCCTCAATGAACAATCTTACCAAGGCGATGATGATGGATCACAATATGTCTATTAAGAACATAATGAATTGAATTGTCGCCGAAGTCGATGATTCCTTTGTTGAAGGGATAACAATGTTGATAAAAGAATTCCGTTGTTGACACGAATTTGCTTGTTCAAGCGGAGCTTGTTGATGTGCTTCTCCATCCGATACTAAATTGAGAACCTCACGCGTTTTGGAGAATCATTGGGTAAGTAGGTATAAAAAGAGCAAGTACCACTTGTGCTTTTCTTATCAACTTATTACCGACATAATTCCATTTGGCATACACTATGGTCTCTATTCCCTTTCTTTTGGGATACCATAATCCTAGTTGTGTAGTACCTTACGATGTATCCAAACAAGCTCAACTAAAGAGTTTTTTTAGAATCTTCTTTAAAACGAGCACATAGACAAATGCTAAACATAATGTTGGATCTAATTGTTATGAGAACAAGTAGTCTTCCGAACATTTCTCTACGTTTAGTTTTACCTACGGATTTACTAATCTCATTCTTGATAAGTCATCAATAACTTAACCATTGAGAACAAGAGAGTAACTAGGAATGTCTTTAAGTTAAAATCCCTTGCTTTTGGAGCTTGCTTTTATTATCAAAAATACTTTCAAATATTGACACTATAATCACTTAATTACTTCGAAAAATCTATTTTGTTTCACTAGTTGTTTTACTCTAAATTCCAAAAACTGTTTTTGTTGAATTTGTTTAGACACAACTATGACCTATAAATCAAGTTTTATAACTTATGTCAATTTTGCTTGATTCAATGTTTGACTCAAGGTGAGAAGATGTTATTTTGTACTTTTATTCTTAATGTTTTGCACAACATACTTGTCTTGCCATCATTGGACTTTCGACTAAGTCAACATCTACCAAAGATGATATCTTAGAAGGAGGAGATCACTCGTTAAATGTTATATTCAACGACTCCTCGACTCTTTGGGTTTTCTTACTTAAGACACTATGAACTCTATTTGTTTTGAAAAAGTCCAAGAGGTACAACATCATAAGACTAAGTGTTACAATTGATGTGTAAATCTTAGATGTTGAAAAATCATTTTCTTCCACACATCCTAATGTGTTTTATTTCACCTTGTGTGTTTTATGTGAAATTATTATAAAGGGGCGGTTGAAGTAAAACACAATTTAAGACCCAAAGTATGGTGTTTGAGAATGTTGTTTAACAAAGGTTTGTTTTGCAAGCATCACAAAAGTGTTAGACATTTTATCACTTAGAAAATTATTAGTTAGCTCACTTGTAAGCAAGAGTTGAGTGAGACTCACTCAAGAGTTTCTCGTGTTTATCTCTTGACGGTTAAAGAACCGAAACACCTTATATCTCCTACCAGTACTAATGACGAAATTTCTTGTTGCAGAGAATCTAATCATTGTTATTACTAATAGCAGGTAAACACTTTAGAGTATTACTAATAACACATACTCCAACACATAATGTTAGAAACAAGAGACAATCAAAGTCAAGTTGAAGTAATGCGTACCTTTTAAATTGCATAGAGATGCTATCAAGAGGATAAACACAACGCGTAAAATCTTGGTTTGATGACATGCTTAGAAACTCAATTACTCATGTATCCAAAAAGGTTAGATAATCATATAAAAGCATAGAGCATGATAATCTTAATCCTTTTATCATGAGTTTCTATTAGAGATTGAATTATCTCTAAATCTCTCTTCTAGGTTTGACAAATTTTACTTGCTCCGGTTTTATCTTTAAACAACATTTGACTCCTCAACAATCTTTCAAGAGATTTTGAGCTTTCATCAAATTTAGCTAACATTTTTCCTTTCTCATTTTGCTTTTTAATCTCATGTTTGTAATCTAGACATAATTTACATTCTAGATCAATTACAACATTACTCTCAAGTTTAGACATTTTATCTTCTAATAAGATTTCCTTTTCAAAGATATTCTCAAAAGATTTTGAAGACTCATTGTTAAAGATAGTTTTTAGGTCCATGTTGCATAAAGGTTTAAACTCATTTTCTACTTACCTCAATAGCTTCTTCCTCTATAACATCATCATCTTCTAAGGGTAATGTTTTAGGTAGTGGAGGAGTTTCATCAAAGGTTACATTTAGGGATTCTTCTACTTTCATGGTATGTTTATTAAGAATTATATATGCCTTACTATTTTGAGAATATCCTAGAAAAACTCCTTCGTAAGCCTTAGGGTTGAACTTAGTGAGATAATCTTTTGTATTAAGAATGAAGCATTTACTTCCGAATACTCTAAAGTAGCCTATATTAGGATTTCTACCTCTTAATAATTCATATGGAGTTTTTCCTAAGATTCGTCTAATGGAAACTCTATTAAGTATATATGTTGATGTATCTATGGCGTGACACCAAAATTTTTGTGGGATAGATTGTTCATTTAACATTGTTCTACTCATTTCTTGTAAAGACCAATTTTTTCTTTCTACTACCCCATTTGATTGCGAAGTACGTGGAGCGGAAAAGTTGTGAGATATTCCATTTTTATCACAAAATTTTCCGAATTGTACTTCGTTATCAAATTCCCTACTATGGTCCGTTCTAATTGAGACTATAGAGCATCCTAACTTATTTTGTATCATTTTACTAAATATCTCAAATTTTTAAAAAGCTTCGGTTTTATCACTTAAGAACCTAGTCCACGTGTATCGTGAATAATCATCTACTATAACTAAGGTGTAACGATTGCCACCGTAGCCCCGCACAGCGGATGGACCAAGAAGGTCCATATGAAGTAATTCTAAGCATCTAGTTGTAGATAACATATTTTTAGCTTTGTGACTAGCATGTGCTTGTTTTCTAATTTTACAAGTATCACAAAAGTATTGATCATATCTTAGGCTAGGCAACTTTCTAACTAGTTCCTTAGAGGCTAAGGATTGTATTTGTTGCATGTTTGCAAGACCTAATCTCCTATGCCACAAAGTGGAGTTTTCATCTATAGTAGTTAGGCATATCTTATCTTCCGGTTTGTCTCCTAATTTCATAACATATATACCTCCTTTCCTAATTCCTCTACCTATAACTTTCTTATCCTTAATTATTTCACTATCATTCTCGGTAAAGGTAACCCTATACTTATTTTCACATATTTGGCCTATACTAAGCAAATTATAAGTTAGATTATCTACATGCTCGACATTTTCAATAGTTAGAGAGTCTTGAGAGATCGTACCTTTGCCTATGATTTTTCCACGACGATCACTACCAAAAACAACATTACCTCCGTTGTATGCCTTATATGTAGAAAATAGCTTGCGATTCCCCGTCATGTGTCTTGAGCATCCACTATCCTTTATCCATTCATCGGGCTCCAAATCTACTCCTAGACATATTTTATCCGGTGCTTGAGCCATGAAACATTTGTGCTTCATTGTTTCGTCTTCGTCACTAGATATTCTTCTTCGGGTGGTTTTCCTTTTATCCTGTGATTTTAGTCCTTTCTTAATAATATTCTTGAATTCTTTAACGACCTTTGCATATTCTTCATCTTCACTTTCGGAACTATAATAATCATTATTACGTTCGATCGTTGACTTTGTACACCCTTCTTGTTTGCTCTTGGTATGACTCATGGGGTTTTCGTCATTATTACCTACACATACAAAGTTTGAACTTGTAGCAGTTGTACTCATTTCAACTAAATACTTATCTACTATACTTTCATTTTCAACTATTTTATATATAGAATTTTCTTTGGCTCGACATTTCTCTTGATTAAAATTTAAAAGACTTTTCCACATATCATTTGCCGTTTGACAAAAAAATATTCTTTCATATTCAATATTTGGTAAAGCTTTGTATATAATTATTTTAGCAATATCATTTTTATCAAGCACTACTTTGAAATAATTATCTTGTTTTTCAAAAGTGAGTTTTGTTGATTGAAAATCACCAATTGAAATAACATACCAAAGATCATAATCTATTAATTTCACATAACTTTTGAATCGATTTTTCCATTCAAGAAAACTTGTATTTTTAAAATATGGTGGTTTAAATGTTATGTTCCCTTCTAAATACTTTTCCGAATCCATAGATCGATTTCAAGTTTTAAAATACAGTTTATTTTAAAAATCTTGTTTAACGTAGCTCTGATGCCAATTGTTGAAAACTAGAATGGGGGGTTGAATAGTTTTACGTCAATTTTTATTTTATAAAAACTTTGTTTGCGAAATAATCGATTCTAGTTTTATGTGAGATTAATAAACAACACTTATATATACTAATATCTACGAAATAGGATGACAACAATATAAGTAAATAAGTAAAGAGATAGAGATGGAAAGATCGCACCACAAGACAAAGGATTTATAGTGGTTCGCACTTCTTCGCCCTACTCCACTCCTCGAGTACTTAACTCGAGAGTTTTCTTCACTACGTCAACAAGCTCCCTTATGGCGGAGAAAATCTTACACAACTTTTGCTTACACCAATTAACGGCACTAAGCTAAATGTCGAGTCCTAATAGTAGCTAGAACCAATCTCACACCACTACACACCTTCTTCACAACTTATACACACCACAACTACCACACAACTTCACTACTTCTTTTTCACAACACTACTTCTAATTCTACCCAACACAACTACGTATATTCACAACTACTAACACACCTAGATCTATCTATTACACAACTTCTACACGTTTGTAATATACACAAGCCTACAATACTTCTTAACAAGATGTTGGAGGAGTATTCTTCTCTTGCACTTTGAATGATGAAGGATTGGATCACTTGAAACAAGAACTAATATGTTTATGACCATAGGATTTAGAAAGGTGTTTTGAGAGAATTAGAATAGAAAGTTTTAGTGCAAAAGGTGAGGAAAAATTTCAGATTTGAACCAGTATTTATAGGCAAAGAGTTCTGACAGAGGAGCGTATGCCGGCCCCCTTAATTGTGTGCCGGCCCCCTTAAAAATAAAAGGGCCGCCCCTTATAATTAAAGGGGCCGCCCACTGTAACGGCCTGATTTCTTTGTCTTTTCTAGGAAAAGTTTATTTGGTGAAAATTTAACTGAATTTGGTTACAAATTTGAATTCATTTATTTATTGTGAAATAAACATTTTTCTTTAATTACCAAAAGTGTTTTTATTAAATATATAAAATGTTTATCCCATTTTATACAATTTGTAATTAGTAAATAAACCTTCCTTTTATTATAAAATGTATTAGGCACTTGTTTATTCATACCTTAAGTGAATTAGTTGGATATAATGATATTTTGTCACTAAATACTTATTTACGTAAGGATTTTACGTTTAATGATTTTATATTTTGTGATTGTCAAAACATAGAGATATCGAGAAATATTAATAACTTTTTTACGCATTATTTATATCAACATAATGAAATCTAAGTAAACACAAATTTCCTCATTATTGTTTCCACCACATTAGTATAATTAGTTTAATTTTCATTTCTGTTATTTTAATTTGATTGCATCTTAGTTAATTGGGTTAGTTAGCTAGCAACTAATTCCGCCCACTCCTTCAAAACCCAAGATTTTAATTGCTTTCTATAAAAATATAAAAATACAAAAAGAATCATCCCTCACCTCTAGACCTAGTTTAGTAGGCTTCCTAATCCTAGCGACACTATTCCTGAGTTGAACGATCAATCCCCCGGTACTTGTCACTATACTATACTACAACGATCAGGTACACTGCCTGGTGGGAGTTGTAAGCTTCTTGAGATCCCTTGAGAGGTAAAACCTGTTGCGAGGGTGCGATCCCCACGTATCAAGTTTTTGGCGCCGCAGCCCGAGGAATAGTTATTGTCTAGGTTAGGATTTCTTTTTATTAGGTCTACTTGCTAGATTCCTTTCTAGTAAGATTTTATTTTTTATTTTTAGGTTTTCTTTAGTCTATCTTATTTCTTTGTGTCTTTGTTCATAACCCTTACCATCCGACATCATGGAAGGTGGTAACATCTTTGAACCCATCAACCCTGTGGAAAACTAGAAGGGGGGTTGAATAGTTTACCGCTTTTTAACTTGATTATCTTTTTAAAACTTTACGTTTGTTCAAAGATGCAAGTACAACTTTGCATGTTTAATTCTTTGAAAAGCTTTACACGTGAATAACAATTCTAACTTTACTTGTTCATTCTTTGAAAAGCTTTACTTGTGATTAACAATCCTAACTTTGCTTGTTTAGTTCTTTGAAAAGCTTTACGTTTGTTTAAAGATATAAACACAACTTTACTTGTTTAATTCTTTGAAAAGCTTTACGTGTGATTATAAATTCTAACTAAAGACAATATGTAATGAGCAAAGATAAAGAAAGAAACGATCAAACCACAACACGATTGTTTATCGTGGTTCGGCTACAAGGACTCTTTTTCTTTGCCCTACATCCACGCCCCGAGTTTCCAACTTGAGAGTTATAAGCACTAATCAACAAGCTCCTTTCCCGGTGGAGAAACCTTTACAACGTCGCTTACACTTTTACCGACACTAAGCTAGATGTCGAGTTCTTTTACACGGGGTACAACCACTCCCATCGTCGCTTACACTTTTACTGATACTAAGCTAGATGTCGAGTTCTTTACCAAGGGTACAACCACTCCCGTTAGTTCTTTTACAAGGGTACAACAACTCCCGACACACTATGTATTTTGAGGCCTAAAATACTAACCGATCACTTCTACATACATGATACAAATGAAGTATAAACTACCAAAGCTTATACATGACAAAACTAACAAGACTTGCAACTTTAGAGTTGAAGCTTGTAACTTCTTGAATGATCTTGTGAAGTCCCTTGCTACATAAGAGAATCACACAAGTCAAATGTTACTGAGTTAGTTGAGAGAGTATATGAAAATATATCCTAAAGTGATGACCCAAAACTAACAAGTGGTTTGATATTTATAGCAAACCATTCTGTAGGTCTGGCGGATACGGCGAAACCCTCAGATGGGTTCCGCCCATGTACCCCCAGGGTTCCGTCAGGGCTGCAGTTGGTTTTGCAATAAATCTTCCAAACCAAACAAGGTCACATCACATAAACACTAGTCAACATGCATTGCACGAAACATGGAATACTTCCAAAGTGTGTAAGAACTTCATGGATAGTCAAACACATAATCTTACCATAAATGCACATTGATGAGATGTGACACTTTCTTATTAAAGAAATACTTTCTTATTAAAGAAATAAGAACAATGTTAAGTTTAAAAAGAAATGTAAAGACTAGTTACACAAGACTTAAAACTAAAATGATGTTTTACTACAATCTAAAGTTTGTACTTTGTACTAAAATGATGTTTTACTACAATCTAAAGTTTGTACTTTGTCATTAACAAAACTTAGCAAAGATCGTTAAAATATAAATAATGTTTTTAGGCGATATTTGTATTAACAAACCCACCACAGCAAAACCACCCACAAAACCCTCCACTAGCAAACCAACCTCCTAGGCCCCTAACTTTATGTGAGTATTCCCGTCCTAGCCACCAAGGCTATCGAAACACCATTGAGCTCACTCAAGGAGCCAATGTGTCCCCCTTGCGATCCGACACCATCCGGTTGGTGCAAAGTGGATGTGCATTCCATGGACTTCGTTCCGAAGATCCTAACCAACATCTCAAGGATTTCCTTAAAATCGTAGATTCCATAGACCTTGATGTTGTAACTAGATAGTCGACCCGATTACGCCTATTCCAATTCTCTCTATGTGATCAAGCTAGTCAATGGCTTGAACGTTTACCTGCGGGATCCATCACCTCATGGGATGATCTCACGTCTCGTTTCCTTGCTCAATTTTTCCCACCGGGGAAAACTGCAATGCTTAGAAATGATATCTTGATGTTCCAACAACGTCCAGGTGAAACTTTCTATGAATCATGGACTCGTTTCAATGACTTACTCCAAAAACTCCCTCATCATGGTATAAATCTTTGGCTATTAGTTCAAATCTTCTATGACCATGTCGACTTTCACACCAAACGTACCATTGATCGAGCTGTCGGAGGTAGGTTACGTGATAAAAACGCCGAGGAATCTTGGGAAATTATTGATGAACTTGCCTTCGATAATCAAGAATTATGGGAAGTTACTCATGTTATAAACGCGGCTATCAACGCAATCTCGACACCTGGGGAGACCAATCAAATCTCTGAAGAACTCCTTTGCAAACTTGAGACAAAGGTTGACTATCTCATGGAAAAACAAAAGAGACCTTTAAGTCCCAGATGGGCAACAGTCAATTTTGTCTCAAAAATGATTTCAACACCATTGTCTGAGTCAACCTCTAGAGAGAATGTCGAAACCTTTCAAAATTATGCCCCACCTTATTCACCTCCTCAAAACCTCAGCCCGGAATTCGAAGCTCGAATGAGAGAGTATATGGCAACCCATTCTAAGCGGCTTGCTAAATTCGAGGAAGCTGTTTATAAACAAAAAGAGGAGATGCAAGAGAAAATGAAGGAGATGATGAACCTAGTGGAGGAATACGCAAACCAAAAAACCCCAGAAATGATGTTTCTAAGAAAAGAAAGCACTACCCCCACTACCCGATTTGTTAATTCTATCACAATTGTCCACGGGGATAATGAGGAAAAGGAAACCCCTGGTGAACAAACCATTGAGGAACCGCCAAAATCCCAATCACTAGGTTACTACCTAAAACATGATATAAACGAGAATACCATAACAAATTGGATAAAGGGTGACGGGCGTAACCAGTCCTTAAAACAGGTTTCAAAGAAGGAGAAAGAAGGGAAAGATGAGTATGATACATTACCTGGGGACCGGTATTTGAGAAGCTACTTGTACAAAAAGTGGCTACTAAGCAGATGGCTTGTGGGAACTTTGAGATACTAGCCAGCATTGGGAAGTTGCAATATCTGGATGCTTTCGCCGATCAAGGATCAGAAGTAAATCTTATGCCCCTAACTATTTACACCCAACTAACCACGGAAATGCCGGCTACCACCCGTGTTAGGCTATCCTTCGCTGGTCACTCTTATGTATACCCTTTGGGAATTGCAGAGGATGTACTGGTCAATGTTGCTGGGTTCATGTATCCTGTCGATTTCATGAGCATCGATGATAAAGGAGCTGGGTGCATGCCATTAATCCTTGGAGCACCATTCCTCACCACCGCGAGAGCTGTCATTAGGTATGAAAAAGGGGAAATTGAACTTAAGTCAGGAAAAAGAAAGATTAGCTTTCCTATGACCCCAGGAGGTGTGCAAAGAAGCCTAATGAAGAGAAAGCTCGAAAATAACATTGACACATCGCTTAATCATGTTCAAGAAAAACTCCTTGCATGGGAAACAAGAATCAAAAGCTACAAAGAAATTAAGCCTGAGAGAGGCAAAAGCTGCAATAAAATTCATGTCAAGTTTGAATGTAGTCAACCAACAAAGAATCATGTACCATTTGTAGAAGGAGACTTGGTACTCTTAAGGCATTCTGAGATAAAAGTACCTCCCGACAAGCTGAGCCCCTGGTGGTATGGACCATTCACAATTGAAAGCATACGCCAAAATGGGATGGCTACCTTGAGCAGTAAAGGAGGAGGGGAGGTGATTGCAAGTGTCGATCGATTGAAACACCACCACCATGATAGCGAAGATCACAATTATATGGGATATGTCATCTCGAGAGATGAGGTAACGTAATTGCCCATGACCTTGAGTCTAGCTACAAGACTTGTAAATAAAGAAAAGCGCTTCTTGGGAGGCAGCCCATGCTTTGTGTGTTTTTATTTGTTTGATGTTATTTGTTTCCGAATGCGTGTTTTATTTTTATTGTTGGTAGATCATGTTTCAAACTAAAATTGTTAAAATGCTTTATTTTGTCGTTTAACTTCGTCTTAACTTCATATAAAGGTATTTTGCAAAAGCTAAGTGTAAGGGGAAACCCCAAATTTGTTTATAAGAACAAAAATGATCATGATTCGCCACAATATTAAATGAACATGTATATTAGTATTTGTTAGAGTCAAATGCTTGTATTGAGTCATAATGATGTTTTTGCAGGATTTTCCAGGAAGTAGGACATAAGTTTTTCCAGAAATTTTTCGAAAACTTAACATAAAGATTTCTGCAGGTCACTTCTGACGGCGTCAGGAATTAACACCTGACGGCGTCACGTGTAAAATTCTGGAAATTTTGCGAGTTTTGTTTTTCTAACGAAGTCTAAATTTTTTTGTTAATTCTTTAGTTTTATAAACTCCAGAAAATCTGCAAACATTCATTCCACAAGCATTATATCTTAAATTGCTTTCTAGGATTTCTTAGTATATATAGATTGCCGCCGATTTTACGCGAGGTTGCCTTGATTGTTTTCTCAAGTTTAACAGGTTATATATGACAAGAAGATTATTTATATTTCTGGAAGGGAAGCTTTGAACGTTCATTTTCTTGGAGGAAGATCTAACATTGTTAACACACTATCCACACCGAACAAATCAGGGGAGTATTTATTTTCATTCTTTTACCTATTTTACTTTTACATCATTTAATTGAACATTGGGGACAATGTTCATCCTAAGTGAAAGGGGAGGGTAAATGATGATACCTTATAGGTTACTATTGCACTTGAGTTTGTTTGTTTGATCGTAGGTGTGTAATAAAACTAAGAGAAATACTTGTTAGTGTAATTTTAGCGCCAAATTTAAAATTTTTTACAACATTTAGGAGTGAAACTTTAGCCTTAACAAGCGTCTCATGGATAGGAGTTGTATGACTAGCACAAAACCGTACCATTCAGAAAAATTTTTCACCCAAATATGTGAGGTTCGCCTTTAGATTTGATAGGAAAAACATTCATTATTAGTGCTTATGAGTGTATAGGTAGCATTTAGATTCTAGAACTTGGGTTAGTGATGCATCCCGAGACCGCCAGTGAGACTACATTCGTGTAGTAGGATTTACTACATGATAAGATGCATTAGGATCACCCTTGTGTTAATCCAGTATCATAATTACTCGACCATTTAAGTCATATTACTTGACTACTAAAGTCAACTAATTTTCCCACACCTTAGCGTTGTACTCATTTTTAGTACATGAAACCCCTAGTACACCCCTCCGAGCCTATCTTTTCATTTCTAACTTTAAGCATTTTACTTAAAGGAAGAATTTGTTACAATCCACCCAAATGTACACCCAAATCGCCTTAGCCTTCCTTATATGCACTCATTTTTAGTGCATTATTGTTATTTGTTTAAACCATTAATTAATTATCTAATTGATTACATGGTTGCTAAGTCAAGTCATATCTTGTACATATTGTTTTGGGACAATTGGGACTCATGGGTAAAGTACTTGTGTTATAGAGTAATGGGGAAGAACATCATATATTACCCCCATAGGTGCATTAATCTTAAAAAGTATTCCAAGTGTTTTGATTATCTTGATTCGAGTCATTAGATTAGTTTATTGTAAAGTATGTAAAAATTCAAGTGTAAGGGCAATGTACATTTCTTATGATGTATTATTTTAGATGGTAGGGCAAGAGTGTATGCAAAAAAAATAAAAAATAAATAAAAAAGATATATATATATAATATATATATATATATATATATATATATATATATATATATATATATATATAGAAAAAAGAAAAGAGAAAAAAACATGCGGACTACCATCCCGTTTCATTCTATGTTTATTTTATGTTTTTAGTTATTTTTGATTTATTAGCTTAAGTCGAGTTGAGTCTTGGCTTAGCAACGCCATATTGTACATGTAATTAACCAAGATGATTAACTCGCCACCAGTAAATATTGTTTTTTTTCCAACAAAATCGTGTTTTTCCATATCCCTACACCTAACGTTATAACCCTTTAAAAGACCTCTTTGATAGTTTATCCTAGGTGCTTACGCCAAGTGGTGGAGGTTTGATCCTTTCCCAAGCATATGGTAATCTATTTGCTATGACAGGTAGTGAGAGATGTTTTCCATTTCCATATTGTGATATATACTTTATTACACCTGAGAGATGTGAGTATCTAAACACTATTTGTGAGGTGCTAGTATATGACCTCCGTGCTTGTCTTTGGTTTTTAGTGGAACGATTATTTGTTGTAATTACTTTTATATTAGTGTTAAATGACCCCTAACATGTATTTTGATTAGAATAAAGCGCATATGCTTGAGGACAAGCAAATCTCAAGTGTAAGGGTATTTGATGAGGCGAAAAGTGTACCGCTTTTAAGGGGTCATTTAAGCCCGAATTCGTGATTATTTGATCAAATATTGCCCTAAATCGTTCTTTTTGTCATTTTAGGTACTTTTGGAGAGAAATCTGGAAAAGAAAGCATTTTGGACGTTTTTGGAGCATAAAAGTGAAGAAAACGGCAAAGCCTCAATTTTCCTTGCTGGAACAGTACCTGATGGCATCAAGACTTTCCACATTACGGCGTCAAGAGTTACAAAAGAGGTGGAAGTGGAAAATACACGTGACGATCCAGAGAGTTTTTAATCCTAGGACTTGACGGCGTCACCCAAGGCCGTCAGGGTCCAAACACTAGTGACGGCCCAGAGCACAACAAAACATGACGGCGTCACAAATAGATCTAGGCAATACGATTTTATTATGGCGGCGAGTTGACGGCGTTACAATCTAATACATGACGCTGTCACGATGTGTAATCTATATATAGTTTTCCAAATTTCATTCATTAGGGTGCAACTTTGAGGGAATAAACCCTAGTCCGAATTTTATCAGCTTTTCAAGGGTTTCAACCCCTTGAATCTTTCATATTCAATTAAAGATAAGTATTCCTTCAAATCATTCAATATGTCTATGTGTTGTTTGATTATATCTTACGTTTGTCTTCTATTTAACATGCTAGGCTAGATTTTCTTGTGTTTGCTTAGATGTAGTGAAACCTAGATGTTAATTATGGGTTGATCGTTTGTTTATAATTGTTACGAATGATAGTATTCGATGTTAGGCTTAAGAAAACTGGCAGACTTCCATTGGTAACTTGCTTGAACGTCTTAAGAAACATGATCGGAGGTGTAGTATGATTTTTGGTTGTATTTAATGCGTAGGAGAATTCTAATGATCCCATGTTAGGAGCTTCTAACGGCTCGACATAGGAGTGAAGTAGGATCCTATAGAGTTAGGGAATTGATTAGGCGAAAAATGAACCGTTTTTAGGGGGTCATTTTAGCCCGGATTTGAATTTATTTGATCAAATATTGCCCTAAATCGTTCCTTTTGTTATTTTAGGTACTTTTGGAGTGAATTCTGGAAAAGGAAGCATTTTGGACGTTTTTGGAGCATAAAAGTGACGAAAACGGCAAAGTCTTAATTTTCCTTGTTGGGAACAGTACCTGACGGCGTCACAAGTTCCTTAATGACGCCGTCATTCAGTAATACAAGAGGTGGAAGTGGATAAAGTCTGTGACGATCTAGAAGAGTTTTACACTATGGACATGACGGCGTCACCATCGGCCGTCATAGTCCAAATATGAGTGACGGCCCAGAGTAGAATTGCACATGACGGCGTCAAAAGTAGATCTAGGCAATCCGATTTCATTATGGGCGGCGAGTTGACGGCGTCAGAATTTCCTTCTTGACGCCGTCACCCTGTAAAATCTATATATAGTTTTGCAATTTTCATTCATTAGAGAGGGAGAAGTAGGGTATAACTTTGGAGAGAAACCCTAGTACGAATATTACAGCCTTTTCAAGGGTTTTTACCCTTTGAAACCTTTCATGTTCAATTGAGATAAGTACTCTTTCAATTTATTCAATATGTCTATGTGTTGTTTGAATATATCTTACACTTGTCTTGAATTTAACATGCTTGGCTAGATCTCTTGTGTGTTTCCTTAGATGTAGTGAAACCTAGATGTTAATTATGGGTTGATTGTTTGTTTATAGTTGTTACGGATGATTGTATTCGATGTTAGGCTTAAGAAAACTGGCAGACTTCCATTGGTGACATGCTTGAACATCTTAAGAAACATGATCAGAGGTGTACAATGATTTTTAGTTGTATTTAATGCGTAGGAGAATTCTAATGATCCCATGTTAGGAGCTTCTAACGGCTCGACATAGGAGTGAAGTAGGATCCTATAGAGTTAGGGAATATTGTACACGGCCCTACGACTAGTATTAAGGAATACGACCCGTCATCCATGCAATTATAAAACTATCAACCTGTAAAAGATATCTAGGGAGTAATGAAACCTAAGTAAACACAACTCTCCCTATTATTGTTCACACCACTAGTTTAATTAGGTTTATTGTCAAAACATAGGGATATCGAGAAATATTAATAACTTTTTTACGCATTATTTATATCAACATAATGAAATCTAAGTAAACACAACTTTCCTCATTATTGTTTCCACCACATTAGTATAATTAGTTTAATTTTCATTTCTGTTATTTTAATTTGATTGCATCTTAGTTAATTGGGTTAGTTAGCTAGCAACTAATTCCGCCCACTCCTTCAAAACCCAAGATTTTAATTGCTTTCTATAAAAATATAAAAATACAAAAAGAATCATCCCTCACCTCTAGACCTAGTTTAGTAGGCTTCCTAATCCTAGCGACACTATTCCTGAGTTGAACGATCAATCCCCCGGTACTTGTCACTATACTATACTACAACGATCAGGTACACTGCCTGGTGGGGGTTGTAAGCTTCTCGAGATCCCTCGAGAGGTAAAGCCTGGTGCGATTCCCACGTATCAGGAATATTGTACACGGCCCTACAACTAGTATTAAGGAATATGACCCGTCATACATGCAATTGTAACAAGCTATCAACCAGTAAAAGATATCTAGGGAGTAATGAAATCTAAGTAAACGCAACTTTCCTCATTATTGTTTCCATCACATTAGTATAATTAGTTTAATTTTCATTTCTGTTATTTTATTTTGATTGCATCTTAGTTAAATGGGTTAGTTGGCTTGCAACTAATTCCTCCCACTCCTTCAAAACCCGAGATTTTAATTGCTTTCTATAAAAATATAAAAATACAAAAAGAATCCTCCCTCACATCTAGACCTAGTTTAGTAGGCTTCCTAATCCTAGCGACACTATTCCTGAGTTGAACGATCAATCCCCCGGTACTTGTCACTATACTATACTACAACGATCAGGTACACTGCCTGGTGGGGGTTGTAAGTGTTGGAATATGTGAATCATAACAATAGTATAAACACATAAACATCAAAGAGTACGCAGCGGAAATAGATCAAATACATGTAAATAAATTAACCGAATATAAAAGGATGCGTACCTCTTTGCGATTTCTAGCAATAACAAGAAATCAATGAACAAGAACTATAAACCCTAATTAGGGTTTAATGGTGGATCGACTAGGGTTAGTCGAATAGGGCAAATCACCTTGTTAGCAAAAGTATGCCAACACTTCGTTCTTGAACACACGTATTAGTAGCGTTTCAATAAGAAAAGCTAGGTTCTTAATTCACAAGCAATCCAAACACAATATTTAGAAGATCGCGTAGGAACCCTATAAGGGTGTAGTTGATCATCTAAAACTAGAATGGATTTGAGCTTAGGAAATCTAGTAGGAACCCTATAAGGGTGTAGTTCGATTTCTAGGCTCAATAAGAGAGAAGAAGAAGAATTAGATTGCAAATGAATCAAGGGATGAGAAAGTGAATACATGAAGGTATGTATTTATTCTATTCTCATAGCTTGGAGCAAAAGACACAATCACAAGCCCTAGAGGGCATGGATCGGCCAAACATGGGTCACTCAAGCCCAATCCATATCATTCTTTAATTCAATTTCAAATCTAGTCCTTCATCTTTTATCTAACGGTCGTTAGGTACCGTTAAGTGCTCATTTCGTGAATTTAATAATTATTCGTCACTAAAACAATAATTATTAATTAATTGAAACTCATACGTAAAGTGTGCAATCCCGATGTCTCGAGTTCGAGTCCGGACATATTCATTAATTTTTATCCGTTAAAACTAACAGCTCCCACTCGGATATACATTAATGTAATAATGATGATGGTTAGTCTAGCATAAAACGCCAATGTCCCCAGAACGATCTCGAGTATGGTTTTCATGGAAAAAACCACATTTGATGATTCATCATCATACTTATCCTTTTGATTCTAATACTATGTTAATATGGATATGGATCGAAGTCATTCCATAATTAACTAGTGTTTCTCGTTATTTATGATCAAGCAAGATTACCAATTCATCTGAACGCATTCCAGATAGACCTTGGGCATGGCCATGCAAACATCTTGTTAATCCTACGAGTGGCCAAACAGTATTAAACTTCAAAACAAATTTGAAGGAACCAAATCATGTTATTGACTACAAGCGTAACCTATGAACTTCGCATCACCTCTGAAAATAATCCTTATAACTACCAGTTACGGATAGCGTTAGATTATCTCACAGAAAATGAGCTACATCCACAGTAGTTACCTGGTATCTCAAGTCTGAGGATAAATATTCATGATTCACTATAATGACAACATCCATAAGTATAATCATGTAATTGGGATTTTGTCCTATATTCAATTTATGCATTATTGAATATCATGTGAATTTGGCATGTCCACGCATCAATATATTTTAATATATTATACCAAAACTCAGATTTGTCTTAGTTCAATGATACTCCCATATCATTAATTGACAACAGACTATTTAGAATAACATAACATAAGTTATTCATGGATTAAACATGCAATTATGGGAAACAATCTATTATTAATGAAAACAAACGTACTCAGTACTTTAATTCATTATTTAATAATAATTGTTTAACATCCCTTATCCAAATACTAAATAGATCAATGCATGAAAATTCTCGTTAATGAATTTTGTCTCAAGTAATACCAATCATACTTGTTGACAATTATGCCTCAAGTAATCATACTTGTTGACAAGGCATTATTCAACTAACTTTGATCTATCGGAATTTTGAGAATACTTATTTCAATAACGAAATTCTTGTATATGTGCATTCAAATAATTTGATATAACCACATAATACATCATAAAATGTGTATGACATCCTCAACATACAATTTATGATAATTAAACTTCCAAACTTTTTAATGTTTAAAGTATTCTTGTTCTTTAACGTATAATGCAACTATGCTTTTCGTTAAGCATAACTAGTACACATGGCTATTAACAAGGATGAAATCCTTCCATGACTAGTATTGAGTGTCATCTCAATTTTATTAGCATCATTGTATGCAAACAACAATATGCTCTTTTCCGTAAACTTCAATGTGTAATGTTTTATTCCTTCCAAACTTTCAAGTTTGTTGGCTATGACAATTTTACAAATTGTTCATTTATAGAATCTAGAAATTGTTCCAGGCTGAGGATGTGGTTCTATATCCAAATATATTCCTTTAGAATATTCATTACACAACTTATCTAATATCTTTCAATTAGATATCAATGTTGTCAAATCATCTTTTATCAAAGTATGATATAACAACAACATGATGTACATGAAAAATTCTTGTGTCCAACTTAAATTTCATTCATGTACTACATATCCATTTAAACTTTCTAAATGATATATCATGTTCTATTAGATTCATTTACCGCACATGTTTACATCAATGAACATATATTCAAGGTTGTATGTTTTACTTATTAAATCTTTCAAGTAAAGTTTCATTCCAAGTTATGACTCAACACTTAACTTATATTGAATGTTACTTCCTATATGTTATACAACATATATGATTTAAGTAAGTAAACATAATACTCCCACTAGCTTTCAGAATTACTTAGGAGTTATCTTATTTTAAATTATAAATCAAACATGGATTTAATATTTTAAACATAAGACTTATCTCCTCGATGCATGCATCTATCCATACTTGGATTCTTGCATTTTGTATACTTTCAAGATTAAATGAATTCATAAAACTCTTAATTACTCATCGTCCTCGCTCAAGTAATTATATAAGAAAGAGGTTTTATAATCCATTGTCAAATTTCATATTCATAAAAATGAGTATGACAATTACCATCTTTGTATTTTTAATGTGCTTAGGAAAGAGTATTCAATCATAGTTAATTACTTAAGTATGATTAATAATCTTGTCATAAGACATACATTAAAATATGTATACAATTTTGTCCATATAATTCTTTATGCAAAGATTTAAACCTCTAGGGTTTTTCTTCTCTTGCACAAACTCATCTTCATTAAGATAAACCAAGTTTTCAAAGTTGACTTATCTTTATGGACAGCATCTTAACATTTATGAGCAATTTACCATAATTAGTAAATGCGTCATTATGATTAACAGGCTTACTTTGATCCTGTAATTCATAATTCACAGCATATTAATTAAATATCTGAGACATCCCTACGGATCTATGAATGAGAGTTTCATCATATTGAGATTTAACCTTTACATTTCAAACCTCATCATGATTTTCACTAGTGTGGTTTTAGAAGTTTATGTATTTTGTAATTTTGATCTTTCAAGATCTAAACAAAACTCCCACTTGCCTTTTGCATTTTATCTATTAATACTTTAGCAAGATGAGCAACACAAAATCGTTCTCATTTGGGATATTACAAAAACATTTTACAGTTCCTGACTCTTAATACTACTTATTAACAAAATCAGAACTTCATTTTAAGACTTTAATGTGATTCATCACATTCCATAATGTCTTATTTAATCTTCTAGGTTGGAGTCTTATTGAGTATATTCAATCCATACTCAATTTTCTAACCTTGATAACTTTTGGAAGAAAAGAAGTCATATTTATCTTTTAATCAAACAATATAACAAGAGTTTGATTTTTCCTAACTGAACACACCGCCAACTTGTGATGTTTTATTAGAATTAATATTGTGAGACAACTAACAATATGTAAGATAAACTTATTTCCTTTTGGCTTAACTATTTACTAACTACGTCAATCTTAATGGTACAATAGAATTTCCAAGCCAATTGCATGTTATATAACATAAGTGTCTTTTTGAACAAGTCACTTCACGTTCATGTCTTAAGAAGACATAAACTGTTATATTCCCACTATACGTTGTACATCATTGATCAACTCAATAATTTCTTGTTTGAAACATAACAAGTTCAACGTCTTACTTTATTATAAGTCTTGTAATAGTTAAAAGACTTCATGTTTATAAGAAGATATAAACATAAACAACTAAAGTATTTGTGAACACCACCACTTGGTTTCAATAGTAATTTCAAGTTAATTTACTACTTCATTTGCTTATGTCATTTTATGAATTATCCAATTTAAGAAACTGCAAACTCACATAATTCCATTACATCAGTTGATTTGCTAGTAATGAAATCGTGTAGTTTACCTTTCTATTGCAATCTAGGCAGGTTACACCCTGACGTAAATTGTAAATTCAAGTGTTTCTTTTAATTTGAATATCATAAGACATAATAGTAGTCTTTATAATAATCTTGACACATGTTCTACATAAGATACCTTTACACATTAAATGTATAAGTCCTATTATAACATAGATCTCTTACCTTGCAATTAAGAGAATCTTTTAATCATATTTCTATGTATTGTTCCTTTGCACACAATAAACAACTCTCCCACTTGTGCATTGAACAATATCATGTAGTATATAAACAACACAACATATGTTTGTTTATGTGATTCAATATGATTTGTGTCATAAGTTAACTAGTAGATGTAGGACTACTTTGTCTTGTCAGGAAACGCACATGGCTATCCTAAAAGCATGAGTGTCTACAATTTGAAAGTAATTATCTTAAAGATAAACTGGGCTACTACACAAAAATTAAGTCTTGTAGCTCCCACTGAATTAGAGAACATAACAATAACTCTATATTCAGTAAACAACACAAAGCTCCCACTGGATTTGACAACATTGTACGTGTTTCATAACCAGTGAAAACAATTTGCTTGTTTTTACTTTCCTGCACATTTAGAAAAACCCATACGTAATAATTACTCAGTATCTAAAATGTGTATTCTACTATATCAATGATATTAACTTGAAGAATTTGGGCATGCAGCTTCTTCCTTAATAGGCCTACCATCCCCATAATGGTATGTAGCACCTTTAAAGCACAACAACTAGATAAAATACTAGCTTTACCTTTTACCAATTTTGCGGTAATCTGTCCAGCTTCAAATAACTCATATTTTCCATTTAACCAAATGCATTGTTTGTTATAGAAGAATTCATTCACCAAATAAGGGTAATGAAATTTCTTATAGAAATAGCATGTGCAATACTCTTGAGTTATATATTAGAATGTAGACAATTCTAATGTTCCTGTCATACCTTTCTCAATCATGAAAAGGAATAGGATTGAGTCTTATTCTTCTCTCATGGAAAATAGACTTAGGATTGAGTCTTATTCTTATGTTCCTATCATACCTTTCTCAATCATGAAAAGGAATAAGATTGAGTCTTATTCTTCTCTCATGGAAAATAGACTTTCTTTCATTTCGGAAATTTTTTCTCAATCAAACATTATGTTTGAAAGCAGAATTAGATCAATTTACCAATTTAAGACCAAACCACATTTACGGCTTTAATGTTGCATTAATACGTTAAAAAGAATTACAAAATTCAATTTTAGTATTTTCGATAATTAAATTTTCAAGAAAATTAAATACCCATGGTTCATAATCATATAACCATTTAATTTTCACTGAAAAACTAGGATCCAAATTGACATAGGTTCATCACATCAGTTGATCTGCTAGTGATGACGGTATTCAATAAGGTACGAGTCGAACCTCAATTGCCAATATTCAATTGCAATTCCTAGAATCGATGAGATTTACATATTTGCCAACCGCAGTTGCAATGTAAGCATGTTTTATCCCCATCTTCTTATGCCTTGAGTGATCAGTCCCACTATCAACTCAATTAAGTTAACCAATTTAAGAAACAACAAACTTACATAATTCCACCACACCAGTTGATCTGCTAGTGATGAAATCATGTAATTTGCCCTTCCATTGCAATCTATCCAGGTTACGCCCTGACGTAGACCCAATTTTAGGTGTTTCCGTTTCATTAGATGGCATATAACTTAAATTTAAGGGTAGTAAATTTGATGTGTGTAATCAAAATATATGTACAAAGATGTCATGCATTCATCTTGTAGCATATGTTTCATGTAAAAAACTTTACTCATTAGTTTCTTTACGAGTTTAAATCTCCAAAGTTTTGATTGAGGCGTTGAGAAACTTACAACTTTGCCTTAAGTGCTTCGTAGTTATCATGGATGTTAGGTAAAACTAAATTTGACTCACAGGTAGGCGTCAAGCCAGAATGGAGGCTCACTAAGGCCGCAATTTAATGCTAAGCCATCCTTATACCCACTTTATAGTTTGTCAAAATAGTTTCACCTTACAACCACTGTAATAATTCACATTTTCAGGTTAATTACTATTCCTGAAAAATTTCACTATTCACTTTTACTATTTATTTTCCCAAAATTTGATTTTTATTTCATATTCTCGTGTGATAAATCATTTCCATGGCAAATTAAAAGTTTAACACTTATCTGATCATTTTCGCAAAAGTTATTAAGGAATTACACGTTTTAGAGTAAAACGTCATTCAAAAATTCCACGCACAACGAAACTCGACCGCGTTAATTTTCCCCGTATCAGAAAAATGTTTGATACACTCATGATTTATTTGAGAATAAATCATGACTGAGAAAAACATGACCAAATAAACCTCGGCCGTGAAAAACAGGAATTTTCATTCTTAAGCGTTTTTACTCAGCCGTAACCTTAGCCTATACCTGCACCGCATTTCTAAGACGATTTGAGTCTTCACATTTTTGGAAAAAGTCAACATATTTTTCCCTCCTCCTTTGACCAAAAATCATTCCTTGATTTTATAAAGCATTCACTGATTTTTAGGCTTACGGTTTTAGGTCTAAAAGACATTTAATACCAACCGACACTAGACTGAGCCCAGTCTAGATATTATAAGTCATTTTAAATCATTATTATCACATTAGAAAAAGTAACATTTTACTTTTCTTAATTTTACACAATATTCGTACGTTTTACGTATTACGCGTTTTAGACCCGTGTTTCCAGTTTTAGCAGGGTTTTAGCACCCCAATGGAACCTACCACTCATTTTATATTTTATTATGGAGTATATTGACAAGTTTAATCATTCTTCCAAGTTTCGTATTTTTACGATACCCGGTTTTACGTTCCGTGACTTAACAACTTACGGTTAGCAATTTACGGGTCCAAAACTAGCTCCATAAGTAGGATAATACCAAAACCCACCAAGTCATCTATCCTATCCATTGTGAACCGCCTCTAGGGGGATTCACACCCTTGTGTGTCATGATCTCATGCATAAAGCCCTTGGATGAGTACAAGTGTTCAACTTGCTCTCCAAGTGTTGACAAGTCAAGGAAATGTAACCTCCTCAAGCTACTATAAAAGCCCTCCCCCCCCCTCCTATTTCCGTCCCATATCTCACCCAAAACCACCCTTTCATTTGCTAGTTTACTTCAAACTTTATTCAAGAAATCAAGTACTAAAACCCTAGTTTGGTTTTAAGTAATCAAACTACTTCCAATCTTTTGAAACTTTGGTGATTTCTCTTGAGTTTGAATCCACTCAGGTCACCTCAACTTTCATCATCTCTCTTTCAAGAATACAAGGGTAGAAAGATTTCATGAAGTGAAGTAGGGTGAAGCTAAAGTCTATCAAAGTCCTTACCTTACATGTTAACTTCCTTTCTTTATTGAAAGCCAAAAGTTGTAAGCAAAACTCTAACATACTTCTTGTTAAATATCATAATCATGTTATTTACATATCATTCATGCTATATTATGTCCTGTGATCATGTCCATGATGTATAAAAATGGGTAAAACAAGTTATAATAAATGATTGTTAAGTTAAGTTATTTAAACAAGTAAACTAGTGACTTTCTTGGTGAAATCTGATCAAAATGGTAAAATTATGATATTGGATCATTACATATTGTAGTAGAGGACTTAACAAGGAAAACATAGCAATTTTAACCACCTAAAACGAGTACCCGAGTCAAAAGTTATGACCATTTGAAGTTACCAAAACTTTGCGGCAAAACTGCCTAAATACTTTCTGTGACAGAACATAAAACACGCAAAAAGAGGCCCTTCTGGTCCGTTTCACGAAAAAGTTAAAGCACGAAAGTTGTCCGGAATCACGTTTTCTTCAAAAACTCAGGGGCACGTCTCCAGAAAACCAATAACGAATGAGATTTTCTTCAGTTTCTTAACAGTTATTTTATATATATAAGTCACTATAAAATCGTTGTGGTTTAATAAGACCAAGAGGTCTAATGACCTAGATTCAAGACCACAACCATGGCTAAAGCCAAGGTTGAGTCTCAAGACCATGGAACAATAACCAAAGGTCATGGCAAGGCCATGACTAAATGACCATATAAACTTACCTAGGCGAAAACATGAGCTAAAGAGTTAGCGATAACTTAAACATACAATTTGGATCTAATCCATTAAAAGAACCATGAGATATTACAAGTAATTGTCATACAAGGCTTAAGAAACTTACCCTAATAACAATCTTCATGTAAAGATAAACTTTCCTAAGTTTATTCAAATATTGGACATGTAACTTTTCGGATCAAAACTTATATATATATATATATATATATATATATATATATATATATATATATATATATATATATTATCAACTACTACAATAGTAGGGAGCCTCATGTGAGGAGTTCATTATGTAAGCCGTCGAGATGAGTTGTGGATTTACGAATTAAAGTGTCCTGGCTCCTCGAACGTTTACTACATGACTTCTGAATTATGTCGGCCTGAACGGTAGTAAACGATATATAAACTATACATGTTTCATGAACCATTTCTTTTCATATACTTACACTATACAAAGTACCACATCATAGACTAAATGCAAGACATATATAGGCAATTCTTCGTATTCTTAGACATTATTCCAAACCTAAGTTACAACAATTATTCTAGGTTGCTCGTAGAAGTTCTCACGGCATATCCATCATTCTCATTATACATCATCCAACTCACGGTGAGTTCATAGCCCCACTTTCCATTACTTAATTGTTTTACAAACCCTTGGGGGGAATACATGGTATTATTTTTCAACCGAACACAATGCTTTTAAATTGTATGCTTGCCTGATTGTTTTATTATCACTAAGTACCATCCTTGCCAATCCAAGATCCCTTATTATGAACCATTTAATCACTAGTAATAGTGAGCGCGAATATTGTGAATAGGCCTATTGGGATTGACGAATCCCATTTGTGTTGACTAAGTTCAAACAAATGCATTAATATTTGAAACATAAGTATGACGGCAAAGTACCTACCGGGATAACTCCGCCGATTGATATTGGTACCCGTTAACGTTTTGGTGTCATAACCTTAGTGTTATAATACCTGTTTTGTTTTCCAACCATTGGTGTGAGTCTATAGCTCACACTACCAACATATTGTGTTCAACCATTAAACAAACTCTATGAATATCACTCAACCTTTGTGTTGACCTCTTAAGCATGTATTTCAGGTCCATGATGATCAAGGATGGCACGGAAGGGCACGGATATTCAAGAGGGCTATAAATTTTATTATCATTCAAAAACTCATTTAATGTAAATTGTAAACATGGAACCATCTGGGACCTCATTTTGTAATCTCTGATATTTATAAAATTTGAATGATAAATCTTTTAAAACGACTCAATTAGAGTTCGTTTTCTATTATTGTGACTGTTGTGCCGTCGAGTAACACCCAGTTTGAATTCCGCTGCATCCATGAATTGGGGGTGTTACAGATTGTTACCAGAGCCATGGTTATAGAGAAACGGGTCTACTTGAGACCTAAACTATAACTACAATTACAAGCAAAAATATTTTTTATAGCCTTCCGCTCTCCGTGTCTTCCATCCTCCAGACGATTATGGACTTAGTAAGCATTTTATACTACATAAACATATTAGTTTATATACACTTGTCACATTTTGAGCACTTCCCATAAACATTGAATTGTTTTAACATAGTAATTCTTCTCATAGAAATCATGTGCGTACCCACTTCTCCCGACTATGTTCCCACTCTACCTAATAACTTCCAAGTCTTACCACCCTCACCCGAGTTCGGATTTGACTTCGTAAATGCCTTCGCTTCTGATGACGAAGAAGAACCTTTCGAAGATTCAACCGACGAAGAAGAGGAGGAACCAATGCCAACTAATTTTGCGTCAAATACTTCTAATTATTTTGAACAAAATTGGGTTGAGGCAGACTCCGAGGAGGATAATGAGTATGAATATGTACTAGCACCATTACCACCACCACTATCACTTCCCTTTGATATCCCTACATGTGATGAATTGGATCACTCATTATGGATCGTATCACGACCACCATTGATCCAACAAGATAGTCAGCATGGGAACTACAGCCTCTCAAACTTCATTGACTCGTACCCCTATGACACACTAAACCAAGAAGTTGCCGATCAATCAGAGCTGCTCGGACCTTCTAACCCGCAATAGACTAGTGTGAAGATACTAGTTATCTTTTGTACTACTATACTGATTAGATTCAGTTAGTAAATGTTATGAAATCCATGTAATAACCAGCGATAGTAAAAACGTTGTAATTACTAAACTGAAAGTATCAGTTAGTAAATTTTGAAGAAGCTTGTAATAGGTTTCGATTTTGTAAATCAACCAACGTTGTATGAATAAAACTCTTGTTTTATACTATCATGTGTTATGCCTTTAAATCTTCAACGTAATTATTCTATCATTTCCCATCAAAAATCATGCTTATTTCACAACTCTCTACTCACGACGTACTTTTTATATAATAGAATCATGGCGCCAACAAAAAAGACACCACCAGCAATGACTCAAGCTGCTATTCGCAAACTAGTTAAAGATAGTTTAAATGCAGCACTCACAACTGAACAAGCAACCGTAGCTGCAAAAGCTGCAGCAGCTGCTGAAGCCGCTACAGCTACTGATGCTGCAGCAGCTGCTGAAGCCGCGACAGCTGCGAAAGTTGCTAGAGCTGCAGAAGCTGCCAGAATTGCCACAACCACACTTAACACCGGAGGACCAAACCCAACTAGTCCTCCAGTGATGAATGTTGATTCGGTACCTAAGGGCTGCTCATTCATGTCCTATTTGAAATGCGAGCCCTTAAAATTCAAGGGTACTGAAGGAGCCGTAGGTTTGACTCGCTGGTTTGAGAAAGCGGAGTCGGTATTTTTGGTCAGCAAATGTACTGAGAGTGATAAAGTTCAATATCCCAATAGTACACTGCTGGATGAAGCATTATCATGGTGGAATTCAATATCTCAACTAATAGGCATTGAAAATGCTTATAAGATTTCTTGGGATAACTTGAAGAAGACGATGATCAAAGAGTACTGTCCCCGCAGTGAAATGCAGAAGTTAGAAGTGGAATTTTGGGACCATGTTGTTAAAGGAAATGACATCATAACTTACAACCGTCGATTCCAAAAATTGAGGATTCTATGTCCAACAATGGTTTCAACCAAAGAGAAATTATTGGAACGATATATCTGGGGACTTCCACCAAGTATACAAGGGAATGTAACTTCAACCAATCCCAAGGAACTTGATGAGGCTATGCGGATGTCTCGCAGCCTCATGGATCAAGTGGTGTGTACAGCAGAAACCCGAAGACAAAACAACACCAACAACTCCAACTACCATAACAACAATAACAATAGGAATAACAACAACAAGCGACCATGGGATGGTAACCGTGGAAGTAACAGTAACAACAACAACAACAACCCAAATCAAAACAACAATCATCATAACCAGCAAAACAAAAGACAAGAAGCCGCAAGGGCTTATGTTGCTGCACCAGCCGGAGGTAAATACATTGGGACTCTACCACAGTGTACCAAGTGCAACTACCATCATGAAGGTCCTTGCCCGGCCAAGTGCAACAATTGCCAAAAGCTAGGACATCTTGCCAAGGATTGTAGAAGAAATACTGTAGCTACTGGTAGCGATACACCGCCGATAGTTATATGCTTCGGGTGTGGAGAAAGTGGACATTACAAGAATCGATGTCCCCAAAACCAAGGTTAACAAGTTGAAGACAACCAGGGGAGAGCATATATGTTAGGAGGAGAAGGAGCTTATCAGAATCTCAACAACACTGCAGAACAATGAAGTTTAGAACTTAGCAGTCATATTTATTTATGCACTATGTTGTACTACGTGTATGTCATCCCTAGTAATGGGAGTTTTTATGACTTAAGAATATTTTCTGTTCAATAAACAACTCTTTGTGATAATTTTCATCTACTGTATTTTTATCTCCAAACCAATTTGATTGGTTAGTAGACTATTACCATTCTATAAGGTTTACACAGTTATCCTATAAACCATTCAACAAATTTTACTTCAAGCTATTTTACTACCACTTTATTGTTTCACATCATTTTACTCCAAGATATTTGATGAGGCGAAAAATGAACCACTTTTAGGGGGTCATTTAAGCCGGAATTCGAATTTATTTGATCAAATATTGCCCTAAATCGTTCCTTTTGTGATTTTAGGTACTTTGGGAGAGAAATCTGGAAAAGGAAGCAATTCGGACGTTTTTGGAGCATAAAAATGAAGAAAACGCCAAAGTCTTAATTTTCCTTGCTGGGAACAGTAGGTGACGGCGTCAAGAGTAACATCCTGACGGCGTCAAGAGCAATTTCCATGACGATCCAGAACAGATTTGACGGTGTCACAAGGAAGGGCGTCAAGAGGAAAATGCATTACGGCCTGGAAATGATTAACACATGACGGCGTCAGAAGTAGATCATGGCAGTCCGAGAATTATTTTGGCGGTGAGGTGACGGCGTCACCTATTTGGTCTTGACGCCGTCAGACCCTATTTCCTATATATAGTTTTCTAATTTTTACACATTAGGGAGAGAAGTTTTGGAGAAACCCTAAGTACGATTTTGGTGCGAATTTTACAGGTTTTTCAAGGGTTCCAAGCCCTTGATACCTTTCATGTGTAATTGAGATAAGTGTTCTTTTAATTCAATCAATATGTCTATGTGTTGGTTGTCTATATCTTGTTCTTGTCTTAATTCCATCATGCTAGGCTAGATCTATCTTGTGTTTGCTTGGATCTAATGAAACCAAGATGTTAATTATGTGTTGATTACTTGTTTATACTTGTCTTGGATGAATGATTTATATGTTAGGCTTAAGAAAACTGGCAGATCTCCAAATGGTAACATGCTTGAACGTCTTAGGAAACATGAACCTATTGCACTAAGGTCTTTATTGGTTGTATTTAATGCATGAGCCACTGTTTACAATCCCTATAGTTGTGCTGGGCATGGTGTAGGAGGAGATAAGAGCTCATAGAATTAGGGAGTTATGTGCGATACCCCATGAATGGTATTATGGAATACGATCCGTCATCCATGCAATTATAACAAGTAATTAACGTGTAAAAGATGTCTAGGGAGTAGTGAAATCTAAGTAAACACATTTTCTCCACTTATTGCTCACAACTTTAGTATAATTTAGTTTATTTTCATTTCTAGTATTTTATTTTGATTGCATCTTTAGTATTGGGTTAGTTGATTAGCAACTAATTCCGCCCAAATCCTTCAAACCCGAGATTTTTACTTGCTTTCTAAAAAAATATAAAATACAAAAATAATCATCCCTCACCTTTAGAACTAGTATTTAGGCTTTCTAATCCTAGCGACACTATTCCTAAGCAGAACGATCAATCCCCCGGTACTTGTCACTATACTATACTACAACGATCAGGTACACTGCCTGGTGGGGGTTGTAAGCTTCTCAAGATCCCTTGAGAGGTAAAGCCTGTTGCGATTCCCACGCATCAAGTTTTTGGCGCCGCAGCCTGGGGAATAGTTATTGTCTAGGTTAGAATTTCTTTTTATTAGGTCTACTTGCTAGATTCCTTTCTAGTAAGATTTTATTTTTATTTTTAGGTTTTCTTTAGTCTATCTCATTTCTTTGTGTCTTTGTTCGTAACCACCTAACATCATGGACAACGGGAACATCTTTGAACCCGTCATCCCACCACAACAAAACCCACCACTAGAACCCCTTAGGCCCCGAACCTTAAGAGAGTATTCCCGACCTAGCCACCAAGGCTACCGAAACACCATTGAGCTCACCGGAGCCAATGTGACCCCCTTGCGATCCGACACCATCCGGTTGGTGCAAAGCGGATGTGCATTCCATGGACTTCGTTCCGAAGATCCAAACCAACATCTTAAGGACTTTCTCAAAATCGTAGATTCCATAGACTTAGGTGTTGAAACTAGAGAGACAACCCGTTTACGCCTATTCCAATTCTCTCTACGGGATCAAGCTAGTCAATGGCTTGAGCGTTTACCCGCGGGATCCATCACCACATGGGATGATCTCACCACTCGTTTCCTTGCTCAATTTTTCCCACCGGGGAGAACTACTAAGCTTAGAAATGACATCTTGATGTTCCAACAACGTCAAAATGAATCTCTTTATGAAGCATGGACTCGTTTCAAGGACTTACTCCAAAAAGTCCCTCATCATGGCATAGATCTTTGGCTCCAAGTCTAAATTTTTTATGACCATATCGATATCTCCACGAGGCGAGCCATTGACCAATCGGCCGGTGGTAAGCTACGTGATCTAAGTGCGGAACAATCATGGGAACTCATAGAAGATCTTGCTTTCTATGACAACGAAAGTTGGAATGATCCCCGTGATTTGAACAAAACGGTCAAGGCAATATCTTTGCCTTCGAACAATTTGATGAGGCGAAAAATGATCCGTTTTTAGGGGGTCATTTAAGCCGGAATTCGAATTTATTTGATCAAATATTGCCCTAACTCGTTCCTTTTGTGATTTTAGGTACTTTGGGAGTGAAATCTGGAAAAGGAAGCAATTCGGGCGTTTTTGGAGCATAAAAGTGAAGAAAACGCCAAAGTCTTAATTTTCCATGCTGGGAACAGTAGGTGACGGCGTCAAGAGCAACTTCCTGACGGCGTCAAGAGTAAAATTCCCTGACGATCCAGAAGAGATTTGACGGCGTCATGAAGGTAGGGCGTCAAGAGTGAAAGTCATGACGGCCTGGAAATGATTAAGTCTTGACGGCGTCAAATGTAGATCTAGGCAGTCCGAGATTAGTTTTGGCGGCGAGGTGACGGCGTCACAAGCTTTGTCTTGACGCCGTCAGACCACTTTTCCTATATATAATTTTCTAATTTTTACACATAAAGGAGAGAAGTTTTGGGAGAAACCCTAAGTACGATTTTGGTGTAACTTTATAGGTTTTTCAAGGGTTCCAACCCCTTGATACCTTGCATGTTTAATCAAGATAAGTGTTCTTCTAATTCAATCAATATGTCTATGTGTTGTTGTCTATATCTTGTTCTTGTCTTAATTTCATCATGCTAGGCTAGATCTATCTTGTGTTTGGTTAGATCTAATGAAACCTAGATGTTGATTATGTGTTGATTACTTGTTTATTCTTGTCTTGGATGAATGATTTATATGTTAGGCTTAAGAAAACTGGCATATCTCCAATTGGTAACATGCTTGAACGTCTTAAGAAACATGAACCGACGCGCACTAGGTCTTTATTGGTTGTATTTAATGCATGAGCCACTGATTACAATCCCTATAGTTGTGCTGGGCATGGTGTAGGAGGAGATAAGAGCTCATAGAATTGGGGAGTTAAGTGTGCCACCCCATGAATGGTATTATGGAATACGATCCGTCATCCATACAATTATAACAAGTAATTAACGTGTAAAAGATGTCTAGGGAGTAGTGAAATCTAAGTAAACACATTTTCTCCAATTACTGCTCACAACTTTAGTATAATTTAGTTTATTTTCATTTTTAGTATTTTATTTTGGTTGCATCTTAGTATTGGGTTAGTTGAATAGCAACTAATTCTGCCCAAATCCTTCAAACCAGAGATTTTAACTTGCTTTTCATAAAATATAAAAATACAAAAAGAATCTTCCCTCACCTTTAGAACTAGTATTTAGGTTTTCTAATCCTAGCGACACTATTCCTAGCTGAACGATCAATCCCCCGGTACTTGTCACTATACTATACTACAACGATCAGGTACACTGCCTGGTGGGGGTTGTAAGCTTCTCAAGATCCCTTGAGAGGTAAAGCCTGGTGCGATTCCCACGTATCAAGTTTTTGGCGCCGCAGCCCGGGGAATAGTTATTGTCTAGGTTAGAATTTCTTTTTATTAGGTCTACTTGCTAGATTCCTTTCTAGTAAGATTTTATTTTTATTTTTAGTTTTTCTTTAGTCTATCTTTTTCTTTGTGCCTTTGTTAGTAAATTAAAATTCATTGACTATTCCGTTGACCAATATGGAAAACACGAATCCACCCCTTTCCCCTAGAGAAGTGGTTGTGTTACGTGAACAAATTGAGAGTGAGATTAGGGAACTTAGGGAGCTTAATAAGTTGATTAAGGTTGAGCTCGAACATGCATTTAGTGACCTAGCGACCGCCTTGTATTCAAATGAGGACCTAGGGCCTAATGACTGTGTGAACGTTATTGAGGGATTTGAAGAGGGGGAAATAGATACGAAGCTTAATGATTATTTTAATCTATATCCCACTAAGGAAGAGATTGCATATTATAATAATCTTATCGATAACCCGCGATCTCCTTTTACTATAATTGAACCTAAGATAAAGAGAGGGGATACCATGTATGATTGGGTATAGGCACATTAGCAATGCTTACATTGACTTTAAATCTCCAATCAACATTATGTCCTCAACTGTTTATAATGATATAGTGAAAACAAGACTTGAACCTAGAAGAGATCCCAAATACCCCGGTGGAGTTTGTAACTTTGTCGGAAGAGTCAAGGGTCTACATGTCTTTGTTGGTAATTTCACTTTTGTCACCGACTTTATGATTGTGGAAGATCTTGCTAATGTTATTGATTGTCGGTTATCAAATGTTGTGTTTGGCAAACCGTTTGTTGAGGAGTCTAAGTTGGAATATGATGAGATGGAAGGAACGATTCGATTCGCAAGAAGCACCGATAGTATCACTTATAGGATGCCTAATAGGATGAAAGAATTTCGCTTTATATCCCGGTTTGATAAGGACAACGTTGGTGCTTTTGAGGACATCAACGAAGAGGATAAGAGAAAGGGCATGGATTATGTATGGGAAAAAAGGAGTCTTTATTACAAAGATTGCTTGGCCTTAGGACCAAGGTATAAAGTCGATAAAGAATTTGCCCAAATGATTATGGGGGCGGTTGAGAAAAAGGTGATTGATTTCTACAAAGAATATCTACAATCGGAGAGTGAAACCAATGATGAGGTCACACGTTAACCCATGACCTTGAGTCTAGCTACAAGACTCGTAAATAAAGAAAAGCGCTTCTTGGGAGGCAACCCATGTTTTGTGTGATTTTATTTGTTTGTTTGTTATTTGCTTCCGTATGCATGCTTTATTTTTATTTTTGGTAGATCATGTTTCTCAATTAAAAAGTGGAAATACTTTACTTTGTTGTTTAGCCTAGTCTTAACTCCACCTAAAAGTATTTTTGCAAAAGATAAGTGTAAGGGGAAACCCCAAATATGTTTTTAAGAAACAAAACCGATCATGATTCTCCACAATATTAAATGAACATGTATATTCGTACCTGTTAGAGTCAAATGCTTGTATTGAGTCATAATAAAGTTTTGCAAGATTTTCCAGGAAGTAGGACCTTCCAGAAATTTTCCGGAAACTTAACATAAAAATTTCTGCAGGTCAATTCTGACGGCGTCAGGAGTTTACTCTTGACGGCGTCAGGTGTAAAAATCTGGAAATTTTACCGGTTTTGTTTTTCTAACGGAGTCTTATGGTTTTTGTGAATTATTAAGTTTTATAATCTCCAGGAGATCTGCAAACTTCATTCCACAAGCATTATATCTTATCTTGTTTTCTAGGATTTAGTAACTTATATAGGATGCCGCCGATTTTACGCGAGGTTGTCTTGTCTATTTTGTCAGGTTTTACAGGTTATGTATGACAAGAAGATGATTTATATTCTGGATGGGAAGCTTTGATTGTTCATTTTCTTGGAGGAAGATTTAACCTGGCCACCTAATTATCCATACCGAGCGAATCAGGGGAGTATTTGATTTCATTCTCATTACTTTTTCACTTTTACATTCTTTACTTGAACATTGGAGACAATGTTCATCCTAAGTGTAAGGGGAGGGTAAAAAGATGATACCTTACATATGCACTTTCGCTTGAGTTTGTTTTGTTTAATGGTAGATGTGTAATAAAACTATGAGAAATACTTGTTAGTGTAATTTTAGCGCCAAATTTAAAATTTTTTACAACATTTAGGAGTGAAACTTTAGCCATAGCAAGCGTCTCAAGGATAGGAGATTGTATGACTAGCACATAACCGTATATTCAGAAAAATTTTCCACCCAAATATGTGAGGTTCGCCTTTAGATTTGATAGGAAAAGCATTTATTATTAGTGCTTATGAGTGTACCAGTAGTATTTAGATTCTAGAACTTGCGTTAGTAATGCATCCCGAGACCGCTAGTGAGACTACATTCGTATGGTAGGATTTACTACATGATAAGAGGCATTAGGATTACCCTTGTGTTAAACCCGTATTATAATTAGTTGACCATTTAAGTCATATTACTTGGCTAGTTAAGTCAACTAATTTTTTCCAAACCCTTAGCGTTGTACTCATTTTTAGTACACGAAACCCCTAGTACACCTCTCCGAGCCTATCTTTTCGTTTCTAACTTTAAGCATCTTACTTAAAGGAAGAATTTGTTACACCCCACTTAAATGTACAACCAAATCGCCTTAGCCTTCCGTGTATGCGCTCATTTTTAGTGCATTATTGTTATTTGTTAAACCTTAAATTAACTATCTAATTGATTACATGGTTGCTAAGTCGAGTCATATCCTTGTACATATTGTTTTGGGACGATTGGAACTCATGGGTAAGTACTTATTTTATGGAGTAATGGGGAAGAACATCATTTATTACCCCCATATGTACGTTAATCTTAAAAGTGCTCCAAGTGTTTTGATTATCTTAATTCGAGTCATTAGTTTAGTTAATTGTAAAGTATGTAAAGATTCAAGTGTAAGGGGAATTTCCATTCCCTATGATGTATTATTTTGCATGGTAGGGTAAGAGTGTATGCAAAAAAAAAAAAAAAAAAAAAAAAAAAAAAAAAAAAAAAAAAAAAAAAACGGACTACCATCCCGTTTTCATTCTATGTTCATTTTATGTTTTTGTTATTTTTCATTTATTAGCTTAAGTCGAGTCTAGTCTTGGCTTAGCAACGCCACATTGTACATGTAATTAACCAAGATTGTTAACTCGCCACCAGTAAAACTTCCTTTATCCAACAAAACCGTGTATTTCATATCCCTACACCTAACGTTACAACTTTTTAAAAGACCTCTTTGATAGTTTATCCTAGGTGCTTACGCCATGTGGTGGAGGTTTGATAATTTCCCAAGCCTATGGTAATCTATTTTGCTATGACAGGTAGTGAGAGATATCTTCCGTTTCCATATTGTAATTTGTACTTTATTACACCCGAGAGATGTGAGTATCTAAACACTATTTGTGAGGTGCTTGTGTATGACCTCCGTGCTTGTCTATTGGTCTTTAGTGGAACGATTATTTGTTGTAATTACTTTTATATTAGTGTTAAATGACCCCTAACTTGTATTTTGACTAGAATAAAAGCGCATTTGCTTGAGGACAAGCAAATCTCAAGTGTAAGGGTATATGATGAGGCGAAAAATGATCCGTTTTTAGGGGGTCATTTAAGCCGGAATTCAAATTTATTTGATCAAATATTGCCCTAAATCGTTCCTTTTGTGATTTTAGGTACTTTGGGAGTGAAATCTGGAAAAGGAAGCAATTCGGACGTTTTTGGAGCATAAAAGTGAAGAAAACGCCAAAGTCTTAATTTTCCATGCTGGGAACAGTAGGTGACGGCGTCAAGAGCAACTTCCTGACGGCGTCAAGAGCAAAATTCCATGACGATCCAGAAGAGATTTGACGGCGTCATGAAGGTAGGGCGTCAAGAGTGAAAGTCATGACGGCCTGGAAATGATTAAGTCTTGACGGCGTCAAATGTAGATCTAGGCAGTCCGAGATTAGTTTTGGCGGCGAGGTGACGGCGTCACAAGCTTTGTCTTGACGCCGTCAGACCCCTTTTCCTATATATAGTTTTCTAATTTTTACACATAAAGGAGAGAAGTTTTGGGAGAAACCCTAAGTACGATTTTGGTGTAACTTTACAGGTTTTTCAAGGGTTCCAACCCCTTGATACCTTGCATGTTTAATCAAGATAAGTGTTCTTCTAATTCAATCAATATGTCTATGTGTTGGTTGTCTATATCTTGTTCTTGTCTTAATTTCATCATGCTAGGCTAGATCTATCTTGTGTTTGCTTAGATCTAATGAAACCTAGATGTTGATTATGTGTTGATTACTTGTTTATTCTTGTCTTGGATGAATGATTTATATGTTCGGCTTAAGAAAACTGGCAGATCTCCAATTGGTAACATGCTTGAACGTCTTAAGAAACATGAACTGACGTGCACTAGGTCTTTATTGGTTGTATTTAATGCATGAGCCACTGTTTACAATCCCTATAGTTGTGCTGGGCATGGTGTAGGAGGAGATAAGAGCTCATAGAATTAGGGAGTTAAGTGTGCCACCCTATGAATGGTATTAAGGAATACGATCCGTCATCCATACAATTATAACAAGTAATTAACGTGTAAAAGATGTCTAGGGAGTAGTGAAATCTAAGTAAACACATTTTCTCCAATTACTGCTCACAACTTTAGTATAATTTAGTTTATTTTCATTTTTAGTATTTTATTTTGATTGCATCTTAGTATTGGGTTAGTTGAATAGCAACTAATTCCGCCCAAATCCTTCAAACCAGAGATTTTAACTTGCTTTTCATAAAATATAAAAATACAAAAAGAATCTTCCCTCACCTTTAGAACTAGTATTTAGGTTTTCTAATCCTAGCGACACTATTCCTAGCTGAACGATCAATCCCCCGGTACTTGTCACTATACTATACTACAATGATCAGGTACACTGCCTGGTGGGGGTTGTAAGCTTCTCAAGATCCCTTGAGAGGTAAAGCCTGGTGCGATTCCCACGTATCAAGTTTTTGGCGCCGCAGCCCGGGGAATAGTTATTGTCTAGGTTAGAATTTCTTTTTATTAGGTCTACTTGCTAGATTCCTTTCTAGTAAGATTTTATTTTTATTTTCAGTTTTTCTTTAGTCTATCTTTTTCTTTGTGCCTTTGTTAGTAAATTAAAATTCATTGACTATTCCGTTGACCAATATGGAAAACGCGAATCCACCCCTTTCCCCTAGAGAAGTGGTTGTGTTACGTGAACAAATTGAGAGTGAGATTAGGGAACTTAGGGAGCTTAATAAGTTGATTAAGGTTGAGCTCGAACATGCATTTAGTGACCTAGCGACCGCCTTGTATTCAAATGAGGACCTAGGGCCTAATGACTGTGTGAACGTTATTGAGGGATTTGAAGAGGGGGAAATAGATCCGAAGCTTAATGATTATTTTAATCTATATCCCACTAAGGAAGAGATTGCATATTATAATAATCTTATCGATAACCTGCGATCTCCTTTTACTATAATTGAACCTAAGATAAAGAGAGGCGATCCTAAGAATGCTAAGATACCATGTATGATTGGGTATAGGCACATTAGCAATGCTTACATTGACTTTAAATCTCCAATCAACATTATGTCCTCAACTGTTTATAATGATATAGTGAAAACAAGACTTGAACCTAGAAGAGATCCCAAATACCCCGGTGGAGTTTGTAACTTTGTCGGAAGAGTCAAGGGTCTACATGTCTTTGTTGGTAATTTCACTTTTGTCACCGACTTTATGATTGTGGAAGATCTTGCTAATGTTATTGATTGTCGGTTATCAAATGTTGTGTTTGGCAAACCGTTTGTTGAGGAGTCTAAGTTGGAATATGATGAGATGGAAGGAACGATTCGATTCGCAAGAAGCACCGATAGTATCACTTATAGGATGCCTAATAGGATGAAAGAATTTCGCTTTATATCCCGGTTTGATAAGGACAACGTTGGTGCTTTTGAGGACATCAACGAAGAGGATAAGAGAAAGGGCATGGATTATGTATGGGAAAAAAGGAGTCTTTATTACAAAGATTGCTTGGCCTTAGGACCAAGGTATAAAGTCGATAAAGAATTTGCCCAAATGATTATGGGGGCGGTTGAGAAAAAGGTGATTGGTTTCTACAAAGAATATCTACAATCGGAGAGTGAAACCAATGATGAGGTCACACATTAACCCATGACCTTGAGTCTAGCTACAAGACTCGTAAATAAAGAAAAGCGCTTCTTGGGAGGCAACCCATGTTTTGTGTGATTTTATTTATTTATTTGTTATTTGCTTCCGTATGCATGCTTTATTTTTATTGTTGGTAGATCATGTTTCTCAATTAAAAAGTGGAAATACTTTACTTTGTTGTTTAGCCTAGTCTTAACTCCACCTAAAAGTATTTTTGCAAAAGATAAGTGTAAGGGGAAACCCCAAATATGTTTTTAAGAAACAAAACCGATCATGATTCTCCACAATATTAAATGAACATGTATATTCGTACCTGTTAGAGTCAAATGCTTGTATTGAGTCATAATGAAGTTTTGCAGGATTTTCCAGGAAGTAGGACCAAGTTTTTCCAGAAATTTTCCGGAAACTTAACATAAGAATTTCTGCAGGTCAATTCTGACGGCGTCAGGAGTTTACTCTTGACGGCGTCAGGTGTAAAAATCTGGAAATTTTACCGGTTTTGTTTTTCTAACGGAGTCTTATGGTTTTTGTGAATTATTAAGTTTTATAATCTCCAGGAGATCTGCAAACTTCATTCCACAAGCATTATATCTTATCTTGTTTTCTAGGATTTAGTAACTTATATAGGATGCCGCCGATTTTACGCGTGGTTGTCTTGTCTATTTTGTCAGGTTTTACAGGTTATGTATGACAAGAAGATGATTTATATTCTGGATGGGAAGCTTTGATTGTTCATTTTCTTGGAGGAAGATTTAACCTGGCCACCTAATTATCCATACCGAGCGAATCAGGGGAGTATTTGATTTCATTCTCTTTACTTTTTCACTTTTATATTCTTTACTTGAACATTGAGGACAATGTTCATCCTAAGTGTAAGGGGAGGGTAAAAAGATGATACCTTACATATGCACTTTCGCTTGAGTTTGTTTTGTTTAATGGTAGATGTGTAATAAAACTATGAGAAATACTTGTTAGTGTAATTTTAGCGCCAAATTTAAAATTTTTTACAACATTTAGGAGTGAAACTTTAGCCATAGCAAGCGTCTCATGGATAGGATATTGTATGACTAGCACAAAACCGCACCATTCAGAAAAATTTTCCACCCAAATATGTGAGGTTCGCCTTTAGATTTGATAGGAAAAGCATTTATTATTAGTGCTTATGAGTGTACCGGTAGTATTTAGATTCTAGAACTTGCGTTAGTGATGCATCCCGAGACCGCTAGTGAGACTACATTCGTGTGGTAGGATTTACTACATGATAAGAGGCATTAGGATTACCCTTGTGTTAAACCCGTATTATAATTAGTTGACCATTTAAGTCATATTACTTGGCTAGTTAAGTCAACTAATTTTTTCCAAACCCTTAGCGTTGTATGTTGACATAAATAATGCCTAAAAAACATTATTAAGTTTTTATCAATATCTCTATGTTTTGATCATTACAAAATACAACCTCAAAAAACTAAAACTTATGACATAAACAAGTATTTGGTGATTAATATTTCTCTTTACATCCAAATCACTTAAGGTATGAATAAACAAAGTGTTTAGTGCAATGTATGATCAAAGGGGTATTTAATTAACTAATACAAAGTTTATTTAATTATATAATCTTATTATATATTTTTGAAAAACACTTTTGGTAATAAGGAAAAATGTTTTAATCATACTAAATATGTGATTTCAAATATTTAACCAAAATCAGTTAGTTTTTCACCAAATAAACTTTCCCCACTAAAAGACAAAGTTTCTGGCCGTTTCAGCTGGGCGGCCCCCTTAATTATAAAGGGCGGTCCCCTTAAAATTAAGGGGACCGGCCATGATTTAAGGGGACCGGCCACGCTCCTCTGTCAGAAACTTTTGCCTATAAATACCACCTTAAACCTGGATTTTTTCCCCACCTTTTGCACTCCAGAACTTTCTGTTCTAGATCTCCATTTCCAATCTATAAATCCTTTGATCATACATTCTTAAATCTTTGTTTCAAAGTGATCCATACATAATCCATTCAAGTGCAAGAGAAGAATACTTCTATCCCTCAAGACAAGAAGTATTACAACTAGTTGTGATCTCCACATCTAAGTTGTTTGAGCATCATCATTGATTATTATTTCATAGTGTGATTAGTTGTGAATATTTGTTAGAGAATAGTTGTGAAAAAGATAAGTTAGGAAGAAGATTGGTGTGTAGAAGAATTGGTGTGTAGAAGTATTGGTGTGTAGAAGATTGGTGTGTAGATTAATGGTGTGTAGAAGATAGGTGTGAAAGAAGTGGTGTGATTAAGTAGTGAATTGGTGTGTAGTAGTTGTGATCTAGGTGTGAAGATATTGTGGTGTGTAAATTGGTGTGTAAGGTTTTCTCCGCCATAAGGGAGCTTGTTGATATAGTGAAGAAAACTCTCGAGTTAGGTGCTCGGGGAGTGGAGTAGGGCATGGAAGGTGCCTTGTAGCCGAACCACTATAAATCGCTTGTCTCTCGGTTTGATCTTTCCATCTTTTACTTATTTCATTACTTACATAATTATTGCTTCATAGTATATATACTTAGTGTTGTTCATATTGTGTATAACTAGATTTCATATACCATCGAATCTATATTTTATAAATCAACGAAAACTTTTAAACAATTTGTTTTATAACAATTAAAACGACGTAAAACTATTCAACCCCCCTTCTAGTTTTCCACATTGTACTCATTTTTAGTACACGAAACCCCTAGTACACCCCTCCGAGCCTATCTTTTTGTTTCTAACTTTAAGCATCTTACTTAAAGGAAGAATTTGTTACACCCCACTTAAATGTACAACCAAATCGCCTTAGCCTTCCGTGTATGCGCTCATTTTTAGTGCATTATTGTTATTTGTTAAACCTTAAGTTAACTATCTAATTGATTACATGGTTGCTAAGTCGAGTCATATCCTTGTACATATTGTTTTGGGACGATTGCGACTCATGGGTAAGTACTTATTTTATGGAGTAATGGGGAAGAACATCATTTATTACCCCCATATGTACGTTAATCTTAAAAGTGCTCCAAGTGTTTTGATTATCCTTGTACATATTGTTTTGGGACGATTTTGGTGCGAATTTTACAGGTTTTTCAAGGGTTCCAAGCCCTTGATACCTTTCATGTGTAATTGAGATAAGTGTTCTTTTAATTCAATCAATATGTCTATGTGTTGGTTGTCTATATCTTGTTCTTGTCTTAATTCCATCATGCTAGGCTAGATCTATCTTGTGTTTGCTTGGATCTAATGAAACCTAGATGTTAATTATGTGTTGATTACTTGTTTATACTTGTCTTGGATGAATGATTTATATGTTAGGCTTAAGAAAACTGACAGATCTCCAAATGGTAACATGCTTGAACGTCTTAGGAAACATGAACCTATTGCACTAAGGTCTTTATTGGTTGTATTTAATGCATGAGCCACTGTTTACAATCCCTATAGTTGTGCTGGGCATGGTGTAGGAGGAGATAAGAGCTCATAGAATTGAGGAGTTATGTGCGATACCCCATGAATGGTATTAAGGAATACGATCCGTCATCCATGCAATTATAACAAGTAATTAACGTGTAAAAGATGTCTAGCGAGTAGTGAAATCTAAGTAAACACATTTTCTCCACTTATTGCTCACAATTTTAGTATAATTTAGTTTATTTTCATTTCTAGTATTTTATTTTGATTGCATCTTTAGTATTGGGTTAGTTGATTAGCAACTAATTCCGCCCAAATCCTTCAAACCCGAGATTTTTACTTGCTTTCTAAAAAAATATAAAATACAAAGATAATCATCCCTCACCTTTAGAACTAGTATTTAGGCTTTCTAATCCTAGCGACACTATTCCTAAGCTGAACGATCAATCCCCCGGTACTTGTCACTATACTATACTACAACGATCAGGTACACTGCCTGGTGGGGGTTGTAAGCTTCTCAAGATCCCCTGAGAGGTAAAGCCTGTTGCGATTCCCACGCATCAATATTCTACCACCATCTTAGAAAAATTACTTCGTTGATACCACCCTATAAATTGATATCAAATCTTCTTTACCAAGCTTCATCTCAAACCACTAAAACTCATCAAACCAAAATGAAGGACACAAGCCTCGTTCGTCTTTTCACCATCATTATCTTCACAACCATTGCAACCACAAGCTCATTTACAGATCTTGATACACTTTTAAAGCTCAAATCATCCTTAGTTACATCACAAGCACCCTCATCAGCATTATAAGATTGAATACCATCTAAAACTTTTAAGAAACACAATACTACGTGACTAAACCGAACATCACATTATCGGTCCTAAATTATACATAGCCTGATCACCTATGTCTAATTCAGGAGGGATCATGTTATGCTGGGAGCAGTCACTTGTATGTTTTCTTAGAAACAAACTTCTCACCTATAATCATAAAACAAATTTCGTGTGAGTATAGGCAATTTAAAAGTATTCATACGATAGAGTACGACAATTAATCACTCTTACTCTACCTTTCCCACATAAAAGTAAACCTCATCCTACGCCATACACTGAAATGACAAATCAAACTACATCACTCTAGTCCTCATAAGTAACCACACCTCTTCATCGACACCACTCCAACATATAACACACATAGAACTTCGGGACGAAGTTCCCCGTAAGGGGTAGAGACTGTAACAATTCACATTTTCAGGTTAACTACTATTCCCGAAAAATTTTACTATTCACTTTTACTATTCATTTTCCCAAAATTTGATTTTTATTTCATATTCTCGTGTGATAAATCATTTACATGGCAAATTAAAAGTTTGACACTCATCAGATCATTTTTGCGAAAGTTATTAAGGAATTACACGTTTTAGGGTAAAACGTCATTCAAAAATTCCACACACAACGAAACTCGAAAGCGTTAATTTTCCCCGTATCAGAAAAATGTTTGATACACTCATGATTTATTTGAGAATAAATCATGACTGAGAAAAACATGACCAAATAAACCTCGACCGTGAAAAACAGGAATTTTCATTCTTAAGCGTTTTTACTCAGCCGTAACCTTAGCCTATACCTGCACCGCGTTTCTAAGATGATTTGAGATTTCACATTTTTGGAAAAAGTCAACATATTTTTCCCTCCTCCTTTGACCAAAAATCATTCCTTGATTTTATAAAGCATTCAGTGATTTTTATGCTTACGGTTTTATGTCTAAAAGACATTTAATACCAACCGACACTAGACTGAGCCCAGTCTAGACATTATAAGTCATTTTAAATCATTATTATCACATTAGAAAAGTAACATTTTCTTTTTCTCAATTTTACACAATATTCGTACGTTTTACTTATTTCGCGTTTTAGACCCGTGTTTCCAGTTTTAGCAGGGTTTTAGCACCCCAATGGAACCTACCACTCATTTTATATTTTATTATGGAGTATATTGACAAGTTTAATCATTCTTCCAAGTTTCGTATTTTTACGATACCCGGTTCTACGTTTCGTGACAACAACTTACAGTTAGCAATTTACGGGTCCAAAACTAGCTCCATAAGTAGGATAATACCAAAACCCACCAAGTCATCTATCCTATCCATTGTGAACCGCCTCTAGGGGGGATTCACACCCTTGTGTGTCATGATCTCATGCATAAAGCCCTTGGATGAGTACAAGTGTTCAACTTGCTCTCCAACTGTTGACAAGTCAAGGAAATGTAACCTCCTCAAGCTACTATAAAAGCCCCTCTCCCCCTCCTATTGCCGTCCCATATCTCACCCAAAACCACCCTTTCATTAGCTAGTTTACTTCAAACTTTATTCAAGAAATCAAGTACTAAAACCCTAGTTTGGTTTTAAGTAATCAAACTACTTCCAATCTTTTGAAACTTTGGTGATTTCTCTTGAGTTTGAATCCACTCAAGTCACCTCAACTTTCATCATCTCTCTTTCAAGAATACAAGGGTAGAAAGATTTCATGAAGTGAAGTAGGGTAAAGCTAAAGTCTATCAAAGTCCTTACCTTACATGTTAACTTCCTTTCTTAATTGAAAGCCAAAAGTTGTAAGCAAAACCCTAACATACTTCTTGTTAAATATCATAATCATGTTATTTACATATCATTCATGCTATATTATGTCTTGTGATCATGTCCATGATGTATAAAAATGGGTAAAACAAGTTATAATAAATGATTGTTAAGTTAAGTTATTTAAACAAGTAAACTAGTGACTTTCTTGGTGAAATCTGATCAAAATGGTAAAATTATGATATTGGATCATTACATATTGTAGTAGAGGACTTAACAAAGAAAACATAGCAATTTTAACCACCTAAAACGAGTACCCGAGTCAAAAGTTATGACCATTTGAAGTTACCAAAACTTTGCGGCAAGACTGCCTAAATACTTTCTGTGACAGAACATAAAACACGCAAAAAGAGGCCCTTCTGGTCCGTTTCACGAAAAAGTAAAAGCACGAAAGTTGTCCGGAATCACGTTTTCTTCAAAAACTCGGGAGCACGTCTCCAGAAAACCAATAACGAATGAGATTTTCTTTAGTTTCTTAACAGCTATTTTATATATATAAGTCACTATAAAATCGTTGTGGTTTAATAAGACCAAGAGGTCTAATGACCTAGATTCAAAACCACAACCATGGCTAAAGCCAAGGTTGAGTCTCAAGACCATGGAACAATAACCAAAGGTCATGGCAAGGCCATGACTAAATGACCATATAAACTTACCTAGGCGAAAACATGAGCTAAAGAGTTAGCGATAACTTAAACATACAATTTGGATCTACTCCATTAAAAGAACCATGAGATATTACAAGTAATTGTCATACAAGGCTTAAGAAACTTACCCTAATAACAATCTTCATGTGAAGATAAACCTTCCTAAGTTTATTCAAATATTAGACATGTAACTTTTCGGATCAAAACTTATATATATATATATATATATATATATATATATATATATATATATATATATATATATATATATATATATATATATATATATATATATATATATATATTATCAACTACTACAATAGTAGGGAGCCTGTTGCGATTCCCACGCATCAATATTCTACCACCATCTTAGAAAAATTACTTCGTTGATACAACCCTATAAATTGATATCATATCTTCTTTACCCAGCTTCATCTCAAACCACTAAAACTCATCAAACCAAAATGAAGGACACAAGCCTCGTTCGTCTTTTCACCCTCATTATCTTCACAACCATTGCAACCACAAGCTCATTAACAGATCTTGATGCATTTTTAAAGCTCAAATCATCCTTAGTTACATCACAAGCACCCTTATCAGCTTTACAAGATTGAATACCATCTAAAACTTTTAAGAAACACAATACTACGTGACTAAACCGAACATCACATTATCGGTCCTAAATTATACATAGCCTGATCACCTATGTCTAATTCAGGAGGGATCATGTTATGCTGGGAGCAGTCACTTGTATGTTTTCTTAGAAACAAACTTCTCACCTATAATCTTAAAACAAATTTCGTGTGAGTATAGGCAATTCAAAAGTATTCATACGATAGAGTACGACAATTAATCACTCTTACTCTACCTTTCTCACATAAAAGTAAACCTCATCTTACGCCATACACTGAAATGACAAATCAAACTACATCACTCTAGTCCTCATAAGTAACCACACCTCTTCATCGACACCACTCCAACATATAACACACATAGAACTTCGGGACGAAGTTCCCAGTAAGGGGTAGAAACTATAACAATTCACATTTTCAGGTTAATTACTATTCCCGAAAAATTTTACTATTCATTTTCCCAAAATTTGATTTTTATTTCATATTCTCGTGTGATAAATCATTTCCATGGCAAATTAAAAGTTTGACACTCATCAGATCATTTTCGCGAAAGTTATTAAGGAATTACACGTTTTAGGGTAAAACGTCATTCAAAAATTCTACGCACAACGAAACTCGACCGCATTAATTTTCCCCGTATCAGAAAAATGTTTGATACACTCATGATTTATTTGAGAGTAAATCATGACTGAGAAAAACATGACCAAATAAACCTCGGCCGTGAAAAACAGGAATTTTCATTCTTAAGCGTTTTTACTCAGCCGTAACCTTAGCCTATACCTGCACCGCGTTCTCAGACGATTTGAGTTTTCACATTTTTGGAAAAAGTCAACATATTTTTTCCTCCTCCTTTGACCAAAAATCATTCCTTGATTTTATAAAGCATTCATTGATTTTTAGGCTTACGGTTTTATGTCTAAAAGACATTTAATACCAACCGACGCTAGACTGAGCCCAGTCTAGATATTATAAGTCATTTTAAATCATTATTATCACATTAGAAAAGTAACATTTTACTTTTCTCAATTTTACACAATATTCGTACGTTTTACTTATTTCGCGTTTTAGACCCGTGTTTCCAGTTTTAGCAGGGTTTTAGCACCCCAATGGAACCTACCACTCATTTTATATTTTATTATGGAGTATATTGACAAGTTTAATCATTCTTCCAAGTTTCGTATTTTTACGATACCCAGTTCTACGTTTCGTGACAACAACTTACGGTTAGCAATTTACGGGTCCAAAACTAGCTCCATAAGTAGGATAATACCAAAACCCACCAAGTCATCTATCCTATCCATTGTGAACCACCTCTAGGGGGGATTCACACCCTTGTGTGTAATGATCTCATGCATAAAGCCCTTGGATGAGTACAAGTGTTCAACTTGCTCTCCAAGTGTTGACAAGTCAAGGAAATGTAACCTCCTCAAGCTACTATAAAAGCCCCTCTCCCCCTCCTATTGCCGTCCCATATCTCACCCAAAACCACCCTTTCATTAGCTAGTTTACTTCAAACTTTATTCAAGAAATCAAGTACTAAAACCCTAGTTTGGTTTTAAGTAATCAAACTACTTCCAATCTTTTGAAACTTTGGTGATTTCTCTTGAGTTTGAATCCACTCAAGTCACCTCAACTTTCATCATCTCTCTTTCAAGAATACAAGGGTAGAAAGATTTCATGAAGTGAAGTAGGGTGAAGCTAAAGTCTATCAAAGTCCTTACCTTACATGTTAACTTCCTTTCTTAATTGAAAGCCAAAAGTTGTAAGCAAAACCCTAACATACTTCTTGTTAAATATCATAATCATGTTATTTACATATCATTCATGCTATATTATGTCTTGTGATCATGTCCATGATGTATAAAAATGGGTAAAACAAGTTATAATAAATGATTGTTAAGTTAAGTTATTTAAACAAGTAAACTAGTGACATTCTTGGTGAAAGCTGATCAAAATGGTAAAATTATGATATTGGATCATTACATATTGTAGTAGAGGACTTAACAAGGAAAACATAGCAATTTGAACCACCTAAAATGAGTACCCGAGTCAAAAGTTATGACCATTTGAAGTTACCAAAACTTTGCGGCAAAACTGCCTAAATACTTTCTGTGACAGAACATAAAACACGCAAAAAGAGGCCCTTCAGGTCCATTTCACGAAAAAGTTAAAGCACGAAAGTTGTCCGGAATCACGTTTTCTTCAAAAACTCAGGAGCACGTCTCCAGAAAACCAATAACGAATGAGATTTTCTTCAGTTTCTTAACAGCTATTTTATATATATAAGTCACTATAAAATCATTGTGGTTTAATAAGACCAAGAGGTCTAATGACCTAGATTCAAGACCACAACCATGGCTAAAGCCAAGGTTGAGTCTCAAGACCATGGAACAATAACCAAAGGTCATGGCAAGGCCATGACTAAATGACCATATAAACTTACCTAGGCGAAAACATGAGCTAAAGAGTTAGCGATAACTTAAACATACAATTTGGATCTACTCCATTAAAAGAACCATGAGATATTACAAGTAATTGTCATACAAGGCTTAAGAAACTTACCCTAATAACAATCTTCATGTGAAGATAAACCTTCCTAAGTTTATTCAAATATTAGACATGTAACTTTTCGGATCAAAACTTATATATATGTATATATATATATATATTTTATCAACTACTACAATAGTAGGGAGCCTCATGTGAGGAGTTCATTATGTAAGCCGTCGAGATGAGTTGTGGATTTACGAGTTAAAGTGTCCTGGCTCCTCGAACGTTTACTACATGACTTCTGAATTATGTCGGCCCGAATGGTAGTAAACGATATATAAACTATACATGTTTCATGAACCATTTCTTTTCATATACTTACACTATACAAAGTACCACATCATGGACTAAATGCAATACATATATAGGCAATTCTTCGTATTCTTAGACATTATTCCAAACCTAAGTTACTACAATTATTCTAGGTTGCTCGTAGAAGTTCTCACGGCATATCCATCATTCTCATTATACATCATCCAACTCACGGTGAGTTCATAGCCCCACTTTCCATTACTTAATTGTTTTACAAACCCTTGGGGGGAATACATGCTATTATTTTTCAACCGAACACAATGCTTTTAAATTGTATGCTTGCCTGATTGTTTTATTATCACTAAGTACCATCCTTGCCAATCCAAGATCCCTTATTATGAACCATTTAATCACTAGTGATAGTGAGCGTGAATATTGTGAACAGGCCTATTGGGATTGACGAATCCCATTTGTGTTGACTAAGTTCAAACAAATGCATTAATATTTGAAACATAAGTATGACGGCAAAGTACCTATCGGGATAACTCCGCCGATTGATATTGGTACCCGTTAACGTTTTGGTGTCATAAGCTTTGTGTTATAATACCTGTTTTATTTTCCAACCATTGGTGTGAGTTTATAGCTCACACTACCAACATATTGTGTTCAACCATTAAACAAACTCTATGAATATCACTCAACCTTTGTGTTGACCTCTTAAGCATGTATTTCAGGTCCATGATGATCAAGGATGGCACGGAAGGGCACGGATATTCAAGAGGGCTATAAATTTTATTATCATTCAAAAACTCATTTAATGTAAATTGTAAACATGGAACCATCTGGGACCTCATTTTGTAATCTCTGATATTTATAAAATTTGAATGATAAATCTTTTAAAACGACTCAATTAGAGTTCGTTTTCTATTATTGTGACTGTTGTGCCGTCGAGTAACACCCAGTTTGAATTCCGCTGCATCCATGAATTGGGGGTGTTACAGATTGTTACCAGAGCCATGGTTTTAGAGAAACGGGTCTACTTGAGACCTAAACTGTAACTACAATTACAAGCAAAAACATTTTTTATAGCCTTCCGCTCTCCGTGTCTTCCATCCTCCAGACGATTATGGACTTAGTAAGCATTTTATACTACATAAACATATTAGTTTATATACACTTGTCACATTTTGAGCACTTCCCATAAACATTGAATTGTTTTAACATAGTAATTCTTCTCATAGAAATCATGTGCGTACCCACTTCTCCCGACTATGTTCCCACTCTACCTAATAACTTCCAAGTCTTACCACCCTCACCCGAGTTCGGATTTGACTTCGTAAATGCCTTCGCTTCCGATGACGAAGAAGAACTTTTCGAAGATTCAACCGACGAAGAAGAGGAGGAACCAATGCCAACTAATTTTGCGTCAAATACTTCTAATTATTTTGAACAAAATTGGGTTGAGGCAGACTCCGAGGAGGATAATGAGTATGAATATGTACTAGCACCATTACCACCACCACTATCACTTCCCTTTGATATCCCTACATGTGATGAATTGGATCACTCATTATGGATCGTATCACGACCACCATTGATCCAACAAGAAAGTCAGCATGGGAACTACAGCCTCTCAAACTTCATTGACTCATACCCCTATGACACACTAAACCAAGAAGTTGCCAATCAATCAGAGCTGCTCGGACCTTCTAACCCGCAATAGACTAGTGTGAAGATACTAGTTATCTTTTGTACTACTATACTGATTAGACTCAGTTAGTAAATGTTATGAAATCCATGTAATAACCAGCGATAGTAAAAACGTTGTAATTACTAAACTGAAAGTATCAGTTAGTAAATTTTGAAGAAGCTTGTAAAATGTTTCGATTTTGTAAATCAACCAACGTTGTATGAATAAAACTCTTGTTTTATACTATCATGTGTTATGCCTTTAAATCTTCAACATAATTATTCTATCATTTCCCATCAAAAATCATGCTTATTTCACAACTCTCTACTCACGACGTACTTTTTATATAATAGAATCATGGCGCCAACAAAGAAGACACCACCAGCAATGACTCAAGCTGATATTCGCAAACTAGTTAAAGATAGTGTAAATGCAGCACTCACAACTGAACGAGCAGCCGTAGCTGCAAAAGCTGCAGCAGCCGCTGAAGCCGTTACAGCTGCTGATGCTGCAGCAGCTGCTGAAGCCGCCACAGCTGCGAAAGTTGCTAGAGCTGCAGAAGCTGCCAGAATTGCCACAGCCACACTTAACACCGGAGGACCAAACCCAACTAGTCCTCCAGTGATAAATGTTGATTCGGTACCTAAGGGCTGCTCATTCATGTCCTATTTGAAATACGAGCCCATAAAATTCAAGGGTACTGAAGGAGCCGTAGGTTTGACTCGCTGGTTTGAGAAAGCGGAGTCAGTATTTTTGGTCAGCAAATGTACTGAGAGTGATAAAGTTCAATATGCCACTAGTACACTGCTGGATGAAGCATTATCATGGTGGAATTCAATATCTCAACTAATAGGCATTGAAAATGCTTATAAGATTTCTTGGGATAACTTGAAGAAGATGATGATCAAAGAGTACTGCCCCCGCAGTGAAATGCAGAAGTTAGAAGTGGAATTTTGGGACCATGTTGTTAAAGGAAATGACATCATAACTTACAACCGTCGATTCCAAGAATTGAGGATTCTATGTCCAACAATGGTTTCAACCAAAGAGAAATTATTGGAACGATATATCTGGGGACTTCCACCAAGTATACAAGGGAATGTAACTTCAACCAATCCCAAGGAACTTGATGAAGCTATGAGGATGTCTCGCAGCCTCATGGATCAAGTGGTGCGTACAGCAGAAACCCGAAGACAAAACAACACCAACAACACCAACAACTCCAACTACCATAACAACAATAACAATAGGAATAACAACAACAAGCGACCATGGGATGGTAACCGTAGAAGTAACAGTAACAACAACAACAACCCAAATCAAAACAACAATCATCATAACCAGCAAAACAAAAGACAAGAAGCTGCAAGGGCTTATGTTGCTGCACCAGCCGGAGGTAAATACATTGGGACTCTACCACAGTGTACCAAGTGCAACTACCATCATGAAGGTCCTTGCCCGGCCAAGTGCAACAATTGCCAAAAGCCAGGACATCTTGCCAAGGATTGTAGAAGAAATACTGTAGCTACTGGTAGCGATACACCGCCGATAGTTATATGCTTTGGGTGTGGAGAAAGTGGACATTACAAGAATCGATGTCCCCAAAACCAAGGTCAACAAGTTGAAGACAACCAGGGGAGAGCATATATGTTAGGAGGAGAAGGAGCTTATCAGAATCTCAACAACACTGCAGAACAATGAAGTTTAGAACTTAGCAGTCATATTTATTTATGCACTATGTTATACTACGTGTATGTCATCCCTGGTAATGGGAGTTTTTATGACTTAAGAATATTTTCTGTTCAATAAACAACTCTTTGTGATAATTTTCATCTACTGTATTTTTATCTCCAAACCAATTTGATTGGTTAGTAGACTATTACCATTCTATAAGGTTTACCCAGTTATCCTATAAAGCATTCAACAAATTTTACTTCAAGCTATTTTACTACCACTTTATTGTTTCACATCATTTTACTCCAAGATATTCTACCACCATCTTAGAAAAATTACTTCGTTGATACCACCCTATAAATTGATATCATATCTTCTTTACCCAGCTTCATCTCAAACCACTAAAACTCATCAAACCAAAATGAAGGACACAAGCCTCGTTCGTCTTTTCACCATCATTATCTTCACAACCATTGCAACCACAACCTCATTAACAGATCTTGATGCACTTTTAAAGCTCAAATCATCCTTAGTTACATCACAAGCACCCTCATCAGCTTTACAAGATTGAATACCATCTAAAACTTTTAAGAAACACAATACTACGTGACTAAACCGAACATCACATTATCGGTCCTAAATTATACATAGCCTGATCACCTATGTCTAATTCAGGAGGGATCATGTTATGCTGGGAGCAGTCACTTGTATGTTTTCTTAGAAACAAACTTCTCACCTATAATCTTAAAACAAAATTCGTGTGAGTATAGGCAATTCAAAAGTATTCATACGATAGAGTACGACAATTAATCACTCTTACTCTACCTTTCCCACATAAAAGTAAACCTCATCTTACGCCATACACAGAAATGACAAATCAAACTACATCACTCTAGTCCTCATAAGTAACCACACCTCTTCATCGACACCACTCCAACATATAACACACATAGAACTTCGGGACGAAATTCCCCGTAAGGGGTAGAAACTATAACAATTCACATTTTCAGGTTAATTACTATTCCCGAAAAATTTTACTATTCACTTTTACTATTCATTTTCCCGAAATTTGATTTTTATTTCATATTCTCGTGTGATAAATCATTTCCATGGCAAATTAAAAGTTTGACACTCATCAGATCATTTTCGCGAAAGTTATTAAGGAATTACACGTTTTAGGGTAAAACGTCATTCAAAAATTCCACGCACAACGAAACTCGACCGCGTTAATTTTCCCCATATCAGAAAAATGTTTGATACACTCATGATTTATTTTAGAATAAATCATGACTGAGAAAAACATGACCAAATAAACCTCGGCCGTGAAAAACAGGAATTTTCATTCTTAAGCGTTTTTACTCAGCCGTAACCTTAGCCTATACCTGCACCGCGTTTTTAAGACGATTTGAGTTTTCACATTTTTGGAAAAAGTCAACATATTTTTTCCTCCTCCTTTGACCAAAAATCATTCCTTGATTTTATAAAGCATTCATTGATTTTTAGGCTTACGGTTTTATGTCTAAAAGACATTTAATACCAACCGACACTAGACTGAGCCCAGTCTAGACATTATAAGTCATTTTAAATCATTATTATCACATTAGAAAAGTAACATTTTACTTTTCTCAATTTTACACAATATTCGTACGTTTTACTTATTTCGCGTTTTAGACCCGTGTTTCCAGTTTTAGCAGGGTTTTAGCACCCCAATGGAACCTACTACTCATTTTATATTTTATTATGGAGTATATTGACAAGTTTAATCATTCTTCCAAGTTTCGTATTTTTACGATACCCGGTTCTACGTTTCGTGACAACAACTTACGGTTAGCAATTTACGGGTCCAAAACTAGCTCCATAAGTAGGATAATACCAAAACCCAACAAGTCATCTATCCTATCCATTGTGAACCACCTCAAGGGGGGGATTCACACCCTTGTTTGTCATGATCTCATGCATAAAGCCCTTGGATGAGTACAAGTGTTCAACTTGCTCTCCAAGTGTTGACAAGTCAAGGAAATGTAACCTCCTCAAGCTACTATAAAAGCCCCTCTCCCCCTCCTATTTCCGTCCCATATCTCACCCAAAACCACCCTTTCATTAGCTAGTTTACTTCAAACTTTATTCAAGAAATCAAGTACTAAAACCCTAGTTTGGTTTTAAGTAATCAAACTACTTCCAATCTTTTGAAACTTTGGTGATTTCTCTTGAGTTTGAATCCACTCAAGTCACCTCAACTTTCATCATCTCTCTTTCAAGAATACAAGGGTAGAAAGATTTCATGAAGTGAAGTAGGGTGAAGCTAAAGTCTATCAAAGTCCTTACCTTACATGTTAACTTCCTTTCTTAATTGAAAGCCAAAAGTTGTAAGCAAAACCCTAACATACTTCTTGTTAAATATCATAATCATGTTATTTACATATCATTCATGCTATATTATATCTTGTGATCATGTCCATGATGTATAAAAATGGGTAAAACAAGTTATAATAAATGATTGTTAAGTTAAGTTATTTAAACAAGTAAACTAGTGACTTTCTTGGTGAAATCTGATCAAAATGATAAAATTATGATATTGGATCATTACATATTGTAGTAGAGGACTTAACAAGGAAAACATAGCAATTTGAACCACCTAAAACGAGTACCCGAGTCAAAAGTTATGACCATTTGAAGTTACCAAAACTTTGCGGCAAGACTGCCTAAATACTTTCTGTGACAGAACATAAAACACGCAAAAAGAGGCCCTTCTGGTCCATTTCACGAAAAAGTTAAAGCACGAAAGTTGTCCGGAATCACGTTTTCTTCAAAAACTCGGGGGCACGTCCCCAGAAAACTAATAACGAATGAGATTTTCTTTAGTTTCTTAACAGCTATTTTATATATATAAGTCACTATAAAATCGTTGTGGTTTAATAAGACCAAGAGGTCTAATGACCTAGATTCAAGACCACAACCATGGCTAAAGCCAAGGTTGAGTCTCAAGACCATGGAACAATAACCAAAGGTCATGGCAAGGCCATGACTAAATGACCATATAAACTTACCTAGGCGAAAACATGAGCTAAAGAGTTAGCGATAACTTAAACATACAATTTGGATATACTCCATTAAAAGAACCATGAGATATTACAAGTAATTGTCATACAAGGCTTAAGAAACTTACCCTAATAACAATCTTCATGTAAAGATAAACTTTCCTAAGTTTATTCAAATATTGGACATGTAACTTTTCGGATCAAAACTTATATATATATATATATATATATATATATATATATATATATATATATATATATATATATATATATATATATATATATATATATATTATCAACTACTACAGTAGTAGGGAGCCTCATGTGATGAGTTCATTATGTAAGCCGTCGAGATGAGTTGTGGATTTACGAATTAAAGTGTCCTGGCTCCTCGAACATTTACTACATGACTTCTGAATTATGTCAGCCCGAACGGTAGTAAACGATATATAAACTATACATGTTTCATGAACCATTTCTTTTCATATACTTACACTATACAAAGTACCACATCATGGACTAAATGCAAGACATATATAGGCAATTCTTCGTATTCTTAGATATTATTCCAAACCTAAGTTACAACAATTATTCTAGGTTGCTCGTAGAAGTTCTCACGGCATATCCATCATTCTCATTATACATCATCCAACTCACGGTGAGTTCATAGCCCCACTTTCCATTACTTAATTGTTTTACAAACCCTTGGGGGGAATACATGCTATTATTTTTCAACCGAACACAATGCTTTTAAATTGTATGCTTGCCTGATTATTTTATTATCACTAAGTACCATCCTTGCCAATCCAAGATCCCTTATTATGAACCATTTAATCACTAGTAATAGTGAGCGCGAATATTGTGAATAGGCCTATTGGGATTGACGAATCCCATTTGTGTTGACTAAGTTCAAACAAATGCATTAATATTTAAAACATAAGTATGACGGCAAAGTACCTACCAGGATAACTCCGCCGATTGATATTGGTACCCGTTAACGTTTTGGTGTCATAACCTTAGTGTTATAATACCTGTTTTGTTTTCCAACCATTGGTGTGAGTCTATAGCTCACACTACCAACATATTGTGTTCAACCATTAAACAAACTCTATGAATATCACTCAACCTTTGTGTTGACCTCTTAAGCATGTATTTCAGGTCCATGATGATCAAGGATGGCACGGAAGGGCACGGATATTCAAGAGGGCTATAAATTTTATTATCATTCAAAAACTCATTTAATGTAAATTGTAAACATGGAACCATCTGGGACCTCATTTTGTAATCTCTGATATTTATATAATTTGAATGATAAATCTTTTAAAACGACTCAATTAGAGTTCGTTTTCTATTATTGTTACTGTTGTGCCGTCGAGTAACACCTAGTTTGAATTCCGCTGCATCCATGAATTGGGGGTGTTACATTCACTTAATACAGTCGCGATCAATCAACCAAAAGTTCAAGATTATATGTAAGCTCAAAACAAGATTTCACCATTATTTAGTCCGTTTAATATTTTATTTTTGAAATTACCCTTTTGTTACTATCATGTCACAAAACATATAAAACAAAAGTAATTAAATAAAATAAACAAACGACAACAATAATGGACATGCAAATAAAAATCAATTTAAAACACACAATTGATTTAATACACGATTAATAGGGTCTTCCCTAATTTTATAATTAATCAAATTTTAGTAATCTTTATTCATAATATTTACTAAACAACTTATCAATTATAATAAAATCGCATAAATAAGCATGAAATTAAACAAAACATAATCCATAACAACACATGCATAGTTTGTCATGGATGCCCTAATAGCACATATTATAAACATATAATGTCAATCAGGAACGCAACCAAACGGCATATCACCAATATTTATTTATATACACATAAATATTACATGCAACCTAGGGTTTCTACAAGTTTTTATTCAAAATTCCAAAACCCTAATTTTATTAAAAAAAATCGACATTTATAAAAAATAAATAGAAGTCGACTTATTAAAAAAAAAAAATCTAAGGTTTAAGAGAGATTTAAAAAACATAAGAACACCAAGCATGTAATAATCAAACGATTCAATTTTATGTGTTTCGGTAATATATTACATGTATTAATGGCTCTTGATGCCACTGTTAAGTGCTCATTTCGTGAATTTAATAATTATTCGTCACTAAAACAATAATTATTAATTAATTGAAACTCATACGTAAAGTGTGCAATCCCGAAGTCTCGAGTTCGAGTCCGGACATATTCATTAATTTTTATCCGTTAAAACTAAGAGTAAGCTTCTTGAGATCCATTGAGAGGTAAAACCTGTTGCGAGGGTGCAATCCCCACGTATCAGGTACTCATCTTGTCGTTCTCAAGAATCATCTCATAGACCTTGAGGTTCCAATGAGCTCGTCAAGAGGTAGTTCCACCAAATTCTTGGCTTATTCAATGGCCGTCATCTTTGGCCTCCACTTTATTGGAAGTGCTCGAAGAAACTTCCTCACATGGTTCTTGTTATAGAAGCTAGGATCTAGAGCCGTGAGGCTAGTGATAATAGCATTGAACCTTGTGTAACCATTATCAATGGTTTCTTCATCCGAGACCGTAAACTTCTCATATTGTTATATGAGCAAGTCGATCTTGCAATCTTTCACTTGAGAGTTGCCTTGATGAGTGATGATGAGAGAGTGCCAAATTTCCTTGGCGGTCTTGTAAACATGAACCCTCTCGAACCCCCTTCGAGGTAGAGCATTATAGATCAACATCTTGGCTTCATCATTCTTACCAAGCTTTCTCCTTTCATCATCATTAAGATCCAAATGTGGCTTTTTCACCAACAACTTTGTTTCTGAGTCTTCCACCATGAACTCAAAGTTGCCATTTTGGATGATTTCCCACAAATCAAGATCTTTGGACCTAACATAGGTCTCAAACCGGGTTTTCCAAAAACAAAACCCATCGGTCTCTAGCAAAGGTGGTCTTTACATAGAACATCCCTCTACATACTTCTCTTGAGCCATGGATCTATACTCAGCTTTACCAAAAATCTTTGTCAGGATTTTAGAATTTTTGGAAAAGAAGTTTTGACTTAAAATGACTTCTCGGGAAGGCTTTAACGCTAAAAAACTTGAGTATTTCGCTCTGATACCAATTGTAGAACCGTAGAGGGGGGTGGTGAATACGGTTTCTTCGGCTTTTAGATGTTTAAAAACTTTAAGCCAAAGAGAACACCAAGTGGTTGTACAATAATCCAACAACCACTAACACAACTAAAGTATATAAAGCAAGTAAGAACACAACGATATATACTGGTTCGGGATGGGGGTTTATACCATCCGTACGTCCAGTTGCGAATCCGTGACTCTGATACTATTCACTAGTATAATCCTTTCGGTGGACTACAAACCATTACAATTCACTCCACCGATATTCAACAATATCGATGCTCACAAAGAAGGAGTTACTCCCACGGTATTCCGCCCCGGAAACCACCCAAAAGAATCTCGCGATTCGACTTCACCTAAGGGTCACCAAGACCACTACCAAAACTTCCCACCGGAAGTATCAAACCCCAACTAGATCCCCAATTATCTAGGCTTGGTCACCAAGATACAAGACTTCCCTTACAAACAATTGAATGAATGAATAAGTGTTTGTTCAACCAAGTCCTAACCTAACCTAGAGACTCGATTGTAATAGAAAGGGTATAAGGAAGATGACCCTCGACACAATCATAAGAGTGGATTAAGTTCTTGTGATTCTTCCCTTGTAAGGAGATGTGTTCTTTCAAAGATGTTAGAGTGAGAATCAAGAACACAAGATTCGAGATAGAGAGATTTGAGAGTGTTTAGAGAGAAAGAATGTAGAGAGAAAGAATAATGGCAAGTGGTGAGGAATACAAGAGGCAAGGGAGGTATTTATAGGCCAAGACCCAAGCTTGGGAAAAATATACTGAGGCCGGCACGTCACCCGCGCGTGCGCCAGGACTCTGTCTCAAGTTTTCCCAAGACTTGGGTGTTAGTCCTTGTAAATACCTATCCTTGCTAAACCCCCAATTGTACTTCACACTAAACCTTAACATTAATCAATCTAAGGTTTACCAACTCAAATAGCCAATTTGGAAAATGCTTTGTGAAGTGTTATAAGAAAACCAAATACCAAGGGTAGAAGAGTAGAAAGGGTAATTTGGTAGGGGTAGAAATGGTATTCCTCAAGTGGCATAGAAAAGAGAGAAAGAATATGCTAAGGTATATTCCTCAAGGGAAGTGTGAAGAAGGTTGGGTTAAGAAAGTAACCATGGTTAGGGTTAGGTGTAGAGAACTAACCATAGTTAGGTTTGGTTAGAAGCAAACTAGGGTTTGGGTTAAGAGAGAATATTCCAAAGGTATATTCCTTTGCTTGGGGGGAAAGAATGAGATGGATGGTTGAGATGGTTTTAGTTTGAATTGGATAGTGGAGATCAAAGGGAGCCTCCTTTGGTTTTCAAATTATTTGGCATGTGAGAAATATGGAGGGTTGAGGTGGTTTTGTTTGAAATGGATGATGGAGATCAAGGGGAGCCTCCTTTGGATTTCAAAATAATTCCCATGTGTTGATTATGGATGGTTGGGATGTGTTGTAAGGGAATGAATGGTTGAGATGTAGAGTGTGTAAGGAATATAAGAGATGTGATGTTGTAAGGGATTGTGTAAGAGATTTGTGTAAGAGAATATATGATTTGGATATGATCAGTTGGCTAGTGTGTGTAGAGAGGAGATGGTTGTGAGAGTAGTGTGTGTAAATTTGAAATCAAGTGTGTGTACACAAGGTGTATAAGTGTGTATACAAAGATTGTATATGGAGAGGGAATATTTGGGAAGGATTGTGGGAGATTTGGTGGTATTAGTCATTTGTAAAAATGAGATTAAGAAGAAGATTAAGAAATAATATAATTGTCATTAAGAAGAGAATGTTTAGACAATTAAGATTATGAGTTGAGAAATTCATAGGTTACTTATAAGTTCAAGTAACATAACGTCGAGAATCCATAGTTTCATATCTCGTGACTTTCCACGACTTGACGTTCTCAACTAATACCTTGGTTCAAACAAGTTAAGTGATTTGCCTTGATGTAAAGCATAACCCAAGTGGGAAAGGATGCGTTTACGCAAAGTGACCTTTGACTTAGTTTGACCAATAAGGGAGTAAACCCGTTACGTAATTAGAGAAGACGTAAGCACCGGATATGAGCATATGAATGCTTTCACTTGATGTTACGTGAAGTATATAAGCTCCCTAAGTTTAGAAAAAGCCTTGGCTAGAGGCGATTGTTAGAAAATATGAGTTGGTGTTTTCCCGTAAATGGGTGCTTTAAAAGTTGGATCTCTCTAATCCCAAAACTCGTTTCGAGTGTTCTCAATTAAGCACATAACATATTCATACCTGTATTGAAAGATCCACATTTGTCGGGTAAGGTGATTGAGCCTAAACCGTCAGGTAATATTGACCAAGTGATTTGGTCAACAAAGTCAAACAGTCTAAGGTCAATGCTCCGTGGATAGTATAGTTTTTCCCCAGGTCGTTATGTCCCGACGAGATTGCAATGGTGCTTGAAAACGTTTATGAGAATAAGTGGCACTGAGGACAGTAACCAGAGATGATTGGGAATTGATTATGCTACTGATTTCTTGGTATTTGAACAATTGAAACAGTATTAACAATAACAGATACACAGATATAATTACACGTATGCAAATTAGAAATCAGAAATAATTGCAGACTGAAGAAAAGGTGAGCTTTTAAACAATTTACAACTACAGGGGATGCAAATGAAAATTTTACAAACTTAATTATAAAAGAAAATGAAATTAAAAAGAAAATTATTTTTTTTGAATATTTTATTATTTAACATTAATTATTTAAATAAAAACTACTACCTCCGTCCCACAATTATTGTCCACGTTTGATTTTTGAAGTCTTTATTTTGCAACTTTGACCTTAAATATTTTTATTTGTGTTATATAATACTTGATGAAAATTATATGAATGAAAATACATTTACAACTCAATCCATTTATATTTTTTGCATCAACTAATATATATCACAAAAAAAAAAATTTACGGTCAAAGTTGAAAGCCAAAGACTAAAAAAGTCAAATGTGGACAATAATTATGGGACGGAGGGAGTATTTAACTATTTAATTAAAACTAATTAACTTAAAAGCTTAATAATACAAATTTTAACTAGGAAATTGCAAAATTAATTTCTAAAAGTCTAAAATAACTTAAAATAAAATTAAAAAATTAAAAATATGTATTTTTGTCTTTTTGTGGGGTTTTTATTAATTAAATACTAATTATATTAATTAAACTATTTAAACTATTTTAAATTACTAATAATACTAAAAATTACTAGAAAATTTAAGAAAAATTTATAAATCTAATTAACCATCTCAGGAATCCTAAAAAATTATAAAAAACTTATAAAAATTATTTTTAGACTATTTTACTAATTATTTACTTATTAATTAATTAAAATCTAATTTAACTAAATTAATTATGAAAATTAGAAAATGAACAGTGGAAATTAAGAAACTATTTTCTAAAAATTCTAAATGATTTATAAAACCTAGGAAAAGTTTAAAAAGGTACTGTTGTTAATTACAAATTAATAAAACTATTTAATTACTAATATTACCTAATTATTTAATTAAACTAATATTAATTCTAATAATTACTAAATTAAAAGAGAAAAATCTAAGAAAATTACTAAAAATACTTTAAGATGAAAGAAAATTAAGAAAAATATAAAAATGAAAAATGTTTTTTCAAAAAGCTGAACAATAAGCCAAATGGCTTAAATAGAAGCTATTACTATTTTTAAATTTGGTTTTTGTTGGTTTTTCTTATTGACAGATGATTATAAGCTAAAAATAAGAAACTTTAATGAAAACACTTTTGAGATAGCTTATTAATAAGATATGTGCACCTCCTTGTGCTTAACATTGGACTTAATAGCTTATTAGGACTTTGTGATTTTTGAAAAAGCTAAGAAATGAACAAATAAGCCACAACAGATGTATAACAACTTGAAATAAGACAAATGGCACAAATAAGCACTATGGATAAGTTGTATATGAACCAATAAGCACTTAGCAAAACACTAGGCCTAAACAGGCCAAACAAAGGGGTTTTGGACCTCTGTGGGGTCCACAGAAGTCAAGGGGGTCCAAACTAAGACTTGACCTTCCAAGTTGACCTGGTCAACTTTCAAATAAGCCAATAAGCTGGGCTTATTGCTTATTTTTTAGCACTGGGTGGTGCTTGGAACTTGGGCTCAAAAACTGAGTCACTTAGTGTACTCAGGAAAATGGACAACCTAAAAGCTACTTGCAGCCCTATCAAATAAGCTTGAAATGGTCAAATAAGCCCTGATCTATCAAGATGGGTTGCTTGGATTTCCAAAAGCCAATAAGCTATGGGTGGGGCCCACTAATGAATCAGCTATGGTCTTGGGAATATTGGTCACTTATACTGATGACTCAGTATAAAGGGTTGAAATAAGCAAACTTAAAGACAAAAATAAGCTATGCTACAGTGAACTGAGATCCAATATTATTGAAGATCTAAAAAGACAAGCTGATAAGATTTCCAAAAAGCTAAAAATCAAGAGCTAAGGTTTTGGTTTGCACCCTGGAGGGGGTTTGAAACTTTGACCAATTGCACAAAGTGCCCTGGTGCAAAAGTGAAAGTTGCCCTACAGGCTTAAAGAAGTACTTGCACAAGCTTGAATAAAATACAAAAAAATAAGCTGATGGTAGGTTTTGAAAGATGAGCTGATAGACTTATGACTTGTGAAAAGCTCAGGTTCCCAATCCAATCACAAAAATCAAAACAATTCTTCCCATTTTTGGTTTTCTGAGACAAGAGTATTTTTGACTTTTTGAAATTATGAACCAAGTTGACTTTTATGAACTTAGACCTTGATTTTAGGAATGATTAAGGTTTAATAAGCTGTATTAAGTCTAAAATAAGCTACACCACTCACTTGTGAATGGAAATGGGGCATAAGCCACTCTTTAACCAACACAGAGGGTTAATTAGGCCTAATGGTGTGTGATTTTGACTTTTTTATGAATAAGGCTTGTATTTAAGTGATGTTCTGAGTTAATGTGACACTAAGGAACTTGTATGAACAAGAAAAAACAACAAGAACAAGCCTAATCACAGAGAAAAACACAAATCCGAACACTACTTTATAAGACAGATTTGTAGAAAGCTTTAGCAAATAAAGATCTAAGCACAAGATATTGATTAAAAACACTCTAATAAGCTAAAAGCAATCTAAAGAAACATAAATAAATAATTTCAGATCAAGTTTATACTATAAAGAGTAGGAATTTAGAATTAGGCTTACAAATGCCTTCCAGCCAAACTTTTATGAACCAAGGACCACTGAATCATTCCTAACACTCCCCATGGAGTACTAAACCAAGGCCATCCATAATATACCCTGCTCCAGCCATGAACACCATGAAACTTGAACTTTGAGTATTGTTGACTTTTTTGTATTTTTAATTTTTTGATACTAGACTGAGTTTTAAGGTTTCTAAAAGCTTTTATAAGCTTTCTAGGAGCCTATGTGAGCTTAAGAGTCCATATCATTACACAGAAACAGTAAATAAGCTTAATGATAATTTTGAAATTAAAGAGAAATTGCATAAACTGAGATTGAGATTAAAACTTGAAATTGATTAATGGAAAAGTTGAGATTACACTTAAACACACTAGTACAATGCTTAAAAGCTTGAAATATGACTGAGAATAAAAGTTACAAACTAAACGATACACTTAAATTAAAATTATACTACACACTACTTCTCCTTGCTTCTCTTCTATTTAGCTTGAATTTAGGGTTCCCCTTGATCCTCTGAGCATTTCCCACTTTGAATTGGGACCATTGGATTAGAAACTTTTGATCTTGGCCGTTTGATTGCTTTGGCGCCAAAAGTGAAAACAGAGCAAATTGCTCTATTACGTGTAGAATGGGGGGGGGCATTTATTGTGGAGGTGATGTTAGGTGAGGGTGGTGGAGTGGTGATGATGTTTATGCAAGTGGTGATGGAGAGGGGAGGTGGTTTTGCAGAGAAGGAGGCGGTTTGGGGGGAAAGGGTGGTAACGGTTTGACCGGGGGATTATTTAAACGGTTCTTGTGGGATTTTGGGCTTAGGGATAGGCTTGGATAAGGGTGTTGGGCTGGGTGGTGTTTATATGTTGGGATGGATTTGGTTTTGGGTTTTTAATAATAGTAAGGTCCGTTTGGTTTGGTAAGTTATCACAATGACCAATTATGCAATTTACTTTGAGGGGCTGATTCTGGCATTCTTCTAAAGTTCTTAAAGGGATGAAAATTGCCAATCCTCAATAGTACAAGGACCCTTGTTGATGTTTCCATTTTTAAATTCCCTAGGGACTAAATCTGCCAAACTTGAAACTTCAAGGACCAATCTTGTAATTTCACCAAACTTTTCAATCAAGGACCATTCCTGCCATAGATGAGAAGTACAAGGACAAAATTGTTTTTCTCAAAGTTTTTATATCCCAGGGACCATTTTTGTCAATTTTGCAAAGTTGAGGGACTAAACTTGTAATTTTGTGAAACTTTACACCAAATGACTAAATATGTAATTTGTGATTCAAAAAGGACCTTTGGTGACTTTTTTATGTTTTAGAATAACCAGGGACTAGTTTTGACAACTTTTGAAAGATGAGGGACTGAAACTGCCAATTATGCAAACTTTGTTCATTTTTCATTTGTTTTTGATTATTTTGCATCTGAAACATATAAAACACATTCCTGGGATATTTTCAGTATTTTGATGCATATATGAGTGTTTTTATATGTTTTGGCAGCTCAAAATAGGTAAAAATGATGAGTATTTACACACTCATCATAAGGGGAAAGCCGACTTTCAAAATTCGTCCCGATATTCACAAACGCCTGGCGCGTTACCCACGCGTTGACGCGTGGGTGGCGCGCCAGCAGCAGACTTTTGATTCGGGGAATTTCGGCTAACGTTTGTTATTTTATGTGTTTCGATGGTTTATTTGTCATCATTAAAACATAAAGAGATCTTGATCATGTTGCCTCGACAATTTTTTCCACCAACTTACTCAGACAGTGTCACTCTTTAACTCGTGACGGCGTCACCCATTTCTTGTAATGGCGTCACTACCCACGTCTCCACACACTAACCGATCACGAAAAATATCAAAATCCACTTTATTGGCAATTCTGGTGACGACGTCAGGATGTCGGTTACGGCTTGAAACGTTTGTCTTTTCCTTCCAAGCTTCATCCAAATGAGCCCAAAACTTGCACGTTTATACAAAATGCATACTGTTAGACTCGTTTCCCGTGTACTTGGACCCCACCTTAGATGAAAATGGATTATGGCCTTACTTGATTGGCTAGTCAACAAATATTACATTATAGTTAAACCTGATAGTCAACTAATAGTCAATGAATGTATTATATAATTCTGAAAGTATTATGTATCACAACTAGTAAGAAAATAGACTTAGAAGGCTAGAGTTGTAATTTGATAAATGTATTATAAGTGAAGTGTGGCTAAAGTAGGAAGAAAGAGACTTAAGGGACTAATTATGTCATTTGGCCAAAGATGCAATCTAACTAGTATAACCTAGGAAGTTCTAGTCATTTCCATAAGTTTCAAGAGGATGTTTGTTTAGTCCGGTTATAGGGAAAGAAAAAAGGGGGGGGGATGGGTTAAGCTTTGATGATCTTGATGAAGAAGTAAGAGTGTTTATCCAAGGGTTAAGCCTAAGCTATAAACATCCCAAGTAAGTAATCTCCCTATCTTGTTGTTATTGAGGATAAGGTTTATGATTGAAGTGGGAAATCATCATATGATCAAGGTATGATCATATGATAAAGGAAGATCAGTATGTTTGATGGGTTATATAAACCCTTGATCATGCTTTTGATGTATTATGTTAATAGGTTTTGATTTTAAAGAGTAAAGGATGATGATGAAGGATGGTGATGATGATGAAGCGGATGCTTATGTTCTTGTTAAACTTAGCTTTGAAAGCTAAGGTAAGTAAACCGGTTATGATTTGATATTATAATGACTTCTTACATTTTGTGTTATATAATTGTTATAATGAGATAATTGAAAGTGTTTGAATGATGATGTGATGAAGAAGTAGATGTAAGGCTAGTTTGGCATAACTAGCAAAAGAGATTGAGAATTTAGTTGGATTAGTGTAAGTGAGTAGGAAAGGTAGAGATGTGAAGATTAGGCTTGAAGTGGCTACGGTATGTGTTATGTTAGTATTGTGATGAAATGAATGGATTATGATGCTTAATGTGTGAATGAGTTATAATGTTATGTTATACTCGTTTTACTTACTAAGCGAAAGCTTATGGCTTAGTTGTCTACCCTTTTTGTAGGTTCTTGTGATTATGGATGGCGTGAAATATGGAGTAAGGTTTGATTATGCGGAAGGTTAGAAGGTAGTAAGCATTTAGGAGCTTAGTATAGAATACCAAGCTCTATGATGGTATCGTACCCCCGTGAGTCTTTTATCGAGTTGTATACGTGTACCCATGTGTCAAAGTTATGTTGTGATATGTTAAAGTCGAGTATGTCTAATGGTTCATGTTGTAAATGGAGTTTAGTATTTATGGTAATGAATAAAGGGGTGTTTGGATTAAGGTGTGTTTCTACCCATTTCGGATTGTAACAGGTCAAATGGTTATGGAAATGATTTATTATGTTATGTTAAAGATTTATGGAAAGTTTCATTAATTTTTGAGTCTCGAAAGTATGGTTTCCGGAAGAGGTGTAAAGTATTGTTTTATAAAGTTTTCTGCAGGTCCCATATACCCACTTGGTTGTATCAGATTTTTAGTAAAGGGTCATATGGCCAACATATGGCCATATGAAATTTTGGCATATGGGCATATGTTTCTGTCTGTGTATAAATGGAATATTTTCCGGATTTTGTCGATTTAGAAAAATCATATCTTTTAAACCGTAAGTTGTCACGGGTCGTGCCACCCGGCCTTTCGAAGGTAATTAGTTCTAATTTCATTTAAAAATGGTTTCAAGGTCTGAAATGTTATAGATTTTTGGTAATGGTTAAAAGAGTAACAAAGGGTCCGTTAAAGTGAAGTCGTTTCCGTGTTAAAGTTTTAATTTTTGGTCAAAGCGGGCACGGGGTGTAACACATACTCCAAGGACTAAAAACCAAATGCGAAGGATTTTAAGCAATAATAATATTAAATGACATAAAATGCTTGAATAGTGGGGTAAATAGACCCTAAAATCGTTACCAAATTGCAACACATCATCTATACTATACATGAATGGGTACACTGCCCGAGAGTGTATTGGTTATTCTTGTTAAAATTAGTTTACATAAATAAAAAGATGTTGTGATTCCCTGCCAAGATACGGGTCGCTTTCAACTGCCATAGCAAGCGTTAGCAAATGCAAGCCAGCATTAGCAAAGCATCAACAAAGGGTATCTGACACGCCATGGCTGCAAATACGATGTCATGCTGCCCCACTAAGATACGGGTCGATTTCACCAATCACAATCCAACAACCTATTGTAGTTGCAAAATAATAAACGCACAAACACAGTTTTATCTTAATCGCTTACAACAAAGTTAAAATAACCTCACCAGCAACGCGAATTCGAACACGTAACTCATAAATGAAGCTGTTTGGCTCATCTCATTTAGCCTGTTTTATGGCCTTATTTGAGTTTAGGAAAGCCGAAAAGCTTGCTCTTTGGACCTTAGCAACTTCAATAAGACCTTATTGGCTTAAGCCAATAAGGTAATGGCAATAAGGGTCTAAAAAATCAGCTTGTAAGCTTTTTCCTAAAATCAAATAGGTCTAAACGCAGCCTAAATAAGCTACTAATCCAACCGCCTACCTTCATCTCCTATTCTCGGTAATTTGGATAAACAAAAAACCCTAAATTTAAACACCATAAAATTAAACATAATTAAACCACCATCAAATTCCAACTTATTTAAACCCCCATTTCAATACCAATATTTGAATTTATCATAGTTCTAAAAACCAATATATATTTACACACACACATTAATATTCGAAAAAAATAATAATAAAAGTTAATCAAGGAGTATACCTTTTTTGTCATGACACTTGATGAATTCAGGACCACTTTATACTCGTATCAAAAAGTGAGATCTAGTAAAATAAGCCAATCCAAAGACTTCCTAAATTATTTTCCGGATTTTTTTTTAATTATAATGAAATGGGAGAAAGCTTGAGGAAGTGTTTGGTGAGTATATAAAAACCCCAGTTTCTGTAGTAACAAATGGCAGTCACACAACAACCTTAGGATTAAAATAATCGGGTTCATGTACATTTCTCTGTTCACCCCCTCATAGATCACTGTAGAAGCAATAAAATATTCACTAATTCATTGGTTGATCGGGTTAGGATGAATCGGCCGGTGGTTTAATCTGTCGGATCAACACCGAATCGGGAAAAGGTCTGAGAGATAAGTGTGAGAGATGAGCTACTATGCACGTTCGGATACCGAAAACCAAATATTCGGGTATGGGCGCCCAAAGAAGTATGGGCCAAAAAGTTTGTGGGACTTACAAAGTGCTTTATTATTATTATTATTATTATTATTATTATTATTATTTAGTTATTAGTGACATAATGGGGTTACACTGACACACGAATAACATGTTATTCGTAATGCTTCTACCGAGCACTCTTATAAGTAGTAGAGATGATCCACCCCATTTCAAATATATAATAAGGGTGTGTTTGGTTTGTTAGAAGGAATCACTATCTGTAATGCTATCATTATAGGGTGGAATGAAAATAAATATATCATTGTTGATATTCTTGTTTGGTTTGTTAATATGGTATGAGTGTTTGATTTCAAAAAGTGGGCATATTTATCATTTTATGTGATGATTAATAAGTAAAGTAGAGGGACTAACGGGAATCCCTAAAAAAACCCACCTCTACCCACTTCAATGGATCTATGACTATGAAATGATAGTTTGATTGTGATAGTAGTAAAGAAAACATCTTTAAGGTACGTTTAGTATGCTATCATTAATCACAATGATTATGGGTTTAGATATACACTGTGTTCTTTATGAAAGAAAAGAGAAGAAAATTAGGGTGTGTTTGGTAGGGAGAAATGAGACTTCAGAAATTGAAATGTCTCAAATTCCCATGTTTGGTAGCTTAGAGAGTTTAAAACACGGAGAAATGGGAATTCTTGAGAAAACACATCCTTTGTATTTTGATTCATTTGATTTCCATTCGTTTTAAGAAGAATTGTAGAGAATTCATTTTAACTTGAATAAAAAAGGAGTATAAGTTGCAAATGTCACGTGCCACTCACATTTATCATAACAAAACCTACTTTTCTAACATTTGCTTCTTCCCCAAATATTTCTTCAGCAGATTTGACGCCTTTGCTGCTACCTTTAATGTATGTATTTTCATTTATTATTTAGGTGACATGTAAAAATAGTAGTTTTTCCATTTGGGTATCCTAGATCTGAATCTTAACTTATTTGGTTATCTAGATCTAAATAGATCATTGAAAGGGAGTTGCATATTTCTTGCTTATCTCTATTCGAATCCATTAATATGTCAGGTCAACATAATCTTTATGAATCGCAAAAATGGTGATTTTGTATTCAATTTTGATGGTGGGTTTGTTGCGTGTATCTTTTGTTCATGTTTTAATTTTAATTTTTTTTCTTTTTTAAATTTAGATTTAAGAATGTAAAGTAAATTAAAATAGATAAACTGATATGTTGTATTGTTGTTGCAAATAAAATAATTTTTCATTGTGTGTCTCGTAAAATTCATTTTTTGTATTCATTTCCGTGATCAATTCTCTGTCGTTACCAAACGAGGGCAATTTATAAAATTTCTCAACCAATTTCAATTCTCTAAATTTCTATTCTCTGCTTCATTTCTAATATCTGAAATTCTCTCTACCAAACGTGCCCTTAAAGGATAGGAAGGACCCACACTTTTTTTTTTCCTTCTTTAAGTTATTTATTGAGGAGGAAAGAAAATGAGTGGAAGGGATATGAAAGGACCCATATTGTTTTTTGTTATAAAAATGACCACTCAAAAAATGAGATGAAAGCTAAAGGAAGGGACCACACCTGTCGACTCCTTCCCTCTTCTCTCCTTCAATTTTCTTTCCATCACTTTTCTTTCTTAAATTTTTTTAAAGAACACAGTGATAAGGTGGGCCCTCAGTATGAAAGTTCCATACATTGCCTTTTTGAATGGTATGAAAGATATGTAACTTTCCAATCTCATATTTAAAAAGGGTTTTTCTAACATGTACCCTTAGGCATATGTTAAAAAGTGGGTCCCTGAGTCTTTTTGTGTGGGTTTTTGTCACTTTTCAAATAAAAAACTATTACGTAGTATTTTGTATCCTTTTTACGGGATCCTGAGTCTTTTTTGTGGGTCCCTGGCTCCTTATCATGTACCTATGGGCACAAGTTAGATAAATCCATTTAAAAAATATACAATATATATTAACAAAACACAATCATATCTAATATGATTCCCTCATTCTAGGGATGGCAACGGGTTGGGTTCGGGGCGGGTTTTAGTGTACCCGTACCCATACCCGTTTATAATATCCAAACCCGTATCCGCCCTATTAACCGCCGGGTATCCGGTTATTATTATCCATCGGTTTTTCGGGTTTCCCCGCGGGTTCGGTTTTCCCCAATTGAATAATATATGGACAAAATGACGGTATTAAGATTAAGTCACACACTAAAATACGGAAAACACCGTAATATATTCATTTTTTGTTAAACTTAAAGAAAATGAATATCGTATCAAACGATTTAATGCTTTGCATAACTCATATACAAAATAAAATATATTATGTAATAGAGATACGTATATAAAATAATATAATGGAAGAAATTATATACAATGTATATATATTCTAGTTAAATATAATATCAATAAAGCGGATGTAGATTCGAGTAAACGAATACGGGTACGGGTAATCGGGCGGGTATTACCAGAACCCGTACCCGACTAAAAAATTATATCAATACCCAAACCCGCCAACCCGCCCCCGAACCCGACCTAACCGGTTCGGGTTTCGATTTTCCCCGTCAGTTTCAGGTGCTTTTGCCATCCCTACCTCATTCCAATTCTCCTATACCAAACGGACCCTTAATTCCTATAAAACTATTACCCCTACTTGATTCCATTTCCACATATCAAACACCCCACCATTGGAAATTTCTCCAAAACACAGATCTAATCAAAGTTTAAAAAACTTGACTTCAAATAAAAGAAACGAATAAATAAATAAAATAAAAGCCAAACAAAACAAGCATGTGAGTCGGTCCGAAAAAAGTCTCGTTACATCCTTCGTCTTCATCACCATCACCACCACCACCAAAGCCAAGCATATTCCTTCCTTCCCAAATATCCCCCTCCACGATCGTGACGTCACACACATATGACATCTAATCTCATCATTTCCTAACATATACATACATAAATATATAAATATAAATATATATATGCATCCTTTCTGTTGTGTCCCCGATCACACCAACTCCATGCCCTCAAATCACGTGCATCACAACAATCACAACAGTTACACATACAACAATAATAACCCTAACCCTAACCCTAACCCTAATAACAATAATATGCTCGTGACTTTTAACGATCAAAGAGATGTGAAGATAAACGATATCGTAGGGAGCGGGATATCGGGGATATTACATAAATGGGTGAATTATGGTAAGGGATGGAGGCCGAGATGGTTTGTGTTGCAGGACGGTGTGTTGAGTTATTATAAGATTCATGGGCCTGATAAGATTGTGGTTAGTAAGGAGACGGAGAAAGGGGCGCGGGTGATTGGGGATGAGTCGTTTAGGCGATTGGCGAGGAGTCGGAATGGGGTGGGGAGTAGTGGTGCTAGTGCGTATAGGAAGCCGTTTGGCGAAGTTCATCTTAAGGTTCGGTGATTGTTTTTCGTTGTTTTTGTGATGTTTTGTAAAAGTGTTTGGTAATGTATGTGTAGTTGTGATTATAAAGTGTGATTATAAGCGCCGGTTTTCTGGCTTATTTTGAGACTTGTGGGCTTATATGAGTTTATTGTGATATGATAAACTCATATAAGCCCATAGGTCTCGAAATAAGCTGGAAAATTGAGGCTTATAAAACATAAGCCGAAATCAAATAAGCTCATAAGCCCACGTATAAGCTTAAACAAACACCCCTTAAATGCATTCTTTTATTACCGTTTGGCATATGGCTTGTGACTATCATCATTGAATTATTAGAGAGGGATTTACCCCGGTTTGAGTCTGTGTGGTGGCGGGTTCAAACCTAGTGGATTAATCGGCCAAAAGGCCGGAAACCATGGCTACCAAAAAAAAAGGAATAGGAGCGTTTAAGCAAAATCCAAAAGCTAAACACTCGTTGCCAAACAAGCATTATATTCTTAACGCTCGTTGTCGGAAACCATGTGAATGTTTTCCGCTTATTTATTTTGAATTTGATGGTTTTGTTTAGTTATGTCTTATGTTGATCTCACATAATGAGAATGTGTTATGTTATAATTTCTAGGTTTCGTCTATTCGTGAAAGTAGATCAGATGACAAAAGGTTTTCCATTTTTACGGGGACAAAAAGGCTTCATTTGAGGGCAGATACTAGGGAGGATCGCCTTGCATGGATGGAAGCATTGCAGGCTGTGAAGGGCATGTTCCCTCGAATGTCTAACAGTGAATTGATGGCTCCTATAGGTGGTATTACAGTGTCAACGGAAAAGTTGAGGCAACGGTTATTGGAGGAAGGTGTAAGTGAGGCAGCCATTCAGGACAGTGAACAGATTATGAGGAATGAGTTTTCAGCAATGCAAGATCAGTTGGTGCTTCTTAAGCAGAAGCACTTGCTTCTCATGGACACACTTCGTATGCTAGAGGTACATGTGATATCTCTTTTTGTCTTTACTAATTCCATCATGACTTGTTTCTGGAAGTGGGATTTGTTAATCATATTGGCTTGGTAGGTCGTTAATTGGATATCATTTGGATTTGCGTATATGCCTTTGTACTTTCAATGCATTTGAGTGAACTAGATTGTATTTGCTGTAAAAAAAATCCATTACAATTATAGTTCTTACATAACCTTATGCTTTGATGGCACCCGGTTGTCATTTCTCATTAGATATTTAGTCGGTAAGACAGTAACTATATCAGCATCTAATTGCCAAAGATTTGATCAAGTCATTCATGTAAGATTTTTTATTTTTATTTTTTAGGTTCTTAGAACCTAAGCATGGAATTATGGTGACTCAAACACATACTTGCGAAAAAAAATAAAAATAAAAATAAATATCGACTTGACAACCAAGATACCTCATACAGCCGTATCACATGATAGAAACTGTTGTTAGGTTTATACCTGTGATGCTTCCTTTAAAGGCCAGGGTTCCCTGCGCATCTAACTTTTGTATACAAGTGAACATCACTGAATCTCTATAGCAATGTGGAGGGCAGAACAAGTCTTGCATGAAATACGACAACACTCTTGGTTGTTTTTTTAAGATTAAAACGAGCAACATTATTACCTGTTAGGATTTGCATTTACATATCATCGGATATCGAGTTAGTGTTCACCCAACTGCCCCCAAATATCAGTAACTCCAATACATTCCAAATTTATGCTAGCACGTGATAAAAATATGGGGTATCAGTATTTAGATTATGATTTCTCTGCTTTGTGTCCCAGCATTGCTGTCTGTTGTGCTTATACTTAGTATCGTTTGCTATTGGCATGATGCACGGTATTACTAGATGAGAAGACTCCTAATTATCTCTACTTTTGTGTATTTTCAAGTTTTTGTAATATGTTTCTTTTGCTTGTAGACAGAAAAGGTTGACCTCGAGAACACAGTAGTAGATGAGAGCCAAAGGCAGTTGAAAGAGGTTGGGGCAACTTCAAGACTAAGACAAGAGAAATACAGTGGTATGCTTATGAATTTGTATTTCGTATATGAGCCTAGTTATTTCTGTTATTGCTCTCTTGACTTATATTATATGATTGTTTCTTCTCCCTACTAGGAATATGATATAGGATTGTTTGGTTTTCATCAGCTGTTAAGGTAGACAGGACTGTACAAGTCTTAAGCGAATTAGGTTAATCTATCTATACTATCTATAATGAGTTTAAACTTCTCTTAATCCCTTAAAATGAGAAATGTCAAATTATCCAATGGTAATTGAATCCAATTTAATTAATTAATGAAAAATTATTGTTTAATCCTTAAACTTGCGTCATTTTTTTGCAATAGTTTCATCCTAATTTTTTTCATAATGGTTGCATCAAGGGTCACCAGGCGGAATATCATCAGGTTAATACTTGAAACCATCAAATAAACAAAAGAAGAGAAGTCGTAAATAAATTAATCGTTACTGCCTGACTGCGCATACTATGCTATAGTTATTATTGGAAGAAGTTAGGGTCAGCATTTGATTTGCTAAAGAATTAATTTACTTTTTCTTCTGTGACATTAATTGTTAAATAGCAAATGAAGCTCTTTTAATTCACAATTGTTTTTCACTGAACAAACATCAAATGAAAAGGACACTTGCAGCTCCATACAAGCTATGCTTCTAATTATGCTACAAAAGATAACTGTTGAATAGGAGTCTATAAAGGTTGAAAGTTAGAAGTTCATGTATTGAGAAGGCTTGGTGGATAAACGCATAATAGGAACATAATCCAAGAATTTAATCATTGTGGAGCCTATGGTCACACATAAGCTTTGTTTCATCTTCATGGCTTTCCTCTTAGAAGCAGGCTTGTACTTGATAGTTTGGAACTTTTTTGAAGTTTGTAAAACCTTTTTTGTAAATTGCAGGCGTAGTCGTATTAGCTTCTAAGCTTGCAAATTTGTTGATTATGGCACATGAGAAATTAATTTATGATGTATATTGAAGGTTTTAATTTCCTCTGTTAGATGATGGTTTCTGTGTTATTTCTGCTTTGTATCCTGCACTTTCGTAATCTGAATTATGAGAATCTATAAAATTGCATTGGAGGTCTGTTGTTTAAGATGATATAGGAAATGACACATGCTGTTTAACATGGACACTATTTAATATTTTCTATTATTTGTTAGAAGCAAGTGGAAGTGAATCTGAGGATGATAATGATAGGGGAGATGCTGCAGAGGAAGAGTCAGATGAAGAAGATAATGCGTTTTTTGACACTCGGGACTTTCTGTCATCAGGTTCTTTTAGGAGTACTGGGTCCGACATGCGGTCATCATCTTTTTCTTCCGATGATGAAGACTTTCTATACAATGATCCAGAACTGGATCCTTCCATTAAAGCAGTTGGTGCTAACTTCCCTCATATTAAGAGACGGAAGAAGTTGCCTGATCCTGTTGAAAAAGAGAAGGGAGTAAGTCTGTGGTCAATGATCAAAGATAACATTGGAAAGGATCTTACCAAAGTCTGTCTTCCTGTATACTTCAATGAACCTATATCTTCTCTGCAAAAATGTTTTGAAGATTTGGAGTACTCTTATCTTCTTGACCGGGCATATGAATGGGGCAAAAGGGTGAGTTTTTCTAATGACTATGGATATATTAGCCACATATGTTCTGTTGCTGAATCACATCACTATCTGGGTATCGTAATTTAATCAGTCATGTGTTTTCACCTTTGTATTCTCAAGTTGCCTGATATTCTATTAGCTACATTTATTCTGTTGTTGCATCACATCACTAAATGCAATCAATCATTCATTTTCCGCGTTTGTATAGTCAAGTTGTTTGATATATGCTAACCAAAATATCATGTGAAGTAGTATAACTATGAAGATTTGATAATGATATAGTATAAAAAATATATAGATTGGATAATTTGCATCATTTCAATTGTCATATGGTAACTTATGGATCATGAGATCAGACTTTCCTATGCTATATTTTTTGTATAAAGGTGTTTTGGTTAAGCATTCACAAACCTGTTTTCTAAATTCATATTAAGATTTTGTCCTGACTTAAAATGGTAGTGATAAATTGATGTGTGGTCACCATGATGGGATCATTATTTTTAACCAAATAAATGGCTAATTTTTCATTCTAGATTCAATTTTTATCATATGAGATCACTCTTAGGGTATCTTGGTTGAGAGTTGTTGATATTTGAGCGCATATTCATCTACTTGAGTGTAACAAGTTTTGGGCATTGAGGGAATCTCTTAAATTAATCTGGCTCCCTGAAATCATGTTGTGTAAACTTTATCATCCCTGCTCTTTATTCCCCATAGCAAGGTGTATATTGATTTGGTTTGATTCTCCCCATAAGTCAACAGTAGAGACAGTAGAGACCAGCTGTTCAGGCATCTGTTTCTCTGTTAGGACGCTAGATAATTACTTCCATGGTTCATGCTTCTATAAAAATAAATTGAGGAGTATGTCCATTGTTTGCTGATAGTGAAATTGATTACTAGTATGAATGGTTGCCAATCAATTGATTACTAGATAATTACTTCCATGGTTCATGCTTCTATAAAAATAAATTGAGTATGTCCATTGTTTGCTGATAGTGAAATTGATTACTAGTATGAATGGTTGCCAATCAATTGGCAACAACATTAGTTCATGTGGTGTTTGGTGGCTGTATTGGATGGTGGTGGAGGTGTCAGTAGTGGGTGTTGTGTTGTTCTAATCACAAGTGGCGGAATAAGAAATCATTATGTTGATTAGTTTATGGTTACATATCTGTGATTAGCTCTTGTTTGTTTATTGTTGATTTATCTGCTATTGGTTCTTCTATGTCTGACATATTTGTCTTTTTAATATCCATTTGAATGACCGTACTACATACTTCTTTCATTTGAGTCTCACCTCTAACTATGGAATCTGTTTTAGGGTAACAGCCTTATGCGGATTTTGAATGTGGCTGCATTTGCAGTATCTGGATATGCTTCTACTGAAGGAAGAAACTGCAAACCATTTAACCCGTTGCTTGGAGAGACTTACGAGGCAGACTATCCAGATAAAGGACTTCGGTTTTTCTCTGAAAAGGTTTGGTCCCTACTATAACCATGAACCATTATTTTCCTATAATATCTCTTTTCCTCAAGTTGTTCTGCATCCTACCTCCCCCTTACCCCGATCTGGTGGGATCGGGTATTGTTATTGTTGTACTTCATTTGTATGACGCCATGACATCATACGCATAACCAAAAATTTGTAACTACTCAGGCTGCTGATAATAACTTGCATCTTAGAGCATCTATTTTCCATAAATTTTTTAGAGTGAAAATTTGCATCTCATGCAATTTGTAATCTTAGCTGTTGTTTTGGACGCTGTTGGTCTATGGAGGTGAATGTCAGGGACAGTGTTACTGGTTAGGAACATTAGGATGATACTCCAAAAACTGGGAATAATAATTTAGGCGGTAAAGAGTATCTGTGACATATGCTGAACACCGGCTATGTTTTCGTAATCAATGATGTCGATATCACATTTGTCATGACTAGATTATTCAGAATTTGAAAAGGTATGTGGGGTGGGAAGAACTTGCAGGGGTGAGACTGTGAACTATATGTTGTAAGGGCCAAAAGAAGAGGAGAGTGTTAAGTGATTGTTTACAGAGGCACATAGATCATGAAACTTTGTTTGTGTCCTTTCTTCGTACTTAGCTGGTTATTTTAGGAGATACTCCGTATAAGTTATAGCAGGAGATCCTATAAGGCTATAAGTCTAAACTCTAAGTTTTAAGTTGCAGGTTTATGGTTTTCTCTCAGACCATTGACCAATTCGCAAGGTTAATACTGAAGAAAAACGTATGGTGAGGATTGTGCAAGGCTTACTTCCTGAGCTTATTAAATGGATCTCTCTTTCATGCTTCTATTTCTTATTGTGACTTTTCACTTCTGATGATGTTTGATATCTTATTGTGTGTATACTTTTGACTGCATTCTAGCAATTGACAAGCCTAGTATTTTATAGTCATGTGTGCTTAATAAATTCCAATACATTATATAGTTGGTTCTTAAAATGATAATATTGGTAATGTAAGTGTCCTTGAACATATGTGCATGCCCACCACCAACATATTCTCTTCTCTTTAAGTTTGTTTTGGTGTGTAATATTGTGTCGATTTCTCTAATTTACCAGGTTTTCTCTTGCAACAGGTCAGTCATCATCCAATGATTGTAGCGTGTCACTGCGAGGGTAAAGGATGGAAATTTTGGGGAGATAGCAACCTGAAAAGCAAATTTTGGGGTCGTTCGATTCAGCTTGACCCTGTTGGAGTTTTAACTTTGAAATTTGATGATGGAGAAGTTTTTCAGTGGAGTAAGGTACTGCATAAATGTTCATTAATTATTATTATTATTATTTTATTTATTTATTATTATTATTTTTAATCTATGTTCAATATATATGTCATATCGAACCTTCTTTCAGGTTACAACATCCATATACAACCTTATTTTGGGGAAACTGTATTGCGACCACTATGGCACGATGCGTATCCAAGGGAACCAGAACTATTCCTGTAAGCTGAAATTTAAGGAGCAGTCAATCATAGAACGTAACCCGCATCAGGTTTTTCCCCTTTGTATCATAGAATACAATCCACATCAGTTTATCACTATTTTGAACTTTAACACTCATTCTTGATTCAGGTACAAGGTGTTGTTCAAGATAAAAGTGGAAAGACTGCGGCAACACTAATTGGCAAATGGGATGAGAGCATGCATTTTATGAATGGAGACTGTTCTGGAAAGGGAAAAGACCCTTTTACAGATGCTCATTTGCTCTGGAGAAGGAGCAAACCTCCAAAGGTTCCCACTAGATATAATCTGACGCGCTTTGCTATTACGTTGAATGAGCTTACCCCTGGACTGAAGGTGAGAGTTCACTTGCTAAGTCATCTAATTTTGCTAGTTATATTTTCCTTCTTATCTATCGAAGAAGGGATGTTCTGATTTAAATTAAGCAACCTATGGTCTTTTAAACATCATTCATGACACTTTCTGTGTGTAATGTTTCCTTCTTAATCTTAAATCATTGGTTGCTGTATATTTGTTTCAGGAGAAGCTTCCACCAACTGATTCAAGGTTAAGACCAGATCAAAGGTGCTTAGAAAATGGCGAGTATGAAATGGCAAATGCAGAGAAGCTGAGACTAGAACAGCGGCAGCGGCAGGTATACACATTCTGTTGTTTGTGTGTTTCGGTCTAAGGCCACCAGTACATAGTTGCTAGAAACAATTTAGGGGTGGCCAGGGAAGGGTCGGAGACGGTCCCGGGATTAACCCGGTGAGGCCGTGTACATCTGGGTCAAAAGGTTCACCCTCCCCAGGTAACCTGAAGAGGGAAAACCTCATCCATTTGTAAGTTTCGAAGCTAAAAAGTGCATCTCTTAAAATGACACTTAAAAGCATTCTTCTTGACTAAATCCAATTCCTTGTATCTTTTTTGGTAACTTTCTCCCACCTCTAATACTTTCATCCCGAAAGGAATGTTCCATTCTTACTGATGCAGCCATAGACTGTAGATGGCCAAGGGAATGAGTAGATTGAGGATTTGGGAATGAGGGTAAAAAAATGCAATGATGGCATGATAAGAAATTAAGGGTCCGCTTGGTTCAAAGTGGGGAAAGGGAAAGGGAAAGGGAAAGGGAAAGGAATGCAAAGGAATGAGTGAGGTGGGTAATCAATACCTTACCCCCCAATTTACTCTATAATGGTTGATTACCCACTACAGGGTAATCAATACCTTTCCCCTTATTAACCAAGCACAAACATTGTTTGATGTGGGCCCATCATTATTCCTTTACCCATTCCCCACCCCCACTTAACCCCTCACCAAGCACTCCCAAGTATGATTAAATAAGTTAATGAACAAACAATTACCCTGCATAGGTGCTTTTGTTCAACTTGGCACTGTAGGAAATGAAATATTATGTGGTCTTTCCCTGTTTGCCATCAATAAATCTTATTTGGTCTTAGTTAACATGACGTTTGTAGAACCAATTCTTCTCCCAGCATATATTTCAATAAATATAAAACCCGAATTCAAAATGCCTAATCAAAAATTTCATTCTTAATGTTCTTCATCATCTATGACCAACTTTGTGTTGATGAATCTACTAAATCAACAAATGTCCAAAGATCAAGAATTCACACACTAACCCAAGCCAGATTATCTTGCCCTCAAACAAACCTATAGTTTCAACTAATATGAGTCCAAGAGCTTCAGCTCTTCAAACAATTCAATGGAAGAACATAACTTTTTATTAAACAGAAACTGATAACATGCACTCAACATATGCAATAATCCAATGTACTCCTAAACATGCAATGTCTTATCACACCAGACCAATCAGTGGGGGCCTTTCAATGCCCACTCAACATGGTTCTTCGTAATTGTTTGATTTAGAAAGTGTGCCTCTAGCTTATTTTATTGTTTTTAACCAAATGTTTGTTTAATGTGATTCAGGCTCGAAAAATGCAAGAAAGGGGATGGAAGCCACAGTGGTTTGCGAAGGATAAAGGAAGTGATAGTTTTGTTTATTCTGGGGGATATTGGGAGGCTAGAGAACAAGCCAAGTGGGATTCATGTCCCGACATTTTCGGACAAATTTCTTCAGATCAGACATTAGACTGAGAAAAGCTTCAATATATTCAATACTCACAATTTTCAATTCAGAAGGCGAGGCTGCTGACGAGACGATATTCAGGGTCCATGAGGATATTCGTAGGGACTTTAGAATATTGTTTATGGTCCTCTTTGTTGTGTTGTGTTTTCTATACCCCCCCTTCCCCCACATTGTAATTTTATGTACTCTTGTTTTTATTTGTTCCTATAGTGTCTTTTTCATAAGGCCCCTAATTTGTGGTCTTTTTTATACATATTCTATTGGATGTTGACTTTGCATATAAGTCCCAAAGGCTCCTAACTCATCAAACATATTTTACACAAGTCGGAAATGCGACTATTTGAGTTTTTTAATACAAGGACAATTTGTTAAATTTGAGCTTTGTCTTGCGGATTTCAACTGTTTTACATTCTCATGCATTTGTAAAATACGAATATATAACCTGACGTTGTGTTCAATTCATAAAGAAGAAACCAAGGGGTCAATTTGAAAAGCCCTTGGTCTCAAGATATTAGCGCTAAACCAAAGCGTTTTGTTTATTATTACTGGTCGGAGTGAATAAATTGCTAACTCAAGTCTCCCTGCAATTATTTACCCGCTTATAGAAGTCGTTATACAATACTCTCAATATCTATGCGTTCGTGTATGTGTATGTTTGGGTTTCCCGAAGCTTTCCCGCAATGCCATATTGACCATCATAATTTTCGCATGTACAAAGACCCTCACACTTTTTTACACATGTACAAAGACCCTCATACTTAACCGTCAAACACTCTCTCCATAAGTATATAATTTTGACGAATCAAGTTTGTATTGATTCAAATTAAGGTTAAAGTTGTAAGAAAATTAAACTAAAATAAAATAAAATAAACCAGTTAAAAATGCAAAAAAAAACTAAAAATTCATGAAGTATATCAAAATAGATATTGAATTAAAGAGCAAAATATTTTAAAAAATTATGGTAAAATTAGATCATAAAAAAATAAATGATTAAGAAGATATTTTAAAGAGAGAACTGCAAAATACATCCCTGTGGTTTACAACTTTTGCCATCTTACATCCATGTGAGAAACTTTTGGCAAGATACATCATTCGTTAGTCAAAAGTGTGCCACCATACATCCCTAGTCCCTAACTTCGTTATTGTTTAGTCCTAACTGACGTTAAGTTGCAAAAAATGGGGGGTATTTATGTCTTTTTGCTTACCACCTACCCTTTCCCTCTTTTAAATACTCGTATACCCAAACTAGGGTTAATGACCACCCACTTTTACACCCACACTTATCACCACAGTAAAAAAACCCCAAATCAACAAAACACTCAAACCCTAAATTAAGAAGCACTAATTATGGAAGCAAGAAATTGTTTTGTGGCCATCAAGCAATTATTTGTACTTCATGGACACAAGCAAATCTAGGTCGTCGTTTTTATTATTGTGCTAGGACTGTAAGTGTTCATCATTATTTCTATAAAAATTGATTTTGTAATGTGTTAAGTTATTGCTAATTGTTGATATTTTAGGTACAAAACTGTGGTTATTTTGGGTGGGCTGAACCACAATTGTGTGCAAGAGCCATGGAGATCATTCCTGGACTTTTGAATAACATGAACAACCTTCGAGCTTTATCAAGGAAAATGCAAACCAAGCTCGCAAATTTAAGTTCTTATTAGCTTTTAGTTGGTGTTTGTTTTTGTTGTATGTTGTTATGAATTGAAGTATGGGTTACTAGTTATTTCATGTTGGGTTAGAAGTAAGGTTTGGATTAGAAATGTATGGGTTAGGAAGATGGTCAAATAAAGCTTTTGTGGTTTATGAAGAATGTAATGTTTTGGAACATCAATGAATGTAATGTTAATTTCTGTAAATCCAATTGGTATTTAATGAATGCAAAACCAAATTGCAAATGACACTAAATTGCAAATACATAAACAAGAGCTTGCAAATGACACCAAATTGCAATTGACACTAAATTGCAAATACATAAACAAGGGCTTGCAAATATATTGTTTGATGGTGGCTAACATAAGTTTGAAAATAACCATAACACTAAATTGCAAATACATTGTTTGATAGTAGCTAACATAAGTTAATGTTTCAAAATAACCACTTAAAGATTACATATTCAGAACATAGTTTGAAAATAACCAAAACACTTAAACCAATTTTTCTTTTCCCCTGGAGTTTGCAGACTTTTGTGATGCTCTTGTTGGAGTACTTGCAGACCTCTGGGATGCTCTGGTTGGAGTACTTGCAGACATATGTGATGTTCCTTTATTTGCAGCAGAACCACCCATGGGTTGATACCCTCCAACTTTAACTTTACATGATCTTTTATTATGTCCTGGAGTCTTGCAAGCAGTACAAGTAACTGTCTTGCCAACCCTAGACAGTTTCCCACCACTACTCATTTTTTGGCTTGACAACTCATCAGCAGATTTCTTCCTTTTTTTGGGTGGTCTTCCTATTTGTGTGTGATGCTTTGGTGGAATGAGAGTATTAGGACAAGGATGTTTCTTCCAAAGGTGTGGGCCATTCAAACAATAGAGCTTGTAACTGTAAACCTTTTTCCATGTAGTAAGCCAATAAGATTCATGGACCCAACTTTCTGGTATGCCAACATCTTCTCTGTGTCCAGCCCTGTCCCACAATGCTGCCACAGCATGCTTGCAAGGCATGCCAGTTAATTCCCACTTTCTACAGCTGCAACTTTTCTGCATAATATCCACTACTACCTGGTCATCCCATGGACCTGTCACATGATATTGATATTCACCATTCCACAACACCTTCATAAAAAAGAAACTATTTTATCTTTGATTAACCCTAAACATTTAAGAGATACTATGTTGTACAGTTAATTAAAACACATTACCTGATAAAGACTAGCTTTCTCTTTGATGGCATTGAACAATTTAGTAGCAGATGGTGTTAGAGGACCCTTTGACTTGTCAATCACCTTTTGAACATTGACTATTCTTTTCATTAAGTACTCTCTAACAAACTCTAAACATGTGATTATGGGAACATCCCTTCCATCCACCAATTGTCTGTTGAATACTTCACAGATATTGTTCAACAACATATCACATTTAGCTCTCCCTGCAAATGAAATAAAGATACCACAATAGTACATAAGGATTTCAAAGCTTGAAATGTATTTAATAAAGGTAATAAGAATGTATACCACTAAAATGAGCTCTTGACCAATGTTGAGGAGGTATCTTTTTGAGCCATTCATAAGCTTTTTCATTTGCCTTTCTTAACTCATCCATTGCTTTGTCAAAATATGGTATAGTTGTTGCAGAGGCACACATCCATAGCAAATCCTTAAACAAATCACCTTTCCACTGAAGCTTCATGTTTTCATATATGTGCCTAACACAAAATCTATGCTCAGCTGATGGGAATACCTTTGCAATTGCTGGTATGATGCCCTAAATTCAACAAGGTAAACACATATGTATTAAAATTCCAATAGTTAAAAAAGTGTAAACATGAATAAGGTAAAAATAGTTGTGTACCTTTTGCCTAACACAAAATCTATGCTCAGCTGATGGGAATACCTACAGCAGTTAGTAGTTGCCCGGGGTACTGACCTTTCATGAAAGACCCATCAAGCCCTAATAACTCTTTCTTTCCTGCTTTAAACCCCTTCTTTAGAGCTCTTAAGCATATGTAAATCCTTCTAAATTGCCTAGTAGGTTCAGAAGGATCACCTCTATCAACATCTAGCTTGACTGTTGTGTCAGGATTAGTCCTTTGCAACTCCAACACACAGTCTCTTAATTTTGCATACTGCTCAGTGTAATCTCCCTTAACTTTCATAGTTGCTTTAGCTTTTGCCCTATAGAGCTTGTTGTCTGAAATCCCCAACTGATACTTCTTTTGTAACTGGTCTTTAAGAGCTCTAATTGGCACCTCTGGATTTGGTCTAATATTATCTTCAATATCTTTAATCAAGAATGAATTGGAAAGCCTGTTGACATTTCTAGTTTGGAGACAATCATGCTCAGATTTCAATGTTTTCACTCTCCAAGTTGACTGATCTTTGCTTTTAGATATGTGCAGGACCCATGGACATGTGATATCTTCATATTTGTATTGTCCTTTTGTGCCTCCCACTTTAATATGCTTCACACCAACCTTATTAAAATCCCCACCAGTGGACCCTTTCTTTTGTACAGTTGCCCTACTAGTGGACCCTTTGCTTTTCTGTGGACTTTGCTTAATCCATTTACCTCCAACCTTTTTCAAACACTTTGTATCTTTTGGCCCATTATCCGTGGATTCACTTGGCCCATCTTCAGGGTGATTAAATACAGGACACTTACCTCTACACACAACCCTAATTCTCTCCTTGTCATTCTTCCATATATACAATTGTCGTCTTGTTGCCACAGCATGAGCATAAACTAAATTCCTAATACTATCTTTCACAGGAAACAACTTACCCACAAAAAAAGGATCAATGTTGTCAACACTGCCTTGTTTCTTATGTTCTTTCAATAAGTTTCTCAAAGCTTTATTCCTTTCACCCTCTGATGCGTGGGAATCGCACCTTGCTTTACCTCTCGAGGGATCTCGAGAAGCTTACAACCCCCACCAGGCAGTGTACCTGATCGTTGTAGTATAGTATAGTGACAAGTACCGGGGGATTGATCGTTCAGCTTAGGAATAGTGTCGCTAGGATTAGAAAACCTAATTAATAGTTCTAGAGGTGAAAGATGATTATTTTTGTATTTTTGTATTTTTATGAAAGCAAGTAAAATCTCGGGTTTTGAAAGAGTGGGCGGAATTAGTTGCTATTCAACTAACCCAAAGCTATTATATAATTAAAATAAAATAATGAAAATAAAATTAAACTAAATTATACTAAGGTTGTGAGCAGTAATTGGAGAAATTGTGTTTACTTAGACTTCATTACTCCCTAGATATCTTTTACATGTTAATTACTTGTTACACTTGTATGAATGACGGATTGTATTCCTTAATACCATTCGTGGGGTGGCATACATAACTCCCCAACTCTATGAGCTCTTATCTCCTCCTACACCATGACCCAGCACAACTATAGGGATTGTAAACAGTGGCTCATGCATTAAATACAACCAATAAAGACCTAGTACGCATCGGTTCATGTTTCTTAAGACATTCAAGCATGTTACCATTTGGAGATCTGCCAGTTTTCTTAAGCCTAACATATAAATCATTCATTCAAAACAAGAGTAGACAAGTAATCAACACATAATCAACATCTAGGTTTCATTAGATCTAAGCAAACACAAGAGAGATCTAGCCTAGCATAGTAGAATTGAGACAAGAACAAGAGATAAACAACCAACACATAGACATATTGATTGAATTGAAAGTACACTTATCTCAATTACAATGCAAGGTCTCAAGGGTTTAGAACCCTTGAAAAACCTGTAAAAGAGGCACCAAAACCGTCTTTAGGGTTTCACCAAAACTTCTCTCTTTTAATGAAAAAACTAGAAAACTATATATAGGAAAAACAGTCTGACGGCGTCAAGAGTAACTTCTGACGCCGTCACCTCGCCGCCATATACTTCCTCGGACGGCCTTGATCCACTTATGACGGCCTATGTGACGCCGTCACCACCCACGGTATATTATTTTAGCCACTTTGACGCCGTCACGAGTCCGTCTGACGCCGTCACCACCTTCGATATTTAATTCTTTATGTCTGACGCCGTCAAGCTGATGGTCTTGACGCCGTCACCTTGTATTTTCAGCATGCAAATTAGGTACTTAGCCGTTTTCTTCACTTTTATGCTCCAAAAACGTCCAAAATAGCTTCTTTTCCAGAATTCACTCTCCAAACACCTAAAATCACAAAAGAAACGATTTAGGGCAATATTTGATCAAATAAAGTCGGATTCGGGCTTAAATGACCCCCTAAAAACGGATCATTTTTCGCCTCATCATATACCCTTACACTTGAGATTTGCTTGTCCTCAAGCAAATGAGCTTTTATTCTACTCAAAAGACAAGTTAGGGGTCATTTAACACTAATATAAAAGTAATTACAACAAATAATCGTTCCACAAAAGACCAATAGACAAGCACGGAGGTCATACACAAGCACCTCACAAATAGTGTTTAGATACTCACATCTCTCGGGTGTAATAAAGTAATATAACATTATGAAAATGGAAGATATCTCTTACTACCTGTCATAGCAAAATAGATTACCATAGGCTTGGGAAAGGATCAAACCTCCACCACATGGCGTAAGCACCTAGGATAAACTATCAAAGAGGTCTTTTTAAAGGGTTATAACGTTAGGTGTAGGGATATGAATTACACGGTTTTGTTGGATAAAGGAGGTTTTACTGGTGGCGAGTTAATTACATGTACAAGTTGGCGTTGCTAAGCCAAGACTAGACTCGACTTAAGCTAATAAATGAAAAATAACAAAAACATAAAATAAACATAGAATGAAAACGGGATGGTAGTCCGTATGTTTTTTCTTTCTTTTTCCTTTTTCTATTTTTTTTTTCTTTTTCTTGATTTTTTTTTTCTTTTTTTTTTTTTTTTTTTTTTTTTTTTTTTTTTTTTTTTTTGCATACACTCTTACCCTACTATCCAAAATAATACATCATAGGGGATGAGAATTCCCCTTACACTTGAATCTTTACATACTTTACAATAAACTAATCTAATGACTCGAATTAAGAAAATCAAAACACTTGGAGCACTTTTAAGATTAACGTACATATGGGGGTAATAAGTGATGTTCTTCCCCATTACTCCATAAAATAAGTACTTACCCATGAGTCCCAATCGTCCCAAAACAATATGTACAAGGATATGACTCGACTTAGCAACCATGTAATCAATTAGAAAGTTAACTTAGGGTTTAACAAATAACAATAATGCACTAAAAATGAGCGCATACACGGAAGGCTAAGGCGATTTGGGTGTACATTTAAGTGGGGTGTAACAAATTCTTCCTTTAAGTAAAATGCTTAAAGTTAGAAACGAAAAGATAGGCTCGGAGGGGTGTACTAGGGGTTTCGTGTACTAAAAATGAGTACAACGCTAAGGGTGTGGGAAAAATTAGTTGACTTAACTAGCCAAGTAATATGACTTAAATGGTCAAGTAATTATAATACGGGTTTAACACAAGGGTGATCCTAATGCCTCTTATCATGTAGTAAATCCTACCACACGAATGTAGTCTCACTAGCGGTCTCGGGATGCATCACTAACGCAAGTTCTAGAATCTAAATGCTACCGGTACACTCATAAGAACTAATAGTAAATGCTTTTCCTATCAAATCTAAAGGCGAACCTCACATTTTTGGGTGGAAAATTTTTCTGAATATACAGTTATGTGCTAGTCATACAATCTCCTATCCATGAGACGCTTGCTCTGGCTAAAGTTTCACTCCTAAATGTTATAAAAAATTTTAAATTTGGCGCTAAAATTACACTAACAAGTATTTCTCGTAGTTTTATTACTCATCTACTATCAAACAAAACAAACTCAAGCGAAAGTGCATATGTAAGGTATCATCTTTTTACCCTCCCCTTACACTTAAGATGAACATTGTCCCCAATATTCAAGTAAAGAATGTAAAAGTTAAAAAGTAAAGAGAATGAAATCAAATACTCCCCTGATTCGCTCGGTATGGATTTTAGTTGGCCAGGTTAAATCTTCTTCCAAGAAAACGAACAATCAAAGCTTCCCTTCCAAAATATAAATCATCTTCTTGTCACAAATAACCTGTAAATCCTGACAAAAGTAGACAAGGCAACCTCGCGTAAAATCGGCGGCATCCTATATAAGTTACTAAATCCTAGAAAACAAAGTAAGATATAATGCTTGTGGAATGAAGTTTGCAGATTTCCTAGAGATTATAAAACTTAATAATTCACAAAAACCATAAGACTCCGTTAGAAAAACAAAACCGGTAAAATTTCCAGATTTTAACTCCTGACGCCGTCAAGAGCAATACCCTGACGCCGTCAGAATAGACCTGCAGAAATTCTTATGTTAAGTTTCTGGAAAATTTCTGGAAAAACTTTGTCCTACTTCCTGGAAAATCCTGCAAAACTTCATTATGACTCAATACAAGCATTTGACTCTAACAAATACGAATATACATGTTCATTTAATATTGTGGAGAATCATGATCGGTTTGTTTCTTAAAAACATATTTGGGGTTTCCCCTTACACTTATCTTTTGCAAAAATACCTTTAGGTTGAAGTTAAGACTAGGCCAAACAACATAATAAAGTATTTCCACATTTTAGTAGAGAAACATGATCAACCAACAATAAAAATAAAGCATGCATACGGAAGCAAATAACAATCATACAAATAAAAATCACACAAAACATGGGTTGCCTCCCAAGAAGCGCTTTTCTTTATTTACGAGTCTTGTAGCTAGACTCAAAGTCGTGGGTTACTACGTGATCTCATCATTTGAAATGATGTACCCCATATAATTGTGATCATTACTGTTATGGTGGTAGTGCCTTAATCTATCAATACTTGCAATCACCTTCCCACCTAACTTGTTTCTCAAGTTAGCTACCCCATCTTGGCTCAATCCTTCGATTGTGAATGGCCCATACCACCAAGGACTTGGTTTATCGGGTGGTATTGTTGTTTCTAAGTGTCTCAAGAGTACTAAGTTCCCTTCCTCAAACGGTGTATGAGTGCTTTCGTGTTGAGTGTGTTTGAGTTCAATCGGAACCTTATTGCTTTTTCTTCTTTCATCCTTAGCTTTCTTATAGCTTTTGATTCTTGCCTCCCATGCAAGAATTTTATTCTGAACACGAATGGGCGTCGTGCCAATGTTGTTTTTAATCATTCTCCAACTCAAATTCTCATGCCCACTTCGCGGAGTCATGTGGAAGCTAATCTTTCTCTTCCCAGATTTAAGCTCAATCTTCCTATCTTCATACTTAATGACAGGCCTAGCGGTGGTGAGGAATGGTGCCCCAAGGATTATTGGCATGCATCCATCCCCTTTATCATCAATGATCATAAAATCGACAGGGTACATGAATCCTGCAACACTGACTAATACATCTTCTGCTATTCCTAGGGGGTATATGTACGAGTGCCCAACAAGAGACAGCCTAACACGAGTGGGTATTGGCATCTTTGATGTCAGTTGGATGTAGATAGTTAGGGGCATAAGATTTACTTCCGATCCTTGGTCGGCGAAAGCACTAAGATGTTTCAAGTCCCCGATGCTCGTTGGTAATTCAAAATTCCCACATGCTACCTGCTTGGTGGCCACTTTCTGTACCAGTAACCTCTCGACCACTGATCCTCCAATAAGCGTATCATACTCATCTTCCTCTTCTTTCTCTTTCTCGGGAACCTGTTCGGAGGATTGGTTACGCCTATCATCCTTAATCCAATTTGTTATGGTGTTTTTGTTTATGTCGTGTTTCAGGTAGTAGCTCAAAGGTTGGGACTCAGGCGGTTTTTCTAAGGTCTGTTTAGCAGGAGTTTTTACCTTCTCGTTATCTTTATGGACAATGGTGATTGAGTTAACAAATTGGGTGGTGGGAGTGACGCTTTCTTTCCTTAGCAGTATTCGTTCGGGGGTTTTCTGATTGGCATACTCCTCCAATAGACTCAATATCTCATTCATTTTCTCCTGCATCTCCTATTTTTGCTTATAAACTGCTTCTTCGAATCTAGCAAGCCGATTAGAGTGAGTCGCCATATATTCTCTCATCCTAGCCTCAAATTCCGAGCTAAGTTCCTTGGGAGGGGAGCAAGGTGGGGTGTATCTTTGAAAAGTTTCGACATGTTCTCTAGAAGGTGATTCAGATAATGGTGCCGAAGTTGATCTTGAGACAGAATTGACAGTGGCTTGTCTAAGACTTAAGGGTCTCCTTTGCCTTTCCTCAAAATAGTCAACTTTTGCCTCAAGTTTGCATAAGAGTTCATCGTGGATTTCGGTGGTTCCTCCAGATGCCGAGACTGCATTGATGGCCGCTTCCACCGTATGTTTAAATTCCTAAATCTCATTATTATCGACAGCGAGCTCTTCTATAATTGCCCATGACTCCTCGACATTCTTATCACGCAATTTGCCTCCCGCGGCTCTGTCGATGGTACGCTTAGTGTGATAGTCAACATGGTCGTAGAAAATTTGAACTAATAACCAAAGGTTTATGCCATGATGAGGGATCTTGTGGAGGAGATCCTTAAAACGGGCCCAAGCCTCGTAGAAAGGTTCACCCCGCTGTTGCTCAAACATCAAAATGTCCCTTCTAAGCATTGCAGTTTTTTCCGGCGGAAAGAATTGGGTGAGGAAGCGGTTGGCGAGATTGTCCCATGTGGTGATGGATCCCGCAGGTAAACGTTCAAGCCATTGACTAGCTTGATCTCGTAGAGAGAATGGGAATAGGCGTAATCGGGTTGTCTCTCTGGTCTCAACACCTGGGTCTATGGAATCTATGGTTTTGAGGAAGTCCTTAAGGTGTTGGTTTGGATCTTCGGAACGAAGTCCATGGAATGCACATCCGCTTTGCACCAACCGGATGGTGTCGGATCGCAAGGGGGTCACATTGGCTCCGGTGAGCTCAATGGTGTTTCGGTAGCCTTGGTGGCTAGGTCGGGAATACTCTCCTAAGGTTCGGGGCCTAAGGGGTTCTAATGGTGGGTTTTGTTGTGGTGGGATGATGGGTTCAAAGATGTTACCACCTTCCATGATGTCGGATGGTAAAGAGTTACGAACAAAGGCACGAAGAAATAAGATAGACTAAAGAAGACCTAAAAATAAAAATAAAAATCTTACTAGAAAGGAATCTAGCAAGTAGACCTAATAAAAAGAAATCCTAACCTAGACAATAACTATTCCCCGGGCTGCGGCGCCAAAAACTTGATGCGTGGGAATCGCACCTTGCTTTACCTCTCGAGGGATCTCGAGAAGCTTACAACCCCCACCAGGCAGTGTACCTGATCGTTGTAGTATAGTATAGTGACAAGTACCGGGGGATTGATCGTTCAGCTTAGGAATAGTGTCGCTAGGATTAGAAAACCTAATTAATAGTTCTAGAGGTGAAAGATGATTATTTTTGTATTTTTATGAAAGCAAGTAAAATCTCGGGTTTTGAAAGAGTGGGCGGAATTAGTTGCTATTCAACTAACCCAAAGCTATTATATAATTAAAATAAAATAATGAAAATGAAATTAAACTAAATTATACTAAGGTTGTGAGCAGTAATTGGAGAAATTGTGTTTACTTAGACTTCATTACTCCCTAGATATCTTTTACATGTTAATTACTTGTTACACTTGTATGAATGACGGATTGTATTCCTTAATACCATTCGTGGGGTGGCATACATAACTCCCCAACTCTATGAGCTCTTATCTCCTCCTACACCATGACCCAGCACAACTATAGGGATTGTAAACAGTGGCTCATGCATTAAATACAACCAATAAAGACCTAGTACGCCTCGGTTCATGTTTCTTAAGACGTTCAAGCATGTTACCATTTGGAGATCTGCTAGTTTTCTTAAGCCTAACATATAAATCATTCATTCAAAACAAGAGTAGACAAGTAATCAACACATAATCAACATCTAGGTTTCATTAGATCTAAGCAAACACAAGAGAGATCTAGCCTAGCATAGTAGAATTGAGACAAGAACAAGAGATAAACAACCAACACATAGACATATTGATTGAATTGAAAGTACACTTATCTCAATTACAATGCAAGGTCTCAAGGGTTTAGAACCCTTGAAAAACCTGTAAAAGAGGCACCAAAACCGTCTTTAGGGTTTCACCAAAACTTCTCTCTTTTAATGAAAAAACTAGAAAACTATATATAGGAAAAACAGTCTGACGGCGTCAAGAGTAACTTCTGACGCCGTCACCTCGCCGCCATATACTTCCTCGAACGGCCTTGATCCACTTATGACGGCCTATGTGACGCCGTCACCACCCACGGTATATTATTTTAGCCACTTTGACGCCGTCACGAGTCCGTCTGACGCCGTCACCACCTTCGATATTTAATTCTTTATGTCTGACGCCGTCAAGCTGATGGTCTTGACGCCGTCACCTTGTATTTTCAGCATGCAAATTAGGTACTTAGCCGTTTTCTTCACTTTTATGCTCCAAAAACGTCCAAAATAGCTTCTTTTCCAGAATTCACTCTCCAAACACCTAAAATCACAAAAGGAACGATTTAGGGCAATATTTGATCAAATAAAGTCGGATTCGGGCTTAAATGACCCCCTAAAAATGGATCATTTTTCGCCTCATCACCCTCTAACTCTTCTGTATCACTGGCACTATCAAAATCATCAAGATCATAACCTTCTTCAACATTGTGCTCAATATGCTCATCATCTATAACTTTCTTCCCATTACTGCATCCAATCCATTCAACCTCTTCATCTATGTGATAATAATAGTCTTTCATGTCAACCTCTACTTCATTCAATTCATGTTCATCATCTGTAAAGTCACTATCATTCTCATCACTGTCATTATCATTATCACTACTAACTTCCATATCATTATCAATATCATTATCATGTTCCATCTCCACAAAGTTGTCATTCCTAATGGGGGCTATGTTGGGGGCATTTGGTTCACCAAAAAAGGGATCAAATTCTTCATCCATTGCCTGCCTTAACATATCATTGCCTACATCACTACCCTGCCCAAGTACATTAGCATTGCCAACATCACTACCCTGCCCAGGTACATTAGCATTGCCTACATCACTACCCTGCCCAGGTACATTAGCATTGCCTACATCATTATCCTCCTCATCACTCCCATCTCCCATAGTAAGTAGCAATGGTAACCTTTTTCTCTTCTTAGGAGCCTTTTTATTAACTAAGTCTGTCTTTGGTTCATCTGGGAGTTCCTCAATCACTAATGATCTAGGGGATTTCATATAAGTCTCCAAATCTGTAGTCTCATGCTCAATGTAAACCTCTATTAACTTGTACTTATCTGTATATTTAAGCAAGTTCAAAACATCTTGATCATTTCCTAATGCTTGCAACCCATAATCTAAATTGCTATTTAGAATTTTGAAATGATAGTACATAAGATTCCTCTTTTTATAACCTATCTTTTTAACCATGTCGTTTAACTCAATAACTGAAAACAAATCAACATCAACCTGGTCAATATAATTAAAGGAGCCATTCATGTATTTTCTGTTGGGTGTATCACTGAAAAAGCCCCCATGATGAATCTTCAAGCTGAAATAGTTGGGGAAATTACCTGTTCCAATTGTACAAAACAAAATTAGGGTTTGAAAATGAGGGTACCAAAATTAGGGGTTCCAAGACTAAATTAGTGATACAACAAATTGAACCAAGAATGAAACAACAAGATTTAAGGTTAACAACATTATAACTTACGATAAGCATGTGATTCATTAACTTCGTCATCATGATCACGAATGCAACACTCACAGACCACCATCAGAAAAACAAGGTTCTTGATTCAAGTGTTTTTTTTAGGGATTGGATTGTTTTTTTTTTTTTTTTTTTTTTTTTGAGAGAGAGAGAGAGAAACAAGCGTTTTTGATTTTGTTAGGGAATGAATCGGTGGAATATCACTGTAAGTAATAAAAGAAGAGGGAAAGGGTGGGTGGTAAGCAAAAAGACATAAATACCCCCCATTTTTTGCAACTTAACGTCAGTTAGGACTAAACAATAACGAAGTTAGGGACTAGGGATGTATGGTGGCACACTTTTGACTAACGAATGATGTATCTTGCCAAAAGTTTCTGACAGAGATGTAAGATGGCAAAAGTTGTAAACCACAGGGATGTATTTTGCAGTTCTCTCTATTTTAAATTTGAAAATAATGTGGATTTTAATTGAGAGTGACACATGTCACTTTAGGATGGAACACCCTGACCTCGGATGTCTTTTGGCACCAGCCATTATCAACCATACAAGGAATAGCTCCGGTAACTCTCCTGGCCAGTGAGGCACCAACTGGAGTGAGCAAGAGGCGAGACTCAAATCCTTAACCTTTTATCCATAAAATCTCTCCAGTGGCCTATGTGTTTTTTCAGAGATGGGTGCCAACAGAGCCAAAGCACTTTGTTGATATAATACAAATTATTATTATTTTATTTTTTATTATATATATATATATATATATATATATATATATATATATATATATATATATATATATATATATATATATATATACTGTATTGAAGTTGATTTTGAGTTCATTAGATACGAAGGAACAAAGTTGGTCAACATTTAAATCATGAGTAATTTAGAACATATCACGACGATTATGATATATATTACAGATGCACGAATAGTCATGATGCAGTGAAGAACAGTCGTGGTGTATGTGTCGCATCAATCAAAGTGAAGGGAGAAATATAACAAAAAGAATCTTGTATTTTAAAGATATGATTTTGGTTCCAAAGGGAATTTTGATTATTAAAAATCATGGAGGCACATAATCCCAAAATACTCTATTCAATCATCGTTTGAAGATGTGTTAAATAAATTGTTAGCGATCGTGATTGAATAATGAATAGCAAGGTTATAAAAGGCGTGAGACGTTGCGTGGCAGCATGGTCACGCCTCAAGCCTTATGAGCCATGGCAAAGCCTTTGCGTTTCTTAAGGCGTCACTAAAACGAGAAAAAAATATTTATAAATTTATATATTTATAATTTTAGATCATATTACTCGTACTATATTAAAAATTTACACTATTACATACTATATAAGTACCATGCCGATATACCAAATAGACCAAATTTCAAATACGGGTTCAAAATAGTTTAAAAAAAAAAGGTTCAAAAAGTGGCGTCACACCTTACCAAAAGGCACGCCTTTTCTCGCCTTATTTCACACATTTTCCTGCCACGGCTAGATCAGCCACCAAAGTTCATTTCGTGACGACTGACCACGCCTCGCGCCTTGACGACACTTTTGCGGCGCCTTAACGCGTCTTTTAGAACACTAATCAATAGACAAATGTGATACATTATGTTATAAGGGAAAGATGAGCATCAAAAGACCTAAGGAGCATTGTACTAGTGGTTTGAAACTTCATATACAAGTGGGATAAATAGTCATAGATTTCGTTACGAAAGCATTCAAAGGCGTGTAAGGGCCACGATACTAATAGGGTCATAAGATAGTAGTCTGTCTAACCAAAGTTAGCTCGTTTTCAATATGAGATAGGAGCGACAAATCAATGTGAGTATTACCTATCATCGCAAAACATGTATACAAAGTGGATGAGCTACTAGACAATTTGAGTGCTTTGTGTTGTTGATTTGGGAGAGAATATGAAGCTATTAGAAGAGTGACTTAAACTCTAAAGGTCGTTCGTTAAATTTGATATTTAGTTTCTAGTATGTTTCCTTTATTTGAGTATGTTTAGAATTTGGCAATCCGGTTAGTGGTGATCTATAAATAGAAATCAATAACATTAGTTTTCTTCGTACCTTTGTATTAAATTTTGTATTTTGGTACCTTTGGAATTTTGTATCGATTGAATTCGTTTAATTATTTTGAACAAAGCTTCCCTTTGTTTGTCAAGTTTATTATCTGTGTATTTCGTCTCTTTTGATTGCCAACAGAATCAACATTGAACATATTACATATGCTATTGACAGAAGTTGCAAATGTCGCACACTCACGCTTCACCATGTTAGTTTGCCACAATAGAAAAGAGATAATCGAGACCATGCAATATTCAGTAGACCAACTTAGGTGGTGTTTGTTTTTCAAAAAATGCCTCTTAATAGTATATTAATCGGACTCATTCAGACGTGGTCAAATATTTAGGTCATTAAAAGTGTTTGTTTTTTTCATGTCATTCATAAGCGTAAGAAGCAACCAGCGTTAAGAGCATTTGTTTTTTTCTAATCATTAAGAGGAGTAAGAGGCAAACACATCTTACTGGACTAGATGTGAAAAAGGTGTCTTAACACCTCTTAATCATGTATTTAATAAGTGAGGGGAAAAAAAAAAAAAAAAAAAGTTTAAAGAACACCCCCCTTAGACCTACGAAGTTTCATAGAAAATGATTATCATTCGCACAAATGTTTTGATTAGTATTTGTGTAAAGCTAACATAGGACATGAATAATCATATTCATGTCAACATGGACCATTAAGTAGTATATGTTACTTTTAATTATACACCAAAATTGAACTAATTAGGTATCACTTTTTCTTTATACCATACAAAAGCGAATCTCTGAAATAAAATATTAAAAGAATCAACACAAGTCTTCGTGCTATGGCAACTTGGAGCGTTGAAAATTTTAGCTACTTGAAGTTCTTTACGAGAACAAATGCTACATTTAAATATTCCGAAGACCATATTAATTAAACATTAGTACTATCTAAGATGTTAACTTCGATTCGTGTCATTACAAATGAGTCAACACGAAAATTTTCTTGAAAAGAAATTGAACAAGGTAAGTCAAAAGTATTTAAAGATGTATTTTAATATATACAGCTTTCTGAATTACGTATTTTATTAAAAAGTTAGTTTATTCTTGTACAAACTATTTTTCAATCATCTATAGTACTACTAACTAATTACATAGTACTATAGGAGGAGAGTTATATTAAATAACAAAATTTATTTTACATACCAATGGATTCATCCTTACCATCCATCTAAAAATAAATCAATTGTTGAGATTAAAAGTATTTTAATATTACACTCATTTTTTATAATTTAAATATCTCTTAAACCGTTAATCGTTAAGCGAAAAACTCATTTTTTATAATTTAAATATCTCTTAAACCGTTAATCGTTAAGCGAAAATAATTAAACCATCGCGACGAGCATTTAATTATTTTTCTATAGACGGACACTTTGATATCTTTTCGACAAAAAAAAAATCGGTTTCTTCACGTTTTTTTCTTGGCCCAAAAAATCATATATGATATGATATGTAATATCATATATGATTTTTCGGTCACAAAAAAAAGGTGAAAAGAACAAAAAAAAAATTTTTGCCAAAAAATATATCAAAGTGTCTATCTATATAAAGATAATTAAATGCTCGTCGTAACAGTATATTTTTTTTTTCGCTTAACAATTAACGGTTTGAAAGATATTAATATTTGAAAAAAAAAATATGAAGGTGGGTTTTTTAAATTATTGGGATTAATTTAATCCATTAGATCAAATAAAAATGAAAGGAAGATAAAGGGTGAAAATTAGTCCCTTGCTATGTAAAAAATGTTTGATCCTCAAATGATCTTATATCAGTACTATAGAACTAAACAAAAGAATGTTTATACTTCACGGCAACCTTTTATTTTATTAACTTTTTGAATATATATATATATATATATATATATATATATATATATATATATATATATATATATATATATATATATATATATATATATATATATATATAGCGTATCTTTATTTTCAGAACCCTGTTAAGTGTGGGAACTGCGAGAACTCTAATTTTGCATTAGAAAACATGCATGTTCATATAAAAATCTGTCAAGTGCAACAGATCAATGCAAAATGGTATTATTTTTAGAACCCTATTAAGTGCATGAACTGCGAGAACTCCAATTATGCATTAGAAAACATGCATGTTCATATAAAACATGTATGTTCATATAAAACATGTATGTTTTCTTACATACACCTTAATACGCAGGCATGTGTATTAAGGTGTATGTAAAAAAACATACATGTTTTATATCAACATCCATGTTTTCTAATGCAAAATTGAAGTTCTCACAGTTCCCGCACTTAACAGGGTTCTGAAAATAATACCCCCTATATATATGTGTATATATATATATATATATATATATATATATATATATATATATATATATAATTTAGCAAAATTAGCTGTAAGCTATAAATTGTAAAGCTGTTAACACTCAAAATAAGTGTTTGGTAAGTTAGTAGTTAAATAAAATATACGATGTAAAATAACAAAAAATGACATATTTAGGATTGTAAACAAATTTTTTGAAGGTATATCAGTAATTTAAAGTTTTTAACAGCTTCAAAATGTTAAAAAAACTTTATGAATCAACTTTCATTTAGAAGCTATTTGTTTGAAATAAAAACTTAAAGTTAATGTATTCAAACAGAGCTATTTATTTTAAAGACGATTATTTTTGTAACAAAAAACTAACAGCTTCTTAAAAGCCCTTACCAAACAGGCCTCAGTTACATCTTAAACGAGACATAACTTACAAACTTTTAGTTATAATTCAATCACTTAATATGTTACTTGCTAAAGGTGCAAAAAAATCGGTTTTTTTTTCGGTTTTCGGTTTTAGAAAAACCGGTTTAAAAAAAACCGGTTTTTCTAATAACCAGTTTCAGTTTTTCGGAATCGGTTTTCTTCGGTTATAAATGTTTGGAATCGGTTTTTTTCGGTTATAAATTTTAGGAATCGGTTTTTTTTCGGTTTTTTACCGGTTCTTTTTTTCGGTTAAAAATGTTCAAATTTGGATTTTTTATCGGTTACTTACCGGTTCGTTTTTTTTCGAAATTTTTCTAAAAACTTCGAACATTTATTTAATAAACTTGTTAATTATCAAACATATAATTAAACAATATTCTCATAACTTTTATTTAAACAATACAATTATACAATCATAATTTTGTTCTTATTAGTTCTATAATTAAACAATTTTTTAAAACACGACATCACACGCGTACCGACACCGCATTAGTAATGGTTTAAGTTCAATAATTATTTTTCAGAGTCACTAATTTTGTTCTTATTAGTTCTATAAAAACGTTCCAAAAAATGTATTCCTCGCATTTTTGCTAAACCGGTCTAACCGGTTCGGTTAAAAAAAACTGGACCGGTTAAAAAAAACCGGTTCCGGTTATTTTTTCGGTTTAAAAAAAAAACCGGTTTTCAACTTGCATCTCTATTACTTGCTAATCCATTACACTTTTCGAAATCATATGTGCAACCTGATTAATCGGCCAAAGGTTAAAATTTCGTCTACCAAAATCGTAACAAAAATAACACTATATATATTTTACAAGCAACTAAATGTTTTCTAAAATGACTAGCCTTGTATATCAATCGAAAAGATCATCTAACTCGGTTTTCTTAAATTTATATTTTTAGAAAATTAGTTTAACTTTACATTCGTGGATGTATTTTGCTAGTTATAATGGTGAAGTGATACAAGTAAAACAAAAGAAAATGGAGTAGTGGAACTCTAAAGTAAAGCAATTCATCATTTACTTATAAAAACCCCTACAACCTTTCCACGTACATGACTATTTTGTCCCCCTCAAATCTGAAAAAGACAATATTTAAACAAAATTAAAAAAAAAAAAAAAAAAAAATGTAATTTTGTATCACTATATTTGTTCTTTTAAGTTTCAACATATACGATCATGTAAAACTTCTCTTTCACATGAGTTGACAAGTTTTATCTCTTGAACAGATCATAGAGTAAAACAATTGCCTTCTACATCGAATATTCTTGAGCTGTGGCACATAAACTAATCACTTACGAAACGTTCTCGGGTTATTGATCAAACGAAAAGAAAGTAAGAAGAAAAGTAAAGAATGAAAAGTTAGAAAAAATATTTGTGTTCTTTAGTTGAAAGTAAACAAAGAAATACTAAAAAACTTTTGTGTTCTTGAGTCGTAGAGAAGGGGAAAAAAAATGATTCATTTAAAATTATACCCGTATTAAAAGAGTTAAAGTTAAAAAAAAATAAGTACAATTTTATCATTATTTTACATCCATTTCCTCCCATTTTTGAAAGAAAAATTTTAAGCTATATTTTACTTCCAGTTTCCTCCACATCGTCCAATATTGATACCAAAGGCGTATGATTCGGTTAGTAGTCCAGTATCTTTTAAAGATTATTGTCCAATAAGCTTAATTGGGATTCAGTACAGTATTCTTGCAAAACTGTTAGCTAGTCGGATGGTAAAAGTAATAGATGATCAAGTGCATCCGGTGCAATCGTCATTTGTTAAAGGCCGTCAAATATTAGATGGCAATGTTGGTAAACAAAGTGATAGAGTGGCATAAGAAGAAAAAGAAAAAGGCATGAGTTAACCACACCCTCCCTGTAGAGAGGGTGTGTTGACTGACACTGCTGCCGCCGCTTGTACAGTCTGCATTAATGCTTGTACTTTTTGATTAAAATAGGTGGACCCCCCATAATAGGGAGGGTGCGGTTAATGCATCCCAAGAAAAAATGTACAATATTTAAGGTAGATTTTGATAAGGCATATGATTCGGTGAGTTGGAATTATTTATTACAAACTAGCAGGGTACCCGCGTGATGCAGCAGCGGGTACCCTGAAATTAAATTTCTGGTGAATCATGTATTTTAGTTTATTATGGTCTTTTTGATAATAAATTTACTGATATCATGAATTTTGTTTAGCCTGTGCTCATTCGGGCTCGAGCCTGTTGACTCGTGCCCGTTCGAGCCCATTGGCTCATGCACGTTCTGGCTCGAGCCCATTGGCTCGTGCCTATTTAGGCTCGATCCCGTTTGGCCCACAACCGTTCGGGCTCAAGCCCGTTCGGGCTTGAATATTTGTATAATTTGCTTTATTATTTGTATCAGTGACATTTAATGCAAGAATTGTGTTTAATTTGCATTTTTTTTTTTGTAAGGTGTGTTTTAAAAGTTGTATTAATTGTATTTATTGACTATTAATTAATTGACTACATTAAATAACATTAATTATTGTGTGTTTTTTTTTTAATATATGCATAAAAGTGGTGTACACTATGTTTCTTGTTTTGTAAGTCTGAAAATTATGTGCATTAAAGTGGTGTACATTATGCTTTTTTTCTTGTAAGTATTAAAAAATTACAAGCAATGAAAGTTATACTTGTAACAACTCAAAAACACTTAAATTTTTAGGATTTTAATTATATATGTATACATCTTTCCTATTAAAGAAATGTTTTTTTATCTTAAATATTTTAAGACTTCTAAATATAGATGTCCTAAATACATTATAAGGTAGTATAGATTATGGCATGGATAGGATTTAATGAAAAATGGATTCAATGGATATGAGCTTTGATTGACTCCAAACGGTCAATCTAAATTGATCAAAGGAATGGTCAACAAGGTTAAACTGCTTAGAGTCAATCTTCGCGGAATGTAGGGTTTCCCAGGGTCGTTATGTCCCGACGAGGTGTGAATTATATTTAAACGGGTTTGTGATCGGGAGAATTTGGACAGAAAAGTGTTTGTTATTGATTACACTACTGAAATGTACAAGGAAATAGCTTAACTAAGCTATATTAACAAGATTGTAAACTTAGAAAACCCAGAAACATTTAAAACTTAAAAACGTGTACGTTCAATTTAAAGTTACGTGAACGTACGAAATAAAACGCGAGTTCTATAGAAATAAAATACTTACGAATATGAAAATTACATTTTTATAATCCTAATAATAAAATAAAATTTTTGGAAAATTAAAATTAATTTTTACATTATTTATATAATTATTATTAATTAATTACTAATTTCCTAATTACTTTTAATTATTTAAATTACACTAAAATACAAATAATTATAAATTTAACTTAGAAAAATAAAATTTAAATTTGGAAAAATCTAAAATATATAAAACAAATTTTAAAACTGAAAATATATTTTTAAGACTTTTTAAATAATTATTATTAATTATCAACTAATTATTAATTAATAAAAATTAAACTAAATTATAAAAAATACTAAATGAAAAGAGAAAAATATGGAAAAATTACTAAAATTATTTTATTATATCAGGAACCTAGGAAAATTATATATGAGATTTGCTTTTGGAAAAAGCTGAAAATAAGCCAATTTGCTTAAATAGAAACTATCACTATTTTTATATATATATTTTTTTTTTGGAATTTTCTTTTACAAAACCCTTTAATTAACTAAAATAATAAACTTTTAAAAAGGAACTATGGCTGGAAGCTTATAAATAAGCAAATGAGATCTCAAATCATTAACAGTTTTGGCATATTAACTTATTAGGACTTGTGAAGTATGAATAAGCTTATAAAAAGCTTCCACAAGGACAGATAAGCTAAAACACCCTTACAGGAACTTGGAATAAGCAAAATGAACTAGAAAAGTACAAGTAATAATCTGGAAACAAGCAATAAGCAATTCCAAACCACCCTGATTGAACAGCAGGCCTACAGGCTTGTTTATGGCCAAATCTAGCTTATCAAATAAGCTTTAAAGCCACAAATAAGCACTGATCCTTAGAGTTGGGCTCATGAGCATTCCAAAAAGCTAAATCTCACAGGATGGGGCCCATTAATGCACCTAGGGGAGGCCTTGTAAATTTGGTGTTTAAGCTGCTAAATAAGCCTCAAATAAAAATCTAAAAAATTATGCACTGAGTGGTTTCCTAAAGATGAGCTGGTGGAGTACAACATGTAAAAATCTCAAGTCCTAACTCTAAATACAAAAATCACACAAATTCACCCAAGATTTGGGTTTCTTCCAAAGGGACACTTTTGACTTTTTGAGCTTTGATGGAATTTTGACTACTATGAACTTTTGATTGCTTCAAAGACTGAATAAAGCGAAATAAGCTAAGATAAAGCTAGAGTAATCTAAAACAACAACCTTTGAACTGATAAAAGGGCTTAATGATCCTAAATCCTACATAGTAAATAAGTATGAGTGGATTTGCATTGATTTTGACTTTTGGCTTATACTGACCTAAAAACCTTTTTGTTCTGGTTTAATTAGGTAATAAGTAAGATGGTAGAGCAAGTCCTAGACACTGAGTACCACTAATGCACTTCAATACAGATTAATCCAAACACTCTCTAAAGAAGCTGTTTACACTACAACTATGGATTTAAACTTCTATCCTACAATTTTTATGCTTGAAACAGAATCTAAGAATATTATAAAAGCTAAATGAGCAAAAATACCATAGAAATAACATCAATAACTAAGAAATGCGAAAATCATATTTGTGACTTACAAAATGGTTCAAGGCTGAGATCAAGTGACCAAGGACAAAAAATGCTTCCAATGGCTTGTCACTAGGCCACTAGATTCATTTCAACCCAAATGAATCCCCTGCTGAGCTCATTCTCCTTCTCCCTTAGAATTTTTCATTTTCTTATCTATTTTTATGTATTTTTGGATTTTTGATTTGAGACAAGTAACAATGCTTAACAAGCTTACAAAAGCTTTTCAGTGACTAAATTGATTCTAAACAACCATTAAACCACAACCTGGAACAATCTTAAAGCTAATAATGAGAATTTGAAGATTTGACATGAAAATGGAAACTTGAACTTAAAGCTTATTTTACTGATAAATATCACTTCCTATTACATTAATAAGTTCCAAATTACATTTTACAACTGAAATCTATATTAAAGAAACTAAAAATGACATAAAACGATTTCCTCTGCTATACTACAACTATTACTACACTACTAATAAGCTACACTAATTACCCTCTCTTCTTCTCTCTTTCATCACTTTTATAAGCTTTTTGGTGATTCTCTGACTTTCCCACTCTATTGTGAACCCTTGGATGGCTTCCAATCCATCTTGACCTTTGAAACCCATTTTGGCGCCAAATTGACTTTTGTGAGTTTAGGGGTTGTGTAAAAGGGAAGAAATTGCAATTAATGCATCTTGGATAGCAGTGTGAGGTGGGGGGACATGGAGTGGGGGAAGGTGAGGAAAAAGTGGAGTAAGAGGGGGGCTGGTTGCAGGCTGTGGCAGAGGGGAAAGAGGAGGGTCAAACCCTGTGTTTTATTATTGTAGGTGATTGGGCCAGGAGGGAGTTTGGGCTTGGGGTGGATTAGTGGTAGGCTGGAGTTGTAGTGTGGGCTTAGGTAGTGGATTTGGTTTATGGATTGGGTTTGTTTGTTAATTTTGTAAATTTAAAACCACAAGGACGTTTCATGTAAAAGCTGAAAATGGAGGGGGCTGTTTTGCCAATTTCTAATAGTACAAGTAAGGACCAAACCTGCCAAGTGTAATAACCCAAGGACCATAAATGTTATTTTTCCACTTTTACACCTCCAGGGGTATTTTCTGCCATATTGGAAACATGAGGGACCTTACTTGCCAATTTTCCAATTTTGTATCCAAGGACCAATATTATCAATTTGTGATTTCCCAAGGACCAAAATTGACTTTTTATAAAAAGAAATATTTCCAGGGACCAAATATGCCATTTTGTAAAACTCTAGGGACTAAACTTGTAAATTCTCAAAACTTTTGAAAATTTTCACCAAAGGACTAAATATGACAACTTATGATTTCAAAAGGACCTTTGGTGACTTTTCTTTTAAAATAAGTGCTCAGGGACTATTTTTGCCAAATTTTGAAAGTTGGGGGACTGAACTGCCAATTATGCAAACTTTGTTCGTTTTTCATCTGTTTTTACTCATTTTGCATCTAAAACATATAAAACACAATCCCTGGAATATTTTTAGTATTTTGATGCGTTATTGAGTGTTTTTAAATGTTTTTGCAGTTCAGATTGACAAAAAATGATGAGTGTTTGAGCACTCATCAATCCCCCACACTAAACTATTGCTAGTCCCTAGCAATCTTTTGAGAAAACTTAATGGATTTGAGTCTCTTTACCAAAAGCCATTACTTCTGGAGTAGCCAAATGTTTCAGTTCAAGTAAGAACTATGGTACACTGATAACCATATGATTTTAAGCAAACCATCAGCTTTAAACGGATTTGATTTGTCTTTACTAGAAGCCGTTTACTTCTGGACTAGCCAACTTTTGATAGACATAGTCAACATCTTGGTGAGTTGATTACCAATTATGATTTTCCACTGCCTTTACCACAAGCCATAACCTTGCGGGCTAGCCAACTCTTTTACTTTTTAGGATATGGTGAGCTGAGTACCATACAATTTTCAGCAAATTGTCAGCCATCAACGGATTTGATATATCTTTACCAAGAGCCGTTTGCTCCTGGATTAGCCAGTCCTTTTGTCGTTTAGACATGGTGAACTGATAACCACAAAAATTTTGAAACTTAAGTGAATAAAATTTTAAAATTTTGGCCAAAAACGGGGGTACTAGAAGGTAAAATGTGATCAACTTCGCTAGAATTCCCCCCCCCCCCCCCACCCCATACTTAGAATTGAATATTGTCCTCAATATTCAAAGTCCCGGCTATTATGCCAACTCTTTGAACGTAAAAGGGCAACATTACAAGCTAAATGTGGAAACACAATTTTTCACTTTATTTTATTTATTGATATATACATGGTAACACAGCAGGGGCACTCCCCCACACTTAGGGTGAAAACCCCATATGCATGCTACTATTTTTGATTACCGAGTCGCTAGCTTGACTCGACCCCGAATTCAATTGTTCATGGGGAAGTAGGATGTGGAAGAAACAATCTCCATTGGACTTTCATTCAAGATGTTTGGATAGACAAACATTTGAAGCACGTGAAAGTTCCACACCGATGAGATATATAGACCCTGGCTTTAAATAATATAAACTATATGCGGTGATGCCGGGGTCAAAGATAATGTCTTCATTCCCGAAGGAATGAAGAACAGGAGAAATCACCCGGTAGGTGAAGAAGGGAAGAAAGATCTTGATGACAATCAAGATAAAGTCATCATCATCAGAAAGAGAATTATAATTGGTATATCATGAATCTCATCATTGAAGCTCATTTGATCTAAACATATTATGGGCGGGAGGGATGAGATTTTGATATCAAGCAACTTCTCATAGTTGAGAACATTTCCCCCCGGGACACAAGGATCATCTTTGTCTAGATCAAAGTAGAAGTTATCATACTCCGGTGGAGATATGATATGAGTGAGTTCACAGGAGAACTCCTCAAAGGTGAATAAATCATATACGGGGAGAGAAATTTGAGAATGAGAAGTGGTACTACCACTAATCTTCTCTCCCATATGATCAAAAGTAAAGGCTTCAAATTCAGGAATATAATTATCGGAAAGAATGTCACTATCCTTAATGGGGATAGGAGATGAAATAGGTTTCTCTTTGAAAGCCTCGATTTTAGAAATGAGGAGATTGACATTCAGTAATGTAGCACGAAGAGCTTCATCTTGGATTTCAGTGTCAATCTCTTCATCATTCTCTTCTTCTAAACTGACTAGCTTAGAAGGTAATTCTTCCACATAAACGATGTCTCCACAAGACAACGAATCGTCATCAGTAGAATCGGAGAACATCTCAACATGATCAGTTTGGAAGATAAGAGGAGGAGGGATATCACACACATGATCAAGAATTCCCTGTGACTCTCTTGGGATTGGGACAAGGTTCTCAACACTAGACTTTATGAATTCATCGGATTCCCTTTCAGGAACAGTGTCAAGATGCTCGTCCCCCATGCTCGGAGAGTGAGTGGGAACCTCGGGTGTGATAACAGTAGATTGAGATGGAATCTCAACTGATGGAATTTCAACTGATGAACTAGACGAATCTTTATAAAATTGAAGAATATCAAGTGTATCTTCATCATCACTGTCATCAGGAATGAAACGAAATCGAGAGCTAGATCTGGCTGCTTTTTCTTTTTCAATTGATTCCCTAATAGATTTCTCAATGGCATCCTGGGAATTTATTTTAGCAGCCTGTTCTTCAGCTAACAATTCTTCCATCGATTTTTGTTTTGGATTATCTGGGGTATGTATGATTCATTTCAAATCTTTCACTAAATCCAAAAGATCAAGGAGAAGACTTTGAGGAATTGGCTGAGGTGGAGGTTCGTCATAATACGGTGTGTCAAAATTGTTACAAGGAAATGGATTCCTTGTTTGACAATCGGAGCTGAAGTGTAGACCTCCACAGTAATCACAGCAGTAAAACTGATGTGGTTGTGAGTCGTATGTGCTAGAGTCATAATCGTTATCAGGAAACTGCTCATAGACAAGCGTGTTTCCCGATTGACAATCAGAACTGTAGTGTGAACCACCACAGTACTCACAACAGTAAAACTGCTGAGTCTCATGGTGTGGAAGCTGGTGGAATAAATCAGTCGTGTCATGGTAGGAATAGGGATCTTGGTTATAGATAGACCTGTTTCCTGACTCTACCATGCCACAACTGGGGCAATTACCACCATTATAAGAACTACCACACCATTCACAAATCAGAAGGTGTGGATGAGACATCGAAAGAATCAAAAGGTTTGGGAGGGTAAGGAATGAAGAATCGACAAGGTAGGAGGGTAAAGATGAATATTTTTGGATTTTTGGAAAGACATTTTATATAAAAATAAGAAAGAAAATCATTTTGGGTTTTTGTGTTCGCTAAAAACTGATTTTAAAATGTTTTCAGGAACTGTTTTGTTTTTATATGAAAATAAGAAGATAATATGAACAAGGATGGGTAAATATACAATGAGTGTATATCTAGATGCACTAATCTGCAAACCGTTCAGAATAACGCGCACACCTCCCCGACAGCGGCACCAAAATTTGATTGGCTCCAAACGGTCAATCTAAATTGACCAAAGGAATGGTCAACAAGGTCAAACTTCTTAGAGTCAATCTCCACGGAATACAGGGTTTCCCCGGGTCGTTATGTCCCGACGAGGTGTGAATTGTATTCAAACGGGTTTGTGATCGGGTGAATTTGGACAGAAAAGTGTTTATGATTGATTACACTACTCAAATGTACAAGGAAATAGCTTAACTAAGCTATATTAACAAGATTGTAAACTTAGAAAACCCAGAAACGTTTAAAACTTAAAAACGTGTACGTTCAGTTTAAAGTTACGTGAACGTACGAAATAAAACGCGAGTTTTATAGAAATAAAATACTTACGAATATGAAAATTACATTTTTATAATCCTAATAATAAAAGAAAATTTTTGGAAAATTAAAATTAATTTTTACACTATTTATATAATTATTATTAATTAATTTCTAATTTCCTAATTACTTTTAATTATTAAAATTACACTAAAATACAAATAATTATAAATTTAACTTAGAAAAATAAAATTTAAATTTGGAAAAATCTAAAATAATATAAAACTAATTTTAAAACAGAAAATATATTTTTAAGACTTTTTAAATAATTATTATGAATTATTAACTAATTATTAATTAATAAAAACTAAACTAAATTATAAAAAAAATACTAAATAAAAAGAGAAAAATATGGAAAAATTACTAAAATTATTTTATTATATCAGGAACCTAGGAAAATTATAAAAATGAGATTTGCTTTTTGAAAAAGCAGAAAATAAGCCAATTGGCTTAAATAGAAGCTATCACTATTTTTATATTTGGTTTTTAGAAATTTTCTTTTACAAAACTCTTTAATTACCTAAAATAATAAACTTTAAAAAGGAACTATGGCTGGAAGCTTATAAATAAGCAAATGGGATCTCAAATCCTTAACAGTTTTGGCATATTAGCTTATTAGGACTTGTGAAGTATGAATAAGCTTATAAAAAGCTTCCTCAAGGACAGATAAGCTAAAACACCCTTACAGGAACTTGGAATAAGCAAAATGAACTAGAAAAGTACAAGTAATAATCTGGAAATAAGCAATAAGCAATAAGCAATTCCAAACCACCCTGATTGAACAACAGGCCTACAGGCTTGTTTATGGCCAAATCTAGCTTATCAAATAAGCTTCAAAGCCACAAATAAGCACTGATCCTTAGAGTTGGGCTCATGAGCATTCCAAAAAGCTAAATCTCACAGGATGGGGCCCACTAATGCACCTAGGGGAGGCCTTGGAAATTTGGTGTTTGGGACAGATAGCATGGTGCAGGGCATCCACATGCCCTGCAGGTCTGTTTAAGCTGCTAAATAAGCCTCAAATAAAAATCTAAAAAAATAAGCACTAGGTGGTTTCCTAAAGATGAGCTGGTGGAGTACAACATGTAAAAATCTCAAGTCCTAACTCTAAATACAAAAATCACACAAATTCACCCAAGATTTAGGTTTCTTCCAAAGGGATACTTTTGACTTTTTGAGCTTTGATGGAATTTTGACTATTATGAACTTTTGATTGCTTCTAAGGACTGAATAAAGTGAAATAAGCTTAGATAAAGCTAGAATAATCAAAAACAACAACCTTTGAACTGATAAAAGGGCTTAATGATCCTAAATCCTACATAGTAAACAAGTATGAGTGGATTTGCATTGATTTTGAATTTTGGGTTATACTGACCTAAAAACCTTTTTGTTCTGGTTTAATTAGGTAATAAGTAAGATGGCAGATGATGAGTGTGTAAATACTCATCATTTTTATCGTATCTAAATTGCCAAAACATCCAAAAACACTCAGAAATGCATCAAAATACAGAAATTATTCCAGGAATTGTGTTTTATATGTTTTAGATGCAAAATGTTTAAAAACAAAGTTTGCATAATTGGCAGTTTCAGTCCCTCAACTTTCAAAATTTGACAAAACAAGTCCCTGAAGGTTTTAAATGGAATAAAAGTCAACTTAAGTCCTTGGGAAGTCAAACTTATTCAAAATTAGTCCCTGAATGAAAGTTTACACAAAATGGCAACTTTTACCCCTAAAGTTTCAAAATTGGCAAAATTAGTCCCTGGGTGGTTAAAAATGGAAATTTAATAAATAACACCCTTGTACTATTCATAACTTACAAATTGGAACTATTTTGATAACTTTTGGGAAATTACAATTTCACCCCTCAAACTTTGGTGAAATTACAAAAATGGTCCCTGGGCTTATAAAAATGGAATTTTAGCAACTTTGACCCTTTGGTTATCACACATTGGCATGATTAGTCCTTGAATATATTTTTGTAAACTTGCCACAACAGGTCCCTATACTTTCAGCTTATTACAATTTTGGTCCTTGTTGTTTTCATTAAAATTAACCAAACGGATTCCTTTGTTATTATTAGCCCAAGAATAAACCAAATCCAAACCACAAATAAAACACAACCATAGTCAAACCCTCACCTCCCTCAAAACCACTTCCCCCCAATAATACCACCCTTCCCATGTGACCTGCAAGCCTGCCATCTCTTCATCATCACCACCTCTCCCCTCCACTGCCACCCCTACTTCCAAACAAATACCCCTGTCCAAAACAACACTCCTAGCACAAGTATTCAGAAGGAACAAGCCAAAATTGATTTTGGCGCCAAAACGTCCCAACGGCCATGATCAAATTCTCTCATCCAACGGCCTAGGACAGAAGTGGGAAAGTGCTTGGAGCACTTTTGGAAGTATTTAAATAAAGAAAAAAGCAGGAAGCAAGGGAGTTAGTTAGTAGGTAGTTTAGTTTTAATTTTAATATGTCGTTTAAATTGTAACTGGTTATTTAAGTTTAATTCAAAGCTTCTAAGCATTGTACTGGTGTTTTTCATGTTGTAATAAAACCTTATTCAAGTTTAATTTCAGGTTCTCTTTATTAATTTCTGTTTTGGCAGTTTTAAGTGAAATTGACAAATTCTCTTAAATCTTGTTATAAGTTGTTACCAGTGTTCATTTAAGCTTTATCATGTTTATTTAAAGTTTTTTTTTAGTTTCTAAGGTGTTTTAATCAGCTTGGTTCAAGTTACTAAAAAATCTAGAAAATACCTCAAAAATAGAAAATAAATCAGTAAAAATAAAAAATAAAAATAAAAATCAGAAGAGAAGAAAAAAAGAAAGCAAGAAGAAGGATGAATGTTGGATTCTCAATGGTTTAGTACCTCATGGGAGGCTATAGGTTGTGATCTATGATCCTTGGTTACATGTTCTGAGCTTGGACACTCTTGTAAGCTAATTTCCCTTTTTAAGCCAATCTACTGTAGTCTAGCTTATATAACTGCTTTTCTGTTATACGTGCATTCATTTGATAAGTTGAGTTGATTGGATGCTATTGTGATCTCAGTTGTTCAAATAATCCATTTGTTGCTCTCTTATTCACATCACTGTCACATTTTAGCCTTCCATAGCTTATGCTTAGTTGCTTTTTCAAAGTGCTTATCCATTGTTGAAAATCTCTTTTTCAGTAGTTATTAGGATAGAGGAATGATTTGTGTTCAAAATTATGGCTTAAAACAACTTTTGATAGTTAAAAATTGAAAACTGTTGAGCATAAAGGGGTGTTTGGCTTAACTTCATTTAGGGTGTTCTACCCCTTTTTATGCCTTATTTCCTGTTGCCTCAACTTGCATTAGGGTAGTTATGCCTAACTTAGGTCTATAAACAGGTAGTTCAAAGCAAGAAAGTAAAAATCATCACCCAAGGACCATAGCAGTTCCACTGTTGGAACTTTTGAGTCCAAACTCACCCAAAACCTTTTCCTTAGTTGTTGTTTTAACTTAATATAGTCCTAATGTAGCTAATTACATGTCTTACAGTCATTAGATTAAGTTTTAAATCCAACAAAGTCAACTTATCAAGTTTCATCAAAAAGTCAATTTGCATGTTTTCATTTTTCTCAAATCTAGCAAGATTTATGTAGAATTTTGTAATGTGTTTTAGACTTTGATCTTTTGAGGTTTAGCAGTCCCCCACCTCATCTCCTAGGTCCCATTGTCCCCTTATTTTTAGTATTTTTCTATGGGCCCCACCATCACCCTAAACACAGCTACAGGGGGCATCACTCCCCTGCTGCAGCAGACAACATAGCAGCCACCACCACTTTGGTGGTTGCTACAGCCCACCACAGTGGTCCCACAAGCCCCATTTTTGGTTCATTCAACCCCCCTCCTGGTAGGCTTCATGTTTTGACCCTTAGTTTGACCTTAATCACTGTGGACCCCACTTGGAATTGCCTCTAAACTTTGTCCCATTTTCTGAGTTGAAATAAGTAGTCAATTGCTTAATCTTGGCTTATTTGCTTATTTAATGGAGCAACTCCTTTGATTCTTGCTTAAACTTGTCCAACACACTTATTTAGACCAGAATCATCCATAGTGGGTCCCACTTAAGCTCATTTGAGCTTATTTTCCTTTTTGGTCAACTCAAGTCAACTGTCATGACTTATAGCCTCCACATTACTTATTTTTGATTTATAAAAAAGTTGTTTTTACAAAAGTTGTTTGTTTTTAGGTGTAAAATAGTTTTCAAAAAGAAAAATCCAGAAAAAACAATTTAATTTTAAGTGATAGTTTCTATTTAATGTAATTTAAATTTTAATTTTCATTTTTAAATTTTTCTTAAATTCCTTTTATATTAAAGTAATTTTAGTAATTTTCTCGGATTCTTATTTTGTCATTTAGTATTTATTAGATTTAATTTTAGTTTTATTAGTGATTAATTAATATTTAATTTTTAAATAGCATAATTAGTTTTTATTAAGTAAACCCTAGTTTTTATATTTTTCCTAGCTTTTATATGTTGTAAAATAATTTTAGAAATTCTCTTGTAATTCCTACTGTTCATTTACTAGTTTTTATAATTTAAATAGTTTAATTAGGTAATTAATATTTAATTAGTAATTAATTAATATAAAAATCACAAAAAGACAAAAATACATATTTTTAACTTTAAAACTTATTTTTTGTTATTTTATAATTTTAGAAATTAAATTTTCACTTTTTTAGTATTTAATTAATATTATATTGTATTTAAGTTATTTAAATATTAATAATAAGTATTTAATTAATATTAAATAATTAATTAGTGTAAAAATTAATTTTCTTCTACTAAAAATTTTCTTTTAACCTTAGGTTTGTATAAAAGTCCTTTTCACCCCCTGTGGGTTTTCAGATTTCAGTTTTCACGTTTTATTTTGTACGTTTACGTTATTTTAAATGTAAACGTACGCGTTTTAGGTTTTAAACGTTTCTGGTTTTTCTAAATTTCCAGTCTTGTTCATATAGTTGATTTAAGCTATTCCTTTGCAGATTCCTTAGCTTAATCATTCACAAACCCCTTTCTGTCTAAATTCACCCGATCTCAAACCCGTTTGATAACCATCACACCTCGTCGGGACATAACGACCCTGGGAAACCTTATACTTCCACGGAGCATTGACTCTAGGCAGTTTGACCTTGTTGACCATTCACCTGGTCAATTTAGGTTGACCGTTTGGAGCCAATCAGTAGAGCAAGGCCTAGACACTGAGTACCACTAATGCACTTCAACACAGATTAATCCAAACACTCTCTAAAGAAGCTGTTTACACTACAACTATGGATTTAAACTTCTATCCTACAATTTTTATGCTTGAAACAGAATCTAAGAATATTATAAAAGCTAAATGAGCAAAAATACCATAGAAATAACATCAATAACTAAGAAATGCAAAAATCATATTTGTGACTTACAAAATGGTTCAAGGCTGAGATCAAGTGACCAAGGACCAAAAATGCTTCCAATGGCTTGTCACTAGGCCACTAGATTCATTTCAACCCAAATGAATCCCCTGCTGAGCTCATTCTCCTTCTCCCTTAGAATTTTTCATTTTCTTATCTATTTTTATGTATTTTTGGATTTTTGATTTGAGACAAGTAACAATGCTTAACAAGCTTACAAAAGCTTTTCAGTGACTAAATTGATTCTAAACAACCATTAAACCACAACCTGGAACAATCTTAAAGCTAATAATGAGAATTTGAAGATTTGACATGAAAATGGAAACTTGAACTTAAAGCTTATTTTACTGATAAATATCACTTCCTATTACATTAATAAGTTCCAAATTACATTTTACAACTGAAATCTATATTAAAGAAACTAAAAATGACATAAAACGATTTCCTCTGCTATACTACAACTATTACTACACTACTAATAAGCTACACTAATTACCCTCTCTTCTTCTCTCTTTCATCACTTTTATAAGCTTTTTGGTGATTCTCTGACTTTCCCACTCTATTGTGAACCCTTGGATGGCTTCCAATCCATCTTGACCTTTGAAACCCATTTTGGCGCCAAATTGACTTTTGTGAGTTTAGGGGTTGTGTAAAAGGGAAGAAATTGCAATTAATGCATCTTGGATAGCAGTGTGAGGTGGGGGGGACATGGAGTGGGGGAAGGTGAGGAAAAAGTGGAGTAAGAGGGGGGCTGGTTGCAGGCTGTGGCAGAGGGGAAAGAGGAGGGTCAAACCCTGTGTTTTATTATTGTAGGTGATTGGGCCAGGAGGGAGTTTGGGCTTGGGGTGGATTAGTGGTAGGCTGGAGTTGTAGTGTGGGCTTAGGTAGTGGATTTGGTTTATGGATTGGGTTTGTTTGTTAATTTTGTAAATTTAAAACCACAAGGACGTTTCATGTAAAAGCTGAAAATGGAGGGGGGCTATTTTGCCAATTTCCAATAGTACAAGTAAGGACCAAACCTGCCAAGTGTAATAACCCAAGGACCATAACTGTTATTTTTCCACTTTTACACCTCTAGGGGTATTTTCTGCCATATTGGAAACCTGAGGGACCTTACTTGCCAATTTTCCAATTTTATATCCAAGGACCAATATTGTAAATTTGTGATTTCCCAAGGACCAAAATTGACTTTTTATAAAAAGAAATATTTCCAGGGACCAAATATGCCATTTTGTGAAACTCTAGGGACTAAACTTGTAAATTCTCAAAACTTTTGAAATTTTCCACCAAATGACTAAATATGACAACTTATGATTTCAAAAGGACCTTTGGTGACTTTTTTTTTAAAATAAGTGCTCAGGGACTATTTTTGCCAAATTTTGAAAGTTGGGGGACTGAAACTGCCAATTATGCAAACTTTGTTCGTTTTTCATCTGTTTTTACTCATTTTGCATCTAAAACATATAAAACACAATCCCTGGAATATTTTTAGTATTTTGATGCGTTATTGAGTGTTTTTAAATGTTTTTGCCGTTCAGATTGACCAAAAATGATGAGTGTTTGAGCACTCATCAAGCTTACTTGAGCTCCTCTCGGGCATCAGTTTTGGTAAATGGTAGCACGACTAACGAATTCCTGCTTCAACAGGGTCTTCGTCAAGGGGATCCGCTTTCACCATTTCTATTCATTATAGCTATGAAGGGGCTGCATGTTGCTATGGAGGACGCAGTAGAGCATGGTATTTTCCATGACATTCGGGAGGGGCCTGATGAGGCTCGCATTTCTCATCTATTCTATGCCAATTATACAATTTTTATGGGAGAATGGGATGATGAAAACGTGTCTAACGTTATAACCATTCTTAAGTGTTTCTATCTTGTATCAGGTTTGCGCATCAATCTACACAAGGCTAATCTAAATGGAGTTGGTGTTCCATCGGACGAGGTGGAAGAATTTTCTCATAATACAAGTTGCTCGAATGCCTCTCTCCCATTTACATACCTGAGGTTACCTATTGGGTGTAACAGCATAGGATTTCGAGCTGGTAGGATATGGTGTTGAAAGTCTAAAAAAAGCTTTCAAAATGGAAGATCAAATTGTTATCCATAGGAGGCAGGCTAACTTTTATAAAATCAGTATTGGGAAGTCTTGGTATTTACTTTATGTCGGTGTTCAAGATGCTCGAAGTTGTTAATAAGAAGATGGAAGCTCTTCGTGCTCAAATTTTTTGAGATGGTGATGATGTAGATCGGAAAATTGTGTGGGTTCAATGGACTCAAGTTCTCAATTCAAAAGAAAAAGGTGGTCTTGGTATAAGGAGTTTGAAAGCGTTGAACCTTGCTTTGATTCAAAAATGGTGGTGGCGCTTTCATACTGATAAAAAAAAGGATTTAGAATAAAATTATTTCGAGTATATATGGGCAACAGGGAGGATTTGGATCAATCGGGTCTCATGTGCATGGAATTAGGGTTTGGAGCTCTATCTTAAAAGTTGTACACCATATGCATGAAAAAAATACGGTGAACTATTCGTCCATGCGAAAAAGAATTGGTCATGGAAGAAACACTCGGTTTTGGTCAGATTTATGGGTTGGTGATCAGACTTTAAAGGAGAGGTTCCCAAGAGTCTTTGCGTTGGAAAGGATCAAAGATTGTAGCATTGCGGATCGATGGTGTGACGACAATTGGAATTGGATCAGAAATATGCATACCGAGGGTCGTACGGGACAACAGTTTATTGACCTTCTAAGTGTGTTTGAGGGTATAGATTGGTCGGAGAATGAATATGTGTGGACGTGGGAGCTAGATCAGTAAGGTATCCTGTCTATAGCATGTACTCGGAGTCATATAGACAATCTTTTATTACATTCCAGTGAGCTTCCAACTAGATAGGACACGTTAGTGCCAATAAAATTGAATATTCTAGGATGGAGGATAAGATTGGATCGGTTACCCACTCGGGAAAAGCTAGATCAGAAAGGGATAGATTTGCTTTCTCTTTTATGCCCAGTGTGTGATACGTACATAGAAAATGTTAATCATGTGTTCGTGAGATGTGAGCTTGCGTCCCATATTTGGGATATGTTGATACAAATAATGTCGAAAAACGTTATTCGTATATTTCGACATCTCTACGTTTTGATAATAACAAAATGTAAAACCATATTACTTCAAAATTAACGTAAACAAGTTTTTAGTTGTAATATTCCATTTATACGTAAATCACTCAAGGTATGAACAAACAAATCTACAATTTGACAAATGACCAAAGGATTAAATTTTGTTCTAAACTTCACATTTTTAATGTGACAAAACATTTTTTCAAAAATAATTTTATAAATTATTTTTGAATTAAAAAGAAATCTTTTATTTGAAAAAATAAGTTTAAAAATCCCAACAACTATTTTTCTCCCAAAAACAGCTCCAAACATTCACAAATAAACCTTCCCCACTGAAAATAAAAGGAGCGTTTTTGTTTGGCACGGTACCTCAAAAGGACCGACGACACCATTAAATCTAGTGGTGCCATCCAAACTTTAATGGTACCGTCTCTTTTGTAACGGCTAGTATTTGTTTGCCTATAAATACTAGATCAATTTACAGTTTTTACTAACCCATTTTCACAGAAAACTTTCTAAGTAAAATCCACACACTCTACTCTTCTTTCTTTGATCATTTAGTTAGTTTATTTTTGTATAAGAGTGATCCAGTCATCCAACAAAGTGATCACCTTCATTCCTCTACTAGTGCAAGAGAAGAACACATCGTATCAAGAAGATACAAAGTGTTGTAGTGATAGTTTAGTGCACTCTTAACATTTGTTACATACTTGTTGTATCTAGATATACATCGTTGTCCATCATCTTGTTTAGTTAGATTGTGTAGATGATTGTGATCTTGTTGAGATCGTGCATATCTTGTGTAGCTTGTGTTGATAGTGTGTTGATCGAGTGGATTGAGGGTAGATCGTGTGGATCTTGTAGATTGAGGGATTTGTGAGGATCGGTTAGATCGTGAGAGTGGTACTAGCTAGAAGGGAGTTTGTTGACATAGTGCTTTGAAATATCGAGTTGGGTACTCGAGGAGTAGAGTAGGGCGAAGAGGAGATTCGTTACCGAACCACTATAAATCCTTGTGTCCCGGTTTAATCTTTCAATCTCTTACTCTTTACCTTGCATTTTACATTCTAGTAGTTATTATTTGTTTGTTCTAGTATAGCTATATAGTGTTCATATTGCAATCGATTGTTTCACAAAACTCCGAATGAAAGTTTTTCAAAACTAAATCTTATAACGAATTAAAAACGGTAAAACTATTCAACCCACCCCCATTCTAGTTTTCCACATGATAGAATCTTCCGTTGGCTTGATATAGTTCAACCGATTTTCTTATCAATTGCGGATATCATGGATTGGATAGTCTCGATGCATTGTAGTCTCAAATGCAAAAAGGTATTGGAAGCTATTATCCTAACGTCTATGCGGGTGATATGGAAGTATCGGAATAATAATCTTTTTGGGTCAGTAAAGATGAATGAGTAGTATTTTTGATGTTATTGTGTCAAAGGCTTTTGAGTTGTGTTCGAGTAGGAGTAGATATTACTCTAGAAACTGGTTGTTGTGGTTGCAAATCACAATGCTCTATATTTTGTAAATGTTGTTTTCGCTAGCTCCTTACTAGTTTATAAATTTTGAGCCGTTCAAAAAAATAGTTCCTCCACATCCTTTTCTTTCCTTCTTTAAAAAAACTGGAGAACACAACTTTATCAAAGTTTCTTTTCATTTTCTTCATTCTCTCCGAAATTGAACTCCAGATCACATTGTTAATCAAAATTTTCGGTTATCAATATTTTGCAAAAACAATTTTTATCTTATTTTGAAAAGTGTACACGACTCATTCACAATAAATTATACTGTACTAATACGAAAAATGTACCCCTCCTTTAAGCGTAACAACAAGTAAAATTGTGACTTTTGTTTTAAAGTAGGGGTAAAGCTAAAGATACGCAACATATTTCTACAAATAAACACAAGTACGCAACATACTTAGTAAAGTGTCAAACGTACGCAACATATTTTTAAAAAATCGTCGATCTACGCAATATGACCTGCTGGCAGCAGGTTACCAGGTCACCTAATTTTAAAAGTTACACCTTTGGTCCCTAAACTGTCTCATATCTCGCGTACATGATCCTATTTTGGTAACGGTCATTAAAAAGGTTAATATTTAAAAAAAAAATTAGAAAAAAGAAAAGTTAAAAAAAAAGGAAAAAAATTTTAAAAATTATTTTTTTAAAAGTTAATATTTAAAAAAAATCAAAATTTTTAAAAAAAATTAATATTTGCGAAAAAAATAATAATTTTTTTATAAATACGCATTTTTTAAAAAAATTAAAAAAATAAAAAAAAATAAAAAAAAATTATTTTTTTAAAAGTTAATATTTTTAAAAAAAACAAAATTTAAAAAAAAATTAATATTTGCGAAAAAAAAATAAAATTTTTTTTATAAAAAAATTAATTTTTTTAAAAAATGCGTATTTTTAAAAAAATTAAGTTTATAAAAAAATGCGTATTTTAAAAAAAAAATTAATTTTTTTTATAAAAATTAATTTTTTTTTAAATTAATTTTTTAAAAAAAATTAATTTTTTTTCGCAAATATTATTTTTTTTTAAATTTTGATTTTTTTAAATATTAAATTAAAAAAATATTAAATTTTTAATTTTTTTTTTCCTTTTTTTTATTTTAACTTTTTTTTTTTTTTTAATTTTAAATTTTTTAAACTTTTTTTTTTTCTTTCTAAATTTTAGTTAAAAAAAAAAGATTTTATCTTGATTTTAAAAAAAATGTTAAATAGTTTTTTTAAAAACTTTTTAATGACCGTTACCAAAATAAGATCATGTACGCGAGATATGAGACAATTTAGGGACCAAAGGTGTAACTTTTAAAGTTAGGTGACCTGGTAACGGGCATATTGCGTAGATCGACGATTGTTTGAAAATATGTTGCGTACGTTTGACACTTTACTAAGTATGTTGCATACTTGTGTTTATTTGTAGAAATATGTTGCGTATCTTTAGCTTTACCCCTTTAAAGTATAAGTACGACATTACTTCATTATTTTTTTGTTGGGCTGATATTGAATAACAGGTTCTGGTAGGATGACATTACAATATGTATAAATTGGTTGAACAAATTAAACAAATGATTTATACTTATGAATTAACTAGCAGATTACTCACGCATTACGGCATTGAATACCATGTAATTTTAATTTCTGGCGACTAATATTTTTTGATTAAACATTTTTCGTAACGAATGCGGATAATGTTATAGAGTTAATAGGTACTCGACCATTGTTTCTTATGATAATAAATGTAACAAGAGGCGTTTGTTAGAAAACATGAATACAAGAAAGATGACATAGATGACGATAAAGAGAAAAGTATAAAATATATGACCATTACGCTTAAAAATATTAAGGTAGTTAAAGGATCATTACAAAAGTAAACTACTGGGGATTGGCGTAAATATAGAAGAGGTAGATTCAGCCACTAGTTTCGTGGGTTGTTCTACTTTCTCTGCTCCTTTCACTTATCTTGGAGTTAAAGTGGGCGGTGTTATATCGAGAATTAGCTCTTGGGATGAAGTTACTTCTACGTTGTCTTCTCAGTTATCTAAATAGAAGCTTAAAACTCTCTCAATAGGTGGCCGTCTCACTTTAATTAAATCGGTTCTAAGCTCCATTCCGATATATCATATGTCTATTTTCAAAGTTCCCAAGGGTGTGCTAAATGATATGGAGTTAATTCGTAAAAAAATTTTCAATGGTGTTGAAGGTTCGAAGAGAAAAATATCGTGGATTGGTTGGAAAAAAGTTTCGGGTTCAAAGAAAAACGGAGGTCTTGGCGTGTCTAGCTTCTTTGCCACTAAATGTGCTCTTCTTTTTAAAATGGGTGTGGTTTTTTATAATCCAAGGATCTTCATAATGATCTAGGTTCATTAGATCCATTCATGGTGATCGACTTGCTCTTTATAACTACATCTCTTTGTCTAGGGGTTCTCTTTGGATTGACATTGTTAGAGAGATATGCTCTTTCTCATCAAGGTATTGACTTATTGTCTTTCATTAGAAAAACGGTGGGTAACGGGGAAGACACTCTTTTTTTGGATGAAATTTGGCTAGATAAGATAGCTTTGAAGTACCAATATCCGAGACTTTACACCTTAGAGTCTCATAAGCAAATTAGTGTGGTTGCGAAAATGAGGCATGCTTCATTGGATTTTACAAACTATCATGCTCCTAGAGGTGGGGTCGAAGAGGAGCAACAACTTCATCTCTTATCCCGTACAACTGATCTTCTTTTGCCTTCTATGCTAGATCGTTGGGTTTGGTCGTCGGAGGCTTCAGGAGATTTCTCGGTGAAATCAGATCGTAACATTATTGATGATATGTTATTGTCAAAGGAGGAGGTGCCTACTAGATGGGTCAATGTTATCCCCATTAAGATAAATATTTTTGCTTGGAGACTTTGCTTGGATAAGTTACCTATGCGGTTGAATCTTTCCCTTAGAGGGCCGGAAATTCCATCTATCCTTTGCCCATTATGTAGCATTTCAGTGGAGTCTACATCTCACCTTTTTTTCTCGTGTCCTTTGGCTCGTCAAGTAAGGAATAAGGTAAACCATTGGTAGGAGCTTGAAGATCCCACCAACGGTTTACCTTACTCCGAATTCTTATGAAGAGTGGCTTCTTTGGTTTAATAACCTTCGTTTGTCTAAGCGCTTGAAAGAGGTTTTTGAAGGCGTTTACAATGTGATGTGGTGGTTTATATGGCGATTCAGAAATTGCTTCTTATTCGGGGATAGTCATCCGAGAAGAAATATTCTTCTTGACGATATAGTTCAATTATCATTTACTTGGTGTTCTAGTCGTTGTACTTCTAAAATTATTGGTTTACTTGGATGTAATATCCTAGTAACATTAGTTTGTAATCTCTTCTAGTTCCTTGTTAGTTTTATAATAGTAGTTGGTTTGTATCATGTCAATGTGATAATGAACACATTTGTTAGTAGCTTTCATCATTTGTTTTATTAGTTGTATTTTTCATGTAGGGGGCTTTTTATTAGTTATACTAATTGTACGTAGGCGTTTAAATTAGTTAGTAGCTTTCATCATTTATACCATTTGTTTTATTAGTTGTATTTTTCATGTATAAGTGTTTATTAGTTACATTACATTAATTGTAGGTGTTTAAGACACAATTTACAATTTCATAATTACTAAGTGTCTAGGCTCAGTATTTTAAAATTTTCATTTTCAAAATATCCAAAATAATTTATAATATAGTAGAGATTCGTTATTAATCGTTACAGTTCTCCTTCAGCACCAATGACTTGGGATAATTAATTTTGCAACAAAAATAATAATAAAATAAAATAAAATTATAAGTTTTGCAAGTTGGTCTATAGAGTCTCAGGTTTAACTATCATGTTATTAATGGTAACTCAAATAAAGTTTTCCATATGGGTTGTGTTATTAAGACCCTTACTTCACTTTTTACCGCCCTCACTTCTTGATTTCTTGAATATAAAACATTTTTTTTATCAGTTTTTGTTTTGTATTTTTTGACAGTTTAATACTTTTGGCTTGTTAAACTTTATACTTTTTGTTTCGTACTTTAAATTTCACAGTTTTATAACGAAAACATTATTAGAATTTTTTTTCTTAAAATAAAAAGTAAAAATATAAAATATAAAACATAAAACAAAGGAAGATGCCGTTTTTTAAAAAATAAAATAAAACAAAATAAGATATTACTTATAGTTTATAGGTACATATAACCTATCTCTTTCCATATATAACAAGAATGCGTGTGTGTTACAGGAATAACACAAAGAAATTTGCTACATCCACATAAAAACCCTACAAAAAACTCTCACTCGCTGACGTGTCAGCGGGTGATTGGTTTTTTGTGGGTTCCACATCCCACTAAAAACCAATCACCCGCTGACACGTCAGCGAGTGGGAGTTTTTTGTGAGGTTTTTATGTGGATGTAGCATCCCTCACCTAATACAAAACTACAAAAGAAAGACTATTACTCCTACGTACCTAAAAATGATTCTTTTAACATGATAAAAAACCAATACGCAAAAAAGATTAATTAATCATACTAAATAAACTTTGAAACATAAGTTAATTATTATTATTTTTTCAGAAAAGATTGAGAATTCAACGTCTATAATGGATTTAGCATTAGCAAATTATGTTCGTTTTTCTAACTTTGTTTTTCACCCTCGCTAGACATGTGTCCTCATTAACTAACGTCAGTTGGCAAACTATCTTCATCCACTTTCTTTTATGAGGTTACTTTTTTCAATTAACAAAGCATGTAGAATTTTGCGAATCTATATATGGGTATCGCACTTTTAACTTAAAACACAGACACGTTTACGTTTTCCTATAACTAAGAGAATATTAAATTAGCTCAACGTTTATTCTTTTTCAGTGTGATTATAAGTAAGCCATGATCAAATAGAAACCGCTTTTAACCTAAAAGGTTTAACAGAATCCATTAAGACAACTAAATGGGCAACAAAAGGCATCATTAAATAGATGTGAAAATAATTTATTGGTTTGTCAAGAAGCGGTCTCCGTGCTGTCAACAACAAGATGCTGAGTGCTGACATATAAGTTTTAACATACCAGTTAGACATTTCAGTCAATGCTTATTTCATAAACCATGTTATTAATTATAAAAAAAACTAACAAAATTTGTCTACAAAAACGCTCTCCACAATAAATAACCTAACCTTAAAAAAACAAAAAACATTCGCCTCCTTCTCTGGCCGTCGGCTTCGCTGGCGGTCCGGAGGTTCCCTCCATCATTCTTTTCAGTACATATCTTCTTTCTTTTATATCTCATCTTTTCTCATTAGTCATGTTGCATAATAGACAAACAAATGATCGATCAGTTATATCGTCTTCTCTGGTAAGTTAGAAAAGCTTTAGATCGTGTCGGTTGTGCTCTATAAGTCGTAGTATTAGTATTTTATCGTTAAGTCTTTAGTTTCTGGTAAGGGTTCATGGTGGTTCGAGATGGTGAGGTTGTTGAGATAGTTCAGGTTTTATTTGAAGGTGAGATGGTGAGGATATAAGGTCATGAGGTGAGTCACGTCGTGAATGTGATAAGGTCATGAGATGGTTTGTGTCGTGGGTATGGTGAGGTCATGAGATGGTTTGGGTCGTGGGTAACTAGGTATGGTGTGCTTGCGAGATGGTTTCGGGTCGTGGGTATAGTGTGTTCACAAGATGGTTAATGGTCGTGAGTATTGTGAGGTCGCGAGATAGTTTTGAGTCGTTGGTATGGTAAGGTAATGAGATGTTTTGGGTCGTGGGTATGATGAGGTCGCAAGATAGTATGTGTCGTGGGTATTGTAAGGTCGCGAGATGGTTTTGATTTTGGGTATGGTGAGGTCATGAGAAGGTTTTGGGTTATGGGTATTCTGAGGTCATGAGATGGTTTTGGTCGCGGGTATGGTGAGGTCGTACAAGGGTCGTGGGTATAGTGAAGTCATGAGAGGTCTAGGTCATGGTTACGGTGAAGTCGCGAAAATGGTTCGGTCATAGGAGATGGTGAGATTGTGAGGTGAGGTGGTCAGGTCGTGAGATGGTATTGCCGTCGAAGATGAAGATGAAGATGGAGATGGTCAGATCAACGTTGTTATTCAGATCGTGAGATGGTGAGAGTCACATGTTTTAAAACGAGGGTCGTTTGAAGCAAAAGTTTGAAGGATCGATGGTTTTAGTATGGGGTTTTCGGGTTTTCATTAGGTGGTATTTTACATCTTGGGATATTCTCTTCAATCTACCATCCTTGCTATTCGTAGTGACACACTGACACCACTTGGTCAAATTGTATGTTGAAGTGTTTGCTTTGAAGTTCTTACCGGTTATGTTTCATGTGTGTGGTCGTGTGTCGTGGTCGGTATCAACCTGTGTCATACTTTCTACCGGGTGTTTGCCCTTAGTGTCATTGTGTTTGGTTGGTTTGGTATGTCGGAGTTGTATCTCGGTATGTCAGTCCACTTTATGATATCCTTATTTGATCCGAGTGTAAGTGTTGGTCATCGAGTCAGTTCATAGGTGTAGCTTGCTCGGTATATTATGTTTGTGTCTTTGTAATTTTAGCATCTTGCTAGTTTATCTATATATTATATATTGCTTTCCAAAAACAACTCTATTTTTGAAGAATTGCAAATAGTACTTTTTTTTTACTCACACCCAAATTTTGAAAACTAAAGTGTTAACCACAAACGGTTTTTCTTTCCATGAGTCCTTAATCCTATCCCAACCCACTAAAGCAAACACACCCTAAGTTTTTAGTCCCTTTAATAGGGGTGGCAATTCGGGTCGGGTTCGGGTTGGCGGGTCAGAAAACCCCAACCCGAACCTGACCCATTTAAATCATCGGGTCAGCTACGTCAACCCTAACCTGTTTACACGTAACCCGAACCTGACCCATTTAACCCGTATATATATACTTGGATTGACAGCTTAAATAGGTTACACGGGTTGAATATGTTAAACGGGTTTCGGGTTGACCCATTTAACTCATTTTATATACAAAAGTTAGCGGTTAACACATTACACGAGTTAAACGGGTTAAACAAGTTAGTGGGTCAACCCGTTTAACCCATTTAAAACATATAATTAAACATAAATAGTAATTTTTAATTTAAGGAAATAAAATCTTAAAAAGATTAGCGGGTCGACCCGTTTATTTTATTCCCAACCCGAACCTGACCTGTTTAATAAACGGGTTAGATATGTCAACCTAAACTTGACCCGAAATCTATTTAGCTTAACCCGAACCTGTTAATTTTCGTGTCGGTTTCAAATCGGGTTTCGTGTCAGGTCAGAAATTACCACCCCTAGTCCCTTATATTCCTTTAATTTTGACTCATTACTTACAACCTATAACTTCCCAACCCACTAAAGCAAACACACCCTAAGTTTTTAATCCCTTATATTCCTTTAATTTTGACTCATTACTTACAACCTATAACCTCACTTTTGTTACAAACCATATAATAATCTATTACAAATCATAGAGGTATAGCTTTGGTTAATTCTAGATTTGTATTTGTACTATTTAGCATCTAGTGTCTTGCTAGGTTTTTTTTTTTTTTTTTTTATTATTATTTTTTAAACTAAAATATAAGTCTCGTAAAATCATAATCAAAGTAATGCAATTGAGATGTTTAATTCTCATCCCAAAATGGCATCCCGTCACACCGTGTTAGCTTAAAAAAAATCTAGACATGCTATTCATTCTTACGGCCAAACGTGTGTTTTCATCTCTAATTCAAATGCTAACGATATTCATCACTCGATCATCAAGAAGCCTTTTTCATTATCATGACTAGCGTCGTGACCTTCTGTGACCATTTCCATGACACAACTTGTATTCGTCAACTTTTGCGCTCTCAATGCCTCCCCTTCCCAATCTGTTTGAACAAGTACCGAATACAACACAGAAATCACGCACGCAATTTGAGCTGACAAAAGCCCAATCCATAGACCACTAAACCCAACATTATAATAAAACGCCAAGGCCACGGCCACAGGGGTGCCAACAAAGTAAAATGAGCCAAGGTTTATACGTGCACCAACAGCTGGTCTAGCAGTGCCACGTAGGATCCCACAACCAGTTGTTTGGGGACAATTGCCAAGTTCACATAGCCCCATGATCGGCATGACGGATGAAACAAGGGATCGAAGCATTTGGTCTTTGGTGAAAAGGGCACTCCATTTGTCACGAAAGACGATTGTCCAAATGACATTGATGAAACCTACTACGAAAGCACACGACAAGGCAACGAGTGCAGCTAGTTTCGCCTTGTTTGGTCTTCCTGCTCCTAGCTCATTACCCACCTTGAAATCAAACATATATACCATTGTTAGTGTAAAATATCTATACCATCATCCACTAAAAGCATAATGTTGTTATCGATGCATCAAGACAGAAAGTAAGAAATAGAATATGAGCGTCACAAAGAATTGATTCTACCACATCCAACCCATAACCAAATACTTTAATCATCAATTAATTGTTTATTGGCTTATCTAAACTTTGATGCAAAAAGCAAATTACACATAAAGAAATATTTCACTAACTATAAGTGAAACTATATTCAAACATATGAGGGAAAGAAGTGTATAAAAGTTATAAGAGGACATAAATATTTGTAAAACAATTATGAATTTTCATTGTACTGTTTTTTAAATAAAAACAGTCCATATTTTTTTTGGAAAAGGAAAAACAGTCCATATTATCTCACATGTTCTTTTTGATTGCATAAAAATAACCTTTACTTGGGACTTATGATATTGTCGTTTTCATAGTGAAGACAACAATATATGATTTTTGGGTAACCACATCCTGCATCTCAAAAAGAGCATAAAAAACACAAATATTTAAAAAGTTCAAGATTTGCAGAAAGCAACACTAAAAGTTGATCGATATCATTTACTCATGCATTCTGCAAAAAATAAAAATATCTTTTCTTTATGAGTAGCTTCAAATAGAATCTCAATATCCATAGTAATCATTAGAATATATTTTTTGATATCTACAGATTTTGTTAGCATTTTTAAATTTGATGTTGATTTATAAGACAATGTTATATGAGTAAAAGCTGATGTTAAGGTGTTAACACATGTTGTATGGTAAGTATACTGCGAGATATATTTTTTGTTCAATAGCTTTTGCTAGTTAGAGAAAAGAAAAATAAAATTTTTATTTAAGTGTCGCAATAAAATAACGAAATATATACTAGTCTTTCAAAACACATCTTTAGTCTTTCAAAATTCCCACTTAGACTTGCATAAATTAAAAATAAATCATCAAATATATAATTTGTGACCAAAAAAGAAACATTAGTGTTTGATTAAAATTACCAATTAATTAATTAAAGTCTTGTGATGATCGTCATTAAAGTTTGAAGATGTTATGTTCATTTAAATTACTGTTAAGTGTAAACAAACTTAAGCAGTTAAGCATATATGACACGGGTTCAAACTATGAGAATTAGTCTATCAAATAATCGAAAACCATGATAAAATGAATACACTATAAAGAGACTAAGTTTTTAGTTCTAAACATGTGGTTGATGGTTAAGATTAAAAACCAATATTTCCTGTTAGTAATGAATATACATTCCTTAGCTCATATACAAACAAAAGTAAAAAAGTTGATGTGTCAAAATGACAAATCAGGAGAGTTGTTTATAGAATCAAAACGAATGGATAGGTAAAAGCATTCTTGTCCATACTTATACAGTAAAGTAATATAAAGTTATAAACAACTATTTTGTCTAGAACTATTACAAAAGTTGTATATCATCACTATACTTGTTAATACAACTATCAGTTTAAAGAATTACGAGTGGTAAGAAATCCAAATGATATTTTTTTATGTCATATACAAAAATCAGCATCTCTAGTCTTCAAAAGCAAACTACCAATACTTTAAATGGAAATTTAGGATCACAATCTTTTTAGTTAACACTGCAGTATTTAGACAACTAAAACCCAGTCACTCTAAGAGAATATAAGATTGGTCAGGGTGGTGCACCACCTCCACTTAGGCAACCACACGCGGTCAACCATAGTGAAGACCCACCGCGTGTGTGTCTGGGGTATATTGTTTTTTTGGTTTGCGAGTGTGTGGGGTATATTGTGAGGTATATTTGTATAAAGTGGGGTACTGTTATATTTTTGGTTCGGTAGTAGGTTAGATGGTGACTATAGCGAGTAAAAAATGGTGGATTTGCGGTGTGCTGAATTGTGATGTGGCGCTCATGTGAAACAGTGAAAGTGGTGTTTTGGTGACCATAGTGCTTAATTTAACTACAACAAATTAACAATGATGAATCAAAAAAAAAAAAAAAATTATCATAGAATAATTGCAAACTTACCCGAGCAGATACACAGCCAGCCAAAGCCATGGGGACAGTGTACATCAAACTAGTTGTTTGTATCAATATCCCAGTCCCAGCCACTGCTAACCGAGGATTCGCCAAGTATCCTGCTAGAACGGTCACGATTTCGTACCACCACCACTCTAAACAAATTCCCATACAGCTCGTTAGAGACAGGCCCAACAACTTTTTTAAAGCAATCCCGTCCATCCATATCCATGTCCATATCCATCTATCGTACGCCCACACGTACACTATCATTAGTACCATCATGTTTAAATTTGTTATCACAGATGCTATTGCTACCCCACCTACACCTAATCCTAGGCGCACTACTAGTACGTAGTTTAATGGCACGTGGAATGCCACTGCTATTAAACTACAATACATTTGTGGCTTTGTCACGCCTTGTGACCTTAAATACACGCGTAAAGGTTGTAGAATACAGTTAGTCAGCAAATCGGGTAGGGAATATAGACAGTATGTCGCGGCCATTGATGTGATCGCAACATCCTGTCCCATCATTAGCATGATGGGTTGTAAGTTTATCCATAAGAAACTAATTGGTATAATTGCTATTAGTAGTATAAAAATCATACGGAGCAGCGATGCAGACAATAATTCCCATTTATTGTTTGCATTGCTTCCGTATGCCTGGCTACATACAGGTTCTAGACCGGATGCTAGTCCGACTAGAACAGAGTAGCCAGTTATGTTTGTGAAGCCTAGGGATAGTGAGCCGCCAGCTAGCTCTAGGCTTCCGAGCCGTCCTAGAAAAAGCACTGACACGACGGCTCGAAGGTAGACTAGACAATTCATTGCAGTTATTGGAATAGCCATGGATAAAAGTTCCTTTAGTTCCTCCAACACCTATATATATAGACATGTTTAAAAGTATACGAGTTAGTCATGTCAATCATTTTCTTATAGAATATTTTACAACAAATTAATGATATACTACATATATACCTGTGAGGTGGTGAAGGCCCTCTTGTTAGTAAACTGTGAATTAAGATCCTTCATGACTGCAAAATGAACACTAACTTAAGTAAAGATGTTGTATAGGAATAAAAGTTGATATATATTTTGTATATAAAAATAGGTTATGGTAAGAAATGAAAGATTGAAGGTGAAGAGAGAAGTAGCGTAAAGAGAAGAAAGAAAGTAATCTTGCAGAGCAGTGGAAGTGGAGGTTATGGGAATACAAAGAGATTTTGCAGGGGTAATATACTAGTAGTACAATTTTTGAATATATTTTTTTATACGCATAAATATTCTTTTTGTCTTTTTAAAAAAGTTGTCATGATTAATTAAGCGTTAAAGTATCCCTTCTTTATTTACATGCGCATTAACTACATCTTCTTTAACTAAATAGACTATATCTGAGTAGGTGAGTATATTTAGAGGATGTGGTAAGGTAACGGTGAGTTAAGTCTTAACTCACTGCCACCTTAGAGCCACGTCAGCTTTTCTCTTTTAACTTTAACTTTTGACTTTTCACTCCGGTAAGGTAACTCACCTATAACTCATCTTAACTCACCTCCACCACAAATATTTTCAATTTCAACCCCAAATTTTAACAAACACTTCATTTATTTAAAACATAACATTAATTAAAACACAACATTATATTACATTACGAAATTAAAAAAAATAAAAATAAAATAACGATACTAAAAAAAATACGAAATCAATAAAACACTACATCACATAATTATTCATAATTGACGCGGAGGCAACCCAAATTTCATGGCGATTCGATCCTTTTCTGCATTAATGAATGCCACTCAATGTGGATCTTTGCCGGTGGTGTCAAGCATCAAAAATTCTAGCTCTTTCATCCTTTGTTGTGCGGCTTGATTTTTGGCTGTCGCCTGATACGCCCTACTCGCCTCTTCACGTTTTGACCTTAACTCTGCGCACAACATATCCGCAAAAGCTAACGAAGAAATGGACCCACCGGTACTAGCCGTGGCTCCGATGCTTGTCGTGGCCTCGGATTTTTGTTTCTTGGCGGCCCTTTTTTTGCCAATGGGCCGTGGTTCTTCGTCATGACCAAACAAAGACTCATTTGTTTGGCTTGGGACGTCGCCGATTAAATCAACCGCTTCCGGCGCGTCCCATTTTTTATGTTTGCGCAACACCAACCAAGCGTCTTCATTAGCGAACAACGGATTTTCTTGACGATAGAGTTGGTGAGCACGTGTTAGGACATCCACTTCACTTTTCCCACTCTTGATCCCGCGTTGCGCCTTTTTGTAAAAAGCGTTGAACTTAGTATAATCACGGTTCAACGTTTTCCACTTAGATTGTAGCATATCTTTGTTGCGGTCTTTTGGACTTAATCTATTGAACTCGTGTCGTATACGTTGCCATAACGTATCCTTGGTTTGTGAAATCCCCAACAGCGAATCCTCTGAACACGCAACCCAACACTCGGCAAGCAACTTTTCCTCACTTGACGTCCAACGTTCCACCCCCTTTTTTGTTGCACCTGCATCCCCGTCTTCAACGGGTTCTTTGGATTTTTTTGCCTTACGTTTTCCACGTCTTTTTGGTTTTTGAGGAGAGGTTGGTGTTTCCGGAACTTCATATGTTTCCGTTTGGGAATGTTGTGAGTTTTGGGAGAATTGAAGATTTTGGAAATTGTAATTTAAGTCGCTTTGTTGACTTTCGGTCCAATATTGGGAATCTTGTGGGTTACCCCACATCGGTGGTGCCGAAACGTCGTTTGGATTTGAGGAAGAACCCGCGTATGGGTGATTCCACCCACCACCGAGAAGATTCGTAAACGAGTTGTTGTTGTCACCCGACATTCTTTTTTTTTTTTTTTTTTTTTCTAATAGAAGAGTATTGTAGATAAAAATAGTTGTGAAAGTGTGAAAAAATATTGTGGGGGTGAAGGGGTATTTATAGTTGTAATAAAATGGGTTTGAAAAAAGTTTTTTTTTTTTTTTTTTTTTTTTTTTTTTTTTACACTACTAGCCGTTTACAAACGGTCAAATAATATAGGGGGTGGAAATGAAAGTTTTTTTTTTTAAAAAAAAACTAGCCGTTGAGGCTTGAATGTATTTTTTTTTTACACCTTGTTAACGCACGTTAACCGCTTGCCCAAGCGAGTTAACGCACCTCTATACGTTAATGGAAATCAAACTATAACTTTCATAGTGATTTCAATTGTTTGGTTAAATATATAGCAATCAAAAATTGATAGCACATCCATAGAACCATAGTAGTGAGGTGAGGTGACTTTTTGATGCTCATTTCAGTGGGTCTCACTTCTTTGTATCTGTATGACATTATTTTCTTTACATGAGCACTTAAATATATTCAATGTGATATCGACACTGATACATAAAATTTTATACCATTTAGTGATTCCGGATAATCGGAATGTTTTCGTAAAAGAAATTGATTTGCATACTCAATCAATCATCATGACAATATAAGCAACAATCAACACATATTTGCAAGCATAGATATAAAGCGATAAATGCAAGAATAAATGTGAAAAGATAAGAGAAAGAGGATGCAAATTGGACACGATGATTTATAGTGGTTCGTCTACAAAGACACCTTTCTTGCCCTACTCCACTCCCCGAGTCACCTACTCGAGAGTTTTCTTCACTACTCAACAAGCTCCCTTTTGGCGGAGAAAACCTTACACAACTTTTGCTTACACCATTTAACGACACTAAGCTAAATGTCGAGTTCTAATAGTAGCTAGAACCAATCTCACAACACGAATTGGATCACTATACAACTTCTACACGACTTCACGACTACTTCACAACTTCTTCTATACTCCACTACTTATTCACACACCTACTTCTTCACAACTACATGACTTCTCCACACTACTACTTCTTCCCACTACTTCTTACTCACTCATTGACTCACTACTAAGTAAGATCATCTTGATCTACTTATTACATAAACATAACTCACAACTTCACATAAACACTAACTAGACTCTAATACATCTTTGACTTTATGATAGGGAGGATTCTTCTCTTGCACTTTGAGTGATGAGGGATTTAATCACTTGAAACAAAGACTAATAAACTTATGATCAAAGGATTTAGAAGTGTGTTTGGAAAGGTTTAGGACTGAAAATTTTGGTGCAAAAGGTTGGAAAAATAGCAGAAATAAACCAGTATTTATAGGCAAAAGTTTCTGACAATTCTGACAAAATGGAGCGTGTGCCGGCCCCTTTAATTGTGTGCCGGCCCCCTTAAAATTAAGGGGGACGCCCAGACGAAAATGGCAGTTTTTCTTGTCTTTTTTGGGGAAGGTTTATCTAGTGAAATTTTAACTGTTTTTGGCTAAAAATTTGAATTCATATATTTATTATGAATTAAACATTTTCCTTTAATTACCAAAAGTGTTTTTCTAAGTATATAAAATATTTATATTATTTTATATAATTTGTAGTGTTTAAATAAAACTCCCTTTGATCATAAAATGTATTAGACATTTGTTTATGCATACCTTAAGTGATTGTTGAAGCTTACTCGAGACGTTGAGATGTCGAGGCTTGTTGACGTATGAATGCGTAGATGAATTGTGATTACAAGTAACTTAAGCATTTTACGTTATATGTTGTAACTTACATCTTTGTCATTATCAAAACGTGAAGAGGATGTTTAGATTAAATATCGTAATATTCATGCCAACAATATCCCCCTTTTTGATGATGACAAACTATGTAAACTATAACTTGTAGTAGAATGTATAAGTTACTTGTTTACACTTCTTCTCCCCCTTTTGTCGAAGCAAAAAGGTGGACTCCTAGACGAGACTTCAACTAAACTTCAATTCTTGAAATAAAGAGGCGAGCTTGCATCATCGTAAGTGAAGCCTTGATCATATCAACCTCTAAAAAACGACTCTAGCGAATCCATGGATCAAATAAATTGCAAACTTATAACCTGCATCAAGGGTTAGTTTCCTGCAACAAAAAAATATATAGATAGGGATGTAATACACATCACCAATGCTCCCCCTTGGTGTATGCTCCCCCTAGGTGTATGCTCCCCCTTATTTGAGGCATCAAGAAATCAAGCAACGGAAGAGTGCTACAAGGCAAAGTTAGTTGAAAAAGAATGCACATATACATAATGATGACGATAGATATATGCATGGCACTTATTGTGGAACAAGATATGGATGTCTAAGGTATATGGACTAAAAAATATGACACATGCAATTATTGTTTTAAAAACAACAACCTAAATTCCCAAAAGAAAATAATATGACCAACGCTTAAGACATGACAATGATTAGGACCTAATGCAGAGATTCGACCGAAAGATCCCAAAAAAATGTATACTAAAGAGTTAAAGGGAAATGAAGATGAGAATGATACGTTTTTTTTTTTTTTTTTTTTAAACGTAGAAAAATGAGGAAGGATGAGCGTGAATGTAAAGGGAAGGTGATGACAAAGGGTTGACATTTATGGTTTAGATTAATATATCGTTTGACAAAGGTGGATGATAGGGAATCATGGGATTTTTAGGTGTTTTGTTGGTTGATGACCGAAGGTGGATATGTGAAATGAGGTGATGATGACTCGAAAACACTTGAAGCTTGGATTTCTTCATTGTGTTCTTCACTTGCTAGAAAGTGGAAATGACGCATTTCGTAATGAAATTCACTTGGATGAGGTGGTGATGACTCGACAACACTTGAAGCTTGGATATCTTCTTTGTGTTCTTCACTTTCTAGAAAGTGGAAAGGACGCATTTCATAATGAAATTCACTTGACTTTCAAGGATTTAAGTTTTGGTGGTGATGACGCACTTAGTAGAATGTAGGAAATGGTTACATGGTTGAATCTTCTTTTGAAGATGGGAAATGAGGATCAAGTGTAGATGACTAGGTGGAAGCGAAAGAGTGATGTTCAAGGAAGGAATTTCTTGGGTAGGAGGTAGTGGTGATGCTTTTGGTGGTGGAGACAATTGTGAGTTGATATATCCATTGATAGATGTATTGGTGTCATCTTCATCAGTAAGGTCAATGAAGAGTTGTTTTGGTGGTATGATGACAAGTTTTTGTTGGAGATGGTGGTTCTTGGTGGAGGTGACAAGTGGGTATTGATATAGTCATTGATTGATGATGATGATGATGATGATGATGATGATGATGATGATATGGAGGAGGTAGAGGTTCCATGAGGTGATGGTGTTTTGGAAGGTGCATTAGGAGCACTAAGAGATGAGCATTGAGGTGGTGGTGATAGAGTGTTGGTGTTATCTTGTGTTAAATTAATGAGTAGTGGTTTAGGAGGTATGATATTGATTCTTGGTTTCTTTGAGGGCATGGAAATGGTGGATGACTCGAGATTGGTAGTACAAAGGATGACTCGGTTTTGGGTATGAGGTAGAAGGATATATGTGAGTGAGTGTGATTTCCCTTCCCATTAAATTTATGCTCATCCGGACATAGAGTGTGACACAAATAAAGACAAACCAACATGAAAACGATAATCTTGACAATGACACGAAGGATGAAGGATAACATACAAGGAGGTTTTCCTAAAGGTGGACGGAAGGTGTTTGACATCTATATAATAATAGAGTCATGACTCAAGAAGTGAACATGAATAATGAGTGACATTTTAATTTGCATTTGGCGAATTAAAAATACTTAAATATTTCGGATGAAATATTTAAGTTGCCACATCAACTTAGAGAGGTATTAGATTACAATCTAGCTATCTCTTGACAAAGGAGTGGATTGTTTGGAAGGAAACAAGATGATGAATGAGGTAGTGACTATGCATGGAGACTCTAGAACACCTAAGACAATTATGAGACTATTATGACCTATCGGATTGTGACACTAAGGTTCTCATGAAATAAGGGTGTAGGATCTAAAGGCAAGAAATATAAACCTAGATGAATGAGACATATAGAGTTAAGCATGTAAAGGCATGAAATCAAATCTCATAGGAGCAAATAAACATCTAGAAACAACATATATGCGATATGCCATAAATATAGGAATGAAAGCATCTAATGAGAAGCAAAGTTCATAAAAGTAAGCTTAGCGTTAGGTATATTTAGGAATAGAAATTTAATCAAGTTGGAGAATGAGTATGAGACTATTACTAGTGGTGCTCAATTAAGGCTAAACACGACCATTTTTACGGGTTACACACACCCAACTTCTCACATAGAAGCAATTCAACCGTTAGGTTAAATTGAGTTTCTAGACAATAGGTTCTCCAGTAGTCATTCTCTTTTTAGAAGAAATTAAATTCCTAAATTTACCTATCGAAGAGTACCAAATATGAAGTTTGCTTGGTTCACTAATGCTTGGCTTAATGTGACTCAAATGTCATATTTTTATGAAGGTAAATCTAGATGATATATTTTATTCACGATCCCAATAGAGACGTGTTGAATGTTTAGATAACAGTAAACAAAAAGTTTTAATCTTTTGTTCATGATTTACCGGTTGTTTGGTTTTGATTGCATATTACTTGATTTAATGAATGTGCCAGACTTAAGAGTGCACCTTAGCATCTCTTGTGAAATGAATCTCATTAAGATTATTTATCTTAAATGAGTTTGTGATTCTCAAATGATATCAAAACTAGACATTAATATATTTTTAAAAAAATATCATTTTCTATGATTTTTGCCAATGTTATATATCATACTTTAACAAGTATTTGAAAAAATAAATTTTACTTGTTTATGGATTGTGACAAGTTATTTTTCAATTCTAATAACTTATTTTATTTCATAAAGGAAAGTGTAGTGCATTATCTTGTAACACAACCATTTATGCTACAAAGAAAATGAAATACGTAGATTATATAGTGTGTATTATTCTTAAATATGTATTTTATCTTGAAGTAATGATTTTAAGTAGTGTGAGGAAAGTTTACATATGTTGTTAGTTTGCTCATGTTTGGTTTTTCGGATATGACACATTTATCCATTGCATTGTGATGAGGCGAAAAATGATCCGTTTTTAGGGGATCATTTAAGCCCGAATTCGAATTTATTTGATCAAATATTGCCCTAAATCGTTCCTTTTGTGATTTTAGGTACTTTTGGAGTGAATTCTGGAAAAGGAAGCATTTTGGACATTTTTGGAGCATAAAAGTGAAGAAAACGGCAAAGTCTTAATTTTCCTTGCTGGGAACAGTACCTGAAGGCGTCAAGAGCATTCATGTGACGGCGTCAAGAGTAAAAGTGGTGACGGTCCAGAAGAAACGTGACGGCGTCACCCAAGGCCGTCACGTGTTAACTTGTCAAAACTGGCGCGCGGAGTAGCTGATATTGTTTTGGTCATAACTTTTGCATACGAACTTGGATTTAGGTGATTCAAAAGCTCACGCGAAGAGGACGAAGAAAACTACAATTTGGTGAAAGAATGGGTGTGACGTCGTCATGTGTAACGAGCTGATGCCGTCATGCCTTGCCGACAGAAAACTTGCCTATAAATATAACATCATAACTTCACTTTTTGTAGGCCCTAAACCCTAAGGTCGATTCCTGGGTTTAGGTGGGTGTTTTTCCAGCAACTTAGAGGGTTTCAATCACTCCATAAACATCATGTATTGGTTTGATGATTCTATCTCAATTATGTCTTTCATTATTATTGTTGATTGTCCTTCTTTGATTATGTTTTGCTAATTCACCTTGTGTCTACTTATGTTTATGTGAAACTTGTATATAATTGATTAGATCTTATTGATTCCTTGTTGATGTTTGTGTCTATCTTCATCAATTAGGGTGTGACACTTCGATAGATCTAATTGGTTTAGCTTATAATTCTTGTTTCCTATTGTCTCTTGTTTAATTAGGTGATATCGATGTTAGGCTTAAGAAAAATGGCAGACTTCCAATTGGTAACATGCTTGAACGTCTTAAGAAACATGAACCAATGCGTACTAGGTTATTATGGTTGTATTTAATGCATGAGCGAATTCTAATGATCCCATGTTAGGAGCTTCTTGCAGGCTCGACATAGGAGTGAAGTAGGAGCTTATAGAGTTAGGGAAGTACGTACGCCACCCCACAAATGGTATTAAGGAATACAACCCGTCAATTAAAACAAGGTGTGATAATTCAATAGGTAGAATTGGATAGCTAACAAGGAGTAACATATCATGGGTAGACATGCTTCACTTACCTTGTAGAACCTTAGTTTAGTTTTCTTGCACATTAGTTTAATTAGTAGCTTTTGGGTTAGTTGATTAGCAACTAATTCCGCCCCTCCTTCCAATACCCGAGACTTTTACCTGCTTTTCATAAAATATAAAAACATAAAAAGAATCATCCTTCACCTTTAGACCTAGTTAGATTAATTTCAATCCTAACGATACTATTCCTGAGTTGAACAATCAATCCCCCGGTACTTGTCACTATACTATACTACAACGATCAGGTACACTGCCTGGTGGGGGTTGTAAGCTTCTCGAGATCCCTCGAGAGGTAAATCCTGGTGCAATTCCCACGCATCACATTGCAATGTAAATTACTTGAATATTTCGGACGAAACATCCAAGTCGTCAATCCTACTTCATTGTATATTTTATGCATGTGTTAAACATGTTATTCTAATATTTGAAACACAACTATTGGACAAGTAGATTCAATATGGCATTATCAACACAAGTGTGAGTTATGATCCAATGCATATTCTTTTCATCTACAAAGGACGTAAATATTTTCATATCAATCTAGTGTGATTGAATATGTAGATTCAAGACTATATCTTTTGTTAAAATTTGATGTAATCTTGAAACTAAATAAATAACAATCCAATTTCTTGTCCACACTCAAAAACATGTCAATTAGATTTGATGAATATATCAACCATAATTTGAATAATGAATTGATATAGTATCAAGATCTTTCTTGACCCTCACAAACACTCATTTAAAATAAATAGGCATTTTGATAGTGTGTTCCATTAATCCTAAGATTATTTATGAGTGAGGTTGGTGAATGATTGAAATTTGACTTATTACTTCATGATTGTTATATGTTGTGTTTATGTGAAAGACTCTTCATTGTTACTTATAATGAACACACTTAGATTTTGAAAATACTTTTCTTTTATATAACTACTAATGTTTTACAATGATTCAATTTCTCTTATTAAACAACTTAAGGTAAAACAAGGTAATTTGTTGAAAATATTTAAGTATGTTGTTAAGAGTAGATTAAATTGTTTGAAATATTTAGGTGACTAGATTTAACTCATTTACAAGATGTTTGAGTAATATTAAGTCATATATATGATTGAGTCTAAACCGTCAGATATAATTGACCAAGGTCAATTAGTCAAAAACAGCTTATCTCAATGCTCCGTGGATAGTATAGTGTTTCCCCGGGTCGTTAAAGTCTCAGCGAGATTGAAATGGTGCTTTGGGAATCGTTTATGAATGAGTGGTACTGAGGACAGTAGCCGGATGATGTGGAATTAGTATTGCTACTGTTATTATGGTATTTGTACACAGATATAATATTCACAAAAAATCAGATACCAGATATATGCACGTATTCACAATTCAGATCACGTAACAGACAGAGAAAATGGGATTTGGTATTTAACAAACTACAGGGGGTGCTTTTGACACTTTTTGAAACTTTAAAATTAAAAATGAAAATGAAATTATGAAAATGATTAAAATATTATTTAATTAATAAAACTATTTAAAATCTAAATTAAAACCTAATTTAAATTAACTAATAATTATAACTATTACAAATTAAACTAATAATTTGCAAAAACAATTTCTAAACTTAAATTAGAACTTGAAGAAAGTATATAAAATAAAAATATATATTTTTGTCTTTTTATGGGTTTTTTATAAATTAAAAACTATTTAACATAATTAAACTAATTAAACTACTTTTAATTATTATTAATACTAAATTAACTTAGAAAATTAAGAGAAAATTTATAAAATTACTTAACCATCACAGGAATCCTACAAAATTATAAAAACTTTAAAAATTATGTTTTAAGATTAATCCACTAATTATTTACCTTTTAATTAACTTAAGTCTAATTTAAACAATTAAAATAAGAAAAATGTAAAATGAACAGTAGTAATTCAAAATATATTTTCTAAAAGTCTATTATACTATATTAGAGCTAGAAAAAATATAAAATCTAGGTTTTACTTTATAAAAACTAAATATGATATTTAATACTTAATATTAATTAATAATAAAGAAAACTAGAATTGAATCTAATAAATACTAAAAGGCAGAATAAAAATCTAAAAAATTTACTAAAAATACTTTACTATATGAGGTAATTAATAAAAATATAAAAATACTAAATACTTAATAAAAATCTAAAAATGAAAATTAAAATTAAATTGAATTAAATAGAAACTATCACTTAATTTAAACTTGACTTTTTTGGATTTTTCTTTTACAAACTAACTTTACTACTAAAAATGAAAGACTTTTGTGAAAACACTTTGAAAATTAGCTTATTTATAAGCAGTAGCACCCCCTAAGCTTAATCAGTTTGACTTTGGTTGACTGTGTGGACAAATAAGCTCAAATGACTGATGGTGGGGTCCACAATGATGGAAATGGGTGCAAACAAGCTCAACAATCTCAAATAAGCCAGAAACAACAAGAATTAAGCACAAATAAGCTGAATGAGATCAAATAAGCACTTTTCACAATGGAAATGAACACAGAACTGGGACAAAGTTTGGGATGAATTCTAGGTGGGGTCTACTTGATCCTAGGTCAAACCAAGGGTCAATATATGTACCCTGGTAGGAGGGGGTTGTCAAAACCAAAAATGAACCTCTGGGGTTCACTGGGTTAGGCTGCAGCCACCACTAAAGGTGGTGGTGTGGGTGAGGTCTGCTGGTGCAGGGGAATTGCTTGCCCTGCAAGTGATTTCCCTAGCCTGTGGGGCCCACACAAAATTTCACAAAAATCAAACAAAAATTTGAGCTTAAAGATCAGCTTGTAGACTATAACTACAACAAGTTTCAGCCCTTAACTCCCATCACACAGATCACAATTAAACTTGGAATTTTAGCAAAAATCTGAGAAGATGAAATTTGACTTTTTAGTGAAATGTGAACTTTTGACTTTGATGAAATTCCAATGACTCCTACTGATCCAAAGTGATGTAATAAGATGTAATTAAGCTATTTTACTCTATATTAACTACTTATTAAGCTAATGAGATGGTTTTGAACAACAAAAACTCTCACAGTTAATTGTGAGAGACAAGTCTTTGAGATTTTGACTTTGGATTAAAACAACAACTGGTTTAAGACTTTGTAACTATCAAATAGGACTATGGTATGTTGTCTATACTATTGTTGCCTTCTGGGATCCACAACAACACAACCAATTAGACTAATCCAAACACCCCTTTTGTGGGACTGTTTTGTGGTTTTCAAAGCAAATGATCACAAGGGTATGCAAACTTGATTTCTAACTACTGATTATGACTAAGTGTCTTAGTTTAAGTAATTAAAAACAGGTTACAACTACAATCACACCAATTTATCCCTTAAAGCTAATTAGACAGACAAATATTGGAATATTAAGTAACTATGTAATCTAACAAGCTAGTAATGATTACTAAGCTAAAAACAACTAAAACACAACCAACTAGCACAGATTAACACAAATTAGCAATGATCAAACAATCAACTTAAGGCTACTCAGACTAGAATTTTAGTAAATAAAAATGAAATAAACAAGATCTTACTAGGATACCCTCAGCATGAACAGAGGGTTTTCCTATGAAGCCTATCTTTAGATAGGCAAATTCTAGCTCCAATCTTGCTCACCAATCCTTCTTCAAACCTGAAAACAAAACTAAACACCACAGTTGACCAAGGTTGACTTATTTTGTATTTTTGGTTTTCTTCTAGTATAACTGATTTTTAGAGTCTCTAAAGCTTGAATAAGCTTGTTGGAACCTATATGAGCTTATTTCAGTCCATAATTCAGTACACCAATGATACTTGAGCTTATTTGAAAAATTCAGAAATGAGTAGATTGCAATTATAGAAGATAGAACTGAAACTTGTGATTTTATAACTTTAAAAGGTTTAAGATACAACACTAACACTACTACAATGCTTGAATTTGAAAATTACACTGAGATAAGAACTTAATTTAAAATACGACTCTAAAAATTAACTAAAAGACTACACAATCTAATTCCTTGCTATCTTCTCCTTTTATAGCCTTCCTTTTGGGTTCTTGAGCATCTCTGAGCATTTCCCAATCAATCTTGGCCGTTCAATTGCTCTGTTTTGATCTCACCCTTTAAATTGGTTTTTGGCGCCAAAATTGGGTAAGGGAGATTTGGACTGTTATTACAACTGAGGGGGTAGCATTTAATGTGGTGTGATAAGTAGGTGTAGTTGGTTGGGCGGTGGCGTATGATGGGAGTTGATGGGACCTGCAAGTGGTGGTGGTGGTGGTGGGCAATACCAGGGGTGAAGGGCAGTTGGGCAGTTTGGTGGTTTTGACTGGTATTTGACCAGGTCAAATAGTTTGACCCGGCTATTAATATTAAAGGGTGCGTTGGTTGGGCTATGGTGTGGACTGGTATTCATTGGGCCCAAAAAAGGATGGGGGATGGGCTTGTGGCATGGATTGGACTAAGGATGGAGTGGTATTATTTGTATGGATCCGGTTTGGTTTATGATATACACAAGGACCTTTTTTGTAATTTTTTGAAAGTTGAGGGGTGGGTTTTGGCATGTTTCCAATTTGATTTAAAGGGTGTATTATGCCATATCATGAATAGTATAAGGTCCTTTGATGATTTTTCAAATTTATTTTCACCAGGGACTGAAACCGTCAAACTTTCAAACTTCAGGGACCATTTGTGTAATTTTCACCAAACTTTCCACCAAGGACCAATCCTGTCATAAAAGGTTAGTGCAAGGACAAAATTTGTTTTTCTCAAAGTTTTTCATATCCCAGGGACCATTTTTGACAATTTTCAAAGTTTAGGGACTAAACTTGACATTTTGTGAAACTTTTCACCAAAGGACTAATTATGTAACTTTTTGATTTATATGGACCTTTGGTGACTTTTTCAAGTTTTTAGAATGACCAGGGACTAGATTTGACAACTTTTGAAAGTTGGGGGACTGAAACTGCCAATTATGCAAACTTTGTGCGTTTTTCATCTGTTTTTGGTATTTTTGCATTTGAAACATGTAAAACACTTTTCTGGGATATTTTCACTATTTTGATTCATTATTGAGTGTTTTTGGATGTTTTGGCAGCTCAGAAATGGTAAAAATGATGAGTATTTACACACTCATCAATCCCCCACACTAAAACATTGCTAGTCCCTAGCAATCTTTTGAGAAAAACCTGATGGATTTGAAATTCTCTTTACCAAAAGCCATCACTTCTGGAGTAGCCAGGTGTAAGAACTGTGGCACACCTGATAACCGTGTGATTTTGAGCAAACCACCAGCTGTCAACGGATTTGATTAGTCTTTACCAAAAGCCGTTTGTTTCTGGACTAGCCAGCATCTTGATGGACTAAGTCAACATCTTGGTGAGCTGATTACCAATTATGGATATTCCACGGCCTTTACCACAAGCCATAATCTTGTGGGCTAGCCAACTCATTTGTTTTTGGGGAGCTGAGGAACCATACAATTTTTGGCAAATTGCAAGCCATCAACGGGTTTGAGATGTCTTTACCAAGAGCCGTTTGCTCCTGGACTAGCCAATCCATTTGTCATTTAGACTTTGGCGGACTGATTACCACAAAAATTTTGAAATAAAGTGAAAAATTTTTGAAAAATTTAGGCCTAAAAATGGGGGTACTTAGAAAGTTTTGTGATAAAATTCGTAAGAATTTCCCCCCCCCCCCTTCCCACACTAGAACTGAATATTGTCCTCAATATTCAAAGTCCCGACTATTATGCCGAATCTCTGAACGGAAAAAGCTAATATTCGAATCTAACTGTGGAAATATCGATTTTATTTATCACTTTATTTATCTGTACATACAATCTTTTTTTTTTTTTTTTTTTTGAAATGAGACTTATATACATATTTACTTTTCAACAGGTGGGGGACGGCCACTCCCCCACACTAGGGTGGTAGAAAATAGAAAGAAGTCAGAAATACGGGTGAAAACCCATATATGTTGCTAATTTTTTTTCGCCGAGTCACTAGCTTGACTCGATCCCCGAATTCATTGGTCCATGGGGAAAGTTTGGAGATCCGGGACAACCATGGGTGGTATGTCCTCTCCAAAATAATGTTTCAATCTATGACCATTCACTTTGAAGTTGGGACCTTCGGGTTGAGATAACTCAACAGTCCCGTATGGATATACTTTAGCAATAGTGAATGGTCCAGTCCATCGGGTTTTTAATTTCCCCGAGAAGATCTTTAATCTTGAGTTGAAAAGAAGGACTCTGTCACCGACGTTGAAAACGCGGTTCTTAATCTTAGAGTCGTGGATCTTCTTTGTATTTTCTTTGTAGATCAAAGAGTTCTCGTAGGCTTGATCACGAAGTTCGTTTCATTCATTGAGTTGAACCTTACGGTGATCACCCGCTTTATGAAGGTCGTAGTTAGCATGTTTCAAGGCCCAGTAGGCTTTGTGCTCAAGCTCGATCGGTAAATGACACGCCTTCCCGTACACAAGCTTGTATGGAGTACACCCAATGGGTGTTTTGTAAGCTGTACGGAAGGCCCAGAGTGCATCATCTAGTTTGTCCGACCAGGAAGCACGGTTTTCACCTACTGTCCTCTCAAGAATCCGTTTTATACCACGGTTGGAAACCTCCACCTGCCCACTTGTTTGGGGGTGATATGTGGTGGAAAGACGATGAGTAACACCGTACTTAAGCATGACTTTTGCAAATTGATCATTGCAAAAGTGAGTACCGCGATCACTAATGATGGCACGTGGAGTTCCAAAATGAGCAAAGAGGGATTTCAAGAATTTCACAACAACTCGGGCATCATTAGTGGGTAAGGCCTTAGCCTCAACCCATTTTGACAAATAGTCAACAGCCACGAAAATATACTTGTTGCCACGAGAAGATGGGAATGGCCCCATAAAATCAATGCCCCAGACGTCAAAGATTTCACAAACTTGAATAGCATTTTGTGGCATTTCGTTCTTTTGTGAAATATTCCCGTGACGCTGACAAGCATCACAGGCTTTGACTAACTCGTGGGCATCCTTATAGATCGTGGGCCAATAGAAACCGGAATCAAACACCTTTTTGGCGGTGTAGTTAGGACTATGGTGGCCCCCGGTGGGTCCAGCATGGCAAGCCTTGAGAATATCAGCGGCTTCCTGTCCGTATACACAGCGCCTGATGACTTGATCGGCACAGATTTTGAAGAGGAAGGGGTCGTCCCAGAAATAATGTTTGACGTCTTTAAAAAATTTGTTTTTCTGTTGGGACGTCATCCCCTTCACGATGAAGTTACCCGCATGGTAATTTGCAAAGTCGGCAAACCATGGGGTAGTAGAGTCACCACGAAAAGTAACCGCACTGAGTGTCTCGAGAGGGAATGTTTCATTTATTTCTTGTTTCTCGGACACATCTTGATGTGGGTTTTCTAATCGTGAGAGATGATCAGCAGCAAGGTTCTCGGCTCCCTTTTTATCATGGATAATGATATCAAATTCCTGAAGGAGGAGAACCCAACGGAGAAGCCTCGGCTTTGCATCTTGCTTTGCAAATAAGTACTTCAAAGCTGAGTGATCCGTATACACCACGCATTTGGTCAGGATCAAGTATGGCCGGAATTTCTCAAAGGCATACACCACAGCTAGGAGTTCTTTTTCAGTGGCGGTGTAATGACCTTGAGCCTCGGTCATAGTTTTACTTGTGTAGTGTATAGGCTGAAAGTATTTTGCTTTACGTTGCCCCAAGACCGCACCTGTGGCAAAATCACTAGCATCGCACATAAGCTCAAAAGGTAGGTCCCAATCGGGGGCAACAAGAATCGGTGCCTCGGTAAGCTTTTTCTTTAATGTTTCAAAAGCTTCGATGCACTCAGGAGAGAAGATGAAAGGAGCATCCTTCTCGAGGAGATGGGTCATAGGCCGGGCAATCTTAGAAAAATCTTGGATAAACCTACGGTAGAAGCCGGCATGACCCAAAAAGCTCCTAACACCTTTTACGGTGGTGGGATGAGGTAATTTAGCGATGACATCAATTTTGGCTCTGTCAACCTCAATCCCGTTTTTTGAAATTTTATGGCCGAGGACAATGCCTTCTTTAACCATAAAGTGACTCTTCTCCCAGTTGAGACTTAAATTTGTTTCTTTGCAACGTTTAAGCATCTGTTCCAAGTGGGAGAGACAGGTCTGGAATGAATCCCCGATGACTGAAAAGTCATCCATGAATACCTCCATAGTTTTCCCGATCATGTCGGAAAAGATAGACATCATGCACCTCTGGAACGTGCCTGGAGCATTACATAAGCCGAAAGGCATACGTCTGTAAGCAAAAGTTCCGTAGGGGCATGTGAAGGTAGTCTTCTCTTGATCCTGGAGATCAATAGGGATTTGGAAGTAACCCGAAAAACCATCGAGGAAGCAGTAGTATTCATTCCCCGCAAGTCTTTTAAGCATCTGGTCCATAAAAGGGAGAGGAAAATGGTCTTTACGGGTGGCGTCATTTAACTTTCGATAGTCAATACATACTCGCCAACCCGTGACCAAACGAGTTGGAATCAACTCGTTATCCTCGTTGGTGACAACGGTGATGCCACCCTTTTTAGGGACACAATGAATTGGGCTAACCCAAGGACTGTCAGAAATAGGATAAATCAATCCCGCATCAAGAAGTTTTAGAACCTCTTGTTTGATAACTTCGTGGATTTTGGGATTTACCCTTCTCTGTTGTTGCACTGCTGGCTTAAAGTCATCCTCCATTAAGATTTTATGAGTACAAAAGTTCGGGCTTATGCCCTTAATGTCGGAAAGTTTCCAAGCGATTGCTTGTTTATGTGACTTTAAAACCTTTAGGAGTGCTGCCTTTTCCTCAACTTTTAAGTCTTTAGCAATAATGACGGGCAATTTATTATCACCCTCCAGAAATGCATATTCTAGATGAGGAGGTGGAAAGCAAATTAAAATCTCGGGTTTGAAGGATTTGGGCGGAATTAGTTGCTAATCAACTAACCCAATACTAAGATGCAATCAAAATAAAATACTAGAAAAGAAAATAAACTAATTTATACTAAGGTTGTGAGCAGTAATTGGAGAAAATGTGTTTACTTAGATTTCACTACTCCCTAGATATCTTTTACACGTTCATTACTTGTTATAATTGCATGGATGACGGATCGTATTCCTTAATACCATTCATGGGGTGACACACATAACTCCCCAATTCTATGAGCTCTTATCTCCTCCTACACTATGCCCAACACAACTATAGGGATTGTAAACAGTGGCTCATGCATTAAATACAACCAATAAAGACCTAGTGCGCGTTGGTTCATGTTTCTTAAGACGTTCAAGCATGTTACCAATTGGAGATCTGCCAGTTTTCTTAAGCCTAACATATAAATCATTCATCCAAGAAAAGAATAAACAAGTAATCAACACATAATCAATATCTAGGTTTCATTAGATCTAAGCAAACACAAGATAGATCTAGCCTAGCATGATAGAATACAAGAACAAGATATAGACAACCAACACATAGATATATTGATTGAATTAGAAGAACACTTATCTTGATTAATCATGCAAGGTATCAAGGGGTTGGAACCCTTGAAAAACCTGTAAAGTTACACCAAAATCGTACTTAAGGTTTCTCCCAAAACTTCTCTCTTTAAATGTGAAAAACTAGAAAACTATATATAGAAAAAGGGGTCTGACGGCGTCAAGACCAATTAGGTGACGCCGTCACCTCGCCGCCAAAACAATCCTCAGACTGCCTAGATCTACATTTGACGCCGTCAAGAACAATTCATTTCCAGGCCGTCATGACTTTTACTCTTGACGCCCTACCTTCATGACTCCGTCAAAACTCTTCTGGGTCGTCATGGAATTTTACTCTTGACGCCGTCAGGGAACTCCTCTTGACGCCGTCATGCACTGTTCCCAGCATGGAAAATTAAGACTTTGGCGTTTTCTTCACTTTTATGCTCCAAAAACGTCCGAATTGCTTCCTTTTCCAGATTTCACTCCCAAAGTACCTAAAATCACAAAAGGAACGATTTAGGGCAATATTTGATCAAATAAATTCGGATTCAGGCTTAAATGACCCCTTAAAAACGGATCATTTTTTGCCTCATCAGGAGGCAAGTCCTTGAGCTCAACCTCGGGAAAGTCTTCAGTTATTTCAATATTTTTGACTTCCGCTTTATGAAGTATTTTTGGAGACGGAGAGGGTGAAGGATCGTCATTTAACAATCTTTCAAGGAGAAGAATGTCCCCCTCCGGGTCAAGATAGTTTTCATTAACCCCACTTGGGATTGAGCTATCTTGAGCAAGAAACGCCTCGACCTCTTCCAGAAGGAAGTCACTTCCCTCAAACGGAGTGAGGGAAGGGGAAGGGTCGGAAATGATAGGGTCAGTAGAAAGACTGCCACTGGATTAGAAACCAAGGACTTCTTGAGAATACTCCTCAGACGCAACATCGATAATGTCAATTCGGTTAACCGTTTCAGCGTCATAGTTGGAGGAGTATCTTGAAGTCTGATCAAGATTGAATGTGATGGCCTCGCCACCAACACGTAGAGTGATTTCTTCTTCGAATACATCGATTAAAGCACGACCCGTTCTTAAGAATCCCCTCCCGAGAATGAGAGGGACTCGTGGGTCAACATCGAAATCATCAATCACGAAATCTGCCGGAAAATGGAACTTTCCTACTTTCACGAAGATATATTCGGCAATGCCGAGAAGACGGGATATAGTACGGTCTGCAAGCTCGAGTGTCATGCAGGTCGGAGTGAGAGCAGGGAGTGAGAGTCTTTTCCAGACTGTGTAAGGCATCAGGTTAATGTTTGCGCCAAGATCGGCCAAGGCAAAGCATTCAACCATCCCCGGGAAAATACAAGGAATGAGAAATTTCCCGGGATCTCCAAGCTTTTCGGGAAGCATTTTCAAGAGCACTGCTGAGCAATGCTCATTAAGAGGAGTTTTTGCCATCTCACAAAGTTTTTCTTTGTTGCTTATCAGATTTTTGATTGTTGAAGCAAATTTAGGCATGAGAAGAAGAGCGTCCGCGAAGCTAATATCAAAGTGTAATTCTTGGAAAATTTGATAAAATTTTTCCATCTGATGGTTAGCTTTTTCGCGGTTCTTTTGATCATTCAAACGTGAAGGATATGAAATTGACGGCCTAGGATCATTCTTTGGGATTTCATCAGAACTCACAGGGGGATCAAATACAACTTTCGGCTTACGAGCCGGGACCGGGACAACTTGAGGGTGGACGTTGTTGATACCTCCGTTATTAGTAGGAAGTACCTTGTCCGTAGTAACCTCAGGTTCATGTTCCGCTACCTTAGTAGGAGGAAAAGAAGAGGTAGAAGGAATCGAGGGTCCATTGTAAGATGCCCCACTTCGGGTGGTGATCGCTTTGACATCGCCCCTCGGGTTAGCGATCGTGTTGCTCGGTAATGTACCCGGGCCCGAGGGTCGATCATTTAAAGACTTCTGAAGCTCAGAGATCGTGCTAAGCAATAACCGATTCGTTTCCTCTTGTGCTTTCATGAATTGTTTAAATTCAGCATTGGAGGAAGACGAGGGTGGAACAACGTTTTGATTTTGAACAGGAGGATTTTGAACACGGTTGTTTTAAAAATTCCCTTAATTTTGATTGTTGTTACCCTGAAAAGTGTTTCTCTGATTGAAATTACCCTGATTGTGATTCCCTTGATTCTGGTTTCTTTGAAAATTTCCTTGAAAACCTTGATTTTGATTGCCATTTTGAAAATTGTTGTGATTAAACTGGCCTTGATTTTGATTCGGGTTTTGGAAATTTGAGTTTTGACCTTGGTTAAAATTCTGATTCGAGTTACGGTTTTGATTTTGGTTAAAACCGAGAGGTCCGAGAAAATTGTTGGAACGATAGCTTAAGAGATTACGGTCCCCTTGCGGTTGGTAAGAATTACCCCCCGTATTGTAGGAACCGTGAGCAGCATATACGTTCTCTAGAGGAAATCCAGCAGTAGCTGGACACTCGGAATACAGATGAGGGCCCCCACAAGTTTCACAACTTCGGGCCACGGCTTTCACTTGCTGATTTTGAACCTGATTTTGCATCGTTTGGCTCATTCTCAACACAGCCATAGAAATATCATCCATCTTTTTGGTAAGAGCAATTATTTCAGGAGATAATGATGAAGGAGTAACTGAATGACATGACGCATCCCTCTCCGCAGAGGAATCCCAAAAGTTATGGTGGGCAGTCATGTTCTCGATTAAGTCATAGCACTCCTCGGGACGCCTTTTCATAAAGGTCCCACCAGCAGCAGCATTGAGAATGTCTCGGTGCCTCAATGTCAGACCATTATAGAAGGTATCTATGATGGTAACTTGCAACATATTGTGGTTAGGGCACCGATCAATAGCTAGCTTATAACGTTCCCAAGCCTCAAAAAGAGACTCATCGGGACGTTGCCGGAAGTTGCTGATATCATTTCGTAACTTGGTAACCATGGATGGTGGAAAATATTTTGCTAAAAACTTGGTTACCATTTCGTCAAAGGTACGAATAGAATTCTTTGGAAATCGGTCAAACCATGCAGTGGCATGATGAGTGAGAGAATAGGGGAAGAGGTACAGCCGGAGGGCATCATCGGTGACACCATGCTGTTTCATGCTTTGGGTGACTGTGAGATATTTGTCAAGATGCTTATTGGCATCGTCACCCGGTAATCCGTGAAATTGACATGAATTCTGGACTTGTTGGATCATGTGGTGCTTGAGGCCAAAGTCCGTAGCCTCAATAGTGAGTGGTGCAATAGGCCCACCCCGCCTTTGCATGGTAGGCTGGCACAGCTCCTCCATCGTTCGGAGATCAGGAGCTGGCTCATCCCTGGGAGGGTCAGGGGGTGGTAAAGGTGGTGGTGGCCCAGCGGCCATTTCGGTCTTTGGTTCTTGTGTGTCAGAACGTAGCTCGGGTACGTTTTTCTGATGTTTACATTTTGTTTGTGACCGAGTGCGCATGCACTAAAAACAATTTTTCAAAACAAGATCGAGGCAAAACCACAGTGAACTTAAACCAGAAATCACAAGTGAATGGCTTCTTTGAAGAAGGTACACCACTCACAGGGATATAGAGGCAAGTTTTAATCTTAAGTTTGGGAACTTATTATGGGTTTATTTATTATTTTGAAAAACTGCTTTAGGCTTATGGGTGTGTGTGCAGAAAACTTGGGAAATATTTTTGGAACTGATTCGTTAACCGAAATCGTCCCTTTAAGATTACTCGCAGGCTGGCGGGAGGAAGTAAATAGGTTTCCTCTTCAGTTCGCAATTTAATGTCAGAACTTACCTTAAACCAACTGTTTCAGGTTGTAATCTTAAAGAAAACGAAGTAATTTAACTTCATAGTTTGTTTTTGATTGTTTTTAATTTTTTTGGTGTTTTCAACACTTCAGGAGAAGTGTTAATGAACTTTTTTTTTTTTGATATGATTATATTTTTACAAAAACTTTTTACAAATTTGTGTGAAATTTGTACAGGGAGGGTTTTGAAAACTACTAAACTTAAAACGATTTTATAAAACACGTAACAACCTCACCGGCAGCGGCGCCAAATTTTGATTGAGTCTAAACCGTCAGATATAATTGACCAAGGTCAATTAGTCAAAAACAGCTTATCTCAATGCTCCGTGGATAGTATAGTGTTTCCCCGGGTCGTTAAAGTTCCAGCGAGATTGAAATGGTGCTTTGGGAATCGTTTATGAATGAGTGGTACTGAGGACAGTAGCCGGATGATGTGGAATTGGTATTGCTACTGTTATTATGGTATTTGTACACATATATAATATTCACAAAAAATCAGATACCAGATATATGCACGTATTCACAATTCAGATCACGTAACAGACAGAGAAAATGGGATTTGGTATTTAACAAACTACATGGGGTGCTTTTGACACTTTTTGAAACTTTAAAATTAAAAATGAAAATGAAATTATGAAAATGATTAAAATATTATTTAATTAATAAAACTATTTAAAATCTAAATTAAAACCTAATTTAAATTAACTAATAATTATAACTATTACAAATTAAACTAAAAATTTGCAAAAACAATTTCTAAACTTAAATTAGAACTTGAAGAAAGTATATAAAATAAATATATATATTTTTGTCTTTTTATGGGTTTTTTATAAAGTAAAAACTATTTAACATAATTAAACTAATTAAACTACTTTTAATTATTATTAATACTAAATTAACTTAGAAAATTAAGAGAAAATTTATAAAATTACTTAACCATCACAGGAATCCTACAAAATTATAAAAACTTTAAAAATTATGTTTTAAGATTAATCCACTAATTATTTACCTTTTAATTAACTTAAGTCTAATTTAAACAATTAAAATAAGAAAAATGTAAAATGAATTCAAAATATATTTTCTAAAAGTCTATTATACTATATTAGAGCTAGGAAAAATATAAAATCTAGGTTTTACTTTATAAAAACTAAATATGATATTTAATACTTAATATTAATTAATAATAAAGAAAACTAGAATTAAATCTAATAAATACTAAAAGGCAAAATAAAAATCTGAAAAATTTACTAAAAATACTTTACTATATGAGGTAATTAATAAAAATATAAAAATACTAAATACTTAATAAAAATCTAAAAATGAAAATTAAAATTAAATTGAATTAAATAGAAACTATCACTTAATTTAAACTTGACTTTTTTGGATTTTTCTTTTACAAACTAACTTTACTACTAAAAATGAAAGACTTTTGTGAAAACACTTTGAAAATTAGCTTATTTATAAGCAGTAGCACCCCCTAAGCTTAATCAGTTTGACTTTGGTTGACTGTGTGGACAAATAATCTCAAATGACTGATGGTGGGGTCCACAATGATGGAAATGGGTGCAAACAAGCTCAACAATCTCAAATAAGCCAGAAATAACAAGAATTAAGCACAAATAAGCTGAATGAGATCAAATAAGCACTTTTCACAATGGAAATGAACACAGAACTGGGACAAAGTTTGGGATGAATTCTAGGTGGGGTCCACTTGATCCTAGGTCAAACCAAGGGTCAATATATGTACCCTGGTAGGAGGGGGGTTGTCAAAACCAAAAATGAACCTCTGGGGTTCACTGGGTTAGGCTGCAGCCACCACTAAAGGTGGTGGTGTGGGTGAGGTCTGCTGGTGCAGGGGAATTGCTTGCCCTGCAAGTGATTTCCCTGGCCTGTGGGGCCCACACAAAATTTCACAAAAATCAAACAAAAATTTGAGCTTAAAGATCAGCTTGTAGACTATAACTACAACAAGTTTCAGCCCTTAACTCCCATCACACAGATCACAATTAAACTTGGAATTTTAGCAAAAATCTGAGAAGATGAAATTTGACTTTTTAGTGAAATGTGAACTTTTGACTTTGATGAAATTCCAATGACTCCTACTGATCCAAAGTGATGTAATAAGATGTAATTAAGCTATTTTACTCTATATTAACTACTTATTAAGCTAATGAGATGGTTTTGAACAACAAAAACTCTCAGTGTTAACTGTGAGAGACAAGTCTTTGAGATTTTGACTTTGGATTAAAACAACAACTGGTTTAAGACTTTGTAACTATCAAATAGGACTATGGTATGCTGTCTATACTATTGTTGCCTTCTGGGATCCACAACAACACAACCAATTAGACTAATCCAAACACCCCTTTTGTGGGACTGTTTTGTGGTTTTCAAAGCAAATGATCACAAGGGTATGCAAACTTGATTTCTAACTACTGATTATGACTAAGTGTCTTAGTTTAAGTAATTAAAAACAGGTTACAACTACAATCACACCAATTTATCCCTTAAAGCTAATTAGACAGACAAATATTGGAATATTAAGTAACTATGTAATCTTACAAGCTAGTAATGATTACTAAGCTAAAAACAACTAAAACACAACCAACTAGCACAGATTAACACAAATTAGCAATGATCAAACAATCAACTTAAGGCTACTCAGACTAGAATTTTAGTAAATAAAAATGAAATAAACAAGATCTTACTAGGATACCCTCAGCATGAACAGAGGGTTTTCCTATGAAGCCTATCTTTAGATAGGCAAATTCCAGCTCCAATCTTGCTCACCAATCCTTCTTCAAACCTGAAAACAAAACTAAACACCACAGTTGACCAAGGTTGACTTATTTTGTATTTTTGTTTTTCTTCTTGTATAACTGATTTTTAGAGTCTCTAAAGCTTGAATAAGCTTGTTGGAACCTATATGAGCTTATTTCAGTCCATAATTCAGTACACCAATGATACTTGAGCTTATTTGAAAAATTCAGAAATGAGTAGATTGCAATTATAGAAGATAGAACTGAAACTTGTGATTTTATAACTTTAAAAGGTTTAAGATACAACACTAACACTACTACAATGCTTGAATTTGAAAATTACACTGAGATAAGAACTTAATTTAAAATACGACTCTAAAAATTAACTAAAAGACTACACAATCTAATTCCTTATTATCTTCTCCTTTTATAGCCTTCCTTTTGGGTTCTTGAGCATCTCTGAGCATTTCCCAATCAATCTTGGCCGTTCAATTGCTCTGTTTTGATCTCACCCTTTAAATTGGTTTTTGGCGCCAAAATTGGGTAAGGGAGATTTGGACTGTTATTACAACTGGGGGGGGGGGTAGCATTTAATGTGGTGTTATAAGTAGGTGTAGTGGGTTGGGCGGTGGCGTATGATGGGAGTTGATGGGACCTGCAAGTGGTGGTGGTGGTGGTGGGCAATACCAGGGGAGAAGGGGAGTTGGGCGGTTTGGTGGTTTTGACTGATATTTGACCAGGTCAAATAGTTTGACCCGGCTATTAATATTAAAGGGTGCGTTGGTTGGGCTGTGGTGTGGACTGGTATTCATTGGGCCCAAAAAAGGATGGGGGATGGGCTTGTGGCATGGATTGGACTAAGGATGGAGTGGTATTATTTGTATGGATCCGGTTTGGTTTATGATATACACAAGGACCTTTTTTGTAATTTTTTGAAAGTTGAGGGGTGGGTTTTGGCATGTTTCCAATTTGATTTAAAGGGTGTATTATGCCATATCATGAATAGTATAAGGTCCTTTGATGATTTTTCAAATTTATTTTCACCAGGGACTGAAACCGTCAAACTTTCAAACTTCAGGGACCATTTGTGTAATTTTCACCAAACTTTCCACCAAGGACCAATCCTGTCATAAAAGGTTAGTTCAAGGACAAAATTTGTTTTTCTCAAAGTTTTTCATATCCCAGGGACCATTTTTGACAATTTTCAAAGTTCAGGGACTAAACTTGACATTTTGTGATACTTTTCACCAAAGGACTAATTATGTAACTTTTTGATTTATACGGACCTTTGGTGAGTTTTTCAAGTTTTTAGAATGACCAGGGACTAGATTTGACAACTTTTGAAAGTTGGGGGACTGAAACTGCCAATTATGCAAACTTTGTGCGTTTTTCATTTGTTTTTGGTATTTTTGCATTTGAAACATGTAAAACACTTTCCTGGGATATTTTCACTATTTTGATTTATTATTGAGTGTTTTTGGATGTTTTGGCAGCTCAGAAATGGTAAAAATGATGAGTATTTACACACTCGTCAATATACATATATGTAATGCAAGCATAATATTGCAATCTTAACGCAAGAAATCTAGCATAAAATTAGTTACGTATAAACCTGAAAACTAGCTATAAACTAATAAGGCACATATGCTTAGATATACAATTAACTAAAAATCAAATAGCAACAATCATCTAATATATTCAATTAACAAAATAGAATCACAAATAAGTTCACATAGCACATAAGACACTTGTCGTCGTTTTGTGTATTATATATACCAATGTTTACTTAGCTCGATTTTATTTGAAAATAAAATAGTTTCCTATCCATTTTAAAATTTAATTAAGATCCATATTTTTAAAGCATAAATGCTTAATTTTTCAAAGATATATAGACTAGGAATGCCCGACTCGAAGGAAAAGGTAAAATACAAGTTTTACGTTAAAACGAGACTCAAATTTTTGACCGCCGTGTAGTATTTTGACTTTCTGACTTATTTAAGTTTGTAATGGTTACTTTTAAGCATTTTTAAATGAAAGTAAACTCAATTACCTTTAAAATTCCGGGTGGCACGACTTCTACGGAGTTACGGATATTTTTATATGATTTTTCAAAGTTTCTGAAAAAAACTGCGAACAGACAGGCGGACCCCTTAAATAATCAAGGGGACCGCCCAGTATTTAAGGGGGCCGTCCAGACAATAAAAGGGGGCGCCCATCTGGTACTCAAAATTTCATTTTTTGTAAAAAAATTATTTTCTGACTTTGCTAAAAGTTGTGAAACTTTTTGAATTTGATACCGAACATATAATACTTATTTAAAGCATAATCTAATCTCAAGCTAGTATAATTAGTATATATAACATCAAAACTAATACAAGTTAATCAACAAAACACTTTTCATACTTAATCCTCCTTAATGGGTAATTTGATACATGGATCGTTCTCAATTTTTAAAACCATTTGTTTTGAAAATTAGAGCGACGTGGCTTTGGTACTAATTGTGGAAAACTAGAAGGGGGTTGAATAGTTTTCCCCTCTTTTTGATTTTATAAAAACTTGGTTTCAAAATGTTGATTCAAATTTATTCAATTGTTTGTTTGAAAAACCTTCAATTAGAGTTTAGTATGAAAATAACATATAATCAATATGATCAATTATATATGTGAGCTTTTGGATTAGTTTTCAAAACTTAGTTTTATGAATGAAGCTTTGGTCGATCTTTATGTGAATACGTTTTCCTTTTAAAATTTTAAAACGTTTTGTATCAAATTATCGATTAAGTCAAACTCAACATGAGAAGTGTTAATAATATATGTAAGTCCATTAGACCATATCATACAATTATATATCATATCACAATATTAACTTGTAACTACACCATAATCAATCATCATGACAATATAAGCAACAATCAACACATATTTGCAAGCATAGATATAAAGCGATAAATGCAAGAATAAATGTGAAAAGATAAGAGAAAGAGGATGCAAACCGGACACGATGATTTATAGTGGTTCGTCTACAAGGACACCTTCCTTGCCCTACTCCACTCCCCGAGTCACCTACTCGAGAGTTTTCTTCACTACTCAACAAGCTCCCTTTTGGCGGAGAAAACCTTACACAACTTTTGCTTACACCATTTAACGACACCAAGCTAAATGTCGAGTTCTAATAGTAGCTAGAACCAATCTCACAACACGACTTCGATCACTACACAACTTCTACACGACTTCTTCACGACTTCACGACTTCACAACTTCTTCTATACTCCACTACTTATTCACACACCTACTTCTTCACAACCATGACTTCTCCACACTACTACTTCTTCCTACTACTTCTTACTCACTTATTGACTCACTACTAAGTAAGATCATCTTGATCTACTTATTACATAAACATAACTCACAACTTCACATAAACACTAACTAGACTCTAATACATCTTTGGCTTTATGATAGGGAGGATTTTTCTCTTGCACTTTGAATGATGAGGGATTGAATCACTTGAAACAAAGACTAATAAACTTATGATCAAAGGATTTAGAAGTGTGTTTGGAAAGGTTTAGGACTGAAATTTTCTGTGCAAAAGGTTGGAAAAATAGCAGAAATGAACCAGTATTTATAGGTAAAAGTTTCTGACAATTCTGACAAAATGGAGCGTGTGCCGGCCCCTTTAATTGTGTGTCAGCCCCCTTAAAATTAAGGGGGCCGCCCAAACGAAAACGGCAATTTTTCTTGTCTTTTCTGGGGAAGGTTTATCTAGTGAAATTTTAATTGTTTTTTGCTAAAAATTTGAATTTATATATTTATTATGAATTAAACATTTTTCTTTAATTACCAAAAGTGTTTTTCTAAGTATATAAAATATTTATATCATTTTATATAATTTGTAGTGTTTAAATAAAACTCCCTTTGATCATAAAATGTATTAGACATTTGTTTATACATACCTTAAGTGATTGTTGAAGCATACTCGAGACGTTGAGATGTCGAGGCTTGTTGACGTATGAATGCATAGATGAATTGTGATCACAAGTAACTTAAGCATTTTACGTTATATGTTATAACTTACATCTTTGTCATTATCAAAACGTGAAACATATGTTTAAATTAAATATCGTAATATTCATGCCAACAGTAGTGTTATTCAACTTGTAAGGAAAAGTACTATGTGGCATGGTCAATCTTATATTTGGTTTTTTGATGATGGGTGATTCGGGGTGTTATGAATACTCCCTTTAACAAATTATTATTATTATTTTTTTTTATTATTATTATTATTTACAACTTCCTCCTTTTTCACCACTACCATCATATCAACATGATAATAAAGTTTTTTATCTTTTTTTTTAATCCATTTTTGGAGGGTATATATAACCCGCCCTTTCGAGTTTCGACAATATGAATTTGTGATACACAAATTGGGTGTTGCAATATGCATTACGGGTGTCGTGTAGTGTGAAGTGAATGAATCATAAACTTTAACTAATTCAAGAAAGGGTAACTAAACAAGGAGTCATCATAATTTGTGAGTTGTATTGTAGCAATATATGAACTAGAATAAAAGTTTGATGCATATATGATAGACTCACAAACATGCTTTTTATAACCAAGTGGCAGGGTCATTTCTTAGATGTGTGAGAAAATCAGAAAACCGAACTTAAACCGAAAAACAAGAAACTCAAACGAATGATTTGGTTTTCATATTTTGGAAAAACCGGAGTTTATGTTTCGATCCGTCTTTAGCATAAAGACCAAACCATAATAATAATAATAATAATAATAATAATAATAATAATAATAATAACCGATAAAATATATATAATCTTAAAAACTCATATTTAGATTGTTTTTCCGAAGATATCATTTAGTACGCATAAATAATTTTGTCAAGGATTTTTTTGCCATTAGTCTTTTATTGTTATTAATGTGTCTATTTATGACAAATAAACATTTTTTTTTTATTATTATTTTTTTTTTGTCATAAATTTTTTATCATCATTTTGTGTTTATTTATGCTTGAAACTTGAAAGTTTATTATGCATTACAAATTCGACTTTTGTTCAAACCTCGATAAATCAAATAGAAATCGAGAAGCCAAGCTGAAAAGAAACAAAAACCAGAAAAACCAAATTTGTTGTAAAAAGAAAAAACCTAAAAAAATTGTTCGGTTTTGGTTTTAACCAAAATCAAACCATGCTCACCCCTAACGTTCCTAGGTTTTTTAGGTTTTGAGCAAGAATTAAAAATGAGGCCTCGAAGTAAAAGTTAAATAAAAAGTGTGAATCTTTTTAGTATATACAGTGAGAACTGTTACGTAAAATATTATACGTTACACATTATTATATAGTTTATTTAACTTTTTTTTCAAATTGAGGCGCTGTAGTGTCTTTGTTTTCGATCATATTCCTACAATCTATATAGCTTTATGCATCAAACATAATTTTCTGGTTCAAAAAAATTGAGAGACATCAGCGGGCGCCAAATTCACCCAACCTCGAGGACGGCCCTGCCAAGTGGCATCTTAAAAAACAAACTTAAATGCCCAAAACTAAGAACATGAAGTGCTCTTTGGGGAAGGTGATTACAGAATTATGCAAACAATTGGTTGAATGATGTAGTACAAAAGGCTAAAAAGAAACTTTAAATTAATGTGGCATGCCACTAAATGAAGGTTTTACGTGACTACACGATACAAATGATATAGCCAAGAAGCATGAATATAGCCGTCCGAAAATTAAGAAGCATGTATAAAAGAGCAAATAGACAAGTAAAACCATTAATTAACACATTAGCAAGATAATGACTGTGGGGTGTGGTTGAAAAGGATGTTTAGCGAATGAAATTATGAAATAAAGTGAATATATAGTCCAGTCGAGGTGTCACATTGATGAAGATGTATGACCAAAATCACGTTGTGAAGTAAAACTTGAGGATAAAAACCATGTCACATGAAAATGGATAAACAAACTTAGCAAAAAAAGTGAATCCTAAGGAAACAAAGAGGAAAACCCAAGGCATAAATATGAAAAAAAAAAAAAAAAAAAAAAAAAAAAAAAACCATATTAGTGGAAACGAGAACAAAATTTAACAGGTTTATTTAAAAAAAGTTAAACAAGACTATAAACACAATCTTTTTGGACTAGGTATTATCAAGAAGAGAAAAAACAAAGGTTTTTTTTCCAAGTATTTAACTACGTCGCAAAATTAAATGGGTGTCTAGATTCCCCGAGAACCCACACGGTTCCATCTCTGCATATAGGTGTTTGATTTAAATAGAAGAGACCAAGTATGCATCTTAAAATTTGTTTTCAAAACAAATGCATCTCCTATTCAACTTCTTATACATCCATATCATAATATGTTATCTTTTTATACATATGTATTGTGATTGTTGATGATCAAAGAAATTTCATCTAAAGTATTCTAAGTATATTGACTAAACGATACACCAGGATGATATGTGTTCTGCGATGTTGTAGCATACATCCTGTAAGTCGTATAAAACGATGTGTACAAATTAGCCCATTTGTGTAAGTTTCAAACTTTTAAATTAATGTTTGTATCGTATATCATATAAGTCATATAAAACAATATGCACAAATAACCTCCTAACTCATTTGTGTAAGCTTTAGAATTCTACATTCATGATTGAAACAATACAGTTTCGTACATAGAGCAAGTAATTCGATCTATTTAGTCTTTGCATCTAAAACTTCAAAAACCGGCATGAGTTATAGTTAGAATATTAGTGTGTAATAGTCAGGATATAAGTTTAGGGGTAGTTGTAGACTTGTAGTTTAGCTCAAACTTAAGGAGGCTAGTCATGTATTAGGAAATCTCCTAACCTCCTCAATTGCAGATTCCTTGTTCACAAAGGATTAGGTTTCTCCCCCTCATTTCTCTATAAATAGAGATGTGAGGTTGAGGTTTATGTGTACCTTCTTTTCTTGCTCACGTTAATAAACATTTGAGTATAAAATATCTCGTGTGTGTGTGTGTGTGTGTATGTGTTGGTGCCACTCGACGTTAAGGGATCATAACCCTTTGTAGAGGCCTTGTTGGAGTTGTTGTTGATTCTTGGTTCCGCTCTAGAAACCGGTTTGTTGGATTTTATTCCCAAAATTAGCATCAGAGCCTTGTTCGAGAAGAACGAATCGCACATCATAGAGAGAGCCGAAATAAGAGAAACGACTTAACTGGGTTTGGTTCGTCGGTTACTGCTCAGTCGTGGGAGAATTGGCACTGCGGGTTCGTTAATTATTGGGTTTCTACGAAATTCGAACAGTAGGTTGAAGACACATAGATCTAGAATCTCACATGAGGGGCCTTGCATATGAGATTCCATGAAGGAGATATAGCTCATCGAAGTTACTGATCTAGTTGGTGTCTTGTTTGTCATTTTCAGTTATTGTTTAGCTATCGTTGTGTAGATCACACGTTTTAAGGTTTCTAGGTTTACGAGTCAAGATTACTTGGGCAACAAGGTTCTTGAAGTTGTCTTGCAAGGAGGTGGATCGATTCTCCTAGGGTTATAGGAAATCACTGTCTTTTGTCACAAGGTTATTGGAGTTTCGGTTTTTAGCTTCAGAGGGCAAAAGGTTTTGAAAGAGTTTCAACTTCAAGGTTTCAGATTAAAGAAGGTTACTAGCTGGTGAAGTTTGATCGATATTAGCAAGGGTGGCATCGAATGGTTTTTTTTAATCAATTTTGTTCAAGGTTTTCAATTAGAGTTCTTTTATCATCAATGCTTTGTTAAATAGTTTGTTACTTGGGTTTCAAGTTTCAGGTTTACTAGGGTATAATCGACAAAAGATTTACTTCAAAGGGTTTTTCGGGGTAGCTCTCGGGTAAGTCGATTTCTTGTAAGGGGTTTCTACAAGGGTTGAATCGATCGAAGAGTGAAGAAAAATCAATCCTTTGAAGGGTTGCACACACGGTACTTGTTAGTCGATTTTGGGTGAGGTTTTTCACTAGGTTCAATCGATTTTACAAGATTTTACGGGATTTAAACTGTAAAGTTTGACATTTTCATGTTTGGGAACATGGTTTGCTTTGAGAATGGTCAGTATACGGATACTCTCAAAGGGTATGGTGTAGGTATGGGTTCAACACAAACGTTGCATTGAGTTGAGTTTGAGGCGGAACCACAGGATGATCGTGGAGTTGAGGTGGACCTCTAGGGAGTTGCAATCTGGGTGACAGTTTATAGGTTTTTCAGACTCAAGATTTAATTGCCTATCGGTTTGCACAAGATAAGGAGCAATGATTAGTACGAGAACCATTCAGGTATAGAGGTGATAGTAATATGGTTGCTTTAGGAGTTGGTGCAGTGATAGAAGAATATGCACACGAGTCATTGACTTTGAGGGATGCAGTTGCTTGTGAGGTAATTTCCAAGTGGATGGTTGTAATGAAAAAAGATATGGATACTCGGTCTAGTATGTGTATGCTCAGCGACGGTTTCAGACGAAGTAGTGACGACGGTAACATATATTACTAGAAATCTGCATGAGATATATTCATATATCTATTCCTCTATATAAATTATATGAGGTTTACTTGTGAAAGCAAGGCTGAGATATGGGTTACCAAGGGTTTTTGAATGAAGCAAAAGAAAATATACTTGGTATGGAGATCTTCAGGACTCAGTGGTAATACTCGGAGGGTGTCACGATTCAGATTTTCCAACGGAACTCGATTCAGATATTGTTGGGGGGACACTCTACGCTGTCGTTAGAGGGTGGCCTGTCATGGAATCGTGATGAAAAGAAGAAGAGTAAGGGGTCATGTATTTATGCAGTTGGAAGTCATGAGTATCAAGTGGTCTGCACGAGACCTGACATAGTATCTACGAATGTAGGAATGTTGGATGGGTTTGATCGTGGATTACAGATAGACGTACAAAGCTTTTATGGATTCTGTTTACGCCATGGGTAGATCAATCACTGTCATGGGTAGATCAATCACAATGTACACGTTTATGATACAGGAATGTGCAGTGAACTTGGAAGCTATATTGCAGCACATGATGGCTTTGTCAACAACTGAAGCAGAGTATATGACACTTACTATGGAATTGAATGAGGATACATAGCTAAAGGGACTCTCTCCAGAGTCATGATTTGAGCTAAGGTTAGTAGTAGGTATTGCTATTGGTACCTAGATGAAGGCAGTCTGAGGTTCCAACACATGTTGAAGCTGTTGCGGATCGGAGAAGGCTAACTATTACCACTAAGGTGGAAATTGTTAGAATATTAGTATGTAATAGTTACGATATAAGTTTAGGGGGTTAGTTGTAGTTTAGCTCAAACTTAAAGAGGTTAGTCATGTATTAGAAAATCTCCTAACCTCCTCAATTGTAGATTCCTTGTTCACCAAGGATTAGGTTTCTCCTCCATCGTTCTCTATAAATAATAGAGATGGGTGAGATTTATTTGTACCTTTTTTTGCTCACGTTTAATAAACATTTTAATGTAAAATATCTCGTGTGTGTTGGTGCCACTTGACATTAAGTGATCATAACCTTTTGTCGAGGTCTTGTTGGAGTTGTTCTTGATTTGTGGTTCCGCTCTAAAAACCGATTTGTTGGATATTATTCCAAACAGTTGCCATCTAGATAAGTAAGGTGACAATATCCATTACAAAATAGACACAGGACAATGATTCCAAAACATTAGTACATTTTATCATATGTGAAACAAAAGTATTCAACTTGCAATCTGTAGCAACTTGCATTTCAACCTTTCTAGCATAGACATGGATATTTTGTTTTGTTACTTCATGATATGTCGTATAAGTCGTATGCTAAAAACTTCTATTATTTGAAGTTACATGTACAATTCTTTGAAAACATACCATAACAATGAGCCAGACAGATATTCAACGATGAAACACTAGGTTCTAGGGGTTGAATATGCACTAGAAACATGTTATTTCATTGTCAAATCTGAATAAAGATTATGTGATGAAGACATTATGATTCGATGGTAATGAATCGACTATACGATGATAAGGACTACACTTATTGCTAACTTGCTTTATGAGAAAAATGATGTATGTACCTGAGAACATGAGTGAGCATTAAAAACAGGATCTTTAATCGCAAAGATGAATAAATGCAACCAGAATCAAAATTTGAACTAATATATCTATCCCATTAACTTTATAATGGAAATAATTTTATCAGAACCAAGCAGAGAGACTAAAAAAAGAATCAGTACAATCGGGAGATAGGGAAAAAACCAAAACTTGTACATAAACAGACTATTTGAAACCATTTTATATGCCGAAATCCAACCATTAATCAAGCTGGGTAGAAATTAGCTAGCTCCTCTGAAAACGTCTTCCTGATGACGTCTCTCTTGAGCTTTAATGCTGCAGTAACCAGTCCGGATTCAGGAGTCCATGGTTCCGAAAGCAGTTTAATCTTTGCAGGAACCTCGAACTTTTGCAATCCTCCCGTTTTTGCAGCCTGTAAAAACATCAAACAATGTTATTTTAGTTTAGTAAAGAAAATGTTAACTATGATCAGATGGTCCAGAATGCGCCTTCATAAGCCAAGATCATGGTGACTAAAAGGGAAATGTTTCAATCGTTTTGTGGTTGGATTAGATGTAACCTCTTCAAAATAACAAATTATCATGAAAGTTTTTTAAATAACTGTGCATCTATGAACTAATATGTACCTTTACAAGGGAACCATAAACCTCCTTGACCGTTTCTTCCTTTTCACACAAACTTGCGAAGTCATTAAACTCGACACCTTTCTGCACAGCCCAAGATTCTACTGCAGACTGTGAAGCCACCACAAGAGCCACACAGTAGCTATGGAACGAATTGGCATACAACATGATGTTATCAACATATGGGCTGGTACTTAGAACAGCCTCAACCTGTAGAACAAATATTAATCTGTGAGTGGAAGCTCGTTCCAATTGATACAAAATAGAAGTGGCAATTTCAATCCGTATACTAATAAATAGGTCGATTAAGGAAAAGTATCAAACGGGTCAAAAGTCACTAAAAGTCTATTTCTGATGTACAGATCCTCCTCAATCATACTAAATAACATGAAGTAGAACATTATTAAAATAAAACGATTTTTTTTAATTATATTTGCGATTTGCCAAACTGATTTTTTATAATATAATCAATTATGTACCTTTCCCAGAGAAACATATTCTCCATGTTGAAGTTTGACAATATCCTTTTTACGGTCAATTATCTCAAGACATCCATCCTTATGGAACTGTCCAACATCACCTGTGTAGAACCACCTCAATCCCTTCTCATCAACCTTTGATGCAACAAAAGATTTCAAAATTAGATTTCCAGTGAAAACTTCCAACTAGCAAAAATCAAAGAATGAAAGAAAGAGTATTACTTTGTAAACTTCCTTTGTCTTCTCGTCATTTTTGAAGTACCCAAGAGTAACATTTGGCCCACCGATCAATATTTCTCCTCGTGGCATGGGTGAATCACTGGTTAAGTAACCACCTTCAGGCCAATCTATTAACTACACAAAAAGAAATTAAATCATTAGTGTCAAAAGCTGCAGCAGTAAGCATAGAATTAATATAACAAGACAGAATGAAACAGGGCTAACTGTAACCGTTCTGAATGCCTTTAAGCCAAATGAAAGAGTAATGTCTGATAAAAGTGTGTCGGATACATATGACTAGTATAAAGTTGACTATTAAACAATCAAAATTATTCAAATAGACTTAATAATAAATGTTGGATAAAAATTATTCCATCATGATTCAGTAATCAGTATAGTCATTATAAGTATACCTAAATGTCACAATTCACCGTAAAACAAGCAAAAAGTATGACCACAGATCTTATTGTGAAACAGTTGCTAATGAGTACCAACTTTTGAAGAATCACTGACATGGATTTTAAGATTCGACTCAAACTTATGAGTATAAAAAGTACAATGAGGATTTTACAATCTTGAAGATATGTGGATGATAAAATCAATAAAAATATGATAATACAAGTTTTCATATCCCCATTGAATATTACCTTGATATAGGAGCAAGGAAGGGGTGCACCAACCCGACCAACAGATATATCATCATACTCAGAAAATGTCCCACCAGCACATGTCTCAGTAAGACCATACCCTTGCCCGATTGGAGCACTGTGGTAGTGGCGGGCCACATAAAAAATGAAAAAATTAATAAAGTAACAAACCCTTTTATCATTGTCCATTTATACAAACAGATCACTTTGTTAGTACTAACCCAAGACAGACGTTGATAAATCTTTGAGTATCAGCAGACAGAGGTGCACCTCCAGACAAAATGAACCGGATACGACCCCCCAAAATAGCTCGAACCTTTCTAAACACGAGAAAGCTCCATATAAGCTTTTCTAACCCCCATGCCCCAAACCAACTTCCATTTATTGCAGATAACCGCCGACTATATGCTAAATCAAACAATGTCTTGGATAATCCACCTGCTGAATCCACCTGAAAATTTTCAGCTCAAATTAGTATAAGACATAAGATACAATGGAAGTAATACACACACACACACACAAAAATATATATATGCATAGAATTTTAACCAACCTTTTTCCGTACACCATCTCTGACACGATCAAGAATAGCGGGAACAGACGCCATTAAAGTTGGCCTTAAAACAGATGCATCTCCTTTTGTACCTCTTTTAATTTTGCTTGATGTATCTGTAAGTGTTAAAGGGGTTCCATAACCTATTGAGCTTCCCACCGCTGCAAACAGATTCTGTGACAAACATAAAATGAACACAAAAATTCGTTTATAAATAATTATGTCATAATATTTCAAGAAGAAATTATATCATAATTCAAAGGTTTGGCATACCTCAGCTGCAAGTTCAAGAATATGTGCTAGCGGTAAGTATGCTAAATAGACATCACTGCTTCCAAGGCCAGGTACAATTGTCATGACAGCAGAAAGGGTCGCAAGAACGTTACCGTGTGTCATCATTACACCCTGTAATACATATTATAAAATAAGCGCCTTTTTCAATTAGTATGAAAAACCGAAATATTAAGAAAAGGGCTATTGAAGATTTTTACTAACCTTAGGCAAGCCGGTACTTCCACTTGTATACATAATCACTGCCACATCAGCAGGAAGCGGTAGATCTGCTTCAACAGGGTTCTCTTTGCCAATTCGCTCTACTTCAGAGTATGAAAAGATTTTCCAACTGTTGGTTCCCTCGGTCGACACAAAATCATCATCCATGCATATTACTCGTTCTACCGTGTCTATTTGTCCACTTATGTCTATAAGCTTCTTTAGCTCTTTGTTTCCACAAATTACGGTAGTTACCTCTGTCTGAAAAACATTTTAGAACGAAATTAGATGGCAGCTGGAGCCTCATTTTTAAACAAGGGTCTTTACTTATAATTAAGTTATATCAATTGCTCAAAAAATATTTTGATAGTAATTTTCCAAGTGAGGAATGTGTAAAACATAGAACTATTAAAAGTTGCAAGCTTTGCACCTAAAACAACCAATTATTCAATTAATTGTTTTATTGTTAGCTGAATGTGCACTCATGTATAGAAATAGCCAGATAGTAAATTTAGCTAACTATGCTGACTCAGGTACTAAGATAAACGCACTATGATAAAAAAATTTAGTTGTGCCAGAATAAGAAGATAGTAAAATTATAGTTGCAATTCTTTTTGATAGACAATAACTTATGACATGTTTGAAAACAATACTTTTTTGGACATTGTTAGTTTCTTATATAAATTTTTAATGGTAGTTCCACTTATAAAGGCTGACAGGACCACAAAAGCACAGATATACGGTGTTTTTATTAAATCAATAGGTTATGTAATCCCACTTATAAATAGTTCGATCGATGACCTTATAAGTGGTCCCACTTATGTAATCCCACAAATATACGTTTGTTTTATTAAATCAATACGTTATGTAATCCCACTTATAAATAGTTCAATCGATGACCTTATCAGCTCGATTTCAATGTCCCTGCCTATTGCTGCATTATGGATATAATATCACATGAAGTTAAACTTCAATATTTCTAAATTTTTCCAGTGACGTTATTTTGATTAAAAATACAAAATTTCGATTATTTATCAATTTCTTTCTTGCTGAATTTCTATGGGCATGTCCTACTTCTTGCAATCTTGTGGACAGTTGTACCATGACTACCATCACCATGTATACTTATTACTTAATGTTTTTCTATGAAAATTAATGCATTTATATAACAATAAAAGAGAAGAAATACCTCATTTAATGAGTGGCAAATGGCTTCTTCTCCCAAAGATGCATACATGGTCACGACTGTGACATTTCGCCTGAAACAAGCCTGATTGACAGAATAACATAAGTTAGTTATAGCTCCCAAATCATAAAATCTTACTAGTGTGAGGTGCAGGTAAGTTAAAAATAAAAACTAGTGGATCTAACTAGAAACATACAAACGTGATTGTCCCATATAGTACTACTCTCTTCGTTTTGAGCATGAATAACAAAATCTAATTTTACAGGTAGCAGTTCTGACCCATTTACTAATAGTGGACTATTTCGAGTTATGTTCTATCCTTAATGGGTCAAAACGGGTCAAAAAAAACTATAGAGGAAACGGTTTAACATGTCATTAAATAGTTATAGTTATCGTAATGGCATACCTTTTTGTAATCATATATCATCACACAAACTATTTATAAAAAATAAATAAATAAATAAATATTGGCCTAACCAAGCCCGGTCTGCACTGGACATGAACAAATTTTCGCTATTTTTGACCCGTTATCCAACCTACCCAACCCGCCCATTTTGTCACTTCTAATATTTATATAAGAGTTGTGTATGCAGTACCTGAAGTGCAACAAACCATTCTTCACGTGTATCCGCAAAGATTGCAACACGTTCACCACTTTTGTGCCCAACTTGCACCAACCCGGATGCAACATTACACACAACTTGAAACACTTGACGATAGTTCTTCCACTCATACTCACCTAAATGAAGCTTTTCAAATGACCTCCCATCTTGATGTACTTCTGTCTCTTTAGATATTATTTTACGTGTTCCAAGTAAATTCTTGTCACGATGCTGTTTGCATCCTTGCTCAAATAGATCTGCAAGCGTTCTGATTCCTTCCCATGCTGTTTCGACAGGAGATGTAAACCGATAGTTTCTTATCGCGTACCCTGGTTCCCCGCCCACATCAGCAGGCAAACCTCGGTTTTTCCCTTTTTTACTCCGGAGGGCGAGAGTGAGTAAAAGAGGAGCCAAGACTCCGACAATATACGCACTCATCACTGAAACAACAATTTTACTGATCAAGAATAATTCATTATCAAGACTAAGAGAAGGGTACAATGTTATTTGTGATCAATTATTGTTAGTTTTAAGTAACTATTGACTTTATTGACCGACATGGAATGTAAAACAACAAAAGGTACTAGTAAGAGTCCTACCACAAATGCACCGCAGAGCTTTTAGGAGCGGTGAGCGGTAAGCATTGAGCATTGTGATTTTTAATGCTCGTTTGGCAAGCAGCAAGTAGCTTTATCAATTTTTTCAGAATGCTCCTTTTCAAACGCTCCATAAAGTAGCATTTAGGAGTTGTTTGACACATTATAATTACAACTACAGCTACGTTACCAAACGTTTTTATAGAAAAGTACAGCTACTGCTTTTGCTGCTACTGCTATGTTTGCCAAACACACCCTAGCATGATTACAAATACTATGAAGTAAATGGGTACAAGTATAGTAGATATGATTATCTAACTTTAAACTAATTTATTTTTTTGGGTAACCGTGGTTTCCGACCTTTTGGCCGACAAACCAACGGAGTTTGAGCCCACCACCACATAAACACAAACCGGGTAATTTCCTACCATTTTTTTTCGGGAAAGGTGTGTGGCCACATTAGGATTGTTTGCACCAAGCAGTAATTGAACTTGGGATCTCTCGCATTTTAGTGTCACAAGCCTTTTCCCACTAGGTCACCCATAAGTGATTGCTTTAAACTAATTCATATAACTAATTCATAAGAGCAAGGTTGGATCAAGCGGTTAACACCCTTGCCTCTGGAGACAGAGGTCAAGGGTTCGATCCTCACCCCTTGCAAGGCCGGAGGTCCTCTTCTACCTTTGGTAGAACCGGAAGCGGCCTCTCTACCTTAGGTAGGGGTAAGGCTGTCTACGTCTCAACCTCCCCCATACACCGTGGAAGACGGTATTGGGACCCATAACCCGGTGGAAGACGGTATTGGGAGTTACTTTAGTCACATGGAACGCTGACTCGGCCGCGTTCCACGTTCCGGATCGTTCGTACCCAAACGCGGTACGATCGCGATCCGGATCACTCGGAATCGTGTTCCGGATCGTTATTTTCAGCGTTCCCAAACATCAACAATCGCCGTACCGAAGTCTACTGGTTCGGCGTACCAAAACAAATCAGTACAGCGTACCAAAATGAATTGGTACAGCGTACCTAAACGAATTGGTACAAAAAACCAACTTTTAACCAATAATTACTCAACTAATTTAATTTTATTCACTTATATTAAAATCCAAAACAATCTTTTGATTATTAATATATCATATGGATATTTAGCTTATACTTATCGTAATGTAGAATTTTAATATTATTATTAATATGATACATTGTACCGAATTGGGTACATCGTACCAAACTTTATGGTACAACGAACCAAAGTGTACCGTAGCGTTCCGAAATGAGCCTACCCCCCCCCCCCCCCGTCGTACCATATTTTAGGGACCTAGCGTTTCCCGTTCCCGTACCGAAGCGACCCGCGTTTCATGTGACTAAGTTTATATATATATATATATATATATATATATATATATATATTTTTTGGAGTTCCCGCACTTAACAGGTTCTGAAAATAAAGCCCCACCATATATATATATATATATATATATATATATATATATATATATATATATTGGAGTTCCCGCACTTAACAGGTTCTATATACTTGCGAACTTGTGGTTATGATGTGATATGCAACAAAAATTGTTACCGTTGTACACTCTTGTGTTGTAAATATTTGTTAAAACTTAAGATAGAGCATCAAAACACTATGATTTTGGCTTCCATAGTCGGTATAATATATTTTTTACCATCGTATGTAGTTATAGTATAAGCTTTCGCACAGGGCCTCCGGTCGCTTAGCTACGGCACTACCTTAACTACAACAATTTCCATGAATATACAAATCTTAACACATTTAATTAAGAAAAGTGAGAATGCAAATATATACAAATTAAGTTTATCTTCGTAAATTAAGTAAGGTTAACCATAAACCTTAATCAATAAATAATCAATCATAACAACCAAGTGAGTTGCACCAATAAGCAAAGAAGATATCACATTGATCTCAAAAACTAGTTTTTTTTTTTTTGAAAGGTAAAATTCATAATCTCAAAAACTAGTTAATGTCATAATAATAATCTATAAACAACATTAGCATTACATAAAAAAAGAAATAACAAATTCGACAATGTGACCCTTATTCATAGAAAATAATAACTAAACAGTGATCTGAAAGCAATATGAAATCATTAATATAAAAATTAATCCGGGTTTATAGTAATAAAATATACCTCGATCGGTTTTTTGTTGGAAGAGTAAGCTGGTGGCAGGGGTTTAATAAGAAGAGGATGAATTAATATAAGGTGGGTGTGACGGAGTAAACAAAGTTTGAAGTGAGATATATTGTAGTTTCAGACGTTGAATTTTATTTACTAGCAATTGAATGGATTGAGTAAAACAAGAAACTAAAAAACAAAAACCAAACAGGTTGTGTTATAGTCCAACTGTGTGGACGCAACCTCGTGTGTATCCTCCCTACACTTGGATCCTTATCTACCCCTTTGACTCCAACTGGCTTCTCCACCTATGTAGGCTAACATGAAATCTGTTGTTTTTAGTCAACATAAAAAATTGCAAAAATAAAATAAAATATAAATAAAATAAATCCATAAAAGTTTATCTAATATGAAAACAAATAAAAATTTTGCAAAAAACATCCAAGCTTTTGCTGAGTTTACTTTTTTGCACGACAAAAATACACCGTTGGTTCCTAAACTTTTCATGAAACATCACAGGGCACCATAACTTTTAAAAAGCATCGTGTGGCGTTTAAAACTTGGGATTTTGAGGCCGATTGCGTCCCTCGGCCCGTAATAGGAACAGCAACGTATTCTTGGTGAGGGCAAAATCGTCATTCACTGTAGCGATCTAGTTTCTAACCGTTGGACATTGTCCCGGTTCCTTATATTACTGTGAGTCAAAATTATATTGTCACTCATGATCCTTTAATCTTTCCTCCAAAACCTTTCCTCCTTCAACATGGTACGCTGCTGGTGTGTTAAGCAAGCTATAACACGCACTTCGTGGACATTGGCCAACCCAGGGCGTCAATTCTATGCTTATCCTGATAAAGTAAGTGCGTTTTAAGATTGATTGTATTACCTTGCTTTCGCAAGTAGTAAAGTACATTGTAACAATGGTGGTTCATTAACGGAATGTCATATTAATGATTAGGGGTCTTCTTGTCGGTGGATAAGATGGTATGATCCTGAAATGTGTGCACATTCAAGAATGATCATACCAGGCCTTTTGAAGGGGAGAAATGAGCTCCAGGAAAGATTAGAAGTTGCTCAAGGTGATGTGTGGAAGTGGAAGATTTACCTGGTGCTCAGTTGGATATTGTTCTTGATTGTTTATGCATTTGGTTAACTTTTTAGCTTTAAAGTATGATGGCCGTGTTTTGTGTTTTGTGGAAAATGTAATTACTTGTTAGGCCACCTTGGTAGTGTTAGAACCTTTACCAAAACTATTTTGTACTAGTATTTTTTATCTTTAGATTGTATTGAATGGTAGTAACATTGTTTCCAACATGGATATGAAGTTTGGTTCTTTTTCTGAGTTTACGTTATGGGTATATATGCAGATGCATAGAAATTTGGTTATAATTGACTTTGAATAGTCAACATTCTTTTGAAGTTTTAGTTTTGATTAGTTTTGCCTGCATCATTTCGCAGTAGCATATTATGCAGTTATACAGTTAGATATAACACACGTTGCACACAACATACATATTTTGGACACAATTACAATTCAGAAACATAACATGGTTCTGTAGATAATGCAATTGGATATAATTCCAAATGCATAAAATTTTATACTTTTCGAAGCATGATAATCAGAGTACATAACTTGTTCATAGTTAACATAAATAAATATTGTCTACTTCATTAGCATAATATAAAGAAAGCCCTATGGTAAGGGCATCATTTTATCCATTAAAGCCTGCTGCCTAGTCACTCTTCTTGTAGTATGCTGGGATGAAACATAAACTGCTTGCATATTACTTGAATGGACCTGAGATTGAGACTGTGATTGATCTTGTTGCTGGGATTGACACTGGGATTCATCAATAGGTTGATCTTGACTATGAGATTGAACACCTGCAATTTCATCTTGTTTCTCTGTTGCAACATCCTGAGTACCTTGATCTTGAATTCCAAATTGCACACAAGTTCCTTCAACTGCAACATCTTCACTTTCATCAGCACCTGTACCTTCATCTTGTTTATCTGCTGCAACTTTGTTCCCTGTAGGATGTGTCTTCTTTGATGCAACCTTTTGAGTCACTTGTTTACCTTTTCCCTTAGAACTTGAACTATTTTGTTTTTTACCGCCAGTTTGACTACTTTGGGTTCCACCATAGCCAATACATGTTTTTAGGTTGTGTTGAGATAGTAACAAGGATGCGCCCATGTTTCAACAGCTCCTACTTGTTGTCCATTTAAAGCCATATTCCAATTAGTAGCGACAACATGTTTACATGGTAAACCTGTAATATCCTATCTTCTGCAAGTACAAGACTTCTCTACAACATTAACTACACATTGGTCTCCCCATGGTCCACTGACCTGAAACTTATCTCCCTCATTCCATAAAACATTATACCTAACTGTCTATTTCTTAATACCGTCTAACATGTGTTGTGCAGTAGGTGTTAGTGGCCCATCACTCTTCTCAATGACCTTTGCAATATGTATTATTCTCTTCATACAATATTCCCTGATGTATTCTAATGCTGTAATAATTGGTTTGTTTACACCCTCAATTACTTTCTCATAAAACACTTGACACATGTTATTAAGTAACACATCAGAATGGGGTAGCCCTAAAACAAGACAAATAAAGTTGTATTACTTATACATTTCATACTACTTTACCATATACCACTAAATTTACACAGTTAGATGACTTACATGAGAAATGTGACCTTGACCAATGGATTGGTGGTATCTGACTTAACCAAGCATGGGCATCTTGACTAAATGTCTTTAAAGCATCCATAGATTTCTCAAACTGTACAATAGTTGAGGCTGTTACACATCTCCAAAGATGGTCTTTGAAGGCCCCACCCTGCCAATTAACTTTCATTTGCTCATGAATGCTTCTAAGACAAAATCTGTGCTCCGCATTTGGGAAAACTTCTCTTAATGCTGATGTAATATCCTGCACAAAAACATATATATTTACTGTCTGTTTAAAAAAAATAGAAAATTCAATTCATTTATAGTTTATGGGAGTACCTTGTTCATGTCAGTAACAAAAGTGAAGATTGAATTTAGCTCAAGTTCAAGATCATCAGATAAACAATGAAGAAACCAAGTCCAAGCTATTGTGTTTGCTGATTCAGCAAAAGCATAAGCTACTTTGTGGAAAACTAGAAGGGGGGTTGAATAGTTTTACGTCCTTTTAAAATTTATTTCCAAAATATTTTGTAGGTTATAAAAACTTTCGATTCGATCTTAAGTGAGTTCAAGCAACAACCAATATAAGCAAGTCTAAACTAATAATGAAAGTATTGAAATATAATGAAGAAAAGATAGAGTTAGAAAGATCAAACCACAACACGTGAATTTATAGTGGTTCTGCTACAAGGACACCTTCCTTGCCCTACTCCACTCCCCGAGTACCACACTCGAGAGTTTTCTTCACTATGTCAACAAACTCCTTATGGTGGAGAAACCTTACACACCTTGGCTTACACAAGTTAACGACACTAAGCTAAATGTCGAGTTCTAATCGTAGCTAGAACCAATCTCACACCAAATATCACACCACGTGATCTTCACACCTTTATCACACCTTCACACCTTCTTCAAGACTTCACACCGTCTTCACACCTTGTCAATCTTCACACCTTCTTCTATGCACAACTAAGTCACAACTACTAAACTAGTTTACAACACACCAAGATTCTACAATCAACAAATATACACAACACCTTCACAAATATCTATCACTAGTACTATATGAAACTAGCTATACACAACACCACTACAATAAGATGGATGTAGAGAAGTGTTCTTCTTCTTGCACTTGAATGGATGAAGCTTTGGATCACTTAGAAACAAAGACTTATGAAATATATGATCAAAGGATTTTAGATCTAGAGAAGAAGATTGGATCAGAAAGTTTATAGTGCAAAAAGGTGAGGAAAATGTGTAAAATGATCCAGTATTTAAAGGGCCAGATTTTACTGTTCGGGAGCGTGCCGGTCCCCTTAATTATAGGCCGGTCCCCTTAATCATTAAGGGGGCCGCCTAGTAAAATTAAGGGGGCCGCCCTCCTGAACGTTTGAAAATTTTTTCTGGATAAAATTTGCCCTTTTTGGTTGGAAATTTGAAATCATATTTTTGTGGTTTAATAAAGCTTTACCAAAAATGATTTACAAATATATATAAAATGTTAAAATCATTTTATATAATGTTATGTATTAATATAAAATTTCCTTTGATCATGTAATGCATAAGTTGCTAAGTTTATGCATACCTTGAGTGATATAAGATGTAGAGGTAAATATTTGTCACCAAATACTTGTTTATGTCTTATTCTTAACTTAATTTGATTTGAGTTTTGTGATTATCAAAACATAGGTTTATTGAGAGATATTAATAACATTTACAAACATTATTTATATCAACAATCTCCCCCTTTTTGATGATTACAAAACTTAAACTCATTAACTCAAAAATTAATTTTTAAACAAGTATTTTAGTGAGTTTATATTTACTTCTCCCCCTTTTTGTAGAATCAAAAAGGTTAAGCCGACAATTTTCAAATGTGAAAAATTGACGGGTAGAAACTCCCCCTTGATGTGTACTCCCCCTTGTTTGGGGGCACCAAGAGAACGAGCTATGGAATGCTTGCAAAACAAAAATATTAGAAGCACAAGTATAGACATGCACACAAATATAAGGTAATAAGAAAAGAGGGAAGCATTCATATTAGATCAATAGTTGTGTCAAGACACAGCAATACAAGTACAAATAATGAAGAGTACAAGATAATAGCAATTACATAAGCTAACAACAAGAAAAATACATCATCATGCAAAGGGTACATGGACTTCATAGAGCTTGCAAGCAAAAGGGGTGGCAAAGACTTTATTTATTAAGCATATCAAATGCTTAATTTGGAGAGCATGATGGTGATGGTGGAGGAGTGGATGAGAATTGTGGTGGAGGAATTATAGGAGAGGATGGTGGAGTTGGAGGTGGTGGTGGGTTGGTAAGCAAATGTTCAATATATGAAAACATATATTGAATTTCATCTTTAAGGCCAAAGATGATGGTTCGGTTGTGGATACAACAAAGGCAAGTATCACCATGTGATTCAAGCATCCTCCAAGGTACGGGATTTGCAAAGTATGGTGGTGTAATTTGTGGAGATGAGAGTTGAGTATCAAGTGGTGTTATTGGTGAAAGTGAGATTGTAAGATGGGTGGATATAGGTTCTTGTGTGGGAAGTGGTGATGATACTTGTGGTGACAAGTGTGAATTGATGTAGTCATTGATTGATGAAGTTGAGGGTAAGGAAGATGAGGAAGTTCCATGAGTGGAAGGTGTTTTGGATGGTGCATTAGGTGCACTTGGAGAGGAGCATTTTGGTGGAGGTGATGGGGTTATGTTGTCTTCATTTGTTAAGTCAATGAAGAGTTGTTTTGGAGGAATGACCACAAGTTTTTGTTTCTTGGAGGTTTTGGAGTTTGAGGTGCTTGGAGGAGTCATGATGATATGATGAATGATGAGATGAAGAATGGTGATAATGGAGGGAATTTATAGTATGGAAATGGTTTATTTAGGTATATATTTGAAATGGTTGAATGAGATTCTAAAATCAGTTGGGTTAAAATGGGAAATGGTAGCTGAAACTAGAGAAATGGTTCACAAGATGCAAAAGAAAACAGTAAACCCAGTTCCAGATGGCCGGTCCCCTTAATTGTATGCCGGCCCCCTTAATCATTAAGGGGACCGTCTAGGGAATTAAGGGGGCCGCCCATCTGGTGTTTTCCCAGACGACCAGAAACCCAAAATTTGCAGAATTTGGCCATTTTTCAAGTTTGTTTTTCCAGCAAGCTCTATTAGAAGCATATACACTAGGAATGATGATATATAAACATATATATATAACCAAATTTTGCATGCAAATAAACATATTATAATCCATATTTGAAAAGAAGCATAGCATAGCATGATAATTATTCAAAGACTAAAAATTATCCAAGAGATAAGCAAGAACAAACACAAGTATTTCCGAATAAGTCGGACAAGTAGCAAACCATACACATGTTAAATAGAAACAAGTAATAACAAGTAGCAATGCATCAATGTCTTCTACTTCTTCTTCTTTCCAATCATCTTCCTAAACATCTTCCCAACGGATTTGAATCCTCCTCGAAGTTCTTCATGCATTTGTTTTTGACGGTTGATGATAGACGTTGACGAGTGAAAAGAAGCTCATCGGTACGTTCATGAGGAAGAGGAATTTGATACTCGGTATCATCAATATCGGAAAGATCTTCAACAAAGGTCGTGGGGGATGGAGTACTAACACGTGAGGTGTCTTCCTCCTCATACGAGGACGGCGAGTACGAACACGAGTAAGTTGGTTCAAAGTAGGAAGGATATGAACGTAGTAGTCTCTTTGAAGATATGGGTAATGTTCCATCACATAACGATAAAGTCGTGTGAGAAACATACCGTAAGGAAGATTGGCATTTGGGGTGTTTTTGGCGGACATGATTCGATGAATAAAGAGATAAGCCAAATTGTATTGCTCTTCAGCAATAACACAATAAAGCATGTGGGCAATGCTCGCCGTGACATGATCATGGTGACCACCCGTACCAAACGCATTCTCGCGAATGAGTTCTTCCCACTTCTTCATGTCGGGACTTAGCTCTTTGAGGAGGATTTGATTAGCATGAATGTCGACATTCTTTGATTTGATTACTCGACTAGTCGTACGACGTTCTAGTTCGAGCATTCGACGAATGTCTTCAGGACTAGGAATCTCAGAATAGTAGGGGCCATCCTGAGGACGATTTCTTTCAAGAGTGGAAAGATCCCATTCATTTGAGAAAACGGCTTGGCCGTTGAATGGGATTCTAAGAATTTGCCCAAATTGAGCAAGAGTAAGAGTGATGAATTGATTTTGAATCATGAAGGAAATGAGGAGATGACCATAGGGATCGGTTTGCACCGTCACTTGGCTATAGAAGTCGAGGATGAATCGAGGAATAATAGGTTCGTTGATTTGGAAAAGACATTCAAAACGAATATTGGAGAACATTCGTTCGGTGTCATCAGATTCATAGAAAGATGGATCGACAATTCTTCCTTCGTGAATGTTTCTATTTTCAATAGGTCGATAGAAACATGCAACTGAAGGAGACATGCCGGGAGTAGAGGAGACATTTGGAATGTATTGTTTGGTTTTGGATACATCACCAACCGTGGTCTTAGGCATTTTCACCTAAACAATATAATAACAAAAAAATAAAATTAATATAAAAACAACTATCATGCATATGTTATATATTTATATAATTATATGCACTATATGTGGAACGAAATTCTACTTCGACACAAAAAAAAATATTCAATGAAGTAGTTTCATAATGTTCCTTTTATTTTGATTTTAAACTCGTTTAGAATGTATAATATCAACAGGGTATGATATCACAATTCATTTCGAAATAAAGCTAGATATATATTAGATTATATATCTTCCATTTCGTAAGAGTTTGACACAGCATAAGCTTGTTTAAAAGGTTAAAATATGAATTTTGGTTTTCAAAATATCTTGTTCAAGATGAACCAAACGCTCCCTTTACTACATAATTATAACATAAAATATCAATATATATATATATATATATATATATATATATATATATATATATATATATATATATATATATATATATATATATATATATATATATATATATATATATATATATTGATTATATATCTTGATGACCTCTATTGATTCTAGTATTATTAACAAAACTTATAAGCTAGTTTTAGGTTTCAAATAACTTCATATAGTTATGGTTTGTTCATGAACCAAACGCCCATGTTGTCTTCATGAACCATTTTACAACAACTTGAAAAGTATGTTTTGATTGTTTAGAACGTTAAAACAATGTAATGTAGTAAGTTTTAAATGGTTTTTAAGAGTTATATCAACAATGTTCCTTTTGAAAAATAAAATTCAACGAGGGTTTATGGGCGATTAATGATTTTGACAAGATGATATGTTATACTAATTTTGAGTTGCAAAACATCATCCTAATCCTATGGGGAGCATTTGGTAGTTCAATTTCTAGCTTCAATTACACTTAAAAACGAATTACAATGAATTTTAATAAAATGCATAATTATTGATTAGACACCAAATCGAATGAAATGTGATGAAATGCATGTTGGAAAACTTACAAAATATGTTGTTATATGTTTGGTTGATGTTTGCCCTTTGCGAAATAACCCCGGATTGGTGATTTGGTGAAGGATTTTGGTGGTTTTGGAGGTTTAGTTTCGTTCACAGCAGCATAGGGGAAGAGGTGAGTGAGTAAATGGAGTGTTTGGGAATAAAATTAAGGAGGAAAAACGATTTTGTAAGTGTCAGATGGCCGGCCCCCTTAAACATTAAGGGGACCGCCCTCGATAACAAGCCGGTCCCCTTAATTATTAAGGGGGCCGCCTTTGAAATTTTCCAAATTTCGCGGAGTTAGTTTCTGGAACAAAAATATTTATACGTATATAATTAGATTTATAGTATATCAAAAATACGTAAACGTTCATTGGCACGATGATAGAATCCTTAACAATTTTTAATTATCGTTTCGATAATTAAAATATACCTTTGATAATTTTGGATAAAATGATCAAAGTGTTAAGTTGATGAAGGGTTTTAGGTGTATTCGGGAATATGTGAATAAGTGTGTTTATATATATATATATATATATATATATATATATATATATATATATATATATATATATATATATATATATATATATATTATAAGTGTAAGTGTGAGTGAAAGATGGGTTGATGGGTGAGGTTTGAAGGATAGTAGCGGAGATAGGATATAATCAGCGAGAGGAGTTTGTTTCATCCATAGTGTTCACGTGCGAAGGCGTTCTTGCATTACAAAAGTCCACTTGACTCATATCCCTTCATCATCATGAGTCTCCTAAAAGATGACTTACTAAAATAACGTGAGGGGGGAAGGAAAGGGTTCGATAAAGAACGATTTCCTGGAGTTCTAGAGAGTCAACAAATGACGTATCTAGGTTATGTGCAAGTGAATATATATATGTATAAATATATTTAATATATTACGTATAATAGTATATATATATATATATATATATATATATATATATATATATATATATATATATATATATATATATATATATATATATATATATATATGTGTGTGTGTGTGTGTGTGTGTGTGTGATTCTAACAAATAGAAGAAAATAACAAATTATATCTAAATACTTTACGAAATCAAACAATGCATATTTATCTAAGCATGGCAATGAGTTGTGAAAGAGTGGCGTACCAGGTGGTCTTCAAAAGAAATCTTCAACATCATCAAGATGAAATATAGACTTTGAAAAAGTCTATGTTGAGAGAAACACCAAGATTGCCTCAAGGAATGTTCGTCTAGCCATTTGATCCCCATTGTCCTTTTGGTCCAAAGTTGTTTGGTCCAAACATGTTTAACATTTGACTCGGGTGCATGAAAGGTGGTAGAATGCCCCAAGGATTGTAGCTTTGTTGGTAGTTCCACATTTGATTACTATTGTTATTATAGTTTTGCCTATTTTGGTTTCTTCTTGGTTGAGGTGTTTTAGACCTAGGGTAAGAATTATTTGGTTTTCTAGGTGGCGGAGTTTTAGATCTTATCTTGGGTTTAGAAGATCCTACTTCGGTCTTTAAGGACGGTTTATAAAAAACTTTAACTTCTTCATCGTTGACAAGAGGTATTTTCTTATCATTCATAAGTATATACTTAGGATTAGATTTTAAAGGTTTTTGTTTGTTGAGTTCACTTTCAAATTTTACATTTTTAATCTCGCTTGTTGAAGCTTCATTTGAATTAAATCCTAAACCGGTTTTGTCTCCAGATGTTCTTTGAATACTTATTATTTTACTAAGTGATTGACTACTATTTTCAAATTTGTCAAGTTTGCGAATTTCTTCCCTAAGTGTTTCATTTTCACCTTTAAGCTCTTGACATGATTTATATTCTTCAAAAATTTCTTTACCTTTTTCTAGTTGATGTATTTTAATTTTTAGTTCTAGTACTTCACTTTCTAATTGATTGTTTATGTATTTTAGTGATTTGTTTTTGGCCATTACTAGTTGTCCTAATTTGCATAGTTTATTATATTCATTATCTAGATCTTTTTCATCTAATGATATACTTTCATCACTAAAATATTCGGTTTCGGAACGTACCTCATTTGATGTGTTCGCCATAAGACACTTTTCTTCTTTTGTCGTTTCTTTCTCATCTTCGTCACTATCACTCCAAGCACCTCCAACAAAAGCTCTTTGATTTTGATCTCTTGTCATCATTGGACATTTTCCGATGAGGTGATTTGGATCACCACACTTGAAGCACTTTCTTTCAATCTTGTTGTTCTTGTCATCTTTACTCTTTTGAAGTGTTTTCTTTTCATCATACGGTTGTCTTACGAATCTTCCTCGCCTTTTGAAGAATTTCTTGAAGTCTCTTACAGCCATGGCGTATTCTTCATCATCACTTTCGGAAGATGAGCTATCTTCGAAACTAGATTCCTTTCTAGCTTTCAAGGCGATTGACTTTCTTTGCTCTCGTTTTTCCTTGACCATTTCGGAGTCCTTCTTAATGATGACTTCGTAGACTTTTAGATTTCCAATTAATTCGTCAAGTTGCAAAGTTGACAAATTCTTCGATTCTTCAATAGCCGTCACTTTAGCTCGCCATTTTGGATGAAGAGCCCTAAGAAACTTCCTAACAAAATTCTTACTAGAAAAATTCTCATCAAGTGCTTTTAAACTTGTGATGATAGTGTTAAATCTAGCAAAAGCATTGTCAATTGATTCCTCTTCTGGAATCGTGAATTGCTCGTATTGTTGAACAAGTAGATCTATCTTATTATCTTTGACTTGACTATTACCTTGGTGAGTTATTAGTAAAGAGTTCCAAATTTCTTTTGCGGTTTCACACATAAAGATCCTTTCGTACTCTTTACGTGGTAGCGCATTATAAATAACCATTTTTGCTTCATTATTTTTAGCAAGTTTTCTTTTTAAATCATCATTTTGTTTTTCAAAAGGTACGATTTCATCTTTCTTAGTTTCCGGGTTATTTTGAATAGGTAAAAAATCACCATTAGTAATAACATGCCAAAGATCTAGATTGAATTTAGCTCAAGTTCAAGATCATCAGATAAACAATGAAGAAACCAAGTCCAAGCTATTGTGTTTGCTGATTCAGCAAAAGCATAAGCTACTTTGTGGAAAACTAGAAGGGGGGTTGAATAGTTTTACGTCCTTTTAAAATTTATTTCCAAAATATTTTGTAGGTTATAAAAACTTTCGATTCGATCTTAAGTGAGTTCAAGCAACAACCGATATAAGCAAGTCTAAACTAATAATGAAAGTATTGAAATATAATGAAGAAAAGATAGAGTTAGAAAGATCAAACCACAACACGTGAATTTATAGTGGTTCTGCTACAAGGACACCTTCCTTGCCCTACTCCACTCCCCGAGTACCACACTCGAGAGTTTTCTTCACTATGTCAACAAACTCCTTATGGTGGAGAAACCTTACACACCTTGGCTTACACAAGTTAACGACACTAAGCTAAATGTCGAGTTCTAATCGTAGCTAGAACCAATCTCACACCAAATATCACACCACGTGATCTTCACACCTTTATCACACCTTCACACCTTCTTCAAGACTTCACACCGTCTTCACACCTTGTCAATCTTCACACCTTCTTCTATGCACAACTAAGTCACAACTACTAAACTAGTTTACAACACACCAAGATTCTACAATCAACAAATATACACAACACCTTCACAAATATCTATCACTAGTACTATATGAAACTAGCTATACACAACACCACTACAATAAGATGGATGTAGAGAAGTGTTCTTCTTCTTGCACTTGAATGGATGAAGCTTTGGATCACTTAGAAACAAAGACTTATGAAATATATGATCAAAGGATTTTAGATCTAGAGAAGAAGATTTGATCAGAAAGTTTATAGTGCAAAAAGGTGAGGAAAATGTGTAAAATGATCCAGTATTTAAAGGGCCAGATTTTACTGTTCGGGAGCGTGCCGGTCCCCTTAATTATAGGCCGGTCCCCTTAATCATTAAGGGGGCCGCCTAGTAAAATTAAGGGGGCCGCCCTCCTGAACGTTTGAAAAGTTTTTCTGGATAAAATTTGCCCTTTTTGGTTGGAAATTTGAAATCATATTTTTGTGGTTTAATAAAGCTTTACCAAAAATGATTTACAAATATATATAAAATGTTAAAATCATTTTATATAATGTTATGTATTAATATAAAATTTCCTTTGATCATGTAATGCATAAGTTGCTAAGTTTATGCATACCTTGAGTGATATAAGATGTAGAGGTAAATATTTGTCACCAAATACTTGTTTATGTCTTATTCTTAACTTAATTTGATTTGAGTTTTGTGATTATCAAAACATAGGTTTATTGAGAGATATTAATAACATTCACAAACATTATTTATATCAACATACTTGGTATATACGATTGTTGCTATCAATTCCCACAGCTGTTAGAAGTTGACCCTTCAAAGGACCATCAATTGGAAAAGCATTTATCCCCAACAACCGTCTGTGACAGGCTTTAAATCCTTCCTTCAAGGCACCTAAACAAACATAGAGTCTCTTGAATTCTCTTGTTGGAATACTATCCTCAGCAGGCCGTTCCACATGAATCACAACTGTTGTATCAGGGTTCCTCTTCTGCAACTCTTGAACTTAGTCTCTCAACATGGTGAATTGGAGCTTGAATTCCTTCCTAATGCCTCTGACTACTATTCTTTTAGCTCTTAAAACCTTCTGCATTGAGACTTCAAGCTCAAATTGGTTGGTAAGCTAATTATGAACCGACTTGACAGGAATCCTTGGATTGGTTTGAATCGTATCTTTAATTTTATTTGAGATAAAGTTGAGGTCAAAATGTTTGAGCGCCCTTAATTGCAAACACGTGTATTTATCATTATATCTTCTCACTGTCCAAGCACCTTTTTCAGTACCATCCCTGCCGACAAGCAACAACCATGGGCAGAATATTTGGGAAGGGTCATTTTTACCAGCAATTAATGCTTCCAAACCCCTTCTTGTTAATGGACCTCTAACTGGGCCTATACCCGGTCCAGCAGGAGCAATTGGGCCAGATAGGGGAACACAACCCACACATCTGACTCTTATTCTTTTTTTGTCATTCTTTAGAAATAGCTGCTCCCTTCTTGTTTCTATGGAATGCTCTCTTACCCTCTCTTTCACATCTTTTGTAGTATCAAAGGATTGACTAAAAAAAAAAAAAAAAAAAAAAAGTTTCAACAACACCATCATCAACATAATATGTCCTAACCCATGGCACCACAGAGTGACCTATGCCTGATTCAGAAGCATAAGCAGTGTAAAATGCATCATCATCCAACACAGGTAATTGAGTTTCCAAATTCAAGTCATCACTTTTTTTAGTAGATGTTCCTGTGTTGCCTAACTCATGACTCTGTTGGAACAAAGCAACCTGTACATGATTCTCTTCAGTAACATTATTTTCATTTGCTTGAATTGTGTCATCACCTACATTGCCTAAGTGACTAGTATCACTCTGTTGGATCAGAGTGATATCAACATCACCATCCTCTTCCATATTATTGCCACCAACAGGTTCTCCTCCTACATTCTCTAACTGGTTATCCTGATTGACTTGGAATAGAGTAACTTCCACATCAGGTTCCTCAAAGGTGTTATTGCCATCAACTAGTGGTCTCCCTACTTTCTCCAACGTCTTATCCTTAGTCACTCTGAACAGACTAACATCAAAACTATCAAGGTCCTGAAAACTATTTTCCTTATCAATAATGACTAATGCACCATCACTGTTATCAACAGGTTGGCTGGCAAAGGCAGACATGTCAAGACTTGAAAAACTGGGCTCAATGTGTGGCAAGTCACTAGATTCCCCAACATATGAGACATCTACAAGTAGTTGCGTAAGTTGCATAAATGGGTTAAGGTCTGGGTCCTTATCTATGTCATCTAGAACCAAACGTCTGTAGCACGATTGAATAGCAGCACGAGCTATTTTTCTACTAGGTTCATCAATCTCCAAAAATACAGTCTTAATTGACTGTGGGGACATCTCAGACAACTCTAACCTAGTCTTACCTATTTCAACATACACATCTATCAGCTTATGTTCTTCCACAATTTCTTTCAACAGCTCAAGATTGACAGCTTCACGAAAACTATATAAGCCATCGTCCAATGTCATGCCAGGTTTAAGAATAGTAGTAATTGGTTTGGACTTCAGCATAACCGATTTGGGTCATCAGAGCATCAAGTTCGTCAATAGAAATCTCATTAATACTAACATAATCAACCTGACATTCCTGACCTCCTTTGTAGATCCTGTCTGGCCAGTTTTTGAATAAGCCATTATGGTGAACTCGCATGCTAAAATCACCATGTCGATCTGCTGTTCAAAAAGTAAACAAAACACTGTTACGATTCTCTAACAAAAAAGGGGAATACCATTAAACAATCTAAGATACATACGCTAGTAAAAGATCATCATCAAAAACACTAACCATATTGCCTCATTGCCCAATTTCTCTCGACTTCATGGCTATCAAAGTAAGGTGCATCCCTGATTTGCCATAATGTAAATCCAAGGTTTGAGATTCTTGATTTTTTACTTAAATTATTAGATTTGGTGGGTGACATTGCATTAGGGTTTTTTTTGTAGGCTTCCAAAACAAGTTTGGGGATGAGCAATGAGTACTTGTGCTACTTATATTAGTCATAATGGCGGGAAAAAGGATTAGACGTCTGCTGGAAAGTATACAGAGAGAGAGAGAAAAATGCGACTATGTAAAAAGACAGGAATACCCTCCAAAGTAAACATGTAACGGGGTTTTGGGAACTATAACGGGACGTTACTGTTCCTATTACGGGCCGAGGGACGCAATCGGCCTCAAAATCCCAAGTTTTGGACGTCACATGATGTTTTTTAAAAGTTAAGGTGTCCTGTGATGTTTCGTGGGAAGTACGGTGTATTTTTGTCTTTTTGCACCCACTAACTATTTTCACATATTTATCATTTTATTTAATAATCTACTACTTTCCCAACATCACATAATCACTCATATCTCATCGCACGCACCTCCATTCTTTCCGCAAATTACACCTTTTCACCCCCGTTTCATTCCAATCACGATGACACCTGTCTCGTCCATTTTCATGCACATCAGTTTTCGACTGGTTTGAAATCGAAGATTCTGCGATCTAGTTGTGAAATGAGGGTCACGTGACAAAAAAAGGACCCGCTCTCACCCAATAGTTTCTACACTGTGATAGCTTGCGGATCGATTACAACTAGTTCAACAGAACGGGTTATTTATGATAAGAATGCAACCACGTTGTGAATATATTACGAATGCGTGTGAGAGGGAACACTGACAAGAAAGTTGTTCATATATTGCGAATGAGGTGCAAATTGGTAACAATTTTATGGGTCATTTACCCCATTATTTTGTGCATTTTATGTCATTTTAATAATTTATCCCTATTATTGCTTAAAATCCTTAATATTTGGTCATTTACCCCATTAAAGAGTAACTTCGTCAGAGCAGGTCGGTTGGAAAAACCCTAAATTATAACGGTGAGGTGACGGCGTCACAGCCAAAGGCGGACATCGTCACACCCAGTTTTCTATATATATTTTTGCCTTGCTTTCATAATTCGTGTGCAATTCTTGGGAACCAAACCCTGACCGAATATTGATGATATTTTTAGTTTTTTTCTTCACTGTAACCCTATCATAACATTAAGATAAGTTATTTCTTCACTGTAACCCTATCTTTGTTTGCATTTGTTCATATAAATTAAAATACATGAATTTTAAATTTCTTAAGAATTTACATGTGCTAGAATTTAAAATTGCCCTTTACATGTTTGGTTCGTCCAAGATATTCATTTCATTTGAGAGTGGGTCCAAGATAGTGGGTATTTATAAGTGTTAAAAGTTGTGTCCCCGCTACTTTCTTAACTTGTCCCTACAGAAATTAAATTTTCTTACTCATTGGATGAAATTAAATCAAGATACTTTAATTTCAAATTCCATCAAATTTTTTGAATTTACCCCAACTAAACATTACATAAAACTTGTTAATGTATGATTATATATGTTGTCTTCTTAATTGGTGAATGAGATAATTTGTTAAAAACTAGTTAGGAACCGCCTTATTAGATTGTTAACCAGAAGTAACTAATTAGACATCAAGCTAAGATCCACATAAAAGTTAGTTTATCTATATTATGTGCAACCATTGTGACTGTAAGGTTGGCTTGATTATTAGATTTGGATATTTATTGTGTGCTTGATAATCATTTTGTGTACATTGTGAGTGTATGGTTGGTCGGATAGGCTATCTTGCATAGGTTGTAGGTCACACCTACACGATTGGAATTAGGAATATTCATCATTACACTAATTGAGGTGTGATAATTCAATAGGTATAGTTAGATCACTAGTGAGGAGTAGTGCACCCTAGATAAATACGTTTCTCAATATATGCGTTTGCACCAATTTACTTTTCTTGCAATTTCATTTAATTGTCTTTTAGGTCAATATTAGCCTTAAAATCAAAATCTATAAAACCTCGATATTTACTTGCTTTCTAAAATATAGAAAAATACCAAAAAGAATCTCCTTATGTCCTTTAGATCATTTTGTCATACTTTACGAGTCTACCTCACTATTCCTCTAGAGAAAGATCAATCCCCCAGACTCACTTTTACTACACTACCTAAGGGGTGGGTAGCTTGTTTTGCAACCCATCCATGAAGTTGCTTTTTTTCCTCTATAAATTCACTCTATATTTTAACGAACTGACTTAGCTCAGTTGGCCACTTGAGTTCCTTCTGGAGCTTGGGGAGGGGTTTTACCTGGGTTCGAGTCTCGCAAGTGACAACGAAAATCCGGATTTTCCTCTTAGTGCGAAGCCGTGAGTTCTAGGGGTTTTCATTCGCGGGTCTCTCCTAGTGGTTAGGGTCCCGGGCCTACCCGTTTTGATGGTTTAACTCGTAGGTTGGATTTCATGTTTGGTGTTGTTCTAAAAAATAAATAATTAAAAAAATAAAAGAAATCACTCTATATTTTTCTATTTAGCCTATCCCTCTTAAACTCTTCCTACCTATAAACATCATCATAAAATCTACTTATGATATTTGTGGCTACCTACAAACACCATCTTAAACTCTACTTATGATATTTCCGGCTAATCTATTTACCACTTTATGAAGGTTAATGACAAAGTTCAATGGAAACCGAGAACTTTGACGGTTGGTTTTTCAACTGTTCAAGTTTTTTGACGTTTCCAATGAGATGGTTGCAGTGATAGTCAAGATACTACAGGGTGGCACTTTGCTTCTAAAACACCAACAATCTGCTATGATTGTTTGTCTGGTGTCTAAAGTGTCTCAAGTTACCTACAAGATGCTGGTGCATCAAAAACCTAGTCGCATAAACCAAGTGTGTGAACTTGAACATATTAGAGTACATGGCTATTTATCAACCACAACCACCCTCATTGCACTTTTTGCAGAAATTTCCCCATCTTTATCACATCTTTTTGTGTGAAGGATGAAATCAAACGTTTGAGGGGAAGATGCTTCAACTACGATTGTTTCTACATGAATGTGGGTGTAGATCTTTCCCTTTATGGTATCGTTTTGGTTCACCTATGATATCACATTTTCTAAGAAAATGCTAGATTGAAATATGAGGCCATTGATGCAAAAAGTGCAGTGTGATACTCGAGGGTCGTGTGTCCCCGCCAAATTTTTTAGCTTTTTTATGCACGCACCCTCTTTATCCAACTTTTTTATTGCAAGCACCTCTATCATGTGTTTGATTTGGGTATTGTGTTCGCAGCCCGAGGTTTCCCAACTTTTCAAAGCAATCACCCAATCATCTTATTCATTATCTCCAAGATGCTTCAACTACGATTGCGATTTTCATAATTTGTTGATCTATTTGTTATTATGTAATGTAATATTTTTCGACTTAATAGAATGTATAGGCATTGCTATAAGATGTGATGTTACATAATTTATGATAGCTTTTATTAAAAATAAATAAATAAAATAAAATAAAAAATACATTAACATAAACTAAAAACGATTGAAACAAACATTCAAAATAAAATGCTACAACATCAAAGATTTTTAGTATTGTAGTACTCAATGTCTCTTTTTCTTTCTTCAACATTCCTTTTCTTTTCTTCTTTAGCTATTTTTTTTTCTTTCAATATTGCGACATATCTCTTCTCTGCAAGATGAACTTGTCGTTCTTATGACTCCCAGTTCGATATCATACCTCTTCCTTTACTTTTATTTTCCTTTTCTTCCCAAATTTTTGTTTAATGTAAGACCCACTATAACTCGCACATACAAACTTTTGTTTTATAGTATAGTCATCGCAACTTCAGGTTATAACGCCTCTACATCTCCACAATCCTTGGACCAACGTGGTAACTCTATTGTGGATGTTTAACGGCAAGAAAAGCCAATGTACCTGATACTCTAACTATATGGAGCTACAATTGATGAGAACTGTAGGCAAAGCTTATGAATTCAATTTTGAATATGTTTGACAAAGTAGTAAAATCTTACAATTGTAACATGACAGAAAAAGTACAAACAAACCCACAAGGTAACAACGTAATTAACCTTTTAAATAGCTTAATTTGCTTTGACAACCTATTGCAAAAGAGCTTCTACTCTGAGCGGTTTATAGGAGGTTAAGTATTTAGATTTAGTTTTAATAAGCTTCTCGTCAAAAAGAAGCTTGTAGCCGCTGAGAGTCCATGTATATTATAAACTTGACTTCTCATAAGCTCCGATAAAGTAAGTGCCGTGGTGTGAATCTGTGTGCGAAACCGGACAATAGTAGAAAAAAAATATATATGACAATTGAACCTTTCCGATTGCTAGTTTGGCTGGAGTTGTTCGTTTCAAAATGATAAAATGGCACCATATTATTTCAGTTCAGTAAAGTATATATACACGATTATACGGTTAATTGAAATTTTGAAAAAGCTTATGCATAAACGTCCATTCACAAGTTTCGCACTACTCGACAAAACAAACTACAAAAGTGTTAAGGATCGTTCACTAAACTTTTGATAGGAAGTATGTTTTTATAAACGCAATAAACTTGTAATAAACGAGTCTCATTTGGCATGCTATACAAGTTTTCAGTATATAGAAGTGTCTCATTTCAGTCATTTGGTATAACAGTATGCTTTGAAGCAATTGCAATCCATCATTTTCTTCACACAAAAAGATGAATTGAGCTGCTTTTACCACTTAAATCAATATATTTTCGAATTGGTAGCTAGTAGTTTGTACAATAACTGCTTACTAGTGATGTTCTTAGCAACAAAACTGAAAAACTGAAAAACTGAACCAAAACTAAACCGTTTCTCATGATTAATAATGGGTTAGCCAGTGAGGGATCTCACAAGACGCACGGAAGAAGGTGGTATCTGAAATAATGTTTAATTAGAACTTGAACTACGAATTACAGAAAGACTACATGATTTAACCTTTTTTCCGTAAGAATGTGTGCCGCCAAACTCCACATCAGCACCAGGATATGTTTTACTTTCACCGGTGCAAGGAAACTTCATTGACTAGACCCACCACGAAACCGGGCCCAAACCCCCATCCGACACAAGTGATCCCTGCAAAAGTCAAATTTATTCTCACAATTTAGTTTTTTTGCTTCAAAATATGCTATAAGATTGTATCGGTTCCATGGGAGTTCTAAAAATACCTTCTTTGTAATGGGTCAGATTAGGTAGACCCTAAACACTTTTTGTAGAAATTTTAGGAATAACTAACGTGTCAAATATGACTCTGAATATTATATCATTTCGAGGATGTAATTTTTTTTACCGAGATTTTCGAGTTTAGAGAATTTAGCAGCTTACAGTGATCTCCATAGGAGCAAATGGCTTCGTGCCTGTTTGCTCCTTTGGAATTTCAGGGAATTTGACATTTTGAACTCGGAACCTAATCTGCAATCAGATATTGAAACATTAGCAACTTCCAATAAAAACATCTTGGTACCACTTATGCCGCAAGACCAAATACAGATTCAGACTAAATAATATCAACCTCGTCTTGTCCGTCTATAAAGTACTCCTCGTCATTGAAAACCCATGTCCATATGACTTGGTTCCTGGTTTATTTAATTACAAATACACACTTGATCAAATATTGGAAAACAAAAATTCTATAGTGCCTCGCAAACTACTTATGGGAATTCGTAAGAACTTACTTGTGGTCCTCGTCAGGCTTGAAATGGGAAGGTTCAGGCATTAGCAACTCTGGTATGTATATATCATCAAAAAATCCAAGTGTTACTGCAATTTTAATCAAAATTAGTAAGGGGCTGATATTTAGACATTAAATTGTTTGATTCTTATGGTGTGTTTGAAATGAGAAAATGACAAATCAATGTGCAAATTATAATTAAAAATGACATGTTGGTGATGAAATCAACTTACATGACTAGACTCTAAGAAAGGAAAAAGAATCGTATAAATGTTCAGCAAAAAAGGGGAAAAAAAACTCGGTGACTAAGCTGAACTGTTCACGTGGTGTTAGTCAGAGTCATATGTTATTAACAGATGAAGAAAACAACTTACAGCGTAAACCATTACGATTAGACTCCTTGAGTTTTGCAGATACAATTTCTCCTACATAGGGCCGAAAGATTATCAGCCTAAATTTTACCTGCGAAAAACAATTTCTCCTTCATTTTTAACTAGTTTTCGGAAGGATATGTCGATGCACAAATGTAACAATACGGAGACTCATTTAACAGCAATCAAAGTGGCTCAACAAAAACATTTCAATTCTTACGAATGGGTCAATTTGGGTCGTGTTTTATCTCAAATGGGTAAAATATAAAATTTTAGCTAAAACGGAACAGGAAAATGGGCCATAGGTTGAGACGAACTGAAGTTGACCAAGGTCTATGTGCATTCTTACAACGTCCTAGATCGTTGAAGTCAAAGACTTAGACTATTATCGTGATAATATTGATTTTGATCCCACATTTAACAGGTCTGTTGATCCGGTGCAGCCCATTAACCCATACTAATTAATGAGGGGACTAACCCAACCTGTTTTGACTAATTGCCAAAGCCAACCATCTTGTCAAATTGTGGAATTTGACCAGATTGTGAAATACTAACACAATCAGCCATAAGCCAATTACATTTATAGTAACACCTAGTCAACAATAGATAAATTGTGTTGGATAAAGAACATAAATGTAACTTACTGTGTAGGTTGGAGCACCCTCGTTTGCAAAGATAAAACCACCATCAATTGATTCGATATCATACACAGATACGCATAGCCCCAAGTTTGCAATGACCTGTTATTCAAAAGAAAATAAGAGTTAATAATTTCCTAAGGTATTATGAGCTAAAACAAGTTTTTTTATTGACTAGTGTAAAAAGTGTGGGGAAAATGATTGTTGAAAAATTCCAACTGATTAATGGAACACAACTGCCCACCTTCCCCATGTCACATCTTTTTTGCAGAGATTTCTTTCGATCAAAGTGCATATATTTTAGCACATGTCGATACACACATATCACTGCTTTATTACTATATGTTTTCTTAACAAATGAAAATAATTTTAAGATTTTGAAACAAAAATAAAACATAAAGAGAAACACTAGATAGATCAAACGAAAATATAAGAAACCGAGGAGCTTAACAAGCATATACATCTTAATTTTGAAAAGAAAAGAAAAACCGTCTTTCTAGACCTTATCAACGAAGAGACTCTCTAGCTCTCCCTTAACCGCTTCTTCAAGAGAAAGGCTTAAAAGATGAGGTTTCAGTCGCAAAGTGTGCTCCAATTTGGTTAAGTTGAACATATTTACACCTGGTCACGTAAAAAGACCACCATCATCAGAACTATTAGCGAGGTGGAATATACAAAATGTGTTGTACAGACCACTCATATACAAAATTTAACCACACAAAAAAGAGTCAAAATTTTGCTATGATACAACTTTAAATTTACAAAATAAACTAGTGTTAAAAATTAAAACGAGGGCCTTTGTAATATGGATGTGGACTCGAAACCATCTACAAAGATCCATCATTTTTCCAAAACAAATCATCTAACCATATACTTCTAACATTAAAAAAGTACCCAAGATCCAGTTTTTAACATACCCACAACCTTAAATGATGAAATTGGTACTTAAATAGTTAAATATCATGGGTTAAAGATCAAAATCTCAATTTTTAACAAACAAAAGAATGAAAACACCCTAAACTTTTAATGGTGGTGGCGGCTGAGATAGTGGATGGTGGACTGCGAATGGTGGGAGGTGGGTGAGAAGAGAAAGAGATATATGGTTTGTAGGGTCTGTACTTTGAAGGGGGAAAAATGTTTTATATGTCTGAAAATATGAAGAGGAAAAAGCACTTATGTCTGCAGAAAAACAAAAAAAAAATTCTTTTGTAACTTTTTTCTGGCCTGCAGACATAAGTGGTGTTGAGGTGCTTTTGTTGAAAAACAAACAACACCTGCTGCTGAGGCAACCCAACGAATCATGGTCGCATATAGCACAATTATGGCTCGCTTCACTTTGCCGCTAACTTGTATATTCATACAATCAAATATTACTCTTAACTTCAATTTTAATGTTATTTAATGTTCCCCATCATAACAACCACACATTTTACCTATTACTCTAATGTATTGAATCACTTTAACCTAGTGTTACAAAACAAAAGCTATTGGCGATTACTCGCTACAAAGTCAATGACCCACTCACTACAGGGTCAAAACTTAATCTTATTTTGTATTTGAACAATTTTGTTGTTGTTTCTAAACATATTTCTATGGTCATATCAAAATGTCATACATATAATTTCAAAATTTATACGTAAAAAGTCCAATCCGATTAATCCCCGATTACTCTCCGCCTAGGCCAATCACAAGCTACAAGGTAGTCGACCGCCCGACTAGCGCTTAGCGTTTCTTGCAACCATTCTTAAACCAATGATGCAGAACAATTAAACTTAAGAGTCGATATACAGCATGTAAAAGTACAATCATAAAAGTTTAACCGTAATTTCCCAAACATCGAAACCTCAAACATACAAACCTTAAACACCAAATAAATGATCTGTGCACCAAAATTAGCAGATGACCAACACATACCTATCTTGAAACGGGTTGTTCTACAGGCAAACTCATTAAAATGAAGAAAAAGGACAGTGAAATGGTTAGCATCGGGAACTTCATTCAAAAATTGATCAATACCGACAATTTTCCGGTTAAGAAGTAGTCCAAGCAATATTTTTGGGGAAAACGGCATCAACAGAAATACAGCTTGGTCAACATTTGGCTTGTCAAGTTTTCTGTAATTTGTTGTCATTGAAGTAATCTAATGAGATAATAACTAAATTTTGGTACAAAATCTCAGAGTTGGTAAATGTTTATGGGGTCAAATTCCCCCTCTAACTTAAGTGTAGCTCCGTCCATTGCTCCCTAGCTCCTATCCAAACGATATAAACCAACATTAAAACCCTCATAGCTCATTATCCTAATAGAACTATCAACTGGCAACTGCAATATACCCACTTATCCTCGGAATGAAAACACAGTCCAACCCAATTTGCGAGTTTCTTTGTAAGGTCTGACTAATAAAGATGACTCTGGGCACTGTCTACAACGAACTTGGGATTCTTGACTAAAACGCGAAAATACACCTAAATGCCAAAGTTCATATTTTACGCAACATATCGCTCTTGGGTACTGTGCATACAAACACCAAGGGAATGCTACCCAATTTTCAACTACTTCAAGAACTCATAAAGGCACAAATTTCATATTTTAAAGCCACAGTTTCTCAAATAAAATCAAACAAGCAGATACAAAGGCATACATAAAAAATAAAAATCCTAAAATTATAAAACACAAAATAAATTCAAAAATATATTTACCTCTGTGAACTAAATGAATCAGAATTCGTATGTAGGAGGATGACAGTGTACTTCTTTTGTAGGGGACAAGGAGAAACAAGCCAATAAGGGCTTTTAAATTAAGGTTTGGGCTTTGTACACTTATTTTGGGCTGTTAGATTTTGAGCCTAGTTCAGTTGCTGAAATTAACAAAAACAATATATAGCTATGAAAAAAATATTAGCGGAAACTTGGTCAATCAAATTAAGTTTTATCTTTAGCGGAAACTTATTCTTGCATGAAAATTTAAGCTCTCATCAAATTGTGTAAGCTTGTGTGTCGTGGATCGGATCGGGTGGAGCCGTATCCATTTACGTATCTATATAATTTTTTTGTATCATCTATATCCATTTAGCTTTGATTGATCAATTCATATCTATTGAATTCAGATAAACTGTGTGTGAAATTAATAAAATTATGAATTCTCATTACCAAACTATAGCTGCATAAGCAGTATTTATACAAGATGTAAAAGTCAAATTATACAAAAGTCAAACTAACTAAAGTTGTACAATACAACTACTGTTACATTGAATTACATTTTACTAAGCTAATTCTATGTCTCAATTGCATTCCATTAAGGCTGTGTCTTCTTGCTGAAAGCACTGTTACATTAGTTTGAGCTTGAGCTTGTGATGCTGACTTTGTTGTAGTTGACTTTGTAGCTTCTTTATCCCCCCCCCCCCCCCCCCCCCCCCCCCCCCAAGTTGGCACTGTGTAGATCACATATGCTCAACTTGGAAAGACATGAGTAATGTAGATACTTACTGAGCCCTTTAGTGAGAATATCAGCAACTTGAGCTTGTGTAGGTACAAAAATAGGTTTGATCTGACCAGCTCTTATCTTATCTATTACAAAGTGACAATCAATTTCAATATGCTTTGTCCTAGCATGTTGAACTGGATTGTTGGCTAGAGCAATGGTTGAAACATTATCACACATGACTAGAGATGGTGTAGGAACCTGAACACCCAAGTCATTTAATAAACACTTGATCCATGAAATCTCACAAGTACTGTATGCTAGGGATCTGTATTCAGCTTCATTTGAGGATCTAGATACCACTAATTGTTTCTTAGATTGCCATGAAATTAAGCTCTTTCCTAGGAAGATTGCATAGCCAGAAACTGATCTCCTAGTAGTGGCACAACTTGCCCAATCACTGTCACAATAAGTGGTGAGAGACATGGTATTAGAAGCAGGAAAGAAGATAACTTGACCTGGGCAAAGTTTTATGTATCTGAGAACCCTTTGGAGAGCTTTGAAATGTGAGGTTCTTGGACAATGACTTAACTGACTGAGAGCATGAGCAGCAAAAGAGAGGTCAGGTGATACGCGGGATTGCGCCCTCGCAACAGGTTTTACCTCTCAAGGGATCTTGAGAAGCTTGCAATCCCCGCCAGGCAGTGTACCTGATCGTTGTAGTATAGTATGGTGACAAGTACCGGGGATTGATCGTTCAACTCAGGAATAGTGTTCGCTAGGATTAGAAAGCCTGCTAAACTAGGTCTAGAGGTGAGGGATGATTCTTTTTGTATTTTTATATTTTATGAAAAGCAGGTAAAAATCTCGGGTTTTGAAGGAGTGGGCGAAATTAGTTGCTAGTCAACTAACCCAATTAACTACAGATGCAATCAAAATAAAATAAAAAGAAATGAAAATAAACTAATGTGGCGGAAACAATAATAAGAAAAAGATGTGTTTACTTAGATTTCATTACTCCCTATATATCTTTTACCGGTTGATTAGCTTGTTACAATTGCATGGATGACGGGTTATATTCTTTAATACTAGTCGTAGGGCCGTGTATAATATTCCCTAACTCTATAAGCTCCTACTTCACTCCTATGTCGAGCCGACTAAAAGCTCCTAACATGGGATCACTAGAATTCACTTATGCATTAAATACAACCAAAAATCGTAGTACACCTCCGATCATGTTTCTTAAGACGTTCAAGCAAGTTACCAATTGGAAGTCTGCCAGTTTTCTTAAGCCTAACATCGAATACAATCATCCACAACAATTATAAACAAACCATCAACCAATAATCAACATCTAGGTTTCACTATATCTAAGCAAACACAATAAAAACCTAGCATAACATGTTAAAAGAAAGATAAGCATAAGATAGAATCACACAACACATAGACATATCGTATGATTATTGGAAAACTTATCTTCAATTAAGCATGGATGGAACAAAGGTTGAAACCCTTATTTTTACAGAAAATTCGTCTAGCGTTTAAGCTCTCCAAAGTTCTCCTAATGTTCCACCTCTTTACAATGAAAAATTGGAAAAAAATATATATAGATAAAACATCCTGACGGCGTCACGTTGTAGTTTCTGACGCCGACAACTCGCCTCCAAATTAAAGATCGTATTGCCTAGATCCAATCTTGACGACGTCAAGAAGGAATTATGCTCTGGGCCGTCATGGGCCGTCATATACATTTTGACCCTGACGGCCTTGGTGACGCCGTCAGGTCAATTGCACTAAAAATGTTCTGGGCCGCCACTTGTATTTTCCACTTCCACCTCTTTTGCCAAGCTTGACGCCGTCATGTGTGAAGTCTTGACGTCGTCAGGTACTGTTCCCAGCAAGGATTTTGAGACTTTGCCGTTTTCTTCACTTTTATGCTCCAAAAACGTACAAAATGTTTCCTTTTCCAGATTTCTTCTCAAAAGTACTTAAAATGACAAAAGGAACGATTTAGGGCAATAATTGATCAAGGCAATATTTACTGGTTGCGAGTTAATCATCTTGGTTAATTACATGTACAATATGGCGTTGCTAAGCCAAGACTCGACTCGACTTAAGCTAATCAAAATCTAACAAACTATGAAACAAACATAAAATGAACGGGATGGTAATCCGTATGTTTTTCTCTTTCTTTTTCTCTTTTTTTTTTTTTTTTTTTTTCTTTTTTTCACTTTTTTTTTCTTTTTTTTCGATTTTTTTTTTTTTTTTTTTTTGCATTCACTTTTACCCTACCATCCAAAATAATACATCGTAGGGAATTTGCATTCCCCTTACACTTGAATTTTTACATACTTTACAATAAACTACTCTAATGACTCGAATCAAGATAATCAAAACACTTGGAGTACTTTTTAAATATCAACGCACATATGGGGGTAATAAATTGATGTCTTCCGCATTACTCCATATTACTAGTACTTTACCCATGAGTCTCAATCGTCCTAAAACAATATGTACAAGATATGACTCGACTTAGCAACCATGTAATCAATTAGATAATTAACTAAGGGTTTAAACAAATAACAATAATGCACTAAAGATGAGTACATACAAAGAAGGCTAAGGCGATTTGGTTGCACATTTTGGTGGATTGTAAACAAATTCTTCCTTTAAGTAAAATGCTTAAAGTTAGAAACGAAAAGATAGGCTCGGAGGGGGTGTACTAGGGGTTTCGTGTACTAAAAATGAGTACAACGCTAAGGTGTGGGAAAATTAATTGACTTCGCTAGTCAAGTAATATGACTTAAATGGTCAAGTAATTATGATACGGGTTTAAACACAAGTGTGATCCTAATGCCTCTTATCATGTAGTAAATCCTAACCACACGAATGTAGTCTCACTAGCGGTCTCGGGATGTATCACTAATGCAAGTTCTAGAATCTAAATACTACCGGTACACTCATAAGCACTAATGATGAATGCTTTTCCTATCAAATCTAAAGGCGAACCTCACATATTTGGGTAGAAATTTTTTTTAAGTGGTACGGTTTTGTGCTAGTCATACAACTCCTATCCATGAGACGCTTGTTAAGGCTAAAGTTTCACTCGTAAATGTTGTAAAAAATTGCACTAAAATTGCTCTAGCAAGTATTTCTCTTAGTTTTATTACACACCTACTATCGAACAAACAAACTCAAGTGCAATTGTATCCTATAAAGTATCATCATTTACCCTCCCCTTACACTTAGGATGAACATTGTCCCCAATGTTCAATTAAAGGATGTAAAAGTAAAACAGGTAAAAGAATGAAAACAAATACTCCCCTGATTCGTTCGGTGTGGATAGTGTATCAACAAGGTTAGATCTTCCTCCAAGAAAATGAACTTTGAAAGCTTCCCTCCAAAAATATAAATCATCTTCTTGTCATATATAACCTGTTAAACCTGAGAAAACAATCAAGTTAAACCTCGCGTAAAATCGGCGGCAATCTATATATACTAAAAAAATCCTAGAAACAAATTAAGATATAAAGTTTGTGGAATGAATGTTTGCAGATTTCCTGGAGTTTATAAAACTAAAGAATCAACAAAAACTTTAAGACTCCGGTTTAAACAAAACTCGCAAAATTTTTCAGAATTTTAGTACCTGACGCCGTCAGGTTGTAACTTCTGACGCCGTCAGAATGTTCCTGGAAAAATCTTATGTTAAGTTTCCGGAAAATTTCTGGAAAAACTTATGCCTTATTTCCTGGAAAATTCTGCAAAACATCATTATGACTCGATACAAGCATTTGACTCTAACGAATACTAATATACATGCTCATTTAATATTGTAGTGAATCATGCTCGTTTTCATTCTTATAAACAAATTTGGATTTCCCTTACACTTAGCTTTTGCAAAATACCTTTATATGTAATTAAGACGAGGTTAAAAACAAAATAAAGCATTTTCACAATTTACTTTGAAACATGATTTACCAACAATAAAAATAAAACACGCATACGGAAACAAATAAAATCAAACAAATAAAAACACACAAAACATGGGTTGCCTCCCAAGAAGCGTTTTTCTTTATTTACGAGTCTTGTAGCTAGATTCAAGGTCAAGGGCAATTACGTGACCTCGTCATTGGTCACATTCTCTAGGTCATCCTCAATCTTAGTTTTGTATTTCGGACCTAGTTGCAAACATTCCTTGTAGAAACCGAATATTCTACTCATGACATAGTCTACTCCTCTACGTCTATTCTCATCATTCCTATAGTAGACCACTTGTTTGTGTTCCTTTTCAAGGTTTGATAGAAGACGGAATTGTTCAATCTTATAGGACATTTGGTAAGCTATTTCATCGTTCTCATCCTTGAATCTAACTATCCCTAGTGACGGGTCATAATTCATCTTAGAGGCCTCAACAAATGGCTTTCCGAATACTACTTGACTTAAACAACCATCTATTACCGGACGAATATCCTCTACAATCACAAAGTCGGTAACATAAGTGAAATTTCCTATAAAGACGTGCAATTCCTTCACTCTTCCCACAAAGTTACTCATCTAACTCGTGTTGGGCATCATCCAATATCCAAGTTGCTTCTTCATTACCCAATTGTAATGAGTCCTAGTCATAATGTTTATGGGAGATCTAAGATCGATGTAGGCTTTCCACACATGCACATGTCCAATGTTGCATGGTATGTTGATGTTAGAGGGATCACCCACTTTGATGAGTGGTGAACCAAGGACGTATGGTGTCTCTGGGTCATCGAATAGAGCATTATGGTATTCCCGTTCTTCCTTGGTGGGTAACTTATCAAAGTATTCCTCTACATTTTCTACTTCCTCTAACTTTTCTTCCTTTTTATCCTCAACTTCCTTAACCTCATCCTTAGATCCAATTTCTATTCCAACTTCATCCTTGTCACTTTCTTCTACATTCTTATCTATTGGCTTAATGGTGACAACATTGACAAAGTGGACGTGTTTGGATGATGAGGGGTCCTTAATTTGGATACCACTAATAGTGCCTAGTGTCCTTCCTAGGTGTAGTTAGCGCTTGGTTGTTGAGGGCTTTCAACAAGTTGTCAATTTTATTAGTCATCTCCGTTTGTTGTTGATTGAATTCGGCTTCAAACTTAGCTATGCGAGCTTCTTGAGATGCTATAAACTTGGACATCAATCTTTCAAGATTATTGGGACTACCATAGTTATTGGAAGGATTGTTGTTGAAAGTACGGTTAGAGGGTGGACCGTTTGGTTGGCAACGATTAGGTAGATTGGAAGAATTGTTTTGGGGCATGTTTTGGTTTTGTTTCCACCTAAGGTTCGGGTGATTTTTCCAAGAAGGATTGTAGGAGAAACCGTAAGGGTTTGGCTCGGGTTTGAAAGTGTACCACTTGTCTCCTGCTTCATCAGTACGCGAGGATGCGTAATACGCAAAAGCTTTTCCGGGGAGTTCCATGCAATCACAAGTGTCATGGGGACCACTACATAATTCGCATGAAGAAGTGATTTTGTTCACTTGGCTTGAAGGCTTAGGAGCTTCGTAGGATTTCATGAGAAACTTGACTTGGTCCTCAAGTTCCATGATCCTACGGTCGGGAGTGCTAGAATTGTTCGAAGGCAAAGATATTGCCTTGACCGTTTTGTTCAAATCACGGGGATCATTCCAAATTTCGTTGTCATAAAGAGCAAGATCTTCTATGAGTTCCCATGACTCTTCCGCACTTAGATCACGTAGCTTGACACCCAAGTCATTTAATAGACACTTGATCCATGAAATCTCACAAGTACTGTATGCTAGGGATCTGTATTCAGCTTCAGTTGAGGATCTAGATACCACTAATTGTTTCTTAGATTGCCATGAAATTAAGCTCTTTCCTAGGAAGATTGCATAGCCAGAAACTGATCTCCTAGTAGTGGCATAACTTGCCCAATCACTGTCACAATAAGTGGTGAGAGACATGGTATTAGAAGCAGGAAAGAAGATACCTTGACCTGGGCAAAGTTTTATGTATCTGAGAACCCTTTGGAGAGCTTTGAAATGTGAGGTTCTTGGACAATGACTGAACTGACTTTACCTCTCAAGGGATCTTAAGAAGCTTATCGTTCAACTCAGGAATAGTGTTCGCTAGGATTAGAAAGCCTACTAAACTAGGTCTAAAGGTGAGGGATGATTCTTTTTGTATTTTTATATTTTATGAAAAGCAGGTAAAAATCTCGGGTTTTGAAGGAGTGGGCGAAATTAGTTGCTAGTCAACTAACCCAATTAACTACAGATGCAATCAAAATAAAATAAAAAGAAATGAAAATAAACTAATGTGGTGGAAACAATAATAAGAAAAGATGTGTTTACTTAGATTTCATTACTCCCTAGATATCTTTTACCAGTTGATTAGCTTGTTACAATTGCATGGATGACGGGTTATATTCCTTAATACTAGTCGTAGGGTCATGTACAATATTCCGTAACTCTATAAGCTCTTACTTCACTCCTATGTCGAGCCAACTAAAAGCTCTTAACATGGGATCACTAGAATTCACTTATGCATTAAATACAACCAAAAATCGTAATAGACCTCCGATCATGTTTCTTTAGATGTTCAAGCAAGTTACCAATTGGAAATCTGTCAATTTTCTTAAGCCTAACATCGAATACAATCATCTACAACAATTATAAACAAACCATCAACCAATAATCAACATCTAGGTTTCACTACATCTAAGCAAACATGATAAAAACCTAGCCTAACATGTTAAAAGAAAGACAAGCATAGGATAGAATCACACAACACATAGACATATCGTATGATTATTGGAAAACTTATCTTCAATTAAGCATGGATGGAACAAGGGTTGAAACCGTTATTTTTACAGAAAATTCGTCTAGGGTTTAAGCTCTCCAAAGTTCTCCTAATGTTCCACCTCTTTACAATGAAAAATTGGAAAAATATATATAGATAAAACATCCTGACGGCGTCACGTTGTAGTTTCTGACGCCGTCAACTCATCGCCAAATTAAAGATCGTATTGCCTAGATCCAATCTTGACGCCGTCAAGAAGGAATTATGCTCTTGGCCGTCACATACATTTTGACCCTGACGGCCTTGGTGACTGTTGGGAATAAAATGCACAAAGTAAAGAGTCTGCCAGAAGAGCCTGCTAGTGATAGTTAAGCTTGCCTCTTCAGTTTTGCTGATGTTGAAGATATACTAATAGTACCTTCTGGGTGAGAAGGTACTGCTAGTTAAAGAAGGTCCTGCCAGTTTTCACGACAAGTTGCTATATTTTAATTAGAGATATTTACTTGTATTATTAGTCTTTGTACAAAGTTATACGTTAAGTAGAAGTAGTACAGAAGTCTCAGTAGATATAATGGAGTATTTTACCTTGAAAGGTGTAATATTAGGATAAGATAAACCTCTAGTATATTATATTAAGCAACTTGACCACTTGTAATAAGGGCTCCTTATACTATAAAAGGAACCCTTAAGACACCTTCTTAGATAGAACTTACACAACTTTTCAAGCTCTTACACTCATCTTTTCCATGCATAACTTCCATATTTAAACCCTTTCACGTATCAAAGATTCAAGGTTACACTTGTAATCCTGGTGATAGTTTAGATCACCCGTATTATTTCATCAATGATATTGAATCGTTTTGTGTTATTCATGTTGTGTTCATTCTCATTTACTTATTCACCACCTTTGTTCCTTTAGTGTGTTTTAGTAAATTCCGCATGCTAACTCACATTCATTCATAAATATCCTAAACACATTACTGAGATTAACATCCCAAGTGTTTGCATAATTCAATAAACAATCCTTCCACAAGTGGTATCAGAGCAAGGCTGATATTTACGACATAAAAGAACAAAGCAAAAATGGATGTTGAGCACATTCAAACCAATGTGGCTGCAAAACTTCCATTACTCAAACAGAATGAGTTTGAGATGTGGAGACTGAGGGTTGAACAATACTTCCAAGTGCAAGACTATGCACTTTGGGAGATTATTGAAGAAGGAGACTCTTTTAAACCAGTAACCACCACCTCCACAGTAAATGATGCACTTGTCACAACCGTGCAAGTAAACCCAATAACCGCTGAAGAAAGAATTCAAAAGAGAAATGATCTTAAAGCCAGGAGTATGCTTCTCATGTCTATTCCAAATGACCAGCTTTTAATCTTTAACAAGTACAAGTGTGCTAAAACCCTTTTTCAAGCTATTGTGGCTAGATTTGGTGGTAATGATGCTACCAAGAAAACCCAGAAAACACTTTTAAAACAACAGTTTGAAGACTTTTCAGCCACAACAAATGAGTCTTTGGACAACATGTTCAATAGACTACAAAAGCTTTCTAGTCAGTTAGCCATTCATGAAGTGATAATATCTCAAGAAGACTTAAACTCCAAATTCCTTAGAAGTCTACCCTCTGAATGGGCCATGCATGTCATTGTCTGGAAAAACAAACCAGATATTGATTCCATGAGTCTCAATGATCTTTACAGCAACTTCAAGATAGTAGAGCATGAACTAAAGAAGTCTACTAGTTCAAGCCCAGGAAATATGGCATTTATGTCATCTCATGGTACTTCCAAGAAAGTTGATGAAGAAAAAGATGGTAGAGAAGAAGGTACTGCCAACACAAATTTTGGTACTGCCAGTACTTCCAGCAGTACCAAAACCATTTTAGATGAAACAATTGGTTGTGCTTTCCTAACATCACAACACAATGGTTCCACATTGACCTTTGAAGATCTTCAAGAGATCAGTGATGGTGATCTTGAAGAAATGGACATAAAATGGCAGCTTTCACTTCTTAGCATGAGGGCTAAGAAATATTTGATGAGGACTGGAAATAAGATTGTCATCAATGGCAATGAACCTGCTGGGTATGACAAATCTAAAGTGGAGTGTTACAACTGCCACATGAAGGGTCACTACTCAAGAGAATGTAGAAGACCAAAGAAGCAGGGTGATAAGGGAAGAGGTTTTGAGAACAAGAACAGGGGAAACAATGAGAACAAGAGCAAGGAAGTGGACATCACTGAAACAAAAGCTATGGTAGCTATTGATGGGCTGGGTTTTGATTGGAGCTTTATGGGTGAAGAAGAGTCATCCTCAAATGAAATGGCTTTAATGGCTCTCTCCAATCCTGAGGTACAAATTACTAAATGTTCTGCTACTTGTGAAGTTTTTAAAGAACTAGAAATCTTAAGAAAACTTTATGATGAACTGAAAGAAGAACAAAGAAAAACTCATCAAGACCTAGTTAATCATAAGTGTGGTATGTCCAAACTTGAGAAACAGATAATTCACTTTAGAGAAAATGAACTCACCTTTTCTGACATAAAAGCTATTCTTAATAGAGACATATTTCTTAAAGATGCTGAAATAAACCTGTTAAGAACTGAGTTTGCTAAAGTGAAACAAGCAAAAGATAATATTCAACTCACTGTTACAACATTAGAAAATGCTTCTGCTTGTACTAAAAGTATAGTTGAGAACCAAATGAACAAGAAAATCAAATCTGGGATTGGATACAACACATGTCCACCTCCTTACAGAGGAATTCCCTGTCCCCCAGGTTTAGATCTTGCTGAATCAGGTTTACATGAGCTCACAAATAAACCACTAGAAAAAGTAAAACCTGTAGAAAATAGTGAACCTTTTGAGAGTGCAAGTGATACTTCACTTTCCAAAGAAAAGGTGCTCACTGATAAGAGCTCAGATGTTACATCTAATAAAGGTTGGACATCTGATGAAAATGGAAAAGAAATTGTTTCTAAGAAAAGAAACAAAGTAGGACCAACCAGTCCTAAAAGTGTAGAAAGTATCACAAAGACTAAAGTTGTTCTAAAAATAGTTGAATGTTGTGCTAAATGTAATAGCAAACCTAGAGGTAGTCAGAGAAATTGGAACAATCTTAAGTCACATCAACTTGGTGATAACTTTGTTTTGTACAATAAGGCATGCTATTACTGTGGTAGTTTTAATCATACTCATGCTTATTGTAACAATTGGGTTTCTGGGAGTACATCAAGGTCTAAAACAAGTAAAACAAACCCCAGAAAAGGTTCTGTGAAATCTAACACACCAAAAGTTAATCATACTGTTAGACCAAATGAGCCTGTTTACCCAAAATTCACTACTAAGGGTGCAAATAATACTTTCAAACATACACCAAGAGTTGTGAAAAGTCTCACTGAAAGGGATTATGTGGTTAAAACACAAAATTGGAGACCAAAACCAAAAGGTCCTGCTAGACCATATGGTCCTGCTAGACCAAATGGTACTGCCAAATTTGGTACTGTCAGACCAAAAACCACAAAATATGTCAAAAATAAAAATGCTGTTAAGTCCTCAGCATGTTGGATTTGGAGACCACTCCAACCAAATGGTGCATCAACAGTCCTAAAAAGGTTTGATTACATTGATGCACAAGGCAAACCCAAGTCAGTCATGGCTTGGGTACCCCAAGGAAACTAATATGTGTATACATGTGCAGGAACATTCAAATGATATTGCAGATAAAGGATATGTAGATAGTGGATGTTCAAGGCACATGACAGGCAACATGTCTTACCTCACAGACTTCAAATCATTTGATGGAGGATATGTTACCTTTGGGGGAGGAATCAAAGGAAAGATTACTGGTAAAGGTACAATCAAAACCAGTAAATTAGATTTTGAAAATGTGTACTTTGTGAAAGAACTACAGTTTAATCTCTTAAGTATCTCACAAATGTGTGACACAAAGAACAAAGTTCTTTTTACTGACACTGAATGCATTGTACTTTCTCCTGATTTTAAAATTCTTGATGAAAGTCAGATTCTTCTTAAAATCCCTAGAAAGAACAATATGTACATTGTTGACTTAAAGAACATTGCTCCTAAAGAGAGTTTAACCTGTCTAGTAGCAAAAGCCTCATTGGATGAATCTATACTTTGGCATAGAAGACTTGGTCATGTAAACTTTAAAACAATCAATACAATTGCAAAATATGATTTGGTTAGAGGTTTACCCAAAAAGATTTTTCAAAATGACCAAACCTGTGTTGATTGTCTAAAAGGCAAACAACATAGAGCTTCTTGTAAGCCCAAGACCCATAACTCAATTTCTCAAGCTTTATACATGCTTCATATGGACCTCTTTGGTCCTACTTCTGTGAATAGCTTGAATGGTAAAAGATATTGTCTTGTAGTTACTGATGATTACAGCAGATTCTCTTGGGTTTTCTTTTTAAGTACTAAGGATGAAACAAGTGAGATCCTTAAGTCCTACATTACAGGGATAGAAAACCAAATTGATAAGAAAGTAAAAGTAATTAGATGTGACAATGGGACAGAATTCAAGAATAGAGTTATGGATGAATTTTGCAAAGAAAAAGGAATAAAAAGAGAATATAGTGTAGCTAGAACCCCACAGCAAAATGGAGTAGCAGAAAGGAAAAATAGAACACTTATAGAGGCTGCTAGAACAATGCTAGTAGATTCTAAGTTGCCTGTCTCATTTTGGGCTGAAGCAGTAGGTACTGCTTGTTATGTACAGAATAGGGTTCTTGTGATTAAACCTCATAGAAAGACTCCTTATGAACTTTTGTTTGGTAGAACACCATCTCTAAGTTTTATGAGACCTTTTGGATGTCATGTCACTATTCTCAATACCAAAGATCATCTAGGAAAGTTTGAAAGAAAAGCTAATGAAGGCTACATGATAGGGTATTCTTTGCAAAGTAAGGCCTATATGGTATATAATAAATGCACTAGGCTAGTGGAAGAAAACCTGCACATAGAGTTTCAAGAGAAACTACCAAATGTTGCAGGCACTGGACCAGATTGGTGTTTTGACATTGATAAACTTTCAGAATCTATGAATTATGTGCCTGTCACAGGTACAAATACTAATGATAATGCAGGTTTTGAAGACAATGATGAAACAACTAAGGATCAAGATTACATCTTGATGCCAATTTGGACAGGATTGGATTCATCTTCAAGTCTTGGAGAGCCCTTAAATACTACAAATGAAGGTGTTGAAGATGATCATGGAACTCAAGATCAAAGGAATCAACAAAATTCTGAAAATGAAGATGGTACTGCCAGTTCAACTGATGGTACTGCCAGTTCACAAATTGGTCCTGCTGAACCATTAAATGTTCTATCAGATGATTCCTTACCAGAAGATATAGGGATTGGAAACCTTCCAATTTCCTATGATGTTCCTACAACACACAACCCAAGAATTCTCAAAGATCACTCCATTGAAAATGTGATTGGCAGCATTGATTCTGGTGTTAAAACAAGAACTCAAGTCTTATCTTCAGACAAAGATGGGTTTGTCCTAGCTGTGTATGAAGAAAAGAACCATGAAGTTGCCCACATATGCCTATTTTCATGCTTTCTCTCTCAAGTAGAACCCAAAAACATTACAAAAGCCTTAGATGATTCAAGCTGGGTTGAAGCAATGCAAGAAAAGCTACTTCAATTCAAACTACAGAAGGTTTGGGTACTGGTTGATTTGCCCAAAGGTTACAGGGCAATTGGAACCAAATGGGTTTTCAGAAATAAGAAAGATGAAAGGGGAATAGTGATCAAAAACAAAGCCAGATTGGTGGCCCAAGGGTATACTCAAGAAGAAGGAGTGGATTATGAAGAAGTTTTTGCTCCAGTTGCAAGAATTGAAGCAATTAGGCTATTCTTGGCCTATGCTTCTTTCATAGGATTCACTGTCTACCAAATGGATGTCAAAAGTGCCTTTTTATATGGTACTATTGAAGAAGAGGTGTATATTTCTCAACCTCCAGGCTTCATTGATGCAGAATATCCAGACAAGGTGTCCAAGGTTACCAAAGCTCTTTATGGTCTACACCAAGCTCCTAGAGCATGGTATGAAACATTGGCTTTCTATTTAATGGAAAATGGATTTCAAAGAGGCAAGATTGATCCAACTTTGTTCATCAAAAGAACCAAGAAAGACATCTTACTGGTGCAGATTTATGTTGATGACATTATCTTTGGATCTACAAATCAGGAATTGTGTGTAGAGTTTGAAAAACTTATGCATAGTAAGTTTGAAATGAGTTCCATGGGGGAACTTACTTTCTTTCTGGGTCTCCAAGTGAAACAATCTAATGAAGGCATATTTATTGTAACACCCCCAATTCATGGTTGCAGCGGAATTCAAACTGGGTGTTACTCGACGGCACAATAGTCACAATGATAGAAAACGAACTCCAATTGAGTCGTTTTGAAAATGTTTATCATTCAATTTATATAAATATCAGAGATTACAAAATGAGGTCCCAATTGGTTCCATGTTTACAATGTATAATAAATGAGTTTTGAATGATAATAAAATTTATAGCCCTCTTGAGTATCCGTGCCCTTCCGTGCCATCCTTGATCGTCATGAACCTGAAATACATGCTTGAGAGGTCAACACAAAGGTTGAGTGATATTCATAGAGTTTGTTAAATGTTTGAACACAATATGTTGGTAGTGTGAGCTATAGACTCACACCAATGTTTGGAAAACAAATATGGGCCACGTTGTTACACGCCCGGAACAGTTATTATCAAATACTAAGCTTATGACACCAAAACGTTAACGGGTACCAATATCGATCGGCGGAGTTATCCCTGTAGGTACTTTGCCGTCATACCTAATGTCTCAAATATTAATGCATTTGTTTGAACTTAGTCAATACAAATGGGATTCGTCAATCCCAATAGGCCTATTCACAATATTCGCGCTCACTTGCAAGTAACCCTCGCAAGTGATTAAATGGTTCATAATATGGGATCTCGGTTTGGCAAGGATGGTACTTAGTGATAATAAAACAATCAGGCAAGCATACAATTTAAAAACATTGTGCTCGGTTAAAAATAACATGTATTCCCCCCAAGGGTTTGTAAAACAATGAAGTAATGTAAAGTGGGGCTATGAACTCACCTTGAGTTGGATGATGTATAATGAGAATGATGGATATGTCGTAAGAACTTCTACGAGCAACCTAGAATAATTGTTGCAACTTAGGTTTGGAATAATGTCTAAGGAAACATAAACATGCCAATATATGTATGTCTTGCACTTAGTCCATGATGTGGTATGATGTATAATGTAAGTCGTTGAAAGAAATGATTCATGAAACATGTATGTCTTGTATATCGTTTACTACCGTTCGGGCCGACATAATTCAGAAGTCATGTTAGTAAGCGTTCTAGGAGCCAGGACACTTTAACTCGTAAATCCACAACTCAACTCGACGGCTTACATAATGAACTCCTCACATGAGGCTCCCTACTATTGTAGTAGTTGATGAAATATATAGATATAAGTTTTGATCCGAAAAGTTACATGTCCGATACTTGAATAAACTTAGAAAAGTTTATTTGTACATGAAGATTGTTATTAGGGGTAGTTTCATAAGTCTTGTATGACCATTTTCTCTTTGTAATATCTCATGGTTCCTTTTTAAGTGAAGTAGATTCAAATTGCTTGTTCAAGTTCTCGTCAACTCTTTGTTTCATGTTTACGCCTATGTAAGTTGGTATGGTCATTTCGTCATGGCCTAGCCATGACCTTTGGTCCTTTTTTCAAGGTCATGAGACACAACCTTGGCTCTAGCCATGGTTGTGGTCTTGATTATAGGTCATAAGACCTCTTGTTCCTTTCAAAGTATAACCATAATCTTGTGACTTTCGCCTAAAAATGGGCTGTTTAGAATTTGAAGAATTTTATCACTCGGAAAGTGTTTTTAGGTCTCGAGCTTCTTTATTCCTAAACGAAAACGTCGTTCCGGAAAACTTTCGTGTTTTAACTTTTTGATGAATCGGACCAGAAGTGGGACTTTCAAAACCCAAATTTGATCAGAATGGTATTTGGCAGTTTGCCGCAAAGTTTTGGTAACTTCAAATGGGCGTAACTTTTGACTCGTATACTCGTTTTAGGTGGTTCAAATTGCTATGGTTTCCTTGTTAAGTCCTCTACTGTAATATGTAATGATCCAACATCATATCTTTACCATTTTGATCAGGTCTTACCAAGAAAGTCACTAGTTTACTTGTTTTAGTAACTTGTCTTAACAATCAATTACAATAACTTGTTTTGTTCATTTTTATACATCATGGACATGCATACAAGACATAATATAGCATGAATAATAGGTAAATAACATGAACATGATTATTTAACAAGAAGCAAGTTAGGGTTTGCTTACAACTTGTGAAGAAACTAACTAGAACCAAGATCAAGACCAAGAACCACTACTTAATCTTCCAAAAACCTTTCCAACCATAGCCATGCTTCCATATCAAAAACCCTATCTTATAATCCCTTGATAAACACTAATCTATCACAAAAACAAGCCTTAGTAAAAATCTTCACTAAGAACACTTGGAAATTTGATGAGTTTTTGTGGTGTTTTATGGTGATTTTATAGAGTTTTATGGTTGAAAGGTGTTAAGGATCAACTAGGAACTATGACTTGAACTTGTGGTGGATTGAATGAGCAAGATCAATGATCAAAATGGTGCATTTTGATGGTTTAGGGTCGTTGGTATTGCAAGAGAAAGGAAGAGAATGAGTCTCTTTTATACTAAAAATGAGGAGGTTACTTGTGTTGACTTGTCAACACTTGGAGACCAAGTTGTAATTAAGTAATGATCCAAGGCTAATTTCATGAGATGAAGCCACATGGGTGGTGAATCCCCCCTCCTAGGGCAGTTCACAAAGCTTGGGGAGGAAGGGTTAGCCTTTTGTTGATATTATCCAAGATACTGAGTTAGTTTTGGCTCCGTAAAATGCTAACCGTAAATGGTTAAGCCACGAAACGTAAAACCGGGTGTCGTAAAAATACGAAACTTGGAAGGATGGTTAAACATGTTATTATACTCCATAATAAAATATAAAATGAGTGGTAGGTTCCATTTGGGTGTAAAACCCTGCTAAAAACTGGAAATACGGGTCTAAAACGCGTAATACGTAAAATGTACGAATATTGCGTAAAATTGAGAAAAGTAAAATGTTACTTTTCTAATAGGATAAAAATGATTTAAAAAGACTTATAATGTCTAGACTGGGCTCAGTCCAGTGTCGGTTGGTATTAAATGTCTTTTAGACATCAAACCGTAAGCCTAAAAATCACGAAATGACTTATAAAATCAAGGAATGATTTTTGGTCAATGGAGGAGGGAAAAATATGTTGACTTTTTCTAATAAGTTGAAAACTCAAATCTTTTTAGAAACGCGGTGCAGGTATAGGCTAAGGTTACGGCTGAGTAAAAACGCTTAAAACTGAAAATTCCAGTTTTTCACGGCCGAGGTTTATTTTGGTCATGTTTTTCTCAGTCATGATTTATTCTCAAATAAATCATGAGTGTGTCAAACATTTTTCTAATACGGGGAAAATTAACGCGACCGAATTTCGTTGTGCGTAGAATTTCTGAATGACGTTTTACCCTAAAACGTGTAATTCCGTGTAATTCCTTAATAACTTTCATGAAAATGAGCTTATGAATGTCAAATTTTTAATTTGTCATGGAAATGATTTATCACTTCAGCCCAAGAAATAAAAATCAAGTTTCGGGAAAAATTTTCGGGAAAAATGAATAGTAAAAGTGAATAGTGAAATTTTCCGGGAAAAGTAAATATCCTGAAAAATGCGAATTGTTACAGTCTCTACCCCTTACGGGGAACTTCGTCCCGAAGTTCTTTGTGTGTCATATGTTGGAGTCGTATCGATGAAGAGGTGTGGTTACTTATGAGGACTAAAGTCTGGGATTACTAGTGATGCAGTTTGATTTGTCATTTCAGTGTATGGTGTAGGATGAGGCTTACTTTTATGTAGGAAAGGTATGGTAATAATCGAATATCAAAGGAAATTGATATAGCAGTCGAATATTAATAGGAATTGATATAGTAGTTGAATATCAAATAGAACTTGATATAGTTGTCAAGTATCAATAGCAATTGATATAGGAATCGAATAATGGATTAAGTGTTGAACATGTGGTTGGACCAAGTCCTGTTTTGAATTGTACGGCTGCCCATGCATATGGCTATATGGCTTCGCAATGAGTTTGGTACGACTGCACATGCATATGGCTACATGGCTTCGCAATGAGTTTGTTTGTTATTGCACTATCATTATGAAAACCAAAATGTAAATCTCGTACTAATGGAAATTTGGGATAGTTGTTGCAATCATAGCCTAGTAGGTAATCTGTTGTTGTATCTAGTGTTTATGTCATGGTTTGAAGCGATGTCGGTGAAAAGATAGGATTTCTTGTGGCGAATATAATGTAGGTATCATGCCATACCCAAGCAATGTAATGTAGGTATCATGCCATACCCGAGCAATGTAATGTAGGTATCAAGCCATACCCGAGCAATGTAATGTAGGTTGACTTCATACTTATGTTATTTTGGATATAATTAAGCCCACTTGTTTATAGTTCTTTATTTACATAGAGAGGCATCCCAAACAATGTAACTAAAGGAATATAAACGTATGGTTCGGTGATTTACAATTTCTTTATTTAAAAGAAAAGGCATCCCAATCCATTCAAATAAGGACATTATAAATCATCCTACTCAAGAATTCCCAACACAACATTCATACTTAGCCGGTGAGTTACAAGGTAGTGTATTACGAGATGATACTGGTGTTCCAAAAGTACAAGATGAATATTCAAACTTGTAAAGCTGATGAGGGTACTTGTGGTGTAACTAAGGATGATTTGAGCTTTAAAAGTGCATCAAAATCTGTTAATGAGCTTGTGGTTCCAACGGTTGTGAAGATAATGTTATGATATGTTGATGAACAAAAGTGTGTAGTGTATGCTTAACATTAATACTCTTAGGTATAGATGTTGAGTTTGCTTTAAAAATCTTAAGAGATTTTAAAAGTTTATGATGGAATGATATCCTTAGGACCTAAACAGGATAGTACTTCTACAGGATGAAGAGAATAATTGATAACTATCCCAAGATAGTAGTTCGGATTATCTCATAAATGAAAATTTTCAAGAATGAAATTAGGTAACACAAATAAAGTGTTAAGATTTCGCTGAGTGGTAAGACACTATCGTGTCTCTAGATCGTTTTAATGTATTCTGGTGGTTTATCGTGTTCATGTAGGAAATCAATCTAAACATAACCCTAGTACAACTACTCTCAGTATTTGAAAATTCTAAGTCGAATATAGTTAGTCAGACTATATTCCACTGTCCCTAGGTTAAATATAGGTGACTAGTCTATATTTAGCCAAGGTTCGATAAAATTTTCAAGTACCTAAATTAGGTATACTTTTGATATGTCCGTTGCTTTCGGGAAACTGTCCACTAAACAAAGGCGATGTCAAACCTTTAAGTTGCAAGTCCCGCCCATACAAGACTTGTAACGTATGTTTTCATATTCCATTGCATAGAAGGTAGTAAGGGTAGGTACGTATGGAAAGGAAGTTTTAAGTAGTTCTAAAATAGAACATACTTGGCCAGGATCACGAACTTTTAATAATGAAGGTTTCATAAGAAAACTTTGATGAATGTAGAGAAAGTTCAGCTTTTGTCGATGATGGATTAGTTTGTCCTTTAGAAATCTCATATTTCTTGTTTTGAAATCGATAGATTGTGACGGGTTTTTGATATCATAAGAAATGATATTAATGATGTGATGGAATAATTCTAGAGACCATTTGCACAAAACACAATGTCTCGGAAGTAGGTTAGACCATTGTGCAATTCACAATGTCTGGGAAGTAGGTTAGGCCATTGTGTGACTCAAAACATTTGAGAAATGATTAAGACCATTGTATCATACAATGTCTTGGAAAATGAACGAGACCATTGTATCTCACAATGTCTTGGAAAATGAATGAGGCCATTGTATCTCACAATGTTTTGAAAAGTGAATGAGACCATTGTATCTCACAATGTCTTGGAAAATGAATGAGACCATTGTATCATACAATGTCTTGGACATATAATGTTGGAGTAGGAACATGATTGGGAGAGTGTGGCTGTGCCGAAATGCCTTAGAATAGGCATACACAGATATGTTTAGTCCATTGTTTAGATAAATAATTGAAAATAAACCGAGTTTATATATCAATATACTAATATGTTCATGTAGCATAAAATGCCTAGTGTGTATATATCAATATACTTATATGTGTTCATGTAGCATAAAATGCCTAGTGTGTATATATCAATATACTTATATGTGTTCATGTAGCATAAAATGCTTAGTGTCTATATATCAATATACTTATATGTGTTCATGTAGCATAAAATGCTTAGTGTGTATATATCAATATACTTATATGTGTTCATGTAGCATAAAATGCTTACGGGGAAATGCTCAATTATGTTTAGGGTACATATATTAATATGCAATTATGTTTGTGTAGCATAAAATATCTACGGGGAAATGCTCAAAAGGGGTATATATATGAATATACTAATATGTTTGTGTAGCATAACATGCTTACTAAGTCCATAATCGTCTGGAGGATGGAAGACACGGAGAGCGGAAGGCTATAAAAATGGTTTTGCTTGTAGTTGTAGTTATAGTTTAGGTCTCAATTAGACCCGTTTCTCTATAACCATGGCTCTGGTACCAATCTGTAACACCCCCAATTCATGGTTGCAGCGGAATTCAAACTGGGTGTTACTCGACGGCACAATAGTCACAATGATAGAAAACGAACTCCAATTGAGTCGTTTTGAAAATGTTTATCATTCAATTTATATAAATATCAGAGATTACAAAATGAGGTCCCAATTGGTTCCATGTTTACAATGTATAATAAATGAGTTTTGAATGATAATAAAATTTATAGCCCTCTTGAGTATCCGTGCCCTTCCGTGCCATCCTTGATCGTCATGAACCTGAAATACATGCTTGAGAGGTCAACACAAAGGTTGAGTGATATTCATAGAGTTTGTTAAATGTTTGAACACAATATGTTGGTAGTGTGAGCTATAGACTCACACCAATGTTTGGAAAACAAATATGGGCCACGTTGTTACACGCCCGGAACAGTTATTATCAAATACTAAGCTTATGACACCAAAACGTTAACGGGTACCAATATCGATCGGCGGAGTTATCCCTGTAGGTACTTTGCCGTCATACCTAATGTCTCAAATATTAATGCATTTGTTTGAACTTAGTCAATACAAATGGGATTCGTCAATCCCAATAGGCCTATTCACAATATTCGCGCTCACTTGCAAGTAACCCTCGCAAGTGATTAAATGGTTCATAATATGGGATCTCGGTTTGGCAAGGATGGTACTTAGTGATAATAAAACAATCAGGCAAGCATACAATTTAAAAACATTGTGCTCGGTTAAAAATAGCATGTATTCCCCCCAAGGGTTTGTAAAACAATGAAGTAATGTAAAGTGGGGCTATGAACTCACCTTGAGTTGGATGATGTATAATGAGAATGATGGATATGTCGTAAGAACTTCTACGAGCAACCTAGAATAATTGTTGCAACTTAGGTTTGGAATAATGTCTAAGGAAACATAAACATGCCAATATATGTATGTCTTGCACTTAGTCCATGATGTGGTATGATGTATAATGTAAGTCGTTGAAAGAAATGATTCATGAAACATGTATGTCTTGTATATCGTTTACTACCGTTCGGGCCGACATAATTCAGAAGTCATGTTAGTAAGCGTTCGAGGAGCCAGGACACTTTAACTCGTAAATCCACAACTCAACTCGACGGCTTACATAATGAACTCCTCACATGAGGCTCCCTACTATTGTAGTAGTTGATGAAATATATAGATATAAGTTTTGATCCGAAAAGTTACATGTCCGATACTTGAATAAACTTAGAAAAGTTTATTTGTACATGAAGATTGTTATTAGGGGTAGTTTCATAAGTCTTGTATGACCATTTTCTCTTTGTAATATCTCATGGTTCCTTTTTAAGTGAAGTAGATTCAAATTGCTTGTTCAAGTTCTCGTCAACTCTTTGTTTCATGTTTACGCCTATGTAAGTTGGTATGGTCATTTCGTCATGGCCTAGCCATGACCTTTGGTCCTTGTTTCAAGGTCATGAGACACAACCTTGGCTCTAGCCATGGTTGTGGTCTTGATTATAGGTCATAAGACCTCTTGTTCCTTTCAAAGTATAACCATAATCTTGTGACTTTCGCCTAAAAATGGGCTGTTTAGAATTTGAAGAATTTTATCACTCGGAAAGTGTTTTTAGGTCTCGAGCTTCTTTATTCCTAAACGAAAACGTCGTTCCGGACAACTTTCGTGTTTTAACTTTTTGATGAATCGGACCAGAAGTGGGACTTTCAAAACCCAAATTTGATCAGAATGGTATTTGGCAGTTTGCCGCAAAGTTTTGGTAACTTCAAATGGGCGTAACTTTTGACTCGTATACTCGTTTTAGGTGGTTCAAATTGCTATGGTTTCCTTGTTAAGTCCTCTACTGTAATATGTAATGATCCAACATCATATCTTTACCATTTTGATCAGGTCTTACCAAGAAAGTCACTAGTTTACTTGTTTTAGTAACTTGTCTTAACAATCAATTACAATAACTTGTTTTGTTCATTTTTATACATCATGGACATGCATACAAGACATAATATAGCATGAATAATAGGTAAATAACATGAACATGATTATTTAACAAGAAGCAAGTTAGGGTTTGCTTACAACTTGTGAAGAAACTAACTAGAACCAAGATCAAGACCAAGAACCACTACTTAATCTTCCAAAAACCTTTCCAACCATAGCCATGCTTCCATATCAAAAACCCTATCTTATAATCCCTTGATAAACACTAATCTATCACAAAAACAAGCCTTAGTAAAAATCTTCACTAAGAACACTTGGAAATTTGATGAGTTTTTGTGGTGTTTTATGGTGATTTTATAGAGTTTTATGGTTGAAAGGTGTTAAGGATCAACTAGGAACTATGACTTGAACTTGTGATGGATTGAATGAGCAAGATCAATGATCAAAATGGTGCATTTTGATGGTTTAGGGTCGTTGGTATTGCAAGAGAAAGGAAGAGAATGAGTCTCTTTTATACTAAAAATGAGGAGGTTACTTGTGTTGACTTGTCAACACTTGGAGACCAAGTTGTAATTAAGTAATGATCCAAGGCTAATTTCATGAGATGAAGCCACATGGGTGGTGAATCCCCCCTCCTAGGGCAGTTCACAAAGCTTGGGGAGGAAGGGTTAGCCTTTTGTTGATATTATCCAAGATACTGAGTTAGTTTTGGCTCCGTAAAATGCTAACCGTAAATGGTTAAGCCACGAAACGTAAAACCGGGTGTCGTAAAAATACGAAACTTGGAAGGATGGTTAAACATGTTATTATACTCCATAATAAAATATAAAATGAGTGGTAGGTTCCATTTGGGTGTAAAACCCTGCTAAAAACTGGAAATACGGGTCTAAAACGCGTAATACGTAAAATGTACGAATATTGCGTAAAATTGAGAAAAGTAAAATGTTACTTTTCTAATAGGATAAAAATGATTTAAAAAGACTTATAATGTCTAGACTGGGCTCAGTCCAGTGTCGGTTGGTATTAAATGTCTTTTAGACATCAAACCGTAAGCCTAAAAATCACGAAATGACTTATAAAATCAAGGAATGATTTTTGGTCAATGGAGGAGGGAAAAATATGTTGACTTTTTCTAATAAGTTGAAAACTCAAATCTTTTTAGAAACGCGGTGCAGGTATAGGCTAAGGTTACGGCTGAGTAAAAACGCTTAAAACTGAAAATTCCAGTTTTTCACGGCCGAGGTTTATTTTGGTCATGTTTTTCTCAGTCATGATTTATTCTCAAATAAATCATGAGTGTGTCAAACATTTTTCTAATACGGGGAAAATTAACGCGACCGAATTTCGTTGTGCGTAGAATTTCTGAATGACGTTTTACCCTAAAACGTGTAATTCCGTGTAATTCCTTAATAACTTTCATGAAAATGAGCTTATGAATGTCAAATTTTTAATTTGTCATGGAAATGATTTATCACTTCAGCCCAAGAAATAAAAATCAAGTTTCGGGAAAAATTTTCGGGAAAAATGAATAGTAAAAGTGAATAGTGAAATTTTCCGGGAAAAGTAAATATCCTGAAAAATGCGAATTGTTACATTTATCAGCCAAGATAAGTATGTAGCAGAGATCCTAAGGAAATTTGGGTTTGCAGATTCAAAGGTTGCAAGTACACCAATGGATCCAGAAAAGGGGTTACACAAAGATGCTGAGGGTGAAGATGTTGATGTGCACAACTACAGATCAATGATTGGGTCCCTAATGTACCTTACTTCATCAAGACCAGATATCATGTTCTCAGTATGTGTATGTGCAAGGTTTCAAGTCAATCCAAAAGTTTCTCATCTCACAGCAGTCAAAAGAATCTTCAGATATCTCAAGGGTCAGCCTAAGTTGGGTCTGTGGTATCCAAGGGAATCATCTTTTGATTTGGTAGCTTACTCAGATAGTGACTATGCTGGTGCAACCCTAGACAGAAAATCCACAACTGGTGGATGTCAATTTCTTGGCTGCAGACTCATATCATGGCAATGCAAGAAGCAAACAATGGTGGCCAACTCTACACCTGATGCAGAATATGTTGCAAGTGCAAGTTGTTGTGGCCAAGTTCTTTGGATCCAGAATCAATTGCTTGACTATGGGTACAATTTTCTTAACACTATTATTTACATTGACAACAGCAGTACTATTTGTATCATTAAAAATCCAGTTCAACATTCAAAAACAAAACACATTGAAATCAGACACCATTTCATAAGAGATTGCAATGAGAAAAGGTTAATTCAAGTTGTCAAAATTGATTCTGAAAATAATTTTGCAGACCTTCTCACCAAAGCTTTTGATTTAGGTAGGTTTAAATACCTGGTAGCAGGTATTGGTATGATAAATCTTTGAAAAACATGTGTTTTGTATATAAATAAACAAGTTCTGGCCTCTAATCATGGTACTGCTAGTTAGTCATAAGGTACTGTCAGTACAAAATTGGTACTGCTAGTTCAAAGTTTGCTCTGTTTTTGCTCATCTTGATGTTTAAATGTTAACAATGCTATAAAACAAGTAATTTGCACTCTGTTCTTTTGGTTTACAACTAACCATTTCAGGTTACTCAAAGCTTGCTAACACAATCAGGATATGGAAATGGTAATCAGTTCACCAAGTTGTTCAAAACTTTAAGAGCTGGCTAGTCCAAAGCAAACGGCTCTTGGTAAAGACTTCTCAAATCCGTTGATAGCTGATAGTTTGCTAAAAACTATAAGGTAATCAGTTCACCCAGTTTCACAAAAACTTAAACGAACTGACTAGTCCAAAGCAAACGGCTCTTGGTAAAGACTTATCAAATCCGTTGATAGCTGATAGTTTGCTAAAAACTATAAGGGATATTTTCTAAAATTTCAAAGAGACTGCCAAGTTTTATTTAAAAAACAAGGTACTGGTAGTTCAAATTTTAGTACTGGTAGAGTAAAATGGTACTGCTACATAGCCGTTGAGTCTGTCAGGTTAAAATATAGCCGTTGTTTTTAAAGGGTATTTTTGTGAATTATTCATGTTTTCCTCGAATTAAGGATATAGTTATTATAATAAAAGATCTTTTTGACCGCCTCTTCCATTTCTTATCCATAACTTTTATAGTCGGTCAAAAGTCATTTTTCTCATAATCAATCCTTATCATAATTCACACTCACCTTTCATCTTCTACCAGTACAACAATAAAATCCCACCATTGAAATCAAAATTTTCATCAAACCCTTCACCATGGCTCGTCTAAGTTTTGTCAAACGTCACAACCAATTAGCATTTTTGAAAAAGTCTGATGACAATGAAACTTTCCATCAAGCAGTTGATTTTCTAAACAATTCTTATGTCAGGTTTGCTTTACTCGTGAATCCCACTATTTTTGAATCTCAAATTTCACAATTTTGGCAAACTGTTAAACTTAACACTCTTGAGGATGGGATTCAAGAGTTAATGGTCAAAGTGGATGGTAGAACATTGACTTTTACCGAATCATCCATTAGAAGACACCTTCGTTTGGATGATTCAGATGGCATTAGTCAACTACCTGATACTAAAATATTTGAAAATTTGACAAAAATGGGGTATAATGTAACTTCTACAAATCTTACATTTCTTAAAAAGCATTTTACCCCTCAATGGAGATTTTTGATTCACACCATCCTTCACTGTTTAAGCCAAAAGAAAACCTCATGGGAGCAATTTAGTGGTAACTTGGCTGCAGCTCTCATTTGCCTGGCAACAAACAAGAAATTCAACTTTTCAAAATATATTTTTGAAGGAATGGTTAAAAATGTGGACAGTGAAACAAAGTTTTTGATGTACCCAAGGTTCATTCAGTGCCTCATCAACAAATCCAAACATTTGTTACTTCCCCCAAACAAACCTATTAAAACTCCCAAACTTACACACAAAGTGTTTTCAAACATGAAAATTGGTTTTCAAGGAGAAGAAGTACCACTTTTTAAGGAAATGTTACCACAACATTCTGAAGAACCTGATCATTCATCATCACATCCATCACCAGTACCATCACTCACACCAACAGCACCATCAGTCACACCACCATCATCAGTACCATTACCATCTCATCAACAAACACAAACACCATCTGCAACATCACCATCATTATCACATCATACCTCACCACCTCAATCTCCTCCACAACAAAGTGTAGATGCTCAGACTATCAGGGAATTAAAGGAGCAAGTGCAGTACTTACAAACTTCTCTTGAAAGTCAAAAAAAACATTTTACAGAGATCAACACCAAGTTAGTTAAGAGGGTTGAGAAATTAGAGTTGAAAGTGAAGTTGCTGAAGGGTAAAAAGTCTACTCAGTTGGTTGTTTCTAGTTCCTCAAGTTCAGATGCAGAGGGTTTGGGTCTCTCTTCCAAAAAGGGGAGGATGGGTAGTTCTAAAAATGAAGAAGAGATTCAATTTCAGTTTCATGAAGGAACTCCAGTAATTGATGAATAGCCTGCTACTCAAGAACAAGAGCCTTTTAGCTTGAAAGATACTGCTGCAACAGATACTGCTGAAGCAAAGCAAGATACTGCTGAAGCAGAGCAAGAGCCTGCTGGGATTCAGAGGCTATTAGCTATGAAATTAAAAGGATCTGATCAAGTGTCTTACAAAAGAAAGAGAGGATCACAGCCTCAGGGGAGGTTTCTTGTTTCTGATGAACAATCTGCTGCTCCAAGTCCAGTATCATCACCAAAAGACAAGGGCAAGAAAATTGTGGTTGAAGATGAACCAAAGCCTAAAAAGATGAAGCAGAAAGAACAAGCACAATTGGCTGTAGATGAAGAGTTGTCCAAAAAGCTTCATAAAGAAGAAGTATTGAGGGCTGAAGAAGAATCAAGAATGCTGCAAGAAAAGTTTGATGCTCAGCTGCAATACATCATTTCCATTGATCCAATTGTAAGAGGTGAAGCTTATACCCTGATTTGTGATGAATCTCTTAGCTCAGATGAAATGACAATCAAGCTCAATGATTTCATCACCAAGAAATACAATCAAGAGGCATTGGATGATGTCTATCAGCAGATTCAGAAGAAAGGATTTAAAATGCCACATTCTGAAGCACATCAGAAGAAGTTCTTCAAGATATATCTGAAAAGAGAAGTGAACATGAAAGATTATCAACTCAAAGGTAAATCTTTTGATGAATTGAAGCTTCTATATTTAGAGGCTTACAGAAGAAACAAAACCAGTTTTCTCATGGATACTCAAGAAAGGCCTTCCAAAGGAAGAGAAGATGATCAGAAGGAACAAAAAGAGAAAGCAGAATTGCCTCCTGTTCAATCAAGAGAAATGGTTGTCCATGTTCCACAAGTTATTTTTGCTGAACCCTTACATGTAAGGCATCCAGTCATAGATTGGGAAATCTTCAATGACAAGTTTGGCAAAGCATGGAAGATAACAAGAGTTGGAAACAAGGTTGAGATTTTCAAGAACTTTGAAAATCTTCTTAGAGCATGTAACAGAATGGATTTAGATGAATTATGGGTATTAGTTCAAGAGAAGCTGAAAACCAAGTATAAGCCTGATGTAAAGGAGCAAGAGCTATGGGTTGAGTTCAGCAGACTATATGATCCAAATCCTTCTGATACTCATTGGAAATTTCCTTACTATGATTTATCTGTTACATGGGAATACTTCAGCATGAGTCATGTTCATCATCTTTCCACTCAGAGTGGAATAGAGCTCTTTATGCTAGGTGAGAAGGAGTATCCTTTAAGCTATGAAGTATTATCAGTCTTGATCTCTAATAAGCTTTTGTGTGAAGATGAGACTGATGCAGTCAAAAGATTGAAGGAGAGCATACTTGATCAGTATGAAAGCCTAAGAAGAAAAAGATAAGGTTTTTGGAAGAGTTCCCTCAAATCCTCAAGGTATGAATTTTATTCACAAAGAAACTTGGTTATTTTATATGGGAATAACAAGTTTAGGGGAGGATTGTTGGGAATAAAATGCACAAAGTAAAGAGTCTGCCAGAAGAGCCTGCTAGTGATAGTTAAGCCTGCCTCTTCAGTTTTGCTGATGTTGAAGATATACTAACAGTACCTTCTGGGTGAGAAGGTACTGCTAGTTAAAGAAGGTCCTGCCAGTTTTCACGACAAGTTGCTATATTTTAATTAGAGATATTTACTTGTATTATTAGTCTTTGTACAAAGTTATACGTTAAGTAGAAGTAGTACAGAAGTCTCAGTAGATATAATGGAGTATTTTACCTTAAAAGGTGTAATATTAGGATAAGATAAACCTCTAGTATATTATATTAAGCAACTTGACCACTTGTAATAAGGGCTCCTTATACTATAAAAGGAACCCTTAAGACACCTTCTTAGATAGAACTTACACAACTTTTCCAGCTCTTACACTCATCTTTTCCATGCATAACTTCCATATTTAAACCCTTTCACGTATCAAAGATTCAAGGTTACACTTGTAATCCTGGTGATAGTTTAGATCACCCGTATTATTTCATCAATAATATTGAATCATTTTGTGTTATTCATGTTGTGTTCATTCTCATTTACTTATTCACCACCTTTGTTCCTTTAGTGTGTTTTACTAATTCCGCGTGCTAACTCACATTCATTCATAAATATCCTAAACACATTACTGAGATTAACATCCCAAGTGTTTGCATAATTCAATAAACAATCCTTCCACAGTGACGCCGTCAAGTCAATTGCACTAAAAATGTTCTAGGCCATCACGTGTATTTTTCACTTCCACTTCTTTTGCCAAGCTTGACGCCGTCATGTGTAAAGTCTTGATGTCGTCAGGTACTGTTCCCAGCAAGGGTTTTGAGACTTTGCTGTTTTCTTCACTTTTATGCTCCAAAAACGTCCAAAATGCTTCATTTTCCAGATTTCTTCTCAAAAGTACCTAAAATGACAAAAAGAACGATTTAGGGCAGTAATTGATCAAATAATTACAAATTCGGGCTTAAATGACCCCTTAAAAGCGGTACACTTTTCGCCTTATCATCAGGTCTTGTAATGGTAAGGTATATGAATTTCCCAACAATGGTCCTATAGAGTGTTGGATCAGGAAGGAGTTCTCCATCATGATCATTGAGCTTGACAATAGGATCCATTGGTGTAGCAACTGGTTTAAGATCAAGTGTGTCTGTATACTTGAGTAAATCCAGAGCATACTTCCTTTGACTCATTGCTAAACCAGTAGAATTCCTCAGTATCTTAATTCCCAAATAGTAGTGAATATTGCCCAAGTCTTTGATGCTAAACTTGTTGTGAAGTTGTGTCTTGATATGTTGAATGAAAGAAGAGTCTTTGCCAGTTATCAAGATGTCATCAACATAGACTAGGAGTGCAGTGAGTGAACCTTGATGATTAATGGTGAAGAGTGAAGTATCCACATAGCTCTGTTTGAAGCCCAAATGAATGAGGAATGTGGTTAACTTTTCAAGCCATTGTCTGTTTGCCTGCTTTAGTCCATACAATGATTTGGTGAGTTTGCATACAGTGTTGGGAGGAAGTGATTTGTTGCAGCCTGGTGGAACAGTCATGTACACTTCTTCATTCAAATCACCATGTAAAAATGCACTGTTCACATCCAGTTGTTGAATCTCCCAGCCATTGTGTACTGCAATAGCAATCAAGGTCCTCACTATATGCATCTTTACAACTGGAGCAAATGTTTCAGCATAGTCCACCCCTTCTTTTTGGTTGAAACCTTTGCCAACCAATCTTGCCTTGAATCTTTCAATGGTGCCATCAGCCCTGAGCTTGATCTTGTAGACCCATTTGCAGCCAATGGGTATCTTGCCAGGTGGTAGAATAGTATAAATCTAGGTATTATTCTGCTCTAGTGCTGAGATCTCTCTATCCATAGCTTCTCTCCATTTAGGATGCTTGGAAGCCTGAGCAAAAGATTGTGGTTCTTTGATAACCATCTGTACTTAGGGTGAGTATGAGTGATATAGGTGTTAAATTAGAATTATTTAAGTAATGTGAGTGGTGGTATTTGGTTTTGGTGTTGTTGACAAGTGATGGTGGTAAAGTGCACTTAAATTCTTTGAGTTTAGGTTGTAGTGTTTTTGTCATGGTAGATGTCCTGGTAGGTTGAGGTGGTAGAAGTGTTTAGGTAGGTTGTGATGTAGTAGGTATAAATGGGGGAACTTATGATGGTTGAGATGGTATAGGTACTGATGTAGATGTTGAAATAAGTGGTGGTGGTGGTGGAGGAGGAGGTGTTGTGTGTGTTGTTTGTTGTGGTATGGTGTCTTGTTCCTGCTAATAATGTTGTGTGGTGTCCTGTTTCTGCTGATGGTGTGGTGTGTTTGAAGGTGCTGATTGAGCTGGTAAGTTGGATAGAGGATGTATGGAGGAGTATTGCAGAGGTGAAGTAAATGGATCATGATGTGTGTTGTTTTGAGTTGAATGGAATGGAAACAATGTTTCATCAAAAATGACATTTCTGTTGATAGTTGTCTTTTGAGTGTGAATGTCATAAAGGATATATCCTTTCTGGTTTGTGGGTAACCAACTAGGACACTGGGTTTGGATTTTATTTCAAACTTGTCAGTTGTGTGAATGTAAGCATGAGTTTTATATCCAATGATTCTGAGGTGTTCAAGGTTAGGAGGTGTTTGGTATAGTAGTTCAAATGGACTTTTGTTGTTCAAAACAGATGAAGGTAGTCTATTGATAATGTATGTTGAGGCTAGAATGCAGTATCCCCATAAATGTATTGGAAATTGGGCTTGAAAGTACATGGATCTGGCCATCTCTAGGAGTTGTCTGTGTTTTCTTTCTACTCTTGAATTTTGTTGTGGGGTGTAGGGACATGAGGTTTGATGAATGATTCCATGTGACTGTGTGAATTGTGTGAAAGATTAATTGAGAAATTATGTTCCATTGTCACTTCTAATGATTTGTATGTTAGTTTTGAACTGAGTTTGAACATAAGAGTAGAAACTTTGGAAAACTGTGAATACATGATGTTTATTAGGAATGAGATATGTCCATGTAGCTCTTGAATAATCATCAACAAGGGTTAGAAAATACTTGCATTTATTGATAGTTGGGTGTTTGTATGGACCCTAGACATCCATATGTATAAGAGAAAACATACTACTAGCATGTGAATTGCTAGTTGGAAATGGAAGCAAATGATGTTTAGCTAATGGACAAACTGAACATTTGGTATCTGAATTACAATGAAATAAAGGTGAAATATTTTTGATTTTCTTCAGAACATGAAATGAAGAGTGACCAAGTCTTGCATGCCACAAGTAAGCTGAGCTATGATTGGTAAGGATAGTTGAGGATTTGGGAGTAGAGATGCCAGTTGATGTAGTTGTAAGAGTGTAAAGTCCTCCATGTAGATTCCCTGTTGTCTTTGAGCCATCATGGCCCTGAAAAATGCACTTATTGTGAGTGAATGTCACTGATGAGTGTGTGGAGTTAGTGATTTTACTTATAGAGATGAGATTGTAGGTAAATGTTGGTATGTACATGACACCTTGAGGTAGCATGTTTGGTGTTACTTGAACAGATCCAGTCATAGTGACTAATGTGGTATTACCATTTGGAAGGTGAACTGTGATTGGTTGTGTGCACTTTTGTAAATCAAACATTAAGGTTAAGCATGTACAGATGTGATCAGTTGCCCCACTATCAATTACCCAAATTTCCTTAATCCCAGATGAAAATGAAGCAATGAAAATGTATTTTATACTTGCCATGTGGGGCAAATTGGCAGCTGTGAACTCACTGTGATTCTGACTTTGCATCATGAGGAGCACTTGATTGAGTTGGTTCTGCAGCTGGTCCATCTTAGTGAAGACATATGGATCAGTTGTGGTGCCTGATGTGCTAGCTTTTGGATCATTTGTGGCTTCCTCACCATCCATTGTCATATTCACTGACCCTTGTACCCTTGTGAAGCCCTTTGTGATTGAGGTACAAATTTACCATGAAGTGGATGGCATGGATGAAATCCAACAATTCTGTAACATTCATTACCATAATGCCCCTTCTTCTTGCAATTTGTGCAGATAATTCCTTTCCTAAATGGTGTTCTTCTGGTGCCAGTTGAAGATTGACCAGTTGAAGGAGTGTTTGGTTTGGGTGAGTTTGAAGTGATTTTGTGAGTATAGGTATTGAGAGCAGTTGGAATGGTCAATGGGTTAGATTTTGGGATATCTCTTTGCTTTTCCTCTTGCCTGAGCATGCTGTATACTTTGGACACTTGTGGTAATGGTTGCATCAGCAAGATCTGTCCCCTAATGTTAGTGTAGCTATCATCTAATCCCGTGAGAAATTGAATCAACCTTTTCCTCTGTTCCCTTTCACCATTTGTCCTCCCATTCTCACAATCACATCTACAAGTGCATGCATATGGTGCTTCCAATGCATCTAATTCATCCCAATACCACTTCAATTTGTGATAATACAACTCAACTGGTTTGTTAATTTGCTTCAATTGAATTATTTCATTGGAAACTTGGTAAATTCTGTGCCCATCTAACTGACTGTAATGTTCATGTAACTCTTTCCACAAAGCACTAGCAGAATTCACAAAAATGAGATTATTACCAATTTGTTCTGAAACTGTATTGAGAATCTAAGAGATAACCATGTCCTTAGCCCTTTCCCACAAAGATCTGATTGGTGAGTCATTTGGTGGTTCAGTAAAGCCTCCATTGATCAATTGTAACTTGTTTCTTGCATTCAAAGCAATCATCATGGATCTTTTCCAGCTACTATAGTTTTCTGATCCAGTTAGTTTCTTGGAGATGAGTACCAAACCTGGATGATCATTCTGATGGAAGTATAGTGGGTGATGAACTGAATTAATTTCATTTGGATCTCGATTGTTTGTGTTGATGTTTGAATTAGATGAAGTAGTCATGGTGATAGGTAGAAATGATCAAGAAAGTTAGTTATGAGGTTATGGAGTTTTGGCGGGAAAAAACTGTTGGGATTGAATTTTGAATGATTCTTAATAAAGTGAGTTATTTCTGTTGATAGAATAGTGATCTTGATGATGTTTGTTGTTGTTTGATGTGAAATTGGTTTGATTTAAAGTGATTATGGTGGTTGATGGTGGTTTATGGTGGTAAAAGTTTGTTAGAATGGTGGTGGAAGTTTGTTGGTGGTGGTTTGTTATGACAGATGTTTGTTAGAGTGGTGGCCGGTGTTAGTTAGAGTGGTGGCCGGAATGGTTGAGCAAATTATGCTCTGATACCATATTGAATTCAGAGAAACTGTGTGTGAAATGAATGAAATTATGAACTCTAATTACCAAACTATAGCTGCATAAGCAGTATTTATACAAGATGTAAAAGTCAAGCTATACAAAAGTCAAACTAACTAAAGTTGTACAATACAACTACTGTTACATTGAATTACATTTCACTAAGCTACTTCTATGTCTCAATTGCATTCTATGAAGGCTGTGTCTTCTTGCTGAAAGCACTGTTACATTAGCTTGAGCTTGTGATGCTGACTTTGTTGTAGTTGACTCTGTAGCTTCTTTAATATCCATATCAAATGAATGAAGCGGGCAAATATGATTTTTTCCACTTCATATTTCTTGAAGACTTCATGCCCACATCTTTTCTTGCAAACATGGCATTATAAATCAAACAAAAAATATTTGAAAAACGAAATAACACCTTATGTTCTGTTCAGATGTTTTATGTCTGATGTGCAAAACAATGTATTTAAGTTACAAGAAATGACAACCAAACAAAAAAAGATCTACAAAATTTAAGAGTAAAAGTTCTGTTTACAAATAAGTAAACACACGTCTTTCACTTTCTCTTTCCGCTTGCAGATATAAAGAGAAAACACAAACACATTTTTTTATTCCCTCGTCCCGTTTACAAGCAAAAATGAAAAAAAAAAATGTTTTTTAAGAATATAAACAATGCCTTTTCAAAAGCAAAAAATATATTATTTATTTGAAATTATTTGGTAGTATTAACCGAGAAATGATTTCTTTTATTGTTAACCTTATTAACAATTCATTAAAGATGACAATTTGAAACTAATTGGTTAAACATGAGTCTAATTGGGTAAATATCTAGTAGGTGATGGGTCTAATTAGGTCTCCCTAAATATTATAAATGGGTCTAATTGGGTATTTGATCAAAATTGCAAAGGTTGCAAAAATCGCTAATCGGTAGTTGGGCGGTCGACCCTCATATAGCTTGTAATCAATCTATGCGGGATTAATCGGACTGGCGTTTTTGACAAGTTTTGGGTATTCCCAACAGATTTTCCGTAAAAAGAACATTTTGTAATAGATATAAAGAGTGACTATACGTGATTAAAACTAGTTTACAGCGACTTTTGGGTATTTTCGACAAAATTTGCAAGTTTCCAGCAAGTTTGACCACCGTTGACCCCATTGATCGGTTTACACAAATCGAAAAGGTAGGTGGTCTAGTAGCGCCTAGGCGGCGATTAATGGGTCTTGTAGGGCATTTTCTGCAACATTGAAAAGTGTAATTATATAATAATTACCCAATGGGGTAACCTGGGAACAAAAGGTAATACACAAGTAACTTTTGTGGGTAGTGTTAGCATCTAACTTGTGAATAAACAATGATCTCGATTTTACGCTTAGTTTGGGAGCTTGTGAAAAATCAAGGATGACGATTTTTATCCGTACGGTCTCTTCTCTGTGAGAAGTGTTTCTACTCGTTGACCCTGAAAGTTATCAACAGATAAGAATTGATAATGAGAGTCAAAGCAAACCGTCACACACACACACACACACATATATATATATATATATATATATATATATATATATATATATATATATATATATATATATATATATATATATATATAAAGTAGAAAAAAATAGTAGTTGTAGTTGATTCAGAAAAATCGGAAAACGGAGCGTTTCTGAGAATAAATGATTTTGATATCTCTTTTGAACATCATTGCTACTTTACAACGTCAGTAAAAAGAGGTTTTGAAATTATTTATCTCTTAAGCGTGAGGTGATGACATTGCGTGAGGGCACGGCAATACCTTAGTCTGGGGGATTTTGATGAGTGATTAATCACACATCCTTTTTAGGCCTTATTTCAGACCAAATACACCAAATACTAACCAAGAATGGAAAGTATCAAATACCGAAGCCGGGGAAGTCAAATGGTCAAAGTTTAAGCTCAAAAAGTCAAATTCAACCTTGGAGATTCATAAAGTGTCAAGAATAGTCCTTGGAAGAAGTTTGAAGAAATCTACAAGAGTGGTCTCTCAACTTTCCAAACTTGTCAGAAATAGCCCTTTGAAGCAAAATTAAAGAAATGGCAACAATAGCCCTTCAAGAAATTCAGAAGTGACAAGAATAGCCCTTGGAATTAAGTTTCAAAAATTACAGTTTTGGCCCTTGAAGTTTGCAGAATTACAAGAATAGTCCTTGAAAGTTTATTCCTAAAATCCACTAATCCTAAACCAAAAATATAACACAACTGGATCCACAAAACTTACCAAACCCAAAAGAAACCAAAGCCCAAAACATTATAAGCCCACCACCTTTTTTATACAACCCGATCCAACACCCTTACACCTCCGGTCAGATACCCAGTCAACGCACCCTTAATATAAAAAATCCCCAAACCAAAAACCCCGCCTCCCCAATTCCTATTTTTTACCCAGATATTCACTGTACGATGAACCCTAGAAATCACCACCCCTTTAATTACCTCGGATCAATAAATTACCCAATGATTGGGTAATTCTAGAAACACACGCACATGTCAGGGGTGTATGTCAGGACACGTGGGCCAATCACAAGCCTCACGCAGGATCAATCACACCAATCAATCAAACGGCTAAGAATAAAAGATTGGAGGCCAAGGAGATATCAAGGGACCTAATTACTCAGAGAAAACACAAAAGTGGTGTGGATTGCTGAGCTGGAATACCAGAACCTTCGCCAAAGGGCTCCCCCATTCGTGTATAAATACCCCCTTGTATTCACAAATTGTGTGTAGTAGTTTTTTTTAATATTGTTTAGCTTTCTGTTTCAAGTTATCATTGTAATTTCCTTTTAAAAAAGCATTGTACTAATTTCATTAATATAATCCAAGTTTTTATTTTCAGCTTATTGTTTTAAGTTTCTTTTTAGTTCAATTTCTTTATTTACTTATTGTTAGTTTAAATCAGTAGTAGTAGTTTTAAATCTCTGTTTTACATTTCTGTTTCAAATTAAAAATAAAAAATATATATATATAAAAAAATAGAAAAAAATAAAAAAAATTGTTTCAATTATAAGTTCAAGTTTAATATAGCTTATTTACTGATTTGTATAAGTCTATATCAGATTCCATATAACTTTTGTAAGTTTTTCAAATCACAATTTTCAAAAATCACAAAGGTCAAACTTAGTCAACTGAGGAGCTTATTGAGAATAAGCTTAGCTTATTGGGAGTAAAAGGCAGTAAAGTAGGAGCACTTGGCCTGTCAAAAGACAGGCAAGCATAGTGAACCCCCTCTTTTCATGTTGAGGGGGATTTGAGTTTGTAAGTTTCCATTTTAGTTTCCTTTGCATCAGTAGAGGATTATTAGTATAGATCTATTAGTAGTTGTTTATTTCTGATTTAGTTCTTCATTAATAGCTTAGTTGTGATCTGTTTCAGCATTTAGACTTGTTTGTATTTGGATTGGTACTGTTTCATTAACTGACTTGCCTTGAAATCTGTGTTGTCTAGCTTCTGTGTTTGAGTTGCTTTTGAGATCTGTGTTTTTAAGTTTGATTGGTGAGATTAGATCTATTTTAGTCACTGAGTTTAAGTTAGGATATCAATTGGTTGGATCTGTGGTGGATTTTAGTATTGACTGTCACATAAGAGGGTGTTTGGGTCTAAGTAGGTTGCTGATATAAACTATTATTCAGAGGGAATTGATGGTTTAAACTCATACAATAGGCTGGATTTAGGTAAAACAAAACCTAAAATCAGTTAGTTATTACACTAATAGTATAAATCATTTTTATCTCTTCATAATTTCTTATCTGTCAATTATTGTAGACTGCATCATTATTATAGTAGTAGTATTAGTTAAAAGTTTAGTTTATTTAACTTGTAAATTAGGTTATTATAACATTCTCAGTGAGATTTAAGCATTTAAAAGTCAATTTAGTCAAATCATCTTTGAAATCAAAAAGTCAAAAGTCATTGGCAACTTAGTATTCTGTCATAAGTTTGAGAGAGGTTTTAGGATTCAATACTCATTGGGAATTCTTCTGAAATGTTGTTTTGGAAAGGTTATCAGCTTGTAAATCATTATCAGAAAGAAAATTAAGAATTGGATCCTAACTGCTTATTGGAAAAGTGATTTGAACTTGCCTGTTTGAGCTCACATCTCCCCTGTACCACAGGTTTTGACCACTTTTGGAGGGTAATTGTAGGGCATTGTGATAGATCTAGTAACTATTTTCTTGGTGATTTTGTGATCTCAGCTAGTTGGTAGTTGTTTTGCACCCATAAGTTTCACCTAATCAGCTTATTGGAATTGCTTTTTGAGCTTATTTAGTTGTTAGGTTGTGATTGATATCTGTCATTTTTTTTAAGGCTGCAATTGCTCATTGTTGATTATTATTTGAGTATTATTGATTATCTGAGCTCACTTACTCATTTAGTTGTTGTGTGCATTGAGATTTTGCTTATAGCTTTTTCTGCTTGTGCTTATTGCTTTTCAATTGAGCTTATTGGGCTGATTTTGGTGCTTTTCTATATTTTTGAGCATCATTTGTCTTTAAAATTGTTTTTATAAGCTTACTGGAGTCTAAAAATCAATTGGATAAGTTTTGGTCAACTCAGAGTCAAAGAGTGCTTATAAATAAGCACTTTGTATAAGCAGTTTTAAGCCATTAAGCACTTCCATTGCTTATTTTTCAATTTTTATATTTTTTCTAGTTTCAAAATATTATTTTAGATTTTCCCTGAAATTTTCATATTTTTCTGAGTTGATTTGCTATTTTTCTTATTTAATTTTCATTTTTAATGACTTTTTATTAATTTTTAATTACTAAAAAATCCAAAAAAAATCAGAAAAATCCAAAAATATTTTAGAAAATTATTTTCATTTATTTTAGAATTTTAAAAATTTATTTTGCAATTTTCCCATTTATTTTGAATTTATTTTGAATTTTTAATTAGTTAAATAGTTTTTAATTCATAAAAAATAAATAAAAAGTCAAAAAAATATTTTTCTTTTTCTCAAAATTTTCTTTTATCATTTTTTACTTTTGAAAATTATTTCTAAGTCCGTAGGAGTCGTGTAGCTTAAAAGTTGCGTTTTATTTCGTACGTTAACGTTCACTTTACGTTTTAGTTTACGTTTTTGATTTTACGTTACGTTTCTAGTTGCCTTATTTGAATTACGTGTTTAGTTGATTATTTGTGCTTCATTTACTATTTCATTAGTATAATCTCATTCAAATCACTTTTTACCACTTTCACGACACGAATTCACGAATCGGGAATTCGAAATTCCATTCATCCTTCACACGGACTACGACCTCGGGTTATCCGTATTTCTTTGCGGATCTCTTGAGTAATACTTATACTATTTATATAACTTTGATTTTCACAAATCAATGCTTAACGAATTTTAATTCTGAAACCATCAATCGATTCAGCTCATCCTTACGCACATAATAATGTGCTTGGATTAGATTTTCGTTAAGTTTTGAGAAACTCCCTAATTTTGATGATGTTAATGTCAAGCAATCATTTTTTGACTTAATTTTCAATTCTAATCCATTCAAATGAATTGGAATTCCATTCCGCATATTTATAATCGTATTTTGATTTTGGTATTTCGTTTGAGTAGCCTAAATTCAGTACTGGAACAATGTCTAACGTAAATCATCCAAACTTCAAATAAGAATACCAGCTAGGTTTGAGGAATGTGTATGTGATTTAGGCATAAATAAGAATAAGAGTAATAAGAAGGATAAGGAAGTTATTGGAGATAATCATGTTGATTGCTGTAACAGTGGAAAAAAGGATGATGAAAGGGATATGGTTGTGGATAAGGACATTGGTACAGAGGAAATGGTGAATGAAACTACATAGAATAGTTTAGATGATTTGGAAGGGGAAAAAGATGAGGATAGTGGCTTAGTTGGGAATACCGCAGTTAGTGATAGTGCTATGAAACAACGTGAGTGTGGTGATCAGCCTGAGAAACTATCAGAAAGCACTGTAAGTCATTAAACTTCATCAGTGAATGTACAACCTAGTAGTACAAATACTAGTGTTGTTGGAAGTATTGATAGTCATATTAATGGTACTAGTTATGCTAGTATGACTAAAAATAACTTGGAATGTTTGAGTAATAAACTAAGTCATATACCTGCTAGTATTAATGAAGATGGTTCAGAGGTGGTCATTTTTTATGAGGAATGGTTATGAAAGGTAGCAAAAGGTGGGAGTTAATAACTTATAGATATTTTGTGGGGTATAATATTTATGCACAATAGCTTAACTATCACTTGTTCAGAATGTGGGGTAAACATGGGCTAAAATGTATTCTAAACTCAGGAAATGGTACTTTTGTATTCAAATTTAATAGTGAGATTAGACTGCAAACTGTTGTGGAGATAGTGAGATCATACGAAGGGTATGTTATTAGTTTAGATCTAACCAATTTAATGAATTACTCCTAAAGGTTCACATCAAACTAGTGCTAGTTGATGCGAGTTACTTCGGAAACAAAAGGACTAAAATAAAATTCATTGGGGTATTCTCTCAATTCCAAAAAAAAGCAACTGGATCAACTATGAGTTGTCGATCAGAACATATAAGGATAGAACCTATAACAGGGGCTCGAAAAACAAGTAATTTATGCTGGGCTGTTATCCTTTTTTTAGGTTCATTAGGATTCTTGTTGGTTGGAACCAATGGTGGTGCAGAGATGGGATATTAGTGTGGATGTCAATAAAACTGAACTTGATGTGTTACCAGTTTGGATCAAAATGTTAAACATACCATTAGAAGCCTAGATTGCTAAAGGTATAAGTGCTAATAAGGATTTAAAACATACATTTTAACGGGTCATTTAGTCCCAAAAGTCGTATGTATTTGATCATATCTTTTATATAATAAAACAAAACCCCTATTGGGAATTTTCCATTTTAAAAAAATGGATTCATACCTTATTTAGTAATAATTGTATTTAAAAAAAGATTATTTTTTTATTATATAACATTTTATATTTATCCATAACACAAGTAGAAGATAAATACAAAAAATATAGATAAGATGCAATTAATAATAGGATTAGAATTTTTAAATAATTGTCTTTAATAAAAAAAAAAAACTATAATTAAACACCATAAATCAAACAAAACAAAGATTAAATTATTTGTTTTTTAATAAATAAAAATATATGATTCAAAAAATTTTAAAAAACCCGCGCGTGCGCGGGCATTATAACTAGTATTGCCCTATATCGTTTCTTTTTGCAGTTTAGGTACTTTGGATGCAAAAGACGAATACCAGCATGTTTTGGGCTAAAATCGACAAGAAATCAAAGAAAATGACAAAATCGTGAATCTGTCTGGAAAAGGGCTCCAGACGGCGTCACACTTTACACGTGATGCCGTCACTTGCAAATTGGAGATGAAAATTTATACATATTTTACAAGCGGTGGCTCAGAACTTTTGAAGACCTTATAACCTGACGGCGTCACTTGTATTTGAAGACCAAGATCCAGAGTAAAACTTACACATGACGGCCTAGAACTTTTAAAGGCTGATGACATCAAGACCCTCATGACGGCGTCAGAAGGCACTAGCGACGGCGTCACAGTGGCAATTTTGCAAAGACGAAACCCTAATGATGGCGGGCTGACGGCGTCACAACCCATAGCGTAACACCGTCACACTTGTGAAACTATATATACTTTCGCATGTTTTTCATAATTTGTATAACACTTTGGAGAGGCAAACCCTGGATGTTTTTTCAGCTTATGTAAGGCTTTTACAGCCCTCAAAACTCATGTTTCATTGAAGTTAAGCTATTCATCTTTAATCATGCAATATGTCTATGTGTTGTTTGATTATATGTTTTCTTGTCTTCACTTTAACATGCTAGGCTAGATTTATTAGTGTTTACTTAGATTTAATGAAACCTAGTTACGGAGTATTAATTATTGATTGTCATCTCTTGTTTGATTGATTGTTTGTGTTGGGGGTAGGAAAACTAGCTATAATCTTACAAATGTTAGCTTGAACATCCGATTTAATGCCTTTACACACTAGAGTGCACTAGTGGTTATTTTCGTTATATTTATTGCGTGAGTTACGGCTTGTAGATAGGACGAGATCCTAAGCAGATGACTTAATTGTCACTTATAGATCCAAGGTTTTCTAAAGGAGACTTATACACTCATAGTTAGGGAATTTGACACCACCCAACGACAACATAGGAATACAATGCGCCAATTAAACAAGGACATAACAATTCGACTAATCAATAGGAGATAACTAAGGATTAAAGAAATCTAAGTGATGATACGTAAATTCAGATGCTTCTACATATGATCGTTTCTTCCAAATTCTCGACATGTTTATCTGTATCAATCAATGAGAGAAAGATAGCGTTAGGAATAATACGGGACTTACTCCCCGTATTAAACTCCGACGCTCAAGTCAGATGGCGTAATTATTATTAATATATATGAATGTTAAATATAGAGAGAGATATGTAAATATATTTGTGCTATTTGTGCTACTGTGTATTTTTTGCGAGCTTACCAACGCCTCTATTTATACTGGGAGAAATCGAATATCAATCTAATAATATCAGATCAAAAATCGAATAACAATCGAATAATATCTGGGTAGATAAAGAATATATTCCTTCCACATATTCTCTTGGCCCACTCATTTGATATTTATTTGATTACATTTTCACAACTTGTGCTATTTCCTTATCCATGTGGTCCCATTTATTTTGTTTGATATTTAATATATTCTTTTTTGTATCCGAGGATTTCATTTGATTTGCAAATATGTAGACACATGTCATATGGCTACTTATCATGTCCCCCATGTTAGACATATTTCAAGTCTACTATGTGATGTGGCTACTCTATTTCCAATGATTAGTGTCCCTGGTTGTAGTCTCTCCTTCTATAAAGTGATTCTTTATTCAAGATACCACTCGCAAGTATCGTTTATTTCTTTTTTTTTTTTTTTTTTTTCTTTTTTTCCTCTTTTCTTTTAACTTCTTTGAGTAATGGAGGAAACAAACAATGCTTTAAGCATTCCCTGTCAGAGTAAGATTTCTGGTCCCTACTCTATTTTTTTTATTTCCGCATGCAGCTTTTAGTACTTATTTTAGTACTTGCATTTTGATAAAGCATATATATATATATATATATATATATATATATATATATATATATATATATATATATATATATATATATATATATATATATATATATATATATATACAGTGTCAGGTTATTTTCAGAATTAAATAAATTGCGAGAACCACCTTTTTACTCCTAATAAAGCATATTGTACATCATATCAATGCAAGATGGCATTTTTGAAAATATCTACAACTTATTTTATAAAATTAATAAATAAACAAAAGGGCATTAAAGTAATTTAGGTTTAACACAAAAATAGAGTGGATCCAGAAATTGTGGACCAGTTACAATAGTTTTCAAAACAATATATTTTTTTCATCAATTCTCTTTCCCCACCATGCTTCTCTCTTTTTTCATGAGTTCATGGGATTAGGAAATCAATTCAATATAAAAATGCAACCTCTCAATCTTTTATCTATGGTTCAATAAGTAAATATCCAAAAGAAAAAACTTCCTCCAATGGTTTAATCTTCCAAAAAAGGATATCTATGGAATACCACTTTGATTGTACGTGGGGTAATATTCGGTCATCAATTTCGATTAACATATTCATTTAAAAAAAGGTACAGCCACTTCATCTTTACATAAACTTGATGAAATTGTTTTTTTGTTATTGGATAATTTTGTAAATTTGATTATAGATTCGATATGATATGTACTACTTTAGATCCTTTTTTCTTTTCTTTTTTTTACTTTCGATCTGAATTTATTTTGGCTTCGGATCTGATATATATATATATATATATATATATATATATATATATATATATATATATATATATATATATATATATATATATATATATATACTAGACGAGTACCCGTGCATAGCAACGGAATTTTATAGCGACAGATAGTTTATAAACGAAAAATAATAAAAGTTTGAAGATTTGGGAATTAAACATAATGTTTTGAAACCCGGTTCGACCCGGGTGGTTCAACTGGTTGAACTATTCCGGTCAAAAAACGGGTTTGAAGCTTCCCGGGTCAACCCGGTTTGTGTTTTAATTGGTTGTATTTAATTTGGTAGATATGTTTTTAATTGGTTGTACAATGTGAATAAATCATTATACTTTTAAGTAATGGATAATGTTTTGAAACCCAGTTCAACCCGGGTGGTTCAACTGGTTGAACCGTTCCGGTCGAAAAATGGGTCGATTTAAACCGTGTCAACTTGCTAGGTTGGATCGAAAATGGGTCAAATTGAACCGGGTCGACCCGCCGGGTTTGAATCGTCCCGGGTCAACCCGATTTATTTTTGAATTGGTTGTATTAAATTTGGTATATATGCTTTAATTTGGTTGTACAATGTGAATAAATAATTGTACTTTTAAGTATTGGGGTGTTTTAATAAGAATATTAATTACATTTCACTTTCTCTTTCATTTGACTATTGTTGAAAACTCAACATTTCACTTTTGACTATTTTTCTATTATATGTAGTAAATATATATATATATATATATATATATATATATATATATATATATATATATATATATATATATATATATATATATATATATATATATATATATATTACCTTCGATCAGTTTGTTTTGTTTGTTTCGATTTGAAAAAAATATGTTTTTCAATGATCGTAGATTCGATATGATTTTTTTAACTTTTGATCTGATTTTATTTATTTATTTTATTACTTTCAATCAGAAAAGAAATTAGATTTGAAAAACTCAGAAAAATAAAACCTTATTAGATATAGGATTAACTTTAGTAGACTTGACTGGAGGCTCGAAAAGATAATTAACTGTGAGCAAATCAAGGTGGGATCTTGTTACTACTCATTAACATGCTTGAGTGAAACTTGAATCTTTATGTGTTTATCTAGGATCCTGTAATACCTCGTAATTTACCCAGTTATTAAGTAATGTTAAACTCGCAATAAATTCAATTTACAAGTTTGATTAACCATTTTCATGAGTTATATTTTTTTTATTGCAATGCAATTACAACTATAACTATGTGACGCGATTCACATTTCACTTGGAACAAGCTCATACGCGTGCCACAATAATTTAGCAACCCAAATAATTAAATTGTGAATATATTGAGTCTCGTTACTTAACCCAACACACTCCTAATTAATTTAGCCCTTGGCCGCTCGCTAACAAACCAAACGGACACTTTATTAATTTAGGCTTGACCACCCAATAGACCATTAAAAACAAGACCATCACGTTTATTTTTGAAGTATGACCGAGATATAAATATTATTAATACACATAAATATACAAATAGAAACATACAATTTTGTTCCATTATATTTTGAGCCACCACCATGACATAACTGCAAAAATACCTCACTCCATCACATGGCACATTTAATTAAAGACAAGACCATTCTTCCCAAATTTAGCCGAATTCGTAACATGTGAATGACACCAAATAGTTGAATTCACCCTGTTGCATATCACATCCAAAACAATGCATGCCACATTCAAAATAATAGTAGAAAAATGGTGAATGATCATATCATTTTTAAAACTTCACTTCAACACCACTTGTCCTTTTCTCAATCTTTCCCCTGAAAATTTTGCTGTACATTTGACCAACCCAAGTGGGTAGTGATGCATGGGAATTGCACCAGGCTTTACCTCTCAAGGGATCCTGAGAAGCTTACAACCCCCACCAGGCAGTGTACCTGATTGTTGTAGTATAGTATAGTGACAAGTACCGGGGGATTGATCGTTCAGCTTAGGAATAGTGTCGCTAGGATTAGAAAGCCTAAATACTAGTTCTAAGGGTGAGGGATGATTATTTTTGTATTTTTATATTTTATGAAAAGCAAGTAAAAATCTCGGGTTTGAAGGATTTGGGCGGAATTAGTTGCTAATCAACTAACCCAATACTAAAGATGCAATCAAAATAAAATACTAGAAATGAAAATAAACTAAATTATACTAATGTTGTGAGCAATAAGTGGAGAAAATGTGTTTACTTAGATTTCACTACTCCCTAGACATCTTTTACACGTTAATTACTTGTTATAATTGCATGGATGACGGATCGTATTCCTTAATACTATTCATGGGGTGGCACACTTAACTCCCCAATTCTATGAGCTCTTATCTCCTCCTATACCATGCCCAGCACAACTATAGGGATTGTAAACAGTGGCTCATGCATTAAATACAACCAATAAAGACCTAGTGCGCGTCGGTTCATGTTTCTTAAGACGTTCAAGCATGTTACCAATTGGAGATCTGCCAGTTTTCTTAAGCCTAACATATAAATCATTCATCCAAGACAAGTATAAACAAGTAATCAACACATAATTAACATCTAGGTTTCATTAGATCCAAGCAAACACAAGATAGATCTAGCCTAGCATGATGGAATTAAGACAAGAACAAGATATAGACAACCAACGCATAGACATATTGATTGAATTAAAAGAACACTTATCTCAATTACACATGAAAGGTATCAAGGGCTTGGAACCCTTGAAAAACCTGTAAAATTCGCACCAAGTTCGTACTTAGGGTTTCTCCAAAACTTCTCTCTTTTTAATGTGAAAATTAGAAAACTGTATATAGGAAAAGGGGTCTGACGGCGTCAAGACCAAGCTTGTGACGCCGTCACCTCGCCGCCAAAACTATTCTCGAACTTCCTTGATCTACATTTGACGCCGTCAAGTGATAATCATTTCCAGGCCGTCATGACTTTTACTCTTGACACCCTACTTCGTGACGCCGTCAAATCTTTACTGGATCGTCATGGAATTTTGCTCTTGACGCCGTCAAGGAGTTACTCTTGACGCCGTCACCTACTGTTCCCAGCATGGAAAATTATCCTTTTCCCGATTTCACTCCCAAAGTACCTAAAATCACAAAAGGAACGATTTAGGGCAATATTTGATCAAATAAATTCAATTCCGGGCTTAAATGACCCCCTAAAAACGGATCATTTTTCGCCTCATCATATACCCTTACACTTGAGATTTGCTTGTCCTCAAGCAAATGCGCTTTTATTCTAGTCAAAATACAAGTTAGGGGTCATTTAACACTAATATAAAAGTAATTACAACAAATAATCGTTCCACTAAAGACCAATAGACAAGCACGGAGGTCATACACAAGCACCTCACAAATAGTGTTTAGATACTCACATCTCTCGGGTGTAATAAAGTGTAAATTACAATATGGAAACGGAAGATATCTCTCACTACCTGTCATAGCAAAATAGATTACCATAGGCTTGGGAAAGGATCAAACCTCCACCACATGGCGTAAGCACCTAGGATAAACTATCAAAGAGGTCTTTTAAAGGGTTGTAACGTTAGGTGTAGGGATATGAAATACACGGTTTTGTTGGATAAAGGAAGTTTTACTGGTGGCGAGTTAACAATCTTGGTTAATTACATATACAAGATGGCGTTGCTAAGCCAAGACTAGACTCGACTTAAACTAATAAATGAAAAACAACAAAAACATAAAATGAACATACAATAAAAAGGGATGGTAGTCCGTATGTTTTTTTTTTTTTTTTTTTTTTTTTTTCTATTTTTTTTCTTTTTCTTGATTTTTCAATTTTTTTTTTTTTTTTTTTTTTTTTTTTTTTTTTTTTTTTTTTTTGCATATACTCTTACCCTACCATCCAAAATAATACATCATAGGGAATGAACGTTCCCCTTACACTTGAATCTTTACATACTTTACAATAAACTAATCTAATGACTCGAATTAAGAAAATCAAAACACTTGGAGTACTTTTAAGATTAACGCACGTATGGGGGTAATAAATGATGTTCTTCCCCATTACTCCATAAATAAGTACTTTACCCATGAGTCCCAATCGTCCCAAAACAATATGTACAAGGATATGACTCGACTTAGCAACCATGTAATCAATTAGATAGTTAACTTAGGGTTTAACAAATAACAATAATGCACTAAAAATGAGCGCATACACGGAAGGCTAAGGCGATTTGGTTGTACATTTAAGTGGGGTGTAACAAATTCTTCCTTTAAGTAAAATGCTTAAAGTTAGAAATGAAAAGATAGGCTCGGAGGGGTGTACTAGGGGTATCGTGTACTAAAAATGAGTACAACGCTAAGGGTGTGGGAAAAATTAGTTGACTTAACTAGCCAAGTAATATGACTTAAATGGTCAAGTAATTATAATACGGGTTTAACACAAGGGTGATCCTAAGACTAGGCCAAAACAGCAAAGTAAAGTATTTCCACTATTTAGTTTAGAAACATGATCTACCAACAATAAAAATTAAGCATGCATACAGAAGCAAATGACAAACAAACAAAATAAAATCACACAAAACATGGGTTGCCTCCCAAGAAGCGCTTTTCTTTATTTACGAGTCTTGTAGCTAGACTCAAGGTCATGGGTTACTACGTGACCTTGTCGTTGGTTCCACTCTCTAGGTCGTCTTCTAAACTAGTATCGCTTTCATAGTGTAAGTACTTCGGGTCTTCGAACTCGAAGATATCTTTTCGATACTTAGAACCAAGCTTACTAACATCCTTAAAGAATCCACATGATAGATCAGAAGTGTTCTTACACCCTCTCCGAACATCTTCATCGCACAAAATAAGTTGGGAGCTTATCTTATCAAGCCCGTCACAATCGATTTCCTTAAGGTCTCTTCTCTTGTAGGGCGTTTGGTATGAAACCCTCCTAATCCCATCAGCGAAGGTCATAATACCGTTCCAATCATCAATTATCAGATTAGTAATCTCACAAAAGGGTGCCCCAAAAATAATTTGTGATAATCTAGGGTCGACATAGTCTTCGATGTTGTCCACGATCATAAATTCCATAGTAAATGCCATATTTCCTATAAACACCTGAATCTCATGATCCTTACCTACCACTTTCTCTCCCTTGTAAATCATTCCCCATCTGCAGATATTGTTATAATGGAATAAGGACATAAAATTCTTTGGCAGGAATACGTTAATGTAGATGTTATCGAAGTACTTATGGCCGATCATGCAGGGGATCTTGAGATTGTTCAGATCACGCCGTCTTATCTTCCTCGACCCTCCATCCTTTGACCTATATAGATTCCCTTCAAGGGAAGGACGATACTCGTACACCTCCTCATTACCCTTACGAAAGATTACCTTCTTAACACCATTGGTGAATAATGCACTACCATCTTTCTCATCAAGGATCACTCCTGATTCATTGATAAATGGTTTTCCAAGAACAAGGTTGGTTAATGTTTGATTGGTGAAAGAGTCCACGTCATCGACCACGGTGAGGTTAGTATTGTAAACAAGCTCTCCATTACTGATTGACAAATTTTTCATCACTCTCTCGCACGCAATGTGTCCTGGGAAGGCTTCGTGGTATAAGGAAAGGGGGACTATGTTGACTGGGAAGCTAGGATCTATTTGACTATCGGTTAAGAGCTTTTCCTTAATGGTGCAGGAGATCTTGAAAACTTTAGGATTACTTTCCTTAGTCCTATCGTTATTCCCACTAGTAATATCCTCCATTTTTCTCTCGGGTTCTTCTATAATAGACTTACCCCAATTGGTTGGATTTCTCTCATGCTCTTCCGATCTCTCTTTCCCTTCATTCGATTTGCCAGAGTCTTGCGCGGTGTATTGCTCGGATGAGTTGGTAGGTTTTCTGGCCAAATCATGGTCTACCCTTCAGGTCTCATCTTTAGCTGTCTGACTGAATTTGTCAGTTTGTTTTTGGGTTGGGTTGGGTGTAGAAGCAGATATCATGGTGATGGTGTTTACGAAATGGATTGGTCCTAAGGGGTTGACAGGTTCTTTTCCTTTGGGGGATAGATGTTTGAATAACTTGCTAGGACTTTTTATTTTCACAGGGGAGGTTGGTGGACTCATGACGGTAACAGATTTAACCTCATCAACGTGAACGGGCTTATTAACAACATGCTCTTTGATAGCAGTTAACAGATTACTAATCTTGTTGTTCACATCAGCCTGCTGTTGTCTAAATTTAGCCTCGAGCGTAGAGAGCTGTAATTCTTGAGATAGAATGAATTTTTTTAGGGCATCTTCACAGCTTTGCCTGGGAATGCCTTGTGACGGAAAATGCTCAGACCAAGTGAGTGGTGAGGAGTCATTGAAAGATACGCTCCGCGTTTGGTACCCTTTGAAATTAGGTTTATCCTTCCATGCCTCATAGGCCTCGCTAGAAGTTCGAGGACCTTGACCCATGTGTGATGACGTGAATTCGTTATAAGCACGTTTTGGAAGTTCCATGCAGTTATGAGTCTCGTGAGGGCCACTACATAATTTACATGTAGAAGCGATTCTGCTTACTTGGCTTAAAGATTTTGGAGCTTCGTAAGATTTCATGAGAGACTTGACTCGACCTTCAAGTTCCATGATCCTACAGTCGGGAGTGCTAGATTTGTTCGAAGGCAAAGATATTGCCTTGACCGTTTTGTTCAAGTCACGGGGATCATTCCAACTTTCGTTGTCATAGAGAGCAAGATCTTCTATGAGTTCCCATGATTGTTCCGCACTTAGATCACGTAGCTTACCACCGGCCGATTGGTCAATGGCTCACCTCGTGGAGATGTCGATATGGTCATAAAAGATTTGGACTTGGAGCCAAAGATCTATGCCATGATGAGGGACTTTTTGGAGTAAGTCCTTGAAACGAGTCCATGCTTCATAAAGAGATTCATTTTGACGTTGTTGGAACATCAAGATGTCATTTCTAAGCTTAGTAGTTCTCCCCGGTGGGAAAAATAGAGCAAGGAAACGAGTGGTGAGATCATCCCATGTGGTGATGGATCCCGCGGGTAAACGCTCAAGCCATTGACTAGCTTGATCCCGTAGAGAGAATTGGAATAGGCGTAATCGGGTTGTCTCTCTAGTTGCAACATCTAGGTCTATGGAATCTACGATTTTGAGGAAGTCCTTAAGATGTTGGTTTGGATCTTCAGAACGAAGTCCATGGAATGCACATCCGCCTTGCACCAACCGGATGGTGTTGGATCGCAAGGGGGTCACATTGGCTCCGGTGAGCTCAATGGTGTTTCGGTAGCCTTGGTGGCTAGGTCGGGAATACTCTCCTAAGGTTCGGGGCCTAAGGGTTTCTAATGGTGGGTTTTGTTGTGGTGGGATGACGGGTTCAAAGATGTTCCCGTTGTCCATGATGTCGGGTGGTTACGAACAAAGACACAAAGAAATAAGATAGACTAAAGAGAACCTAAAAATAAAAGTAAAATCTTACTAGAAAGGAATCTAGCAAGTAGACCTAATAAAAAGAAATTCTAACCTAGACAATAGCTATTCCCCGGGCTGCGGCGCCAAAAACTTGATGCGTGAGAATTGCACCAGGCTTTACCTCTCAAGGGATCCTGAGAAGCTTACAACCCCCACCAGGCAGTGTACCTGATCGTTGTAGTATAGTATAGTGACAAGTATTGGGGGATTGATCGTTCAGCTTAGGAATAGTGTCGCTAGGATTAGAAAGCCTAAATACTAGTTCTAAAGGTGAGGGATGATTATTTTTGTATTTTTATATTTTATGAAAAGCAAGTAAAAATCTCGGGTTTGAAGGATTTGGGCGGAATTAGTTGCTAATCAACTAACCCAATACTAAAGATGCAATCAAAATAAAATACTAGAAATGAAAATAAACTAAATTATACTAAAGTTGTGAGCAATAAGTGGAGAAAATGTGTTTACTTAGATTTCACTACTCCCTAGACATCTTTTACACGTTAATTACTTGTTATAATTGCATGGATGACGGATCATATTCCTTAATACCATTCATGGGGTGGCACACTTAACTCCCCAATTCTATGAGCTCTTATCTCCTCCTATACCATGTCCAGCACAACTATAGGGATTGTAAACAGTGGCTCATGCATTAAATACAACCAATAAAGACCTAGTGCGCGTCGGTTCATGTTTCTTAAGACGTTCAAGCATGTTACCAATTGGAGATCTGCCAGTTTTCTTAAGCCTAACATATAAATCATTCATCCAAGACAAGTATAAACAAGTAATCAACACATAATTAACATCTAGGTTTCATTAGATCCAAGCAAACACAAGATAGATCTAGCCTAGCATGATGGAATTAATACAAGAACAAGATATAGACAACCAACACATAGACATATTGATTGAATTAAAAGAACACTTATCTCAATTACACATGAAAGGTATCAAGGGCTTGGAACCCTTGAAAAACCTGTAAAATTCGCACCAAGTTCGTACTTAGGGTTTCTCCAAAACTTCTCTCTTTTTAATTTGAAAATTAGAAAACTATATATAGGAAAAGGGGTCTGACGGCGTCAAGACCAAGCTTGTGACGCCGTCACCTCGCCGCCAAAACTATTCTCGGACTTCCTTGATCTACATTTGACGCCGTCAAGTGATAATCATTTCCAGGCCGTCATGACTTTTACTCTTGACGCCCTACTTCATGACGCCGTCAAATCTTTACTGGATCGTCATGGAATTTTGCTCTTGACGCCGTCAGGGAGTTACTCTTGACGCCGTCACCTACTGTTCCCAGCATGGAAAATTAAGACTTTGGCGTTTTCTTCACTTTTATGCTCCAAAAACGTCCGAATTGCTTCCTTTTCCCGATTTCACTCCCAAAGTACCTAAAATCACAAAAGGAACGATTTAGGGCAATATTTGATCAAATAAATTCAATTCCGGGCTTAAATGACCCCCTAAAAACGGATCATTTTTCGCCTCATCAGGTAGCCATCATTTTCTACATATAATTACTGTACCAAAAATTTATTATTATTTTATCTTCTAGCTATAAATACCATGCAAGTTCTCCACCATTTTGTCATGAACTAAAAACAACATCAAATAAACACTTCTGTGATACTGCTACATAACGAGAGAGTCTAAGGGACCAGATTTCGGTTGGGTCCTTGAGTCCTAAGGCCTCACTTGTTCTAGTACGTGACGGGTTTGAAAGCTTGGAAGCTTGGGAGTCTTGACTTTGTATCTCGTTTGCCTCTCGCTCACATTTTCACTTCGTTTACTCACCACACTTTTAGTGAAGTAAGTTTTTCCAATCTCATTTCAATACGTATGCACAACCTTTATCATGATACGTGACATATTTAAACTCTAAACGCACCTCATACTATTGACGTACTGCTCTAGAGCTCACTAAAAATAAACTTAAAGTATCGCGATCTTGTGTGGCTACCTTAACAAACTAACAAACGACCAAGTAATCCCACTCGACAATCTCTTGAAACTTTGACAAAAACAGTAGGCATGCATGCAATGGGAAACTCATTTCATACTACTTATTTGCTTTTGTGACATGCACCAGAAATACATCAAGTTCTATGTATATATACACGTACACATTCACACATGCAAGAGAGTATTCTCTTGGAAGGGATAATCTGTTGTGTTATAAATGTATACATAAAAATAAAAAAAACCTCACGTTACTAATTTTTATTTTCATACGCAACCCATAAACACTGTTAAGGATGAACATACGTTTACTAGCAAGTTAAAGTAACTAACTAAACAAGTTTTGTTTTCTGAAGCATGCTCATAATTTTTTCACTTCAAGATAGTTTCATTGAAAAGGGTTTTGTTATAAAACTTGTGTAGGTGACTGTACCAAAAGCTTAAAAAGATTTCAAACTCGAATTCATGTTCGACCTTCATGCAAACTATGTGTCGTTGAAGCTTGAGTGGAACCTTGCTACGATAACGAACTCGACAAAAATAAACGAATACCATGGTCTGTCACACCCCGCCACAGCGGAAAAGCGCGGGTGTAAATTCATGGATATCATCACAACACCTGGTGTCTACATAGAGAACAACTACATGCACATAAATAGAACAATGTACAAACACAAAGTGTTGTAACAATACCCCAAAATAAAATATCCAAAACAAAACGTAAATCCAAACATAGATGATAAACCACTTCCAATACAACTAAGGTCTCGTCTATCCACATCCTTCTATCTTATCCTTAGAAAGCTCACCTGAAAATGATGCTTAAAACATCAACATAATGTTGGTGAGATTCATAGGTTTAAGACACACATACACTCTCAAGGCAACCAGTTCACTGTGATTATAAAACATAGCTGGACAAATAAATTATAGTTATCATATAGCTACATGCATTCGCAAGTCATTAATCACACACAAAGGCAACAACACTCATAAGGCAACCAATAGGACGACTCGTGTCCTCCGACCCCAAAATAATTACAACAGGACGGCTCGTGTCCTCCGACCCCACAATGATTACATCAGGATGGCTCGTGTCCCCCGACCCCATTAAACATCAATTAGGTCACATGCGCGAGCAAAAGAATAAGAATCCTCCTAATTGGATCCCATATATATCCACACAAGCAAATAATCACACATAGCATGCATACGATAACATTATAGGTCCAAGCTCTTTAACACCACACACATAATCACAGTAAATCAAATCATTTAAGACAAGCATCATTCTCATCCCAAGTTTAAAACAAGTTAAAAAAATGGGACTATGAACTCACCTCAAACCTTGCAGCTTCCACAATACAAATCACAATCTATAACAACACAAATAAGTCCACGTTACACAATGCCAAGTTAAAAGCTACAACCCATGTAATACACATATGATGGATGTCTAAGACTCATATGACCCACTATGGATCTCCTAAACACCATACTATCCATTACCATAACTTAACACTCACTAAATCCCTTGCACTCTCAAAATCGGAAAACGCAGAATTTTTGGATACATTCTCCCACATGAAATCACGACAAATAAAGCTCAACAACTCACACAAAAAATTCACCATGGTCCCTCATAAGCATAGAAGCTAATCCCAGAAGGCCATGGACCAATAACACACACAAATACTCATAATAAATTCAAACTTGCCAACTACTCAAATTTGGATCTGAACGCGCACCAAAAAGTTTTGATTTTTAATAATTACTTTCACAAGTTTTTATCGCGAATCCTCTTCTTGGTAGTATAACATAACCTAATACTTAACTATTCCATAAGGCCTAGTCAAAATACCACTTTTACAACCACATGACACCCTCAAACTTTTACCCAAAATCTGACCCGGTTTGACAGCTTTGACACCTTAACAAAGAAAAATCAAAAGACCAACTTCCCGACCTTGAAATCAATCGTGGCTGGACTTTTTTGGAAAGCTATTTCATTAAACTTCAATTTAGAGCTAAAATTCGTGACTTAACTCTTCACCATCTGTTATTTACACTCACATCTTTACAACCTTACAAATTTGTCCAAACCCTAACTCAATAACTAGCATGTTTTACGCTCAATTCTCTTAACCAATCAGCATACTATTATCATTAATTGATCCCAACATGTTTAATAACATTAATTTACAGAAGTTAACACAAACCCTAATCCATCATACTTTATATTACATGAATTAGATCAATAACTAATTAATTACACATAAGGGTTAAGGATTTTACCTTGATTCTTGATTTTTGCTAGACAATTATGAAACCCTAATTTTTTTCTTCTTGTTTCCTCCTTGTGTCGACTCTAAACTGCAGGAAAAGGGGTAGGGAGGTTTTAATTTTGTATTTATAATTATTTAGTAGATAATTACCTAACTTAGTGTTGTAATTGGGCTACTATTGGGTTTCCTTTTCCTTCTTTTTTTCCCTAGCCGATTTTTGTACTATATATATATATATATATATATATATATATATATATATATATATATATATATATATATATATATATATATATATATATATATATATATATAAACTTAATTATTACACTCAAAACCTCATACTTTTCATATTTTATGTATTCCTATATCGAAACCTAACGTATATCACGATAAACCTTAATTTTACGATAAACCGGAAAATAATCATTTTCAAAATAAAGTTTCCAAAAATAGAATTTCACATTCTTTTTGAAATATAACTCATAAAAACAAATCCCACGTAACTTACTAACGCTCAATTACTTGAACGAAGTCTTGTTACGCAAAAACACAAAAACACCAAAACTACACAAGTCATTTCTACACCACAAAGGTGATCAAAATGAACTTTTCCAAATTCCAAACTTTCCAAATCACGATAAAACCATTTACGCAAAGGGATTTAGTGCTAAAACTCACCTATATCACTCCTATATCACTTCAAACACCTAATACACACCAAACAAACGTCAACCGAGTCAAGACTATCAGTCAAACTGACCTGCTAAAACACGATTGTTACATCATCCCCCACTTAGGGAAATCGCGTCCCGAGATTTCAACTACTATAGTCACCACTCACAACAGTAAAAGGAAATTTATGGATTTTTAAGCAGATAAATACCACACCATAAAATGACAGAGAAAGAATCGCAAAAATGTGAACCGACTAAATACTTAAATTCACACGATAAAAACATTTCGTCACTCCAACAATAGACGCAAATAGATACACTACACCGATCAACAACACCAAAAATCCGAACGACTTCTCACAGGTAGGTACGATACTCTCGAACCAAATGAAAATCCAAATGGTAACCGCAGGGAACACCACATATAATGGATACACGCAAAACAAACATTAATTACCTCTGATTCCTCACGCTCCCAAGTAAACTCAGGACCACGCTTAGAATCCCACCATACCTTTACCAATACTATCTCACCAAACTTCAAACCCTTAACATCTCGATCCATAATCTTAATAGGTTTCTTGACAAAACGGAGGGTCTTGTCAACCTTACTTTCATCTATTGGCACATGCGGACTAGCAGCCACCAAACACTTCTTTCAATTAGATACGTGAAACATATCATGTACACCACTTAATTCCTCAACTTACTCCAACCGGCAATGTTGCAAAAATCGTGAATAGGTCCTGAGGCGGTCGAGGGCCGAGTAGCGTTTTTTAGCCGATTAATCGGCTCTAAACCTTGTAATCGCCGATTAATCGGCCGATTTCCTTGTAAATCTCTCTAAGTTCCAGGGCCGTTTACCTTGTAATCGGCGATTACAAGGCCGAGTTGGCCATTTTTTGCAACATTGCAACCGGTATGCCACAAATCAAATCCTTTCCGTAAATCTCAAATGGTCCTACGTATCTCGGTGCTAGCCTGCCTTTCTTATCGAAACGCACAACACCCTTCCAAGGAGATACTTTTAACCTCACAATATCACCAACACCAAACTCTAAAGGCATTACGAAAATAATCCGCATAACTCTTTTGGCGATCTCTTGCTGCCTTAAGTCTTTCCTTAGCTAGAAAACCTTATTCGTAGTCTCTCGTTCTAGTTCAGGACCAATTATTTGGCTTGTTCCAACCTTTGCCCACAGAACATTCCATACAACTTTTCACACGACACATACTCCATACTAGAATGATAGTTGTTGATATACGAGAACTCTGCTAAGGATAAATGTATACCCCGGCTTCCTCCAAAATCAAACACACCCATGCTCTCAGCTCACCATCCAACGCCTGATTTGTACGCTCACTTAGTTCACTCATTAGAGAATGATAAGTCGCACTCATCTACATACGCGTTCTCAAGACTCCATAACACGTTTACCACTATCGTAAAGTAAGTATTTCATCATGTTTCTTGATGATCAATGCGACACCCCATGGCTCATTACCAACTCACCGAGCGAAAAGTCTCGCCTACTCCTCCATACATCTCTTGCTAAGGTAATAATACGTCTTATCCATTCTCAGATGTATCAAATACCTTTCATGATTGATGTCCTTACGCTTCCTCTCAATGGAACCAATAGCTGGAACGCAAAGTACATTCCTCCATCTTTGTTCCTTTCCATTTACTGGTCTAAACCAAGTAATCATTCTTCTTTCATGTTCTCAACCTTGAGCCTCTCTCTCTAGGCTCCCAGTATCATCCTCTTAACTCCGAACCGAATTATCATAACCATTGCTCACAAACATCCAAGTTTCACTCGTTCACTCCCGCTCAGCGCTCTTACCACGATGTCCTCCCTTCCTTGACGATAGCGAATTAGACAATCGTAGTCACTGAGAAATTCCACACCCAACTTCTCTTCAACATATATTAACTTCCTATCAAATATATGCTAAAGATTCTTATGATCTGGGTAGACCACACTCTTTGCTCCATAAAATATCATCTCCAAGTTCTACTCCCCAATTCTAGGTCATGCATCACATAGTTTCTCTTATGGATCTTCTACCTCCGCGATGCCCACGCAATCTGAAGAACGTATATCATGAAGCTAAACCTCTCACTTGAACAACTTGGCAACATCCTCTTCTTCTTCAACAAACAAATTGATAATCAAAACGACAATCTATCCTAAGTAAATGACGCGAACCATGAAACCGATCGAACTAGAACGTATATCAACGAACTCAAAAGGGGTACGAATTACCGAATAGCGAAGTAGCGAACATCAAAATCAAAGCTAGAAAAACACAATGAGAAATTTTCCCAATAAAAGTAGACACAGATTAAATATTTCATGAAAACCCATACAAAGAAAATACACATACCCATAAAACATCCACAAGCGTACCTCAACGAAAGAAACACTCGATGAATCAAATATAACAAGTTTGGTAAATGAGAACCATATACAATTCTTATTCCCTTACTCGAACTTCCCAAAAACAATGAACACCGTTTTTCACAAGACATATATTAAACTTATACATTTTTTTTATAAAAATTATATATAAACCATTTTATGTAAGACATCAACATAATCATTTCTTTTTTTCTTCACACTTCATTTCCCATAAAAATATTAGTTTCCATCAAACGACCTTGAAATACCCAAAACGAATTTGTATAATGCCATAAAGACTCTAACACAACCTCTAAATCGAACGCGAAAGACATTGAAGAATTTCGTAGTCAAAATAATCCTCAAACAAACTCATACCAGTGAACACTCACGCAAATACATTGCAAACCAAGCGAAGAACGCAAAGGCTCATTCGTGCAACAATCAAACCAAAATCATAGAAAAATACCGATACTAACAGGTCACAAAAACATGTCACGAAATCCAATTGGTGTGTGTAAATGAGGGATCAAATATCCACACCAACTTGTCATGAATCAACAATACTTGAAAAATAGTATAACATTCCTTAGAGAAATGAATACAAGGAATAACCAAGAAAACGAACCAGTATCCAAGAAAAATGAATTCGATTACCCAAAACCTATCACGACATCGAATAGAAAGAATATGGCATCTGTACCATCATGGTACGAATAGGAATGCCAACCAAAGAATTAGGTATACAAACGGAGTGTCTAGCAAACAAATCAACTTAAATACCACAACATAAGTACCCACCGATAATTGAGGTATCAACATATGATAGGTAGGATGGAACCTCACCACCTACACACCCCAACATATAACGACTGCCCAGACGGTTAAGAGAATACTTCTCTAACCATACAGCCATCACCAACATGATATCACATACCATCTACCACAACATATAACAACAAACATCAATCAATGCAATAATGGTCACAAGTCCACATGTGTAATACCCCTATAATTATGTTCGCGACCATAGTTATAAGCCTATTCCACACGCATTCTTACTTCCAAAACCACACATCTCAATGATAACGCACATATATCACATAGCACCTAATACACCATGCAATCCATGCCATCATACTTGCAAGTCCACTTGTGTTGTGACGCATGTATAATTATGTTGGCCACCATAATTATCTATGCCCCCTTTCATAAGTGTACTCCCTCCTATGACAACACATCATGCAAACAATCATACAAACAAAAGCAAAAGACGTCGCAAATACTCATCTCGCATGGAAGAATTCCAACGATCACGTAAACTCTATAATCAAAATCACTTGGATAAGGTCGATCCAATATCCAAAAGTAATCATGCTCCAACATGGCTCCAGACGGCAAAAGACAATATACGAATTCCAAAACATGACACAAAACAAAAGACGTCGCATAACGGCTCAAACTCCACTCTCACACTTATCTCCCTACTCAGATCAATTCAACTTACTACTCGCTGTGGACTCTAGATCCGAATCCACACCATTCCATCCTAACTCCCTTTCATCTTTACTCGACCACCCATTCATGTTTCCTACATGTTGAGGTAGTCGACAACATGCAAAACCATCTATATTCTTTTCTTCCAATTCCACATGATTCACAAGCGCATACAAATCACGAGGTTTAGACTAAACCACATCTCCTTCCAATGTGAAGTGAGGATACTACCAAGGGTATTTGGTAATGGCTCCATCTCCAGAAGTCACCGTGCTTCCAAACCTCTCCACTTCTTCTCCACCAACGTTTCCTATAAACGTCCTATCCTTGTCCGAACATAGATACATGCTACCGGGAACTCGGATTCTGCAGTTAATCCGTTTCATCCGACCACTTCTCCCGCATCTGATAGCAACAACGGTAGACCAACGAAGCATCTTACGCGTGGAAGTCGATATAATAAAGTCGATATATACAATACTACGTATAGAGGATAGAACAGACGTCCGAAACTCAATAAAACATCTCATAAATATAGGAAAATAGACATATAAAATATTATACTTATACACAGGCCCTAAACGCAACTATATGAGGGACTCCTAGGTTATAGTCTAGGTCCAACCGCCTAATTCTCTATAACCAAGGCTCTTATACCAATCTGTCACACCCCGCCACGGCGAAAACGCGCGGGTGTAACTTCATGGATATCATCACAACACCTGGTGTCTACATAGAGAACAACTACATGCACATAAATAGAGCAATGTACAAACACAAAGTGTTGTAACAATACCCCAAAACAAAATATCCAAAACAAAACGTAAATCCAAACATAGATGATAAACCACTTCCAATGCAACTAAGGTCTCGTCTATCCACATCCTTCTATCTTATCCTTAGAAAGCTCACCTGAAAATGATGCTTAAAACGTCAACATAATGTTGGTGAGATTCATAGGTTTAAGACACACATACACTCTCAAGGCAACCAGTTCACTGTGATTATAAAACATAGCTGGACAAATAAATTATAGTTATCATATAGCTGCATGCATTTGCAAGTCATTAATCACATACAAAGGCAACAGCACTCATAAGGCAACCAATAGGACGGCTCGTGTCCTCCGACCCCAAAATAATTACAACAGGACGGCTCGTGTCCTCCGACCCCACAATGATTACATCAGGACGGCTCGTGTCCCCCGACCCCATTAAACATCAATTAGGTCGTATGCGCGAGCAACATAATAAGCATCCTCCTAATTGGATCCCATATATATCCACACAAGCAAATAATCACACATAGCATGCATACGATAACATTATAGGTCCAAGCTCTTTAACACCACACACATAATCACAGTAAATCAAATCATTTAAGACAAGCATCATTCTCATCCCAAGTTTAAAACAAGTTAAAAAAATGGGACTATGAACTCACCTCAAACTTTGCAGCTTCCACAATACAAATCACAATCTATAACAACACAAATAAGTCCACGTTACACAAGGCCAAGCTAAAAGCTACAACCCATGTAATACACATATGATGGATGTCTAAGACTCATATGACCCACCATGGATCTCCTAAACACCATACTATCCATTACCATAACTTAACACTCACTAAATCCCTTGCACTCTCAAAATCAGAAAACGCAGAATTTTTGGATACATTCTCCCACATGAAATCACGACAAATAAAGCTCAACAACTCACACAAAAAATTCACCATGGTCCCTCATAAGCATAGAAGCTAATCCCAGAAGGCCATGGACCAATAACACACACAAATACTCATAATAAATTCAGACTTGCCAACTACTCAAATTCGGATCTGAACGCACACCAAAAAGTTTTGATTTTTAATAATTACTTCCACAAGTTTTTATCGTGAATCCTCTTCTTGGTAGTATAAAATAACCTAATACTTAACTATTCCAGAAGGCCTAGTCAAAATACCACTTTTACAACCACATGACACCCTCAAACTTTTACCCAAAATCTGTCCCGGTTTGACGGCTTTGACACCTTAACAAAGAAAAATCAAAAGACCAACTTCCCGACCTTGAAATCAATCGTGGCTGGACTTTTTGGAAAGCTCTTTCATTAAAATTCAATTTAGACCTAAAATTCGTGACTTAACTCTTCACCGTCTATTATTTACACTCACATCTTTACAACCTTACAAATCTGTCCAAACCCTAACTCAATAACTAGCATGTTTTACGCTCAATTCTCTTAACCAATCATCATACTATTATCATTAATTGATCCCAACATGTTTAATAACATTAATTTACAGAAGTTAACACAAACCTTAATCCATCATACTTTATATTACATGAATTAGATCAATAACTAATTAATTACACATAAGGGTTAAGGATTTTACCTTGATTCTTGATTTTTGCTAGACAATTATGAAACCCTATATCACTCCTAATACACACCAAAAAAACGTCAACCGAGTCAAGACTATCAGTCAAACTGATCTACTAAAACCACGGTTGTTACATGGTCCATACGTCGACCCTTTTTTTGGCCACGCATGCTGCACTTCCAAACCTTAAACAACTAATAGAAACAAAAACTAAAAAGAAACTAAGTTTTGTTCTCAGGTGAAACTTTGAGTCGATAAACAAATGAAGCCGAGACTAACCTTGTATCCACTTCGACACCCTCCTGACAACTAAGGACTCATTATAGGTTTACATGAAAAGTTAACAACCTCATTTGAGAAAGCAGAAAACGAATGAAACGTAAATCTTGCATGACTAGTTACTGAATAATATTTGTAACAAATAATAAGCAGTAGAAATTCACCTTAAACTCAAACATTTGTGATAGAAAACATAATAAGTAGCCTAGCTCAAATGGATGGAACGTTGGACTTTTAAACGAGAGGTCGGAGGTTCGAGCCCTGTCATTGTTCTTTTATATTTTTTTTACAAGAGTATCCCTTTTAAAAAGTAACACATTAGACCCTGGAGTTGTAAAGACCTGCCAATATTTATTTGAAAAGTAAAAATTATCATTCTAAAAAGTATTAATAAAAATTATAATTGTAGACTAAATGAAAAACTTATTTAATCACAATATTTTTTTATAAAAACATACATATAAGACATAAAAACGACATTGTCTAAAATAACAATGTAAATTTTGTTTAACGAATAATAAATAGAATAACTTTAAAAATAAATAACACAAGCATTCTAATCACCAATCATTTACCGGCTTAAATATTTAAAGTAAATATTTAAATTTTGCTTAACGACTGTATTATAAACTTCGTTGTATCGAGGAACAATTACATACACACAAATTATATAAATATATAACGTCATTTTTGAAATTTAAGCAATTGCCACACAAGTAACGACGATACGAATATTTTTCAAAACAATGCCTTTTGAACATTCAAGACTTAAATCATGAACCGTCTAAATTTAAGGTTGCCATATTAATTCAGGTCGCGTGTCTTGAGCCGTTCCTTTCCACACTTGCTATTTCTATATCTGGATCACTGTACTACCGAGGTGCGTTCATAGTCCCACCTTTTTATATGTTTTTCAAATCCCGTGGAGAGATACATGCTCTAAACATGAACACAAGTATTTTCTGTATGCTATCTTGATTTGGTATTGCTTAAGTTACCTATTATTGCCATCAAAAGTCCCTCACATCATGAACCATTAATCACTTGCGAGTGAACGCGAATTTAGTGAATAGATCTATTGGCAGTTGACGCCCCATTTGAGTTGTTGGATAAGCAGCCAAATGAACTATATTTGAATTAAACATGAGGACGACAACCTCCTGCACGAGGGCATTCGTACTAACATTATCCCTATAATGTAGTACTTAACGTCATTATTTAATGATGTCACCAGTTAAAGTTTGTGTGTCATGAGGCTTAAGGCAATATATATTTTCAATACTGCGGTATTGATGTTTTTACTTTAATTGTATTTCTATACAGTTAACTACTTGAAACTTGTGTTCAACTATTATAACTTAAACACTGTGGATTCACTCAACCTTTGTGTTGACTTTTAGCATGTTTATCTCAGGTAATTAATGAAGGCAGATCGGGCACGGAGTTGGCAAAGGACCCCTCTTTATGAACCATGTTTAATAAGATTATCATTCACGTTAAACGTAAACTGTTTTATGTGTGTAACTTTAAATGTGTCGTGGAACTTCTTTTGAAACTTATTATGCTAAGTATTGAATGATAATCAAATTTTTCTAAAAACGTCTCTTTTGGGTCGTTTTCTATCTAATACCCCAATTAAGTCTTCCGGTGCTTGTTGAATTTTTGGGGGTGTTACAGATCCCATTAATATGTGCATTTTTCTTTTTTCTTTTTTTTGAAGGAACATGTGTATTTTTCTAATATTTCAGTTTTATGGTTTTGAACAGGTGACAACAAAGACTACAATTGGCACTACTTAAAACAAATAAAAAGATAGATTTAAACGGCTGATGAGGTTCATTCCTTTTGGGTTGTATGTGTTCTTTCTTTGGGTCTTAATTATGTGCATATATGTTTTATAGTTAGAGTGCATATGTGTTTTATTACTGGTAAAAAAATCAACGAAAGGGGTTTGTATATGTGTTTTATGGCTGGTAAAAATTTAATAAAAAGGGTGTGCATATGTGTTTTAAGGTTGTATAAAACCAAGATAAGAGTTATGCATATATGTTTTAAATTGTGCATATGTGTTTGCTAGTTGTTTATGTTAAAAAAAATAACATGTCAAATGATAATTGATGGTGGCATGTTACTTGACGTTAGGGATGCTGACACATACTTTTATCAATCAAGATGAGTGAGACGATAAAAACATATGTGCAGATTTCATGGTTCTTGAACTCGGCAAGGAATACATGTGCACGCCGAAAAGATGACCCAAATGTTAAATACATTGGATTATGCACATGTGCACGCTTCATATATTGATAATAAAATTGAATACAAATGTAAACATAATGAGCATTGTGATAAAGCTGAATCATATTACCAGAGTAATACAATTTGTAAATTTATAAATTGCATAAATCTATTGTTAAAGTTTTGTTGTTTGTATTTATATTTATGTAATGTTTCTTAAAGATACATGTGCATATACAAAACACCGATGCATAGACGAAAAATACAACTGTCATCATCTAGTTAGTAGTTAACATTCTTTTTTACAAAACACATATGCAAATAATGTATTTTTAAACATGTATAATGCCAAAATAATAATAATAATAATAATAATAATAATAATAATAATAATAATAATAATAATAATAATAATAATAATAATAATAATAATAATAATAATAATAATAATAATAATAATAAAATATAAAATATAAAAAAATGATTTTTATTTAAAAAATTCAAAAAGAAATAAAAAAAAGTAATTTTACCATTATACCCTTTTTAATTGAATAATAAAAATTAATATCCCAAAAAATCTGATTGGTTGATGCTGGTTCTCGCAGTTCTCGAAATTTATTTAGTTCTGAAAAGAACTTCACCCTATATATATATATATACATATTATATATAACAAGATGCGTACGACGGCATTTATTCGCCATGTCCAGTAATGAGGCTGAAATACCATGTCATCAGCATGCCTTCATTATTTTGATTTTAATTTTATTTCATGTGCCATGTCATATTTTTTTAAATTCCATGTCATTAATTAGTTTTCCACGTGTGCAATATTTGTTAATTGTTTTTTTTATATATAAATTTTGGTTTTAAATCATTAATTAAAAATGTCATTGGCAAGATTCGAACCTTTGATCTGTTAGTTTACTGATAAGGATCTTTACTATTGGACCATTTTATTTTTTGAGATATACCATCCTAAACTATATATATAATCTTCAAAGGAATTCTTATATCATGTATTTAAAAAATTTCGTTTATTTTATGGAAGATATCTTTTAAAAGATAATTTCAAAGAAATTCGTATAACATGTTTTAAAAAAATTTCGTTTAATTTATGAAAGATATCTTTTAGAAGATAAGTTTAGAATGTATTTTGTATGTATTTTTTATTTGGAAACTGAATATAATCTTTGCTATACGTCTCTTCATCTTTAACCAAACTTGACAGTATATATAGATCATAACATAGCCATTATTGTCACGTCAAAAATCAAGAAGCCATATTCAGATAAATAAATTACATTATGCAGGCTCAAAGACAATCTGCAAGGCTCAAAAGAGTATCCGAGAAGAAAAACACCGAGTCTCTTTCAGAAGGTTGGTTTGTAACAAATGATGTATTCATTGAGTTGTTATGTTGTTATTTATGCGGTTGAAGAATTTTTCATTTGTGTCGTTGCATAATCGTTTTCTAATTTATTATAGTTGTTGAACCACAAAACAATAATATCATGCAGAAGAAAAACTCTAAAACCCCTTCACAAGGTATTGTTTTGTTATGTACGTTTACATGTGGTGTGCATTAATATTAATAATTTAAACATGCACGTTTATGATTATGTGACAGGGAAGCCTCCACAAAATTTGTCTGCAAATGTCAAAAAATCCATGTTTGAAAGTGATACACCAGGCAGAAGATCTCGCCATGATGTTTCTGATGTTGTTAAACAATCAGCAAGTAGTAACCTTTTTAATGTTTTATTTAGATGGATTATACATGTTGTATATATTTTGGTAATTAATTTATAAATTCTATATCAACACCGAAGAAAAGTTTGGTACAACAATCTACCTTAATTGTAATGTAAAACTCCATATTTGAAAGTGATACACCTGCTATAAGCTATGGAAAAGGTGTTACTAATGTTGTTAACCAGGCAATATCTAAACCACCTACGAAGCGAAGTTTTGGTAAATCTATATGTTTCTAAACTATTTTTCACATATTATAAATGCTTTTATAGCATATTTATTGATTATGTTATGTTAAATCTATATCCATTAAATATCAGGTTCTGATCGATCATTGAAAAGAAAAACTATGAATGAATCAAACTTTGTTGAAGCACATTCCACTAATGAAAATTATGAGCTTGATTCTTCCAGCTTTGAGACTCAGTCAGGTACGAATATTTGTTTTTTAAACCCTAATATTTTATGAATGCATATAATATAACAATTTGTTTAATGTTTCTTGCTAGGGAAAACATCTTCAGAAGTTGAATCTAAAAGGCTGGCCTACACTAGAAATCAACTAAAAGATCCTAGATATCAATCAAAATTTGGATATCAGACAACATTTTCGGCTATACATTCAAACGGAGTCCATAAAACTGTGATCAATACATCATCTTATGGAAGTTTTTCAACAGGTTTTGTATTCAGTTTAAGAATAATATATATTTTGATTCTATTAATTTATATAAACTACATTGTCATAATATCTTTGTGTAATTGTAGGAGGTAATTCTCATCAAAAGAAAAACAATGGAAAGAGTATGTCCAATGTTAAAAGTTCTACACCAGGTTATTTAAAATGTTTAATTCATTATACATTATGATTTAATAGAGTACAAAAAAAATATATATATGTTTTTGAATTTTGACATTTAGTAGTGAGAGAGCGAACAATTGCTCTCATAAAAGATATCAGTCCGATGAATTTAAACATGGCGATTAAAGGAAGGTGCATCTCCGTATGGCATTCACACAAGCTTAACGAAGAACAAGATCCTTACAGTCTTATTTTGTTTCCAAGATGAAGAGGTAACTTAAATTAAATCAGTGATTATTTATATCTATGTCTATTTATTTTACATCATTAATGTTTGAATTTTGTAAATAGTCAAACCGTATTCAGATTTACATCAAGAAAGAGTTTACGTTTAAATTTGAACCTCTTTTACAAGAGGGTCAATGTTACATAATCTCTAATTTTGGAGTGGCAGAGAATGCTGGAAAGTTACCTTTGTTACCAAACCATTGGAAAATATCTTTTTATAAAGGAACCGACGTTACTCATGTTGATCCTATCGATGACAACTTTGTTGGGTTCATTAATGAGCCATTCTCGCCTATTCTTGATACAAAAAATGAGTACCACGACCATGATTGTGTTGGTACGTGTTTTTATAAAAAGTATATGCAACATTTGACATTATTGAAAAATTTATTTGCATAGTTTTAATAACAGATTTTTTTTAGATATCGTTGGTATAGTTGTAGCTATTGGAAAAATAGTGACTGTGACCAGTGCTGGCGATCCTAAGATACGTAGGTCAATTGTTGTTGAAGACTCCGAGTAAGTAGACTTTATACATTCTAGTTTAATTAAAATAATGTATACAGAATAATATTCAAACGTAATGATGCATTGATTATACACTATGCTCAAAAGATCTTTAAGACTTGATTGTACATTTTGGGACAATTGGGCGTTAATGTGGAATGAATACGACAACAAGCGTGATGAGATTGGTCATATAGATATTCTCTTGATGTTGGCAAAAGTGAGATATTGGGATAGTAAGTTATACGGATGTGTATTAAAATTTGGGTCGCAAGAGTAAGATTTTTAACTTATATTATTAATTGTTTAAATTGTCTTTCTTTGTTGTACAAAACAGACAAGTTGTCCATACATAACGCTTTATTTGGCACAATGATATATTATAAATAGAGATGATTAATCGGCCTTGTAGGGCATTTTCTGCAACACTAAAAAGTGTAATTATATAATAATTACCCAATAGGGTAACCGTTTTCCCTCCTTTTTTCCACACCATTAAAGTTCATCTTAAAGCTTCATTTCTACTCGAATTCTTAGCGAATTTTAATTCTGAAACCATCAATCGATTCAGCTCATCACTACGCACACAATGATGCTTGGGTTAGATTTTCATTAAGTTTTAAGAAAATCCCTGATTTTGATGATTTTAATGTCAATCGATAATTTTCTGACTTAATTTTCAATTCTAATCCATTCAAATGAATTAGAATTCCATTCCGCATAGTTATAACGGTTGATTTTACTATTTCATTTAAGTAGCCTAAATTCAGTACTGGAACAATGTCTAAACGTAAATCATCCAAACATAAAATAAGAATACCAACTAGGTTTGAGGAATGTGTATGTGATTTAGGCATAAATAAGAATAAGAGTAATAAGAAGGATAATGAAGTGATTGGGGAAAATCTTGTTGATTGATGTAATAGTGGAAAAAAGGATGATGAAAGGGACATGGTTGTGGATAAGGACACTGGTATAGAGGAAAGGGTGAAGGAAAATACAGAGAATAGTCTGGATGCTTTGGAGGAGGGAAGAGATGAGGATAGTGGCTTAGTTGGGAATACTGCAGTTAGTGATAGTGCTGTGAAACAACATGAGTGTGGTGATCAGCCTGAGAAACTACCAGAAAGCACTGTAAGTCATTCAACTTCACGAGTTAATGTACAACCTAGTAGCACAAATACTAGGGTTGTTGGAAGTATTGATAATCGTATTAATGGTACTAGTTATGCTAATATGACTAAAAGTAACTTGGAATGTTTGAGTAACAAACTAAGTCATATACCTACTAGTATTAATGAAGATGGTTCAGAGTTGGTCATTTTTTATGAGGAATGATTATGAAAGGTAGCAAAAGGTGGGAGTTAACAGCTTGTAGATATTTTGTGGGGTATAATATGTGTGCATAAGAGCTTAACTATCACTTGTTCATAATGTGGGGTAAACATGGGCAAAAATGTATTCTAAACTTAGGAAATGGTACTTTTGTATTCAAATTTAATAGTGAGATTGGATTGCAAACTGTTGTGGAGAATGGATTTTGGATGGTAAAAAATAAACCAATAGTGGTGCAGAGATGGGATATTAGTGTGGATGTCAATAAAACTGAACTTGATGTGTTACCAGTTTGGATCAAAATGCTACACATACCTTTAGAAGCCTGGAGTGCTAAAGGTATAAGTGCTAATAAGGATTTAAAACATACCTTTTTAAGGGGTCATTTAGTCCAAAAGTCATATGTATTTGATCATATATTGCCATAAATCGTTTCTTTTTGCATTTTAGGTAATTTGGATGCAAAAGAAGAAAACCAACATGTTTTGGGCTAAAATCGACAAGAAAGTGAAGAAAATGACAAAGTCGTGAATATGTCTGGGAAAGGGCTCCAGACGGCATCACACTTTACACGTGACGCCGTCACTTGCAAATTGGAGATGAAGATTTATACAAATTTTACAAGCGCGGCTCATAACTTTCGAAGACTTTATAACTAGACGGCGTCACTTGTATTTGAAGACCAAGATCTAAAGTAAAATTTACACATGACGACCCAGAACTTTTAAAGGCTGACGGCATCAAGACCCTCATGACGGCGTCAGAAGGCACTAGCGACAACGTCACAACGGCGATTTTGCAAAGACAAAACCCTAATGACGGCGGCCTGACGGCGTCACAACCCATAACGTGACGCTGTCACACTTGTGAAACTATATTTACTTTCACATGTTTTTCATAATTTGTGTAACACTTTGGAGAGGCAAACCCTGGACGTTTTTTCAGCTTTTGTAAGGCTTTTACAGCCCTTAAAACTCATGTTTCATTAAAGTTAAGCTATTCATCTTTAATCATTCAATATGTCTATGTGTTGTTTGATTATATGTTTTTCTTGTCTTCACTTTAACATGCTAGGCTATATTTATTAGTGTTTACTCAGATTTAATGAAACCTAGTTATTAATTATTGATTGTCGTCTCTTGTTTGATTGGTTGTTTGCGTTGGAGGTAGGAAAACTAGCTATAATCTTACAAGTGTTAGCTTGAACGTCCGACTTAACGCCTTTACACCCTAAAGTGCACTAGTGGTTATTTTCGTAATATTTATTGCGTAAGTTGCGGCTTGTAGATAGTAGGAGATCCTAAGGAGATGACTTAATTGTCACTTATAGATCTAGGGTTTTCTATAAGAGCACCATTTGCTTCCTCTCCTCATATAGACCATTTAATAGAAAATGAAACATATTATATGTGTGGCCCCACCACTATCTCCCCATTAAGACTCATTAACATAAAAAAGAAACACCCTTTAAGACAACATAGGAATACAATGGGCCAATTAAACAAGAACGTGACAGTTCGACTAATCAATATGAGATAACTAGGGAGTAAAGAAATCTAAGTAAACACATTTTCCTATCATAAGAGTTACCACCAGTTTTACTTTTCTGCATATTAGTTTAATTAGTTTTAATTAATTAGTAGTTAAACGCCCACAATCCAAACACCATGATTTTAATTGCTTTTAGCATTTTATAAAAAATTGTAAAAATACAAAAAGAATCATCCCTCACCTTTAGACCTATATCGACATACACTTCGGCCTTCACAACATTATTCCCCTAAAGAACGATCAATCCCTCCTGTCTTGCCTATACCACACTATAACAGTTAGGTATATTGCATAGGAGGATTGTAAATTTCTTGAGGTTTACAATAATCTGCATCAAGTGCCCTAGCAAGCAGATTGGGAAAGCCCATAACTATGGATGCTATGACAAGCAAGATGTGTAACCAAGGTGTTGGTATACTAGGCTATGCAAGGGTTCTAGTTGAAGTAGATGCAAAGAAAGGATTGCAGGAGTCTATTGAAATTCAGTATTGTGACAAAAATAATAATAAGAATGCTGTCAAAACTGTCAAGGTGGAGATGATTGGAGGCCTCCAATTTATGACAAGTGCTAAGTCTTTGGTCATAGTATTATGAGATGTGGATTAAATAATGTGAATGAAGGGGAAAAGGTGGATAATAATAATGAGGTGTCAAAGATAGAAAGATTAATAATGCAGTAAAAAAACAACAAAATAGGGATGTGACTCAGTGTAATGTGCAGATGCAGGGTGGTCAAAAGGGTGTGACAACTAAATATGCATATAAACCAAAGATTGGGATAAATGTTAGCAATAAAAATACTATGAAAAAAGAGAACACTACAAAAAAAAGCAATGAAAAAGAGGGAAAAAATGAAATGCTGAGGGAAGGTCAGCCTAATATTAATGGAATACTCCATATCCGTCTTAAAAAAAGTTTCCACAAACAAAAAATGAATAAATTATGATTTGTGTAATCAATGCTAGTTTTGATCGATAAAAAATCATTTTTACCCCCATAATTAATGTGGAAATAAAAAATGAGTAATCAATGCAAGTTTTGATTAGAATAGTAAAGTAGGAAAATCAGTCATAATTACTGTCCATATTTAAAAACTGTACACTTATTTTGGGACAAACATAAATAGTAAGATGAACATTTTTTTGGAACGGAAAGAGTAACTCATGAGGTAGCTTTAACTTCAAAAGAAACAGAGGGTGGTAAGTCTGGGGATGGGAAAAGGGAATGGAAGACCAATAAAGAAACTATGGAAAGTGTGAGAACTAGCAACAAATTTGCTATTTTGCAAGAAGAATATAATGTTGAATTTTCTGCCATTCCTATTTCATAAAACCAAAGGCTTGGGAAGGAAGTGCCTTTTATAATTTTACATTGGCAAAAGGAGTTAGAACTTGTTGGAAAGCTTGTAAACAATAAGAGGATACCTACTATTGAAGAAACAAAGCTTTGGCCAAGAAGAATGTTTGAGAACTACTAGATCGATAGGAAGCCAAGTGGAACAATGAGTTTCCCATATTAAGAAGGTGGACATGATATAATAAATGGAATTACAAAATGAATGGTGGAATGAATTGGTGAATTGGTCACTGATGTTTGTTTTCTTGTATTGATGTTTGTATGGTGTTCTTTGTTTAGTATGTTGTTTGTTTTGTGTTAGCCTCACATTCAGGTGTTGTGGTATGTTACTAGCTAGGATTTGGATGCTTATCATTTATTTTTTTTGAGCTAATATATTTTTCACAGTTACACAAAAAAATAATAATTACCCAACGGATCTAGGTGGGTCTAATGGGTCATTTTTTTGTTATTTTGTTTTTTGGGGCAATTTCATTCATATTCTTACAAATTTCAAAAATTTCATAAATATCCTTTTGATGCATTAAATGCATTGTACTTTATGCATAAAAAACTAGTAAAAAAGATATATATGAAATTTTTGAAATTTTCAAGGATATACATGAAATTTTCCTTTTATTTTTTTAACTTTTTTTTTCACTTTTTTCGTCTTTTACTAAAAAAACAATGTCTTGTCGACCAGACCAAAACCACCTAGACTCGGACCCGACCCATCTAGACCCGAACCCATTTAGATAATGTTTCTTAAAAGACCATCTAAACCAGACTCGTCTAACCCAAACCCAAACCCGACCCAACCCACCTATTTTGCCACTCCCCACTTGATAAATAAGTTAGATTAAAATCTACTATAAAAATTATTTTTAGAAATATCATTATAATAAGCAGAATTCCATTTCCAAAGACCCGCTCAAAGGAAAAAGTTGAAAAGCAATTCCCTCTCAAAAGAAAAAGCAAAACCCCCCCAAAATGACGGATGATGACGGCAAGGCCGCAATGGACCTTATTCACGATGTCGGAAAACAACTCGCCGCTAAACAAAAATGCCCCAACAAAGATTTCTTAGTCAAGCTGCTCAAAGTAAATATACTTCATTTTTTTTATATATATTTTTTACTGTTTTATTTATTTTTATGTTGTTGTATGAGTTTATTTACTATGAAATGTGGGTTTATTGAAAGTAGATATTGTGTTTTATTATTTAGGGTTTAGTTGCTTTAAGATTAATTTGTTGGTATAAAAATAAATGAAAGGGTTTCATGTTAGAGTATGTTTGGCAAATAGGGTTTAAGAGCGGTTCGCGTTATGAATTGAAAAGCTCCTTAGGCAACTGAGTTGCGTTTAGTTGGTGAGAAATGGGGCATTTTTTTGAAACGAGCTATTTACACCTCTCAACTTTTTTCATCGCACTTTTTTTTTTACAAAACCCTTCATATTTTATTTTTTCTAAAAAATATCATCTGAACACATTTTCTAAATTTTCAACACTTTTAACCTTTTTAGGGATAAAACCCCCTTCGTTTTTCTAAAATTTTAAGGGGTAAAAGCTACTTCAAGAAGCGTTTAGCGTTTATAATTACAAATATAGCTACGTTATTGTAAACTTTTAGAAAAGCAAACAATATTGCTAACTCCTAGTGCTAGTTTTGCTAAACATACCCAGTGTAGTTGAATAACAAAGTATGGTGTATATGATGATGAAAAATGTGACTTTAGGTTGCATTTGGTGCAAAAGGTGTTATCTGATTAGTTAACTAAAGGGCTTATCTCAGTATTGCGTTTAAAACGCAGATAAGTGGTTTGGATGAAAAAAATATAATTTGTTTAGATTATTGTGTCCATCTTATTCTTTTTGTTTGTCCCCAATAATTGTTCACGTTCAGTAAATAAGAGTAATAGTAAACTGGTTTTCCTATTTTACTCTTAAATACTTTCCATATCATAAATTGTAAAAGATTTGTTTGTGGACAGTTAAAGTGGACGAAGGTATTAGCAGATAAACAATTTTGAATGATCAATCCCAAACACCCTGTGATCATATATTTATATTGTTTTCAGTTAGGGGTTTGTTTGATTCTTGCGGGTAGGGGTTATTAATTGGTGTTTACACTTACTTGACAGCCTTATCTAATGCTTGTTGGCTTTATTGATTCATTATGGTCCAATTAATGAGGTTGTCAGCTTTAGCTCGAATAAGGATGACTCACGGGAAGGTGAAATGCAAGAAGGGTATACCACCTAGGCTGTAAAGCTAATGGGTCAAAAACTCAAACTGGTATTAGATGTGTGATAACTGATCAACAACATATCAAACTTTTTGTTTATGTGATAAAAAGATGGTAAACGTTTAGCTAGAGTGTTGGGATTGGTTAAAGAGCAAATGCGCAAATGTTGCTGGCTTAGACATACTTATGGACATCTGTATGAAAATAGGGCAATTGGCTGGTTTGTGGTTGGACATTGTACTTGTTTAATGTGAAGGCAGGGTAGGGTTTCTTTGTTCTAAAATGCTTATATGCGGTCTGCATTAGGTGATTGGAGGACACGTGTGACTAAGACTTAAGTTTGCTGTCGTTTGAAGGGTAATTGCTAGTAACAAATTAAAATGAGGATTCTGTTAAGAATATTCCTTTTGTTGAATGAATTTGCTACCACATTAACAAATTTGGCTGGAATTAGTCAACATGTTAATGTTCTTAATATAGACACTCTTGTATGTTGACGTTACTTGTAGATAGGTACATTATGATTTATGATCATCAAATCAAAAAAATTGGGATGTTTGGTGGTTGGTATAGACTTATTAAACAAGACGTTCTTTTATAGCTTATACGTTCTACATGTGATGATGTGTAGCCTTGTTATTATCTCTAGTTAATAATGTGTTTTTTTTTTTTTTTTCTTTTTTTTCTTTTTCTTTTTTTTTTTTTTTTTTAAATTGTGTGATAATTTTTTTTATACGTATCCTGGCTTTTGGCAGCAAGCTGCAAGTGCGTTACCGAAGTTAAAAAAACAATCAGAATCGCTAAAGCCCACCGTTAAGCCGTTAAGTGATTCTATTCTGAAGCATGGCTTGCTGAAGCAAAAGGACAAAGATGTGAGACTTTTGGTTGCCATCTGTGTATGTGAAATACTTCGGATCCTTGCTCCAGAACCTGGTTTCAGTGATGAAGATTTCAGGGTAAATACTAAATAGTTTTACTTGAGTATAATATCAATGCTTTATTTACACGGCTAATGTCTAAAGCACATATATATCTTAGGACATCTTTCAACTTTTATTGGGTATGTTTGCGGAGCTTGCTGATACCAAGAGTCCGTATTATTCAAGGAGGGTAGAGCTATTGGAGACTATCGCAAAATATAATTTCTGTGTGCGAATGCTCGATATAAGAGGTGAAGATTTAGTTCTGAAGATGTTCAATATATTTTTCAGTGTTATAAGGTATGTTGCTTATGCTTGTTCTTTTCTAGTGTTACACATTTAGACTATTTATTTGCTTCTCCACACAAAGAAACATTAAAAAAAAACATAGAATATTTATATGCATTATTTACTGTTTACAGTGATCTATGTATTGTTTTGCAGGAAAGAGCATTCTTCAAGTGTATTTGGCGCAATGTCATCGATAATGTCGGGAATTTTTCAGGAGAAAGTTTCTCAAGCACTTCTAGAAGTGGTTTTGCGTAGTCTTTTAAAGGACAGCAAGGTTTTCTACCATCTTAGTATCTTACTTAAATACTCTTTATTCACCATCATGCTTGTCAACTTAAATGGTATCCCACTCATTTGCAACTGGTCCAAATCCCATTCCCTTGTTATCATATAATTAACCGGATCTAGTGATACAATTAGTAAACATGATGTTTTTGCATCCTTAATTGGTTATTTACTTTGAAACAATTTTAGGTACCTCTTGTTCACATGCACACTTAAAGAGAATCCTCATATCTTTGGATATATTGTAAGATAGGATCCCATTAAATGAAGATTCATATAAACTATGTGTTGGGTGCAAACCCAACTACATTGAAAAGAAAAATAACTAATTGGCTGCATATAAGCTTGATGAGTTACTCGTATTGCCAATTGGTTATAGAGTGGAACTCCATGTGGGATAGGTAGCAATCCTAACACTATATTATGAGAGTACAACTGTACAAATACATATCTCAACTCTTAACCATAAGTCAGAGCATAGATGTTAAACATCTTAATCCAGAGTAGTGCGTGCTTACTAGAATAGTAGTAGTTATTTGCTCTTAATTTTCACTTATTATTTATGATGGCAAGACTCATTCTTGTTTTTTCATGTTTTCTCTAAGTATTCACAACTCTTTTTCAGGATGCATCTCCCGCTTCTTTTCAGCTTGCTGTTTCTGTTATCGACCATTGCAGTCAGACACTCCAACCATTAGTTTGTCGTTTTCTCAACCGTTGTATCTTGGACCGAGACAGTGTAAACAGTGAACTCAAAGAATCATATCATGATATTATATACGAAATCTTCCAATGTGCTCCACAGATGCTTATTGCTGTTGTACCAAACTTAACTCAGGAGCTATTGGTCCGTCTTTCTCTTTTCGCAAGTTCACTGTTTTGTACAGTATATTTGTTAAACAGTATATACAGTTATTGAGTCTGAGTTAATCAACTTATTAAGCTAAAAATTCAGAACAACAATTTCTTTGGAATTCTTATTTGAGTTTACTTTCTGCAACTTACAGACTGATCAGGTTGATGTTCGGATAACAGCTATAAAGTTTGTTGGAAAACTTTTCTCAATTCCAGGACATCATGTTGCTCAAGAGTATCATCATCTCTTCATAGAATTTCTAAATAGATTCACTGATAAATCTGCTTCTGTTAGACTTAACGCCGTAGTATGTGCTAGATCTTTCTACTTAACCAATCCATTAGGGGAAGAATCCACTGCTGTTCTGAGTAAGTCCATGTCATATCATCATCTGATTCATTTCTCACATTTAATGTTATTTTTTTATTCAATTAATGTTATGAGTGAGCAGGTGAACTTGAAGGCCGATTATTAGACTTTGATGATAAAGTGAGAATACAAGCGGTAGCAGTTATGTGTGATCTTGCAAAGTCTAGTATTAGACCTTTGCCATCCGAATTGATAACTCAAGCCGCTAAAAGATTACGTGATAAAAAGGTGTCATTTTTTTCACACAAGTATTTCAGTCAAATTATATTTATTGCATAAAAATATAAGTATCATTAGTTTTGTTTTAGTCATTATACTTGTATATTTGTACTTAGTTCTGAGTAGTAAGATGTCCGCGTCTCCTGTTTGGATCATTTTGTAATTCGTATGCTTTACATTTTTATGTGGTAGTTGAAAATGAATTGCACACTATTTTAACATATAATTAAAAAGTTATACGCTGATTTTTTTTATATACAAACGTTGTCATTTCTGAAAGCCTGTTTGTAAGAGTTCTTTGGATACATAATGACTTAAGGGGGACACAGAACCAATCTTTTTATGGCTCATATGTACAAAAGAGAGTACAATGACTACAACGAGACAAAGAAAACAGTTTATTGATATATGATATAATGCAAAAAAACCGTTCAATTAATAGTTAGGCTGTCTAACAACTTAGTATCGTTTTGTTTTTCACTGTGAAGGTATCTGTTAGAAAGAAAGCTTTGCAAATGTTACGTGATGTGTATCATCATTATTGCATTAGATGTTCTGAAGGTATCATCCAATTGAGTGTTGACTTTGAACAAATACCTTGTGGTATTCTGATGCTTTGCTATGATAAAGACACGGATTTCGGGTATGATAATTGACACATCATTGTTTGTCATTACAACTTTAACATTTCATTTTGTACAGATGTATGTAACTTTCTATAATATGTTGTTCCCCAGGCCTCAGAACATCGAGGATGTGCTCGAAAAAGATTTGTTTCCTGTTTCGCTTTCGGTCGAGGAGAGGATTAGGCATTGGCTTTTCTTGTTTTCAAATTCGGTACGGGACCACAAAAATGGGTTTTTTAGCTCTGCTCATGAGAAGGCGTTAACTGCTGTTGTGTCTCAAAAGAAAAGGTGATTATGTTATATAACCTGATGTGTTGATCTTAATAGGGGTGTGCCTTAGGTTGGAACCGTACCAAAACCCGAAACTGAAAAATCTAACAAAAAAAGAACCGATTTCAATCGTGTTGATACACAAACCAGACTGAACTGAATACATACTTGTTTTTATTTTAGTTAAACAAAAAAACAGAACTAGAGCAACTTTATATTTTGATTATATAAAAAGCGGTTTGGTTCCGGTTCTGAACTGGACAGAACCGAACATAGCTTGTTTTGGTATTGGTTCATTAGTTTTTGCCGGTTGGGCCGAGTTTTGTAATGTATACTTAACTGGCTGGGACAAATTTTTTACAAGCTTAGTTTTGTTACAGGTTGCAAAACGAGATGCAGAGTTACCTGGATCTTCGTACAGATGAAAAGGTTTAGAATGTTAATCATCTGTTTATTTTCTTCTGTTATTGTGATCATATAGAAACTCTATTCATGAACCCTTGCATCTCTAATATGGAAGTCCTTAATTTTGTTGGATGGAGCGTGATTTGCTAACACTGTATCTTGTGTGTTCTATATGATCTATGGTGCAGCAGAATGTCTCTGAGAAAGGGGAAGAAAGAATTAAAAAAATGTTTGCAAAAATGTCAACGTGCTTCCCTAAATCTATAAAAGCAGAAGAGTGTTTTCATAGGCTACATTTGGTGAAAGATGCTGATCTTTTTAACAAATTGAAAGAGATTTTGGCTGAAGTAAAGCTTGAAAAGTCACAGATCATCAGAGTAAGTTCTTTGCTTCCCCCCAGGCCCCAACCATAATCTCTGCTAAATATTGCTTTGGCTTTTATACAAAATGCTCTCTTTTACAAATATTAGCAGTAGGCTTTTTAGTTGTTTTTATTAATAGCTTTGGCTATTTGGAAAAATACCTCTACTTTTTATTATTGGTATCAATCTGCTCTAAAAGTGTAATCATACTTCATTTTTTTTATAATATCTTTGCTGAAATTTCTTTATTTGAAGGATAATTTTCTCAAGAAGGTTAAGGACACATATACGGATTTCGAGTTTCTACAATCACTCGTGAAAAGATGTTCATTTAATATATTTAGCTCTGATCACGTGAGCTGTATATTTGATCATCTTTTGGACGACAATTTTGGACAGGCAAATTCAAAGAACGCTTGTGTGACACTTCTTATGGTACTGCTTCTTAAACTGGTAGTTAATACATTTGATTCATTTACTACTACTTTGTAATTTATGCTAATCAAACAGTATGTCTTTATATTCAGATTATTGTTAATGCTTTCCCACTACTTCTGAAAGGCTCTGAAGAACAATTCTGCACATTGTTATTACAAAAAGGAACCCCTTTCTGTAATGAACTGCTTCAAATGTTAGTCAAAGCTGGACCTCATATATCCGTTGACCTCAGGTAATCCACTTTTAATCAATGCACGTTTTATGTATGTTTTGTGTAACTTGGTATTAATCTTTTTTATTTTTTCTGTGTAGTGTTATCTACCCTTTCTTGGAGAATATTTGCCTGAATGGAACCCGTACTCAGGCGAAACTTGCAATTTCTGCAATCAATGAATTAGTAGTTACTTCTAAGCAGTTTGTTTACACACACCTGTGCAAGGTTTGGTTATATTGGTCTTTTCACTAGTTAACTGCTTAAAAAAAATACTCTTCAAAGAGTAAAAAAAAAACCTAATTTGGCACTGTTGGTTATGTTTCTAGACACTTGTAGATGCACTTGAAAGTGGGAAGAACACCCCTACGGTTTTGCAGTCTTTGGGTTGCATGGCTCAGCATTCTGTTTCTGCATTTGAGTCCCATGCTGAAGAGATCACTCGGTATATTGTTGACAATATCTTTCTGGTAAACGAGGTAATCTTCAACTTGTCCTCTCTAGCTATTTTTAATTTATAAGTATACTATAAGTTTCACACCCAACTTTTTTTTAGGTTGATGTAGTTTCATCCAGCTCTGAATGCTCTAGTTCATGCAAATTGAAGGTGCACACTGTTTTTTATATTTCATTTGCTGCTTCAAGTTCTGTATAATATATAGAAATATGGATAAATGGTATTTTACTATGTTATAGCAATTATTTCATTTGATCTTCTGGTAAAGCCCATTTTTTAAAGGCGTACCTATGCAAACTTATGATTGGAATGTTGGTCCTCTTACAGATTTGTGGGCTTAAAACACTTGTCAAAAGCTTTTTGCCACATCAGCGTACAGGTGTCACTCGTGAAATTGATGAAGTACTTGATATAATATCACAGATGCTTGAAAGGGGTGATATATCTGAAGGCACACTCTCCGGGTATGAATTTTTATGGAAGAGCTTATTTTATTGAAATGTATTTGCATGTCAAAAACATAAAATTCTATGATATACGGAATTTATGACAAATTATGACTAATCTATAATTTCGTGCAATACAGGGAAATTGACAAGGATCATCTCAGATTATCTGCAGCAACTTCTGTTCTCAAGCTTTCCCAAATATGGGATCCACATATTCCACCAGACATGTACCACAAAACAGTGTTGATGGCCAAGGTGTGCATTTTTATACGTTTATCAGAAAAAATGCTATTTACTCTAGTGTTAAAGTGGCATTTATCTATGTCAGGACAATTCTTCTCTGGTACGAAGATCGTTTCTCATGAAAACATTTAAGCTTTTGAGGAATAATGTTCTTCATTGTAAATATCTATGCGCTTTTGCATTGGATGGTTCTGATCCATTAGAAGATTCACAAAGAGATGAAGTATGTCCAATAACTTGGTTAAATTATGTTAACGATTATCATATTTAACTATTCTAATACTCTTCTTTTCTTAGTCCCTCAATTATATGGCAGAAATTATAAGGAACCGTTACATAGAGGAGAAAGCATCCCGAACCTCATCATCAAAGCGAGATGCAACAGATAATCCAGTTTCTTCAGTGATGTTTTTAATCCACATTCTTGCCCATGATACTGACTTTCCCGCCGATTCTGAAAATGAAGATACAATCAGTTCATTTTCCAGGTAACTTAGCAGTTTGAATAAACTCTAGTTTGATAATGGTGGCCAACTGAACAATCTGCCTTATCCATTTGTTAAGCTGGTTGAAGATACCCGTTTTGTCTTTTTCTGACCACCCTTGCTGTTTTGCAGGCCACTTATTTTCACCATGCAGGCACTACTCAACCCTATATATGTAGATGGTGATATGAATCGAGTCCAAGCAGTTGTTTCTGAATTGCATAGTATTTTCAATGCTATTAAGAGGGCTGAAGATGCACATGATGTTCAGATGACCTCTGTAAGTTTTGTATTTTCTGTTGCATTATTTGCTGAACTCATTACTATCAGATTCATGAATCATGTACCTTGCAGAGGCTACATGTTCTAGCTGACTTTGGAGCCAAGAATTTGGTTGAAACAAAAAGCAGTGACATATCCGCATCACACGGTCCAACTAAAATCTTACTTCCGTCATCGCTATATAGGAAACGTGAGCCCGAGCAAGAGGCAAGTAACTAATTATCTCCAATATTTTTATTGGTGCATTCTTTTAGTATTTTTGACAATCTTTTCTGTGTTTCAGCCTGTTAAAAAGCATACTAAGAAGGGTGTCCGGAAGAGCTTAGAGGATGTTTTAGACACTGATGGTCACGTGCCCAAAAGATGCAAGAGTTTGAATTCACATAAAGGAAAACCGCACGAAACTCCAAAGCAAATTATATCTGCTGAAAATGAGAATCAGGATTTTATATCTCCTGAATCAATTACATGTCATGGTGGGTTTTATCGAGAATGAGTATTAAATTACATAACACATATTTTTGATTCTGAAGGTTAATTTGTTTTTGTTTGTGTTGTGTAGCAGATAATGCTCAACTATTTCAGATGGAGGATTCTTCATGTGGCGACTGATTATGAGATGCAACAGTCACTGTCTAAAGGTATGTTCTTGATTGGTATGTTAAATACTATAGTAGACTTTTGTTAAACCATGTCTGCATTGTTTGACCTCATATTATTTTCTGATACAGTTCAGGTTTACAACATGAGATAGGGATCTTACAAAAGAATATGGCCAACTTTAGATTCTGTTTCTACCTTCTGCTCGAGTTTTGTATATAAGCTAACAATGTATTCAGAAAGATGTAGTGCAGCTTACAGACCATCATGACTATATACCCCAGATGGCTTTGCACGTCGAAGTAAGAGTTATGTATCTATACTGGAATTGATGTTCAAATATATCATATTACTTGCTAGATCCTTAACGTGTGCAAAAAGTCCAAACTCCAAACATGATGCATGTAGGTGTGGGGGTTCTCTATGTTAGCGTTTAAAAATTAGTGTACGTGAATATATTAACCACTGTCGAGACTATGATGCTTCAGTCTGAAATTGTGGTTGTCAGACATTAGTTAAAACCGATGAAATTCTGTTTTAAGAATATGCTCAGAGCTATTGGGCATGTTCGAGCATAGGAGTATAATACAATTTTTTAACTTTGGAGCAATCTTACACGAATTACTTACGCACAATGAACCAAATAGCAATGAGATATCAAACCCTGATCAAGATTATTGTTCTAATCTAATCTCGGGTAATAAAGAACACATTCTGAAACTGTCTCATCTTGCTAAAGATTGTTCGTTGCTGTTAGTTTACACTGGACATGAAACCTGTTTGCAAAAAGCTACAAGAAACTGATTCATGAAGACAAGCGTTCCCATATAATATGGTTACATTTGTAGCATATGTTTTGTTCTTTAGTGAATAAATAGTACTCCTTTTAATGTTTATTTATATTTATATTACACATTTGCTGAAAACTTAAAAAACTTACAGTACAAACTAAGTAAAATTATATTACTAAAACATACATTTACCAGGAAGTGTTAGTCCAAAACACTGTAGCAAAAGCTACAGTAATTTATACTCACATCGCCACAGTAGAATGTACAGTAGATAACGGTCGTTAAGTATTTAACGGCCGTTAAGTACTAACGACAGTTAACTTTGATTTTTTTTTAAATTCCGCCTGCAATTGGTCCTTCGTCTTACAGTTTCGTTACAAATTTAGTCCTTATGTTCGTTGCAAATTTAGTCCTTATAACTAACGGTCGTTAGGTGCACTAACTACTTTGGCAAAACACCCCGCGGCAACGCGCGGGTGATCCACCTCGTATATACTAAAAGGCAAGAGGTGTTACTCTAGCAAACACTGTAGCTGCTACAGTTGACTCTACAGTTTTTTTTTTTTTTTTTTTGGTACAGTATTAACGGTTGTTAACTAACGATCGTTATCTTTAACATTTAAATAAAAATTGTACGCACTTTGTCCTTCATCTCAGCGGTTCACTGCAAATTTAGTCCTCACATAATTTACATAAATGGTCCTTCATGTTATACATCAATTGCAAAGTCAGTCCTAGGTAACTAACTTCACGTTAAGTAGCTAACGGCAACAAAAGAATTCCGCAGCAACGCGCGGGTACCACCACTCGTTGTAAGACTAAAATAGTATATAAATGACAATGCTATATATATATTAAATATTTATATATATTAATTACAGTTTAAGCGATTAATGATCTTCACTCTCACTTAAAGCAACACCCATATAAACATAAAAAAAAATTACACATAAATTACGGTTATTAATTTATTATACAACATCGCAGCTATGCGCGGGTAACGTCTAGCTCGGTTGAACACGTACACTTATTCTTTGGCAAAACACACAGTTTATGAATACAAGAATCACACTCCAACATACTTGAATTCAGGATCTTGTTTAGAAAGAAGTTAAGGTTTGAGTATAACGATGAGCTTGTGAGAATCCGATACTTCCATAGGAAATGTTGGTCGGATCAAGTATCTGCTTGAAACTCTTGTCAGCAATATTGTACCTTATGATCTTACCAGGAATCCGCACCACCATGAATGCATCTTCTTCTTTTTCACCTCTAACCACATCAAACACGTCGAATTCATAATAATGGCGGCTCGAGGGATGTTGGTTGCTATGGATCATCTCCGGGTAAGCAACTGGAAGCTCATCAAGCTCTACTTGGTACTTGATAAACCACCCTGAATGATCACTTGACATTTCATAGACATTCAGGTGCAAATAGCTTTCATGATTGACAGTCCCCACCATATGCAAATGCTCTCGTGACTCACCAAAATATAAAAGTGAGTCCAACCTCTCTGGCGATCGCAACTTATGCACCTGTTCTACATCGAGTCTAAAGTACAGCAGCTCAAAACGTGATGTAGCCCAATGAACTGCTCCATTCCAATAAACTCCACTGTGAAAAGACGTAAAATAAGGCACTGAGAAAGATTCTTTTGAAATCTTCCAATCTCCTGTATATGAAGAGTAGATCTGAATCTGAAACAGCTCCTCGTCAGGGTTAGCGCGACGAATACAAACAACTCTGTAATGACCACAACCTGCGTTATGAGATGCCAGGCCCATAAAACGGATAGTTTTACGAACATCCATGCCACCAGGGACAGATGGAATGATGGCAAATTGTTTGGTTGTGGGATTAAACACGTAGTATTTACGAGCACGTTCGTGTCCTCGATTACTACAACAAAATAGTAATCCATTACATGATTGCAAAATGCTAAGACCATTGAGATCAGGATAGAAATCAAGACTGCGAAAAGGAGGAGGGCTTTTGTTTTCAACATCAAAAGGAATATACATATTGCGAGCAAACAAACCAGGTGACCTCAGAACTTTGTCATAAAGGAGAGTAAAATGACGTTGAGTCAAAAGTGATTGCCAGTGTTTAGATACAGATTTGAATCGAAGGACAGAAGTGACAGGGAGCCTGCGAAGGATCTCGGTTAAAAGATCATCGTTTGAACCCACCAAAGCTCCAGATTGAGTCGATAGAGCATCTAAATCTGCGATGGAAGCCTGTGAGAAGCAGATTTTACGGATGTTTTGGATTTTTCTGATTTTGGCTCTGGTGTTCACCATTTTCGGATGTGGATTGTCTGTTGGAGAAAAGGTGTACATAAGGTGTGTTTTCAAAGTGAAAGATTGCAATGGTAGCTGATGAAAACAAGATTGCTATGGAAGTTTTGACCAAGACTAACTTGTTGGTTGACTTGAATTAGTCAAAACATTTTTCATAAGCCTAACATTTCTCTATCAAGATCAAGCTATTCAGATGAGAGTAACGAAGTACAATCCCTCACAGCTCATTTTCCATAAAAAGCTGTAAATTTAACATGAGCTGCAAAAAAAGCACCGAGAAAAATAAAGTTGGGCAACGTTTGAAACATTTGTCGCCTTCAGTTCACTAGGTCAGCCCAATGGTGTGGGTGCATGGAATCTCAGAAAAGCCTTGTGAGATTCTTGGCCATTTTGGAAAGGTCAGAAACCATGGTTACCAAAAAAAAAAAAAATTCCCTTATCTTAATATAGTCGTTATCTTATCAATGCACTAATTAGTTTAAGGGAAAAGTTCAGAAAAATGTTAGCGAGTCAACCTTACAAACCACTTATGTTCTAACATGTGTTAAAAAGACCCATTCTACATATACTGTACCAATTTTGATGACACTTGCCAACCATTTCCGACCCGATCACACATATCACATATAATAAGGCGAGTGAGCAAATGCACTGACAATGACTTACCCATAGCTACAGCCTCAAAATATAACGATTCATGTGGGTAACAAATAGCCCTATAATGGTTAAAGGTAATATTCCGCAAAATCTACATAATTGTTTCCTGAAGTAGTAAAAGGGATAATTTCTTCACAAATATGGATATTGCCTACATTATCCAGTATCGAATCCCAAATAAACTCTACGATTCATGAGTTTTATCTCGAGTTCTCTCCCTCCGAAAAGCTTTTAAGAGATCCACACCAAGAAAAACATTGAGTAAATTCATCCCGGCCATACCAAATAGAGCGAGAGGCAGTTCAATACCTTTCTCAAACTTAGAAGCATCTTTGACTAACTTGACAGTAATTAGTACATGAGATAAGAGACGTGCCAATAAGAAGGTGCATATATTTAGGAACCATTCGATTTTCACAAACTTGCTATTTCCATCACGTAATCCAGCCATCCTTCTGATTTTTCTCACATGAAGAAATATGGAATGCAACTGTTGACCACAATTAAAGAAAGTTTAGAACCATAGCCATAATGGTACTAATGTTTGACCTCAAAAGTCAAAATACAAATACATGTACCTCACATATAAGAGTTAGAATGAGGTAGTTGATTGTAACATTTCTGTATAGGGCTAGAGTAAAGCATCCAAGGAGTATAAAATGATGCAATAGGATAGAAGGTATCCATCCACTATATAATCCATAGATCAACATATCCAATTGATCATACGCAAAATAGCCACTTGAAACGCACAATGCAGAATAGGCCCATGGCCATGTTGCGTTAACAAGCTGCGAATGCTCAAATACTTCATCTATACCGTTAGATGAGAGCTGCTTCACCAAAATGAACACCACTGTCAAGAAATTCAGTTCATGTTTACTAAATATACAATTATAAATGCGTAATACACAATCTGTCAAACTGCTTATTGCTTATAGAAAGTGCTAATAATAAGCAGCTGCATAATTTGTAATAAAAATATGAAAAATAAGCTCTATCCAAGAAAATAAGAATAAAAGCACTTAACAATCAATCCCCATCCCCCCCACCCACCTCATTAAATTACTAACAAATTCTACTATACACAAAATACCCATTATTTTTTACATGATACTATAACCAAAACACCCAAAAATCTGTAGATCACAACAACAATTCCAAACAAATTTGAACCTAAAGAACACCTCATTTGACTTCCAAAAGTCAACCAAAGACAATGCATAATCTTGCTACATCATATAATTACAACCATCAAAACCAATATTAAAAAAAAAAAAAAAAAAAAAAGGAAAAAGAAGAAGCAAATCATACCTGAAGCAGAAGTTAATGTAGAATGAAGTAAAGAAACACAAGTGTTGACCAAAAGAGGGTCTCTGGATACAAACTTACGACAAACCAAGTTAGAACTTTGGTAAAAAAAGAAGCCAAAAACAAGTGGAAGAAGTTGTGTACGTTTGTTGAATATAATTTCGAAAAAAACAGAGACAGCCCACATGACTAAAGTTGCCATGAAGAATAAAAAGGCACCACTTGGTGCTTTTTTCTTTTTCTTTTGAGGACCATGATCATGGTTCTTGTTCTGGTTTGCCATGGTGTTGTGCTTGAGTTGAGTTGAAGGTGTTTGTGTTTTTGTTTAATGTTTTTGACTGTGGTGATGTCGGAGTATCGACATCGGATTGGGTGGGTGATGGGATTGAGGTGGCTTATCTCCTATCGAACCTTTTTTGTAATAAAATATTTTTACCATTTTTTTTTAAAACATATTTCGATACTCATTTAAGACAAAGGTTCAATAAACTTTCACAATTCTTTTTAAAGTTAAATATCTCGCAAATCATAATCGTTACGTGAAAAAATCATACCATCGCAACAAGAATTAAATTATCTTTCTATAAATATGCATTGTTATATACTTTCGATATATATATATATATATATATATATATATATATATATATATATATATATATATATATATATATATATATATATATATATATATATATATATTTAATTCGCCCGAAAAAATCACATGTGATTCGTAAATATCAAATCATACGTGATTTTTACGAATCACATGTGATTTTTCTGGACGAAAATTTTTAAAAAAAAAGTTCGTCGAAAATATATAACAATGCATATCTATAGAAAGAAAATTTAATTCTCGTCACGATGGTGTATTTTTGTAGCTTGAAGATTTAACGTTTGCAAGATATGTTATTTTAAAAAATAGGTGGAAAATAGTTTTTTTATTAATTTAAATAAAAATAGATGAATATGATTGGTTCATTAATTATATGACAAATATGAGTTTTATATTGATCTCACCTCAATAATTTTTTAACTTGAAACTAGAAAACTCCTCTATAAAAGAACATTTGTAAAAGTCTGTAAAAATTTGACCAAGTGAGTTTTTTTTTTTTTTTTTTTTTTTTTTTTTTTTTTTTTTTTTTTTAATCGTTTTATTCAACTAGTAATTATAATCATTTATGTTGTATAACGAGTTTTTCTAAACCCACGCGTTGCCGTGGGGCGATTGTGTATTGTGCAGTTAAGAGAGATTTAGTTAAAATGTTTAGGATTAAGTCGATGCTTAGAACTGAATGGTAAAGTGATATATAGCTTAGAAGTTTAATAAATAAGTACATTTGCAATAAAACGATTGATTCTAAAAGGATATCAACGCCACAAATCAGATAGAAAAATAACACGGTGTTACAAAATAGACAGCGTCACAAGAGAGTACACATTTGACATCCAACACACCTTCACAACATATTTTTACTACATTTATCATGTACTATGGATAACTCTGTACATCCTATAACTGGGTATCCGAATTAACTCTTTCGTTACAAATAATGTTGGTTGAAAAATGATGAGGCGAAAAATGAACCACTTTTAGGGAGTCATTTAAGCCCGGAATTGAATTTATTTGATCATATATTGCCCTAAATCGTTCATTTTATGATTCTAGGTACTTTGAGAGTGAATTCTGGAAAATGGAGCAATTTGGACGTTTTTTGAGCATAAAAGTGAAGAAAACGACAAAGACTTAATTTTCCATGCTGAGAACAGTACCTGACGGCGTCAAGAGGAAGATCATGACGGCGTCAAGAGTAAAAACCATGACGACCCAGTGAAAACCTGAAGGCGTCACAACAAGGGCGTCAAGACAATTTTTAGTGACGGCCTGCATAAGGTGTATACATGACGGCATCAGACCCAGATCTAGGCAGTCTGAGAAATTATTTGGCGGCGAGATGACGGCGTCAGACTTTTGTTCTTGACGCCGTCACCTATCAGAATCTATATATAGTTTTCTATTTTTCATTCATTAAAAGAGGAACTTGTGTGGAGAATACTAGGGCCGAACTTTGTAAACCTTAGGTCATATTTTACAGTACTTTCAAGGGGTTTCACCCCTTGAATCCTTTCATGTTCAATTGAGATAAGTCTTCTCTTAATTCAATCAATATGTCTATGTGTTGTTTGAATATATTTTATGCTTGTCTTGATTTCAACATGCTAGGCTAGATCTATCTTGTGTTTGCTTAGATGTAATGAAACCTAGATGTTAATTATGTGTTGATTACTTGTTTATGGTTGTAATGGATGAATGATTTCAATGTTAGGCTTAAGAAAACTGGCAGATCTCCATTGTGTAACATGCTTGAACGTCTTAGGAAACATGAACCGATGTGTACTAGGTTTTATTGGTTGTATTTAATGCATGAGAAAATTCTAATGATCCCATGTTAGGAGCTTCTTAGCCGGCTCGACATAGGAGTAAAGTAGGCGCTCATAGGATTGGGGAAGCAAGTACGCCACCCCATGAATGGTATTAAGGAATACAATCCGTCATCCACGCAACTATAACAAGTAATTAACCTGTAAAAGATATCTAGGGAGTAGTGAAATCTAAGTAAACATAATTCTCCCATATATTGCTCACAACTCTAGTTTAATATAGTTTATTTTTCATTTCTAGTATTTTATTTTGATTGCATCTTTAGTATTGGGTTAGTTGACTAGCAACTAATTCCGCCCAACTCCTTCAAACCCGAGATTTTTACTTGCTTTCATAAAAATATAAAAATACAAAAAGAATCATCCCTCATCTCTAGACCTAGTCTTTAGGTTTTCTAATCCTAGCGACACTATTCCTAGCTGAACGATCAATCCCCCGGTACTTGTCATTATACTATACTACATCGATCAGGTACACTGCCTGGTGGGGGTTGTAAGCTTCTCGAGATCCCTCTAGAGGTAAAGCCTGGTGCAATCCCCACACACCAAGTTTTTGGCGCCACAGCCCGGGGAATAGTTATTGTCTAGGTTAGAATCTCTTTTTATTAGGTCTACTTGCTAGATTCCTTTCTAGTAAGATTTAATTTTTATTTTTAGGTTCTATTTCGTCTATCTTTTTCTTCGTGCCTTTGTTAGTAAATTAAATTCATTGACTATTTCGTTGACCATTATGGAAAACGCGAATCCACCCCTTTCCCCTAGAGAAGTGGCTTTGTTATGTGAACAAATTGAGAGTGAGATTAGGGAGCTTAGGGAGCTTAATAGGTTGATTAAAGTTGAGCTCGACCATGCATTTAGTGACCTAGCAACCGCCTTGTATTCAAATAAGGACCTAGGACCTAATGATTTTGAGAATGTTGTTGAGGAACTTGAGGAAGGGGAAATAGATCCGAAGCTAAATGACTATTTCAATCTGTACCCCACTAAGGAGGAAATCGCGTACTATAATAACCTTATTGATAATCCTCGACCTCCTTTCACTAGAATCGAACCCAAGATAAAGAGAGGCGATCCTAAGAACGCTAAGATACCATGTGTGATTGGGTATAAACATATTGACCATGCTTACGTTGATTTTAAATCCCCAATCAACATTATGTCCTCAAGTGTTTATAATGATATAGTGAAAACAAGACTTGGACCTAGAAGAGATCCCAAATACCCCGGTGGAGTTTGTAACTTTGTCGGGAGAACTAAAGGTTTACATATCTTTGTTGGGAATTTCACTTATGTCACTGACTTTATGATCGTTGAAGATCTTGCTAATGTTATTGATTGTCGATTATCCAATGTTGTGTTTGGTAAACCGTTTGTTGAAGAGTCCAAGTTAGAATATGATGAGATAGAAGGGACAATCTGATTTGCAAGTAACACCGATAGGATCACTTATAGGATGCCTAATAGAATGAAAGAATTTCGTTTTGTGCCCCGATTTGACATGGACAACATTGGTGCTTTTGAGGATATCAATGAAGAGGATAAGAAAAAGGACATGGATTATGTATGGGAAAAGAAGAGTCTTTTTTACAAAGATTGCTTGACTCTAGAACCAAAGTATAAAGTCGATAAGGAATTTGCCCATAGGATTATAGGAGCGATTGAGAAAAAGGTGATTGGTTTCTACAAAGAACATTTACAATCAGAAAGTGAAACCAATAATGAGGTCACGTAGTAACCCATGACCTTGAGTCTAGCTACAAGACTCGTAAATAAAGAAAAGCGCTTCTTGGGAGGCAACCCATATTTTGTGTGATTTTTATTTTGTTTGTTTGTTATTTGCTTCCGTATGCATGCTTTATTTTATTGTTGGTAGATCATGTTTCAAAACTAAATAGTGGAAATACTTTATTTTGTTGTTTGGCCTAGTCTTAACTTCATCCAAAGGTATTTTTGCAAAAGATAAGTGTAAGGGGAAACCCCAAATATGTTTTTAAGAAACAAAACCGATCATGATTCTCCACAATATTAAGTGAACATGTATATTTGTATTTGTTAGAGTCAAATGCTTGTATCGAGTCATAATGATGTTTTGCAGGATTTTCCAGGAAGTAGGACGAAGTTTTTCCAGAAATTTTCCGGAAACTTAACATAAGAATTTCTGCAGGTCACTTCTGACGGCGTCACGTGTGAAATTCTGGAAATTTTACCAGTTTTGTTTTTCTAACGGAGTCTTAAAGTTTTTTGTTGAATTATCAGTTTTATAATCTCCAGGAAATCTGCAAACATCATTCCACAAGCATTATATCTTACTTTGTTTTCTAGGATGTATTAGCATATGTAGATTGCCGCCGATTTTATGCGAGGTTGCCTTGTCTGTTTTCTCAGGTTTTACAGGTTATGTATGACAAGAAGATGATTATTATTTTGGAAGGGAAGCTTTGATTGTTCATTTTCTTGGAGGAAGATCTAACCTGGCCACCTTATTATCCATACCGAGCGAATCAGGGGAGTATTTGATTTCATTCGTTTTACTTATTTCACTTTTACATTCTTTACTTGAACATTGGGGACAATGTTCATCCTAAGTGTAAGGGGAGGGTAAAATGATGATACCTTACAGATACACTTTCGCTTGAGTTTGTTTGTTTAATGGTAGGTGTGTAATAAAACTATGAGAAATACTTGTTAGTGCAATTTTAGCGCCAAATTTAAATTTTTTTACAACATTTAGGAGTGAAACTTTAGCCATAGCAAGCGTCTCATGGATAGGAGATTGTATGACTAGCACAAAACCGTATCATTCAGAAAAATTTTCCACCCAAATATGTGAGGTTCGCCTTTAGATTTGATAGGAAAAACATTTATTATTAGTGCTTATGAGTGTACCGGTAGCATTTAGATTCTAGAACTTGCGTTAGTGATGCATCCCGAAACCGCTAGTGAGACTACATTCGTGTAGTAGGATTTACTACATGATAAGAGGCATTAGGATCACCCTTGTGTTAAACCCGTATTATAATTACTTGACCATTTAAGTCATATTACTTGGCTTGTTAAGTCAATTAATTTTTCCCACACCTTAGCGTTGTACTCATTTTTAGTACACGAAACCCCTAGTACACCCCTCCGAGCCTATCTTTTCGTTTCTAACTTTAAGCATTTTACTTAAAGGAAGAATTTGTTACACCCCACTTAAATGTACACCCAAATCGCCTTAGCCTTCCGTGTATGCACTCATTTTTAGTGCATTATTGTTATATGTTAAACCCTAAGTTAAGTGTCTAATTGATTACATGGTTGCTAAGTCGAGTCATATCCTTGTACATATTGTTTTGGAACGATTGGGACTCATGGGTAAAGTACTTATTTTATGGAGTAATGGGGAAGAACATCAAATTATTACCCCCGTATGTGCGTTAATCTTAAAAGTACTCCAAGTGTTTTGATTTTCTTAATTCGAGTCATTAGATTAGTTTATTGTAAAGTATGTAAAAATTCAAGTGTAAGGGGAATTTTCATTCCCTATGATGTATTATTTTGGATGGTAGGGTAAGAGTGTATGCAAAAAAAAAAAAAAAAAAAAAAAAAAAAGAGAAAAAACATACGGACTACCATCCCGTTTCATTCTATGTTTATTTTATGTTTTTGTTATTTTTGATTTATTAGCTTAAGTCGAGTCTAGTCTTGGGTTAGCAACGCCATATTGTACATGTAATTAACCAAGATTGTTAACTCGCCACCAGTAAAGACTGCCTATATCCAACAAAACCGTGTATTCCATATCCCTACACCTAACGTTACAACCCTTTAAAAGACCTCTTTGATAGTTTATCCTAGGTGCTTACGCCATGTGGTGGAGGTTTGATCCTTTCCCAAGCCTATGGTAATCTATTTTGCTATGACAGGTAGTGAGAGATGTTTTCCATTTCCATATTGTGATATTACTTTATTACACCCGAGAGATGTGAGTATCTAAACACTATTTGTGAGGTGCTAGTGTATGACCTCCGTGCTTATCTTTGGTCTTTAGTGGAATGATTATTTGTTGTAATTACTTTTATATTAGTGTTAAATGACCCATAACTTGTATTTTGACTAGAATAAAAGCGCATTTGCTTGAGGACAAGCAAATCTCAAGTGTAAGGGTATATGATGAGACAAAAAATGAACCACTTTTAGGGGGTCATTTAAGCCCGGAATTGAATTTATTTGATCAAATATTGCCCTAAATCATTCCTTTTGTGATTTTAGGTACTTTGGGAGTGAATTCTGGAAAAGGGAGCAATTTGGACGTTTTTGGAGCATAAAAGTGAAGAAAACGGCAAAGACTTAATTTTCCATGCTGAGAACAGTATCTGACAGCGTCAAGAGGAAGATCATGACGGCGTCAAGAGTAAAAACCATGACGACCCAGTGAAAACCTGAAGGCGTCACAACAAGGGCGTCAAGACAATTTTTGGTGACGGCCTGCATAAGGTGTATACATGACGGCGTCGGACCCAGATCTAGGCAGTCCGAGAAACTATTTGGCGGCGAGATGACGGCGTCAGACTTTTGTTCTTGACGCCGTCACCTATCCGAATCTATATATAGTTTTCTATTTTTCATTCATTAAAAGAGGAACTTGTGTGGAGAATACTAGGGCCGAACTTTGTAAACCCTAGGTCACATTTTACAGTACTTTCAAGGGTTTTCACCCCTTGAATCCTTTCATGTTCAATTGAGATAAGTCTTCTCTTAATTCAATCAATATGTCTATGTGTTATTTGAATATATCTTATGCTTGTCTTGATTTCAATATGCTAGGCTAGATCTATCTTGTGTTTGCTTAGATGTAATGAAACCTAGATGTTAATTATGTGTTGATTACTTGTTTATGGTTGTAATGGATGAATGATATCAATGTTAGGCTTAAGAAAACTGGCAGATCTCCATTGTGTAACATGCTTGAACGTCTTAGGAAACATGAACCGATGTGTACTAGGTTTTATTGGTTGTATTTAATGCATGAGAAAATTCTAATGATCCCATGTTAGGAGCTTCTTAGCCGGCTCGACATAGGAGTGAAGTAGGCTCTCATAGGATTGGGGAAGTAAGTACGCCACCCCATGAATGGTATTAAGGAATACAATCCGTCATCCATGCAACTATAACAAGTAATTAACCTGTAAAAGATATCTAGGGAGTAGTGAAATCTAAGTAAACACAATTCTCCCATATATTGCTCACAACTCTAGTTTAATATAGTTTATTTTTCATTTCTTGTATTTTATTTTGATTGCATCTTCAGTATTGGGTTAGTTGACTAGCAACTAATTCCGCCCAACTCCTTCAAACCCGAGATTTTTACTTGCTTTCATAAAAATATAAAAATACAAAAAGAATCATCCCTCATCTCTAGACCTAGTCTTTAGGTTTTCTAATCCTAGCGACACTATTCCTAGCAGAACGATCAATCCCCCGGTACTTGTCATTATACTATACTACATCGATCAGGTACACTGCCTGGTGGGGGTTGTAAGCTTCTCGAGATCCCTCGAGAGGTAAAGCCTGGTGCAATCCCCACGCACCAAAAAACATGGTGTTCACCCGCACTCTATTCATAGTACATAATGTTGCTTGCTAAATGTGTTGTTTCGGGTATCTTTGATGAATAAATAAGGATCTTCTTTGTTCTTGTAAATATGGAATAACTGTTTATGGTATTTGTTTTAAGGTATCTTTGATGAATAAATAAGGACTTATTTTGTTTTTGTAAATCTGAAATAACTGCTTAGAGTATTTAAGTGTAAGTGACCTATAGAACTCGATCCCTTTGAGTCATACATTTGCATCTTTATGTTTTTTGGGATAATTCAAAAAATGCCTCAATTTTTCATTGCTTTTCCTTTTCTGGACGGAATCTTTGCTCCTTCCGCAACTAGACCAGGGCAACCTGTTCTTTTTGGGCAACTGATTGACCTGAAACAGTCAGATAATATCAACCAAGTAATGGTCAACAAGTCAAACAGCTTAGGCCAATACTCCGTGGAGTTTAGTGTTTCCCCGGATCGTTAAATCCCAACGAGGCGTGAAATCTGAAAGAAAACGACTTTGAGATCAGGTGATTTGAACAGGAAAAGGGTTAAAGTGATTGTACTACTGAAATATAAGTGTGAATAGCTTTAATAAGCTATATCAACAAATACGTGAAATCAGATAAGTACAAATGAAAAGGGACTGGAAAATGTAAACGTTTATTATTTAAACGTAAACAAAAATAACTTTAACTACAGTAGGAGTTTGCAAGCCTTAGGGGCTTAAATGCAAATTAAATAAACTTGAAATATTTATTTTATATTTATTAATTTATTTAAAATTTAATAAAACTTAAAAAAAATGTAAAAAGATATAAAATATACGTTTATATTTAAGTAAACGTAAACGTACGAAATTTAAATGTGAATTCTGTAAAATATAACTTCCACAAATATGAAAATTATATTTTTGGAATTCTAAACTTATTAGAAAATAATTAGAAAATTAAAATTATTTTTATAACTATTTAATTAATTATTATTATTTAATAACTATTTTTAATTAGTTAATAATTCACTAATAAATAGAAAAATGTAAAATAAGTCTAGAAATATAAAATTAAAATTTCTAAAAGTCTAAAATATTATAAAACTTATTTTAAAACTAAAATTATATTTTTCACACTATTTATCTATTTATTATTAATTAATTATTATTTAACTAATTATATTGATTTAAATTATTATAAATACTAAAAAGACTTAGATAATTATGAAAATTTTTATATATCTAATTAACCATCACAGGAATCCTTAAAAAATTATAAAAAGTTTATATTATGTATTTTTAATCTAATTAATTATTATTCCATTTATTAATTAATTATCAATTAAACTAATTATATTATTAAACTAATTATTATTCCAAAGTGGTGGTGATGGTCTGTGTAGCAGGTCATCATCTTGCCCTGCAGGTGTGTTCCAGGGGTATTTTAGACAATAAGAAAAAATCACAAAAATGCAATAATTGTGAAAATCACAAGTTCTACTGGTAGGTTATACACACAAGAAATTTCAGACCCTAGATCATAACACAAAAATCACAAATATTCATGCCATTTTGGAGATTTTCTACACAAGTACTTTTTGACTTTTTCTAATTTTAAGCTCAGTTGACTTATATGAAGTTTGATTGATCCTAGCTGATTGTAGATGTTATAATAAGCTTAAGTAAAGCTAGTTTAGGCTTAAGATACAACTGATAAGCTTATGTGAGTGATTACGGCACTCAAATCCTCACACAGTTAACTGTGGAGTGGTTTTTCATATGATTTTGACTTGTGGTGTTTAAGGTGCAAATTTTATGGACTATTTGACCTATTTCTCACTACAGCAGTACAATGAAACAAAAATAAACAACCAATAACAACTAGGTCTCAGCTAACAAGCTTGTTCCAAACACCCTAGATCTTAACTGATTTGAAGGTTTTCCAAGAAAACAAATGATTTCAACCAACTTAATAACACAAAACCATTTATTATACTTATATGAATCTGTTAAAACCTTAATCTCTCAGAAATAACAACAATAACTCAGAAATCCAAATCAAGTCACATAATACTTAAATATGAGATACTAAACAACTATAAAAACTAATGAACAACTATTATATTTTTATTATTGTTTTATCAATAAAAACTATAAGTAAACACAGATTAACTAAGATCAAGTAAAATCAACAATAAGTAAAGTGAAAAACTTGAAAATGGATAATATAGCTTACAAATGAGTGACTGAGAGAACCAAACCAAGAACTCTTATGTGACTCCTATGAGTCTCTAAACCATAATCCAAAGCTTCTTGTGCTTCCCAACCACTTCTCAATCCAGGATTCAACCCAAAAATTGTACAGTTGACTTTAGTTGACTGATTTTGTGTTTATGGATTTTTTAAGCTACACTTTATTGTAAGTTACTAAAAGCTTTTGTAAGCTTTATAGGAGCTTATATGAGCTTATTTTGTCTGTATCATCAACTAAGAACAACACTATCAAGATACATGAGATTTTTGAAACTCAAAAATTTGCATAAACTGATATTGAGGTTTACAGTGTTATTGAATACTTGATTACAATATAAGAACACTTAACAAAGTACCTTAAAACTTAATACAATACTGGAAACATGATAATTAAAAATTCGACATACATTGTACTAAATTAAAACTAGATAATCTTCCACACAGCTTCATTCTTGATATATATTGACCTTTAGGGCTCCTTGCAGTCTTCTCACACTTTCCCACTTCTTAATTTAACCATTGGATGAGTCAAACTCATCATGGCCGTTTAAATCAGTTTTGGCGCCAAATCTCCACACGTGGAATTGAAGTGGATTGAGACTAATTAAAGAATCTTGGTGGTATTAGGAGGTGTCAGGGAGACAATTTGGGCACTAAGCATGGCCTTTTGGGAAAGTATCCATGAAAACAAGGGTATAGCATGGAATGGAGGAAAAAGGTGTGGAGATGCATTAATTGGGGTGTGGGTTGAAATGATGAGGGTTAGTAGCCAGCTGGGGGTGTGAGGTGGTGGTGAAGAGGTGGCAATACCACCTGGTTTTGGGGAAGAAGGGTAGAGGTGAGGGCGGTGTACAGTAGTGGTGGTATTGGGGAAGGAGGGTCAACGAGGGGTCAACCCCCGTTTTATTTAAAAAGGGTGGACTGGGCTTGTTTTGTTTTGGGCCTAGGATAAGGGTGGGGCTGGGTAAAGGTTTTGGGTTGGATTGGTTTTGGGGTTTTAATAAATTTAAGGGTCCGGTTGGTTTAGGTTAGTAAACAAGGACCAAATTTGTAATTTGACAAAATTAGAGGGACTGAATTTGCAATTTTCCCATAGTAGTTACAAGTACTATTTATGTCATTTATGAAAAACCCAAGGACCAAAGATATATTTTTTTGCATTTTTAAATACCAGGGACCTTTTCTGCCAATTCCACAAACTCTAGGGACCAAACTTGTAATTTTCTGAAAGTTGAAGGGTTTAACTTGTAATTTCTCAAAAGTTATCATAAGGACCAAATATGCCATTTAAGAATAGTGCAAGGCTTATTTTTCATATTTTTCCATTTACAAAACCTTAGGGACTATTTTTGACATTTTTCAAACTTGAGGGACTAAAGTTGTCATTTTGCAATTTTTAACTTTAAAGGACTATACTTGACAACTTATGAATCCCTAAGGACCTTTGATGATATTTTTCATGTTTTGATTTACCAGGGACTAGTTTTGCCAATTTTTCAAAGTTCAGGGACTGAAACTGTAAATTATGTGAAATGTTTTGTTTTTCATCAGTTTTCAACCCTTTTGCATAAAAACACAATCCAGGGATATTTTATGTATTTTAAGGCATTCCTGTGTGTTTTCATATGTTTTTGCAGTTTAAATGTAACAGAAATGATGAGTATTTACACACTCATCAGCAACTAAAATCTGCAAGTGGCAAGTGTGACTTTACAGATTATAAGGTAGGGCAACTTGTGTACTTTTTAGGCAACTGGTATACTTTTTGGGCAAATGGTGTACTTCATGTCGGATAAGTGGCGACACATGGTTGACTAATGCAAGTTGCCCAGGGCAACTAGTCTAGAAAAGCAAAAGCAAAAGATTCCGTTCAGAAAAGCAAAAGCATTGGGCAACTGGAGCATTTAAGGAATTATCCCATTTTTTGCTAGATGTTCTAAGAGCTCAACGCCAAATGGATTAAATCTAACTCCAATGGGTGAACCGGAGCCATTCTTACGGTGCCTTCATATTAAAACATAAAAAAATATTATAAAATGTATAACACCAAAGAACGTATACCGGCAAGAAAAACGGGTGCATTTTATGCCTCTCATTTTTTTCTATGCCGAAATTAAGATGCACCGGGTGATTGAATCATCATAGCCAAACAACTATTATCCAAATTCAATTAACGAAAGGAAACCATGGAGTATTGATGCGTGGTTTTGCAACCTTGCAAAAGGTTTTACCTCTCAAGGGATCTTGAGAAACTTGCAATCCCCACCAGGCAGTGTACCTGACCGATGTAGTATAGTGTAGTGGCAAGTACCGGGGGATTGATCGTTCAACTCAAAGAATAGTGTTCGGTAGGGTTAAAACTTAATTAAACTAGGTCTAGAGGTGAGGGATGATTCTTTTTGTATTTTTATATTTTATGGAAAGCAAGTAAAAATCTCGGGTTTTGGAAGAATGGGCGGAATTAGTTGCTAGTCAACTAACCCAAATAACTACAAATGCAATAGAAATAAAATAAAATGACACGAAAGTAAATGTGAAGAAAAACAATAATAAGAGAAAATGTGTTTACTTAGATTTCACTACTCTCTAGCTATCTTTTACTAGTTGATTAGTTTGTTACAATTGCATGGATGACGGATTATATTCCTTAATACCATTCGTAGAGCCGTGTACGATCATCCCTAACTCTAAGCTTCTACCTCTTCCTATGTCGAGCCGACTACTAGCTCCTAACATGGCCTCCTTAGTAGTTACTTATGCATTAAATACAACCAATTTATCGTAGTACACATCCGATCATGTTTCTTAAGACGTTCAAGCATGTTACCAATTGGAAGTCTGCCAGTTTTCTTAAGCCTAACATCGAAATCAATCATCCACAACAATTATAAACAAACAACCAACCAATAATCAATAACTAAGTTTCATTACATCTAAGCAAACACAAAGAAAACCTAGCCTAGCATGTTAAAGTAAAGACAAGCATAAGATAGAATCAAACAACACAAAAACATATTGAATGATTATTAAAAAACTTATCTTCAATCAAACATGGATGAAACAAGGGTTTAGAACCCTTAAAAGTAAGGTAAAAATTGTGCTAGGGTTTCTTCAAAACTATCCCAAAGTTCTCCTCTTTGACAAATGAAAACTAGAAAACTATATATAGATTTTTAAGTCTGACGGCGTCACGTGTAAATCCTGACGCCGTCAACTCGCCGCCATAAAAACTCTCGTATTGCCTAGATCCAGATCTGAATCCGTCATGTGTAACTTGTCTCTTGGCCATCTCTTGTATTTTGTACGTGACGGCCTTGGTGACGCCGTCACGTGTAAATCCTCCAAAACATTCTGGCACGTCTTGTGTATTTAATTTATCCATCTCTTTGTCCATGAGTGACGGCGTCACATGCAATTCCTGACGCCGTCAGGTACCAAATTCAGCATGATTTGGAGACTTTGTCGTTTTCTTCCTTTTTCGCTCCAAAAACGTCCAAAATGCTTCCTTTTCCAGATTTCTTCTCCAAAGTACCTAAAATGACAAAAGGAACGATTTAGGGTAATAATTGATCAAATAATCTTGAATTTGGGCTTAAATGACCCCCTAAAAGCGGTACACTTTTCGTCTCATCAAATACCCTTATACTTGAGATTTGCTTGTCCACAAGCAAATGCACTTTTATTCTAATCAAAATACAAGCTAGGGGTCATTTAACACTAATATAAAAGTAATTTCAACAAATAATCGTTCCACTTCAACCAAAACAAGCACGAAAATTATATACTAGCACCTCACAAATAGTGTTTAGATACTCACATCTCTCGGGTGTAATAAAAGTATATATCACAATATGAAAATGGAAAATATCTCTCACTACCTGTCATAGCAAATAGATTACCATAGGCTTGGGAAAGGATCAAACCTCCACCACTTGGCGTAAGCACCTAGGATAAACTATCAAAGAGGTCTTTTAAAAGGGTTATAACATGAGGTGTATGGATATGATAAACATGGTTTTGTTGGATAAAGGCAATCTTTACAGGTGACGAGTTAATCATCTTGGTCAATTACATGTACAATGTGGCGTTGCTAAGCCAAGACTCGACTCGACTTAAGCTAATCATAAACTAAAAAAACATAAAAGGAAACGGGATGGTAGTCCGTATGTTTTTTCTTTTTTTTCTTTTTCTATATTTTTTTTTCTTGATTTTTTTTCGATTTTTTTTTCCATTTTTTGTGTGTGCATACACTCTTGCCGTACCATCCAAAATAATACATCATAGGGGATTTGCATTCCCCTTACACTTGAACTTTTACATACTTTACAATCAACTATTCTAATGACTCGAATTAAGACAATCAAAACGCTTGGAGTACTTTTTAAATATTAGCGCACATATGGGGGTAATATATGATGTTCTTCCCTAATACTCCATAACAATAGTACTTTACCCATGAGTCCCAATCGTCCCAAAACAATATGTACAAAATATGACCCGACTTAGCAACCATGTAATCAATTAGACAATTAACTAAGGGTTTAAACATATAACAACAATGCACTAAAGATGAGTGCATATAAGGAAGTCTAAGGCGATTTGGTTGCACATTTGGGGTGGATTGTTGTTAGCCTTAAAAGTAATGTTATATTCGGGAATAGCATCTCCTTCTATGTACAAGGACTAGTTTAGACAATAGTGCTAAGTTAGGCTTGTATTCTAGTATAAATACCCCTCCTAGTCTCAACTAGGAGGGTTGGATGTCTCATTGTATCATAAGGTGTGTGTGGTTTCCTTCTTTCTCTCTTTAGAAAACACACACACCTTCCCCTTTCTTGAAGCTAATAATATACCATGTTTACTCTTTATTTCGAGCATCCCCGACCTCCTGAAGGTGTTTCTTGGTCATAACAAGTGGCATCAGAGCTAACCGGGGGCGAATCGTGGTGTTTTGTGGTGAAAAATCATGTTTTTGGGTGAAAAAAAACGGATCTGGTACTGTTCATCAGCGATCTTATCGAGTTAGACTTGAGTCTATCGAGTTTGGATCCATTTTTTATCGAGTTAGCATGTTTTTATCGAGTTTGGATCCATTTTTTATCGAGTTAGCATGTTTTTATCGAGTTAGGATCCATTTTTTATTGAGTTAGCATGTTTGTTTATCGAGTTAGGATCCTGAGTTTCAGAGGCTATCGAGTTTGAGAAATGATTAGCGAGTTAGGATCACGTTTTGTCGAGTTAGAATCAGATTTTTGGCGAGTTAGCAAATCCTCCTTATCGTTTATCGAGTAAGGACCTCACTTGGGCTTACATAAACGAAACTCTGCCAAAATTGCTCAAGGTTACCGAGTTACATGCTTTATCGAGTTACAAGGCTAACCAAGTTTGAAGCTTACCGAGTTTGAGAAGGTTACCGAGTTAGCATGTATTATCGAGTTAGCTAAAAAAAAAAAAAAAGAAAAAAAAGAAAAAAAAAGAGTTTTTTGGCGGGAAAATTTGAGTAAAATTTATTTTTGAGAGGAGACTAAACGTTCAATTTTTACGCGAGATTTAAATTTTGGTATAAGGTTGAAAATTTTGGCCCGAAATTCAAATTTTTTGGCCAAAATTCAAATTTTTTCGACAAAATTTGGCGTAAAAATTTTTAATACTCAAATTTTTCAGGTAACCTTTGTATTGTATTTCTTAGTGATTTCCAAATTATGGGCGAGAAAATTTTCCAATTCTATTTTTTGAGGGAAAATCCGAAATCACTACGAATCAACCAGATTGAACTTCAAGCTTCACCAAAAACACACCACGTTTTGCTTATACAATCCTGATCAAGAATCACATTCAAATGACAACGGCTAGTATCGGATATTTGTGAATATGGGGATAATTCATTATTATTTATTCGGGTTTGAAGTAATGTTTTACGGGCGCGTGTACTTATTTCATCTTCTTTCTTTCTTCACTTCCGCGAAGATGACTTGTTTGGGCATATATTAATGGTGACGAAGACTTGGATATTTAGTTACTTTTATGATTCTTTCTCTCTATACTCATAAAGTAGCTATCACTTTATGGAGTTACGTTGTAGTTCTCAGTGTCTCACGTAGTTGAGGATATGTCAAGCTGGATTGTGCTTATTACACTTCTTTAGGGGTATAAGGTACACCGTTCTTAGTCACAGGATAGTACAAGCTTAAGTCACAAGTCTGAGGGATTTTACTTCATTCTCAAGTTCGTCATATCGGGTTATCTTCATATGGGGTTACTACAGAGAGCCGTTGTTGATTCAGAGGTTGATAAAGAGTAAGACAATTTCAAATGGTATTGTTAGTAGATTGGGTTTATCGACATCTTCTCACGGGCTTATGTGATTAATGATAAAGTGCTTTCAGTTAATACTTCATGTACACAATGTTATGCTGATTCCGATGAGATCGCAATCATCAGAGGAGAGAAATGTGTACATCGAGGACACACAACAAGTTCACATGATCGGTCTTAATGATTTATGAAATGATTTGTGTCGGAGATTGGTTGATTCTATATCCTTATCCTCTCAACTTTTTCTACGTACTTCTACCTTATCCACCTTCACCAATTTCGGGCAACAAATTCAAGATGATCGGTGTTTCAACTTGTTACTTTGGTGTTATCATTTCATGTGTACGTTATGGACTGATTTGCTTTATGCAAGATAACTGGAATGCATTTGGTGAGATGAAGATGTTGATATTCAGTTCCCCCGAATGGACAATCTTGAAGAAGGTCGAGTCTACAGTCTGTTCTACATTTTCCGCTGCATGTTTAAAGACTAAAGACGGTTTGCATTTAAGTATCAAAAGACTTCTTCAGTTTCAGGGCATTCATCAGAAAGGTTGTCAGTTTGGGGGAGAGCACTAATTAGGGGAGAGTGTCAAGCCAGATTTAATCCCTAATTAGATTTGCTCACATTGTTCTTCTGCAAGTAAAAAGATGGCAGCTGAGAAGATGGCAGCTGAGAATAAAGGAATGAAGTTTGAAAACCACTCCCAGAGCTGCTGCGCTTATGTTTTGTATTCAATTTTACTTGTAGGGAACGTTGTAAGCTATTCCCATATAACATCACTTTGGGGAGAGATTGTTAGCCTTAAAAGTAATGTTATATTCGGGAATAACATCTCCTTCTATGTACAAGGACTAGTTTAGACAATAGTGCTAAGTTAGGCTTGTATTCTAGTATAAATATCCCTCCTAGTCTCAACTAGGAGGGTTGGATGTCTCATTGTATCACAAGGTGTGTGTGGTTTCCTTCTTTCTCTCTCTAGAAAACACACACACCTTCCCCTTTCTTGAAGCTAATAATATACCATGTTTACTTTTTATTTCGAGCATCCCCGACCTCCTGAAGGTGTTTCTTGGTTATAACAATTGTAAACAAATTCTTCCTTTAAGTAAAATGCTTAAAGTTAGAAACAAAAAAGATAGGCTCAGAGGGGTGTACTAGGGGTATCGTGTACTAAAAATGAGTACATCGCAAAGGTGTGGGAAAATTAATTGACTTTACTAGTCAAGTAATTATGACTTCATTGGTCAAGTAATTATGATACGGGTTTAACACAAGGGTTATCCTAATGCCTCTTATCATGTAGTAAATCCTAACTACTCGAATGTAGTCTCACTAGCGGTCTCGGGATGCATCACTAACGCAAGTTCTAGAATCTAAGTACTACCGGTGCACTCACAAGCATATTTTCCTAACAAATCTAGGGGCGAACCTCACATATTTGGGGTGGAAAATTTTAAGTGGTACGGTTTTTCGTGCTAGTCATACAACTCCTATCCATGAGACGCTCATTAAGGCTAAAGCTTCACTCCTAAATGTTGTAAAAAATTTTAAATTGGGAAAATCGTCCAAAAATACATCCAACTTGCCACTTTTTACTATCGTATGCTACGAACTTTTTTTTTCCTATTGTATACACGAACTTTCTTAATCTTCCTATTGTATACACGAACTTTCTTAGTCTTCCTATTGTATACATGAATCTGACGTGGCATGAAGTTAATTACATAAATTTACATGAATCGTCCCTGTGGCTCAAAACAATTACACCGTTCGTCCTAGAAACAATTACATAAAAGGTCCATGTAGCTCAAGAGTTAAAATATTTGCATCGTTAGTACTCATTGAGTTAAAATATTTGCATTGTTAGTCCTCATTGACTATTGAGTTAAAATATTTGCACCGTTAGTCCTCATTAAGTTAAAATATTTGCATCATTAGTCCTCATTTACTATTGTTACGTAAAATATTTGCATCGTTAGTCCTCATTGACTATTGAATTAAAATATTTGCATCGTTAGTGTATATATATATATATATATATATATATATATATATATATATATATATATATATATATATATTATGCATGAAAATGGATAAAAATATATGAAAATAAATAAAAACGTATGAAAACTTGACATTTGATAAAAATGTTTCAGTATCGATTTTAATCATGATTTTGACCCCCCACCACCCACCTCCACCACCGCCCACCACCCACCACCAACCAACACCCCCCGTCACCACCACCACCTCCACCCCCACCACCACCCACCGCCACCTACCAATACCCACCGCCATCACCATCGCCACCACCCACCACCACCTACCAACACCCACCGCCACCTACCACCCACCACCGCCACCACCACCCATCACCACCGCCACCACCACCACCACCACCCCCCACCGCCACCATCACCACCACCGCCACCACCACCCACCATAGGGGTAATGTTAGTGGTGGGTGGCGGTGGGTAGTGGTGGCGGTGGGTGGTGGTGGGGGTGGTGGGTGGAGGTGGTGGGTGGAGGTGGTGGGTGGAGGTGGTGGGTGGTGACGGTGGGTGTTGGTAGGTGGCGGTGGTGGTGGTGGGTGGCGGTAGTGGGGGTGGTGGTGGTGGGTGGCCGTGGTGGCCGGTGGTGGTTTGGTAGGTGGTGGTGGCGGTGGTGGGTGGAGGTGTTGGGTGGTGGCGGTGGGTGTTGGTAGGTGGCGGTGGTGGTGGTGGGTGGCGGTAGTGGGGGTGGTAGTGGTGGGTAGCGGTGGTGGCCGGTGGTGGTTTGGTAGGTGGTGGTGGCGGTGGTGGGTGGAGGAGGTGGGTGGTGGCGGTGGGTGTTGGTAGGTGGCGGTGGTGGGCGGTGGGTGGCAGCGGTGGTGGCGGTGGGTGGCAGTGAGGACTAACGATGCAAATATTTTAACTCAATGAGGACTAACAATGCAAATATTTTAACTCAATAGTCAATGCAGACTAACGATGCAAATATTTTTACTCAATGAGGATTAACGATGCAAATATTTTAGCTCTTGAGCTACAAGGACCTTTTATGTAATTGTTTCTAGGACGAATGGTGTAATTGTTTTGAGCCACAGGGACGATTCATGTAAATTTATGTAATTAACTACATGCCACGTCAGATTCATGTATACAATAGAAAGATTAAGAAAGTTCGTGTATACAATAGGAAGATTAAGAAAGTTCGTGTATACAATAGGAAAAAAAAAGTTCATAGCATACAATAGTAAAAGGTGGCAAGTTGGATGTATTTTTGGACAATTTTCCCTTTTAAATTTGGCGCTAAAATTGCCGTAAAAAGTATTTCTCTTATTTTTATTACACACCTACTATTAAACAAACAAACTCAAGTGCAATTGTATTCTCTAAGGTATCATCATTTACTCTCCCCTTACACTTAGGCTAAACATTGTCCCCAATGTTCAATAAAAAGGATGTAAAAGTAATGAAGGTAAAAGAATGAGACAAATACTCCCCTGATTCGTTCGGTGTGGATAATGTGATAACATGGTTAGATCCTCCTCCAAGAAAATGACCGTTGAAAGCTTCCCTCCAGAAATATAAATCATCTTCTTGTCCAATATAACCTGTTAAACCTGAGAAAACAATCATGGCAAACCTCGCGTAAAATCGGCGGCAATATATATATATATATATATATATATATATATATATATATATATATATATATATATATATATATATATATATATATATATATATATATATATATATATATATAATGCTTGTGGAATGAATATTTACAGATTTTCTGGAGTTTATAAAACTAAAAAATTAACAAAAACTTTAAGACTCCGGTAGAAAAACAAAACTTGCAAAATTTTTCAGAATTTTACACCTGACGCCGTCAGAATGTTCTGACAGAAATCTTATGTTAAGTTCCCAGAAAATTTCTGGAAAAACTCACGCCTTAATTTATGGAATTACTGCAAAACATCATTATGACTCGATACAAGCATTTGACTCACACAAATACTAATATGCACATTCATTTAATATTGTTGTGGTTCACGTTCAATTCCGTTCTTAGAAACAAATTTAGACTTCCCTTACACTTATCTTTTGCGAAATACCTTTTTATGAAGTTAAGACAAAGTTAAACAACAAGGTAAAGCATTTTCACAATTTATTTTGAAACATGAGCCACAAACAATAAAAATAAAATATGCATACGAAAACAATAAAATCAAACAAACAAACAATCAAACAAATAGAACAAATAAAACTTGGGTTGCCTCCCAAGAAGCGCTTTTCTTTATTTACGAGTCTTGTAGCTAGACTCAAGGTCACGGGCTATTATGTGACCTCGTCATTAGTCACATTCTCTAGGTCATCTTCAATCTTGGTTTTGTATTCCGGACATAGTTGCAAGCATTCCTTGTAGAAACCAAGTATTCTATTCATAACATAGTCTACTCCTCTACGTCTATCCTCATCATTCCTATAGTAGACCGCTTGCTTGTGTTCCTTTTCGATGTTTGATAAAAGACGAAATTGTTCAATCTTAGAGGTCTCAACAAACGGCTTTCCGAACACTACTTGACTTAGGCAACCATCTATTACCGGATGAATATCTTCTACAATCACAAAGTCGGTAATGTAAGTGAAGTTTCCTACAAAGACGTGCAATCCTTTCACTTTTCCCACAAAGTTACTCATCCAACCCGTGTTGGCAATCATCCTAGGTCTTAGTTTCTTCTTCATTACCCAATTGTAATGGGTCCTAGTGATAATGTTTATGGGAGATCTAAGATCGATGTAGGCTTTCCACACATACACATGCCCAATGTTGCATGGTATGTTGATGTTAGAGGGATCACCCGCTTTGATGATTGGTGAACCAAGGACGTATGGTGTGTCGGAGTCACCGAATAAATCCTTATGGTATTCCCGTTCTTCCTTGGTGGGTAACCTATCAAAGTATTCCTCTACATTTTCTACTTCCTCAACTATCTCTTCCTTTTCATCCTCAACTTCCTTAATCTTATCCCTATCACTTTCTTCCTTATTATTATCGACTGGCTTAATAGTGACTACGTTGACAAAGTGGACGTGTTTGGATGATGAGGGGTCCTTAATTTGGGTTCCGCTACCAGTGTCCCTAGTGTCCTTCCTTGGTGTAGTTAGCACTTGGTTGTTGAGGGCTTTCAACAAGTTGTCAATTTTATTGGTCATCTCCGCTTGTTGTTGATTGAATTCGGATTCAAACTTAGCTATACGAGCTTCTTGAGATGCCCTAAATTTGGACATCAATCCTTCAAAATTATTGGTACTACCATAGTTGTTGGAAGGATTGTTGTTGAAAGTACGGTTAGAAGGTGGACCGCTTGATTGATAACGATTAGGTGGAGTGGAAGAATTATTTTGGGGCATGTTTTGGTTTTGTGTCCACCTAAAGTTTGGGTGATTTTTCCAAGAGGGGTTGTATGAATCACCGTAAGGGTTTGGCTCGGGTTTGAAAGTGTACCACTTGTCTCCCGCTCCGTCGGTACGCGAGGATGCGTAATCTGCAAAAGCTTGTTCGGGGAGTTCCATGCAATCACGAGTGTCGTGGGGACCACTACATAATTCGTACGAAGAGGTGATTTTGTTCACTTGGCTTGAAGGTTTAGGAGCCTCATAAGATTTCATGAGAAACTTGACTTGGTCTTCAAGTTCCATGATCCTACGGTCGGGAGTGCATGAATTGTTCGAAGGCAAAGATATTGCCTTGACCGTTTTGTTCAAATCACGGGGATCATTCCAACTTTCGTTGTCATAGAGAGCAAGATCTTCTATGAGTTCCCATGATTCTTCCGCACTTAGATCACGTAGCTTGCCACCGGCCGCTTGGTCAATGGTTCGCCTCATGGAGAGATCGATATGGTCATAGAAAATTTGGACTTGGAGCGAAAGATCTATGCCGTGATGAGGGACTTTTTGGAGTAAGTCCTTGAAACGAGTCCATGCTTCATAGATAGTTTCACCTTGACGTTGTTGGAACATTAAGATGTCATTTCTAAGCTTGGTAGTTCTCCCCGGTGGGAAAAATTGAGCAAGGAAACGAGTGGTGAGATCATCCCAAGAGGTGATGGATCCCGCGGGTAAACGCTCAAGCCATTGACTAGCTTGGTCACGTAGAGAGAATTGGAAGAGACCCAATCGGGTCGTCTCTCGAGTTTCAACATCAAGATCTACAGAATCTACGTGATGAAGCGAAAAGTGTACCACTTTTGGGGGGTCATTTAAGGCCAAAGTCGAGATTATTTGATCAAATATTGCCCTAAATCGTTCCTTTTATCATTTTAGGTACTTTTGATAGGAATTTTACAAAAGGAAGCATTTTGGACGTTTTTGGAGCGAAAAAGTGCAGAAAATGACAAAGTCTCAAAGCATGCTGGAAATTGCACTTGACGGCATCACATACTGCTACTGACGGCGTCATGAGTTGACAAAAGGGTGGATAAATCAATTACACATGACGCGCCAGAATGTTTTGTGAAGGAGGTCTGACGGCGTCACGTACAAAATTTCCAAGGCCATCAAGAGTTATTGCAAAGTGTGACGGCCCAGAACCCATATAGAGTGACGGTGTCAGAAGTGGATCTAGGCAATAAGTGTAACACCCCCAATTCATGGACGCAGCGGAATTCGAACTGGGTGTTACTTGACGGCACAATAGACACAATAATAGAAAACGAACTCCAATTGAGTCGTTTTAAAAGATTTATCATTCAAATTGTATAAATATCAGAGATTACAAAATGAGGTCCCAGATGGTTCCATTTACAAATTAAATGAGTTTTGAATGATAATAAAATTTATAGCCCTCTTGAGTATCCGTGTCCTTCCGTGCCATCCTTGATCGTCATGAACCTGAAATACATGCTTGAGAGGTCAACACAAAGGTTGAGTGGAATTCGTAGAGTTTAGTTAAATCGTTTGAACACAATAATCGTAGTGTTTGTAGTTAAATCGTTTGAACACAATAATCGTAGTGTGAGCTATAGACTCACACCAATGTTTAGAAAACAAAATCGTTATTTATTTCACTAAGCTCATACAACCAAAGCGTTAACATCGAACCAACAAAATTGGCATTATAGAAGCCCTATCAAGGTACTTTTGCCGTTTATACCGCTAAATCTCAAATATAGTGCATTTGTGTGAACTCGTCGTTGTTCAACACAAATGGGATTCGTCAATCCCAATAGATCTATTCACAATATTCGCGCTCACTAAAGGTAGTGACTAATGGTTCATGATATAGGGACTTCGAACATGGCAATCGTTACTTAGTGATAATAAAACATCGTCGTGAAGCATACATTAGAAAGCATCGTGTTCGAGTAGAAAAATAATAGCATGTATTCCCCCCATGGATTTGTAAAATAGTTAAACAATAGAAAGTGGGGCTACGAACTCACCTTAAGTACGATAGCAAGTAATGAAGGTGATGGTTTGATCGTATAGGTTTCTACAAGCAACCTATAATAGAATGTCGCGACTTAGGATCGGAGTAAAGAATATGAATAAGTGCCAATATATATATATCTTGCATTTAGTCCATGATGTGGTATGATGTATATTGTAAGTCTTTGAAAGAAAGATTTATGAAACATGTATGTTTTGGTATATCGTTCACTACCGTTCGGGCCGACATAATTCAGAAGCCATGTTAGTAAGCGTTCGAGGAGCCAGGACACTTTAACTCGTAAATCCACAACTCAACTCGACGGCTTACATAATGAACTCCTCACATGAGGCTCCCTACTATTGTAGTAGTTGATGAAATATATAGATATAAGTTTTGATCCGAAAAGTTACATGTCCGATACTTGAATAAACTTAGGAAAGTTTATTTGTACATGAAGATTGTTATTAGGGGTAGTTTCATAAGTCTTGAATGACCATTTTCTCTTGGTAATATCTCATGGTTTCTTTTTAAGTGAAGTAGATCCAAATTGCTTGTTCAAGTTCTCGTCAACTCTTTGTTTCATGTTTACGCCTATGTGAGTTGGTATGGTCATTTCGTCATGGCCTAGCCATGACCTTTGGTCCTTGTTTCAAGGTCATGAGACACAACCTTGGCTCTAGCCATGGTTGTGGTCTTGATTATAGGTCATAAGACCTCTTGTTCCTTACATAGTATAACCATAATCTAGTGACTTTCGCCTAAAAATGGGCTGTTTAGAATTTGAAGAATTTTATCACTCGGAAAGCATTTTTAGGTCTCGAGCTTCTTTGTTCCTGAACGAAAACGTCGTTCCGGACAACTTTCGTGTTTTAACTTTTTGATGAATCGGACCAGAAGTGGGACTTTCAAAAAGTCAGAATGCGATTCAGGAGGTTTAGGCAGTTTTGCCGGAAATCTTTGGTAACTTCAAATCGTCATAACTTTTGACTCGTATACTCGTTTTAGGTGGTTCAAATTGCTATGGTTTTCTTGTTAAGTCCTCTACTGTAATATGTAATGATCTAACATCATATTTTTACCATTTTGATCAGGTCTTACCAAGAAAGTCACTAGTTTACTTGTTTTAGTAACTTGTTGTAACAATCAATAACAATAACTTGTTTTGGTCATTTTTATACATCATGGACATGATAACAAGACAATATATAGCACAAATAATATGTAAATAACATGAACATGATTATTTAACAAGAATCAAGTTAGGGTTTGGCTCACAACTTTTGGCTTTCAAAGATGAAAGGAAGTTAACATGTAAGGATAGGACATTGATAGACTTGCTTCAACCCTTTTCACTTCATGCAATCTTTCTACTCTTGTAATCTTGAAAGATGGATGATGAAGGTTGAGGTGACTTGAGTGGATTTAAACTCAAGAGAAATCACCAAGTATATGAGGTTATGGAAGTGTTTGATGAATGATAACCTATCTAAGGTTTCAACCTTGAAGAATCACTTGAATCATGCATGAAACTTGGAATAAATCAAGCAAAGATGAGAGTGTTTGTGTGTGTGGAAGTGGACGGCAAAAAGGAGGGAGGGGAGGGTATTTATATGAGTTTAAGGAGGTTACATATGTTGACTTGTCAACCCTTGGAGGCCAAGGTTAACACATGTTCCCATCCAAGAGTTCTAAGCATAAGATCATGACACCTAGTGTGAATCCCCCCTCCTAGTGGCGGTTCATCACCTTGGGGAACAAGGTGTGTACTTTTGATGATATTATCCAAGATACTTGGTTAGTTTTGACTCCGGGAAATGCCAATCGTAAATGATTAAGCCTCAAAACGTAAAACCGGGTGTCGTAAAATTATGGAATTTGAAAGTATTGATAAACATGTCAATAAGTTCCATAATAAAATATAAAATGAGTGGTAGGTTCCATCGGGTGCTAAAACCCTGCTAAAAACTGGAAACACGGGTCTAAAACGCGTAATACGTAAAATGTACGAATTTTGCGTAAAACTGAGAAAAGTAAAATGTTACTTTTCTAATGTGATAAAAATGATTTAAAATGACTTATAATGTCTAGACTGGGCTCAGTCTAGTGTCGGTTGGTATTAAATGTCTTTTAAACATTAAACCGTAAGCCTAAAAATCACGAAATGACTTATATCATCAAGGGATGATTTTTGGTCAATGGAGGAGGGAAAATTATGTTGACTTTTTCTAATAATTTTGAAAACTCAAAATGTCTTAGAAACTCGTTTCGTGGTCTAACGGTTAATCGCCCATTCAGTTAAGCGTGCTCATGTGAGAGTAGTACCGACTAGGGTGACCTGCTGGGAAGTTTTTGGTCATGTTTTTCTCAGTCACGATTAATTCTCAAATAAATCATGAGCGTGTCAAACATTTTTCCGATGTGGGGTCACCTGACGGGGTCGAATTTCGTTGTACGTAGAATTTCTGAATGACGTTTTACCCTAAAACGTGTAATTCCTTAATAACTTTCACGAAAATGATCTGACGAATGTCAAACATTTAATTTGCCATGGAAATGATTTATCACTCAAGAATATCAGATAAAAATCAACTTTCGGGAAAGTTTCGGGAAAAATGAATAGTAAAAGTGAATAGTGAAATTTTCCGGGAAAAGTAATTAACCTGAAATTGTGAATTGTTACAGTCTCCACCCCATACGGGGAACTTCGTCCCGAAGTTCTTTGTGTGTTATATGTTGGAATCGTGTCAATGAACAGGTGTGGTTACTTATGAGGACCAAAGTCTGAAATTACCAGTGGTGTAGTTTGATTTGTCGTTTCAGTGTATGGTGTAGGACGAGGTTTACTTTTATGTAGGAAAGGTATGGTAATAGTCGAATATCAAAGGAAATTGATATAGCAGTCGAATATTAATAGGAATTGAGATAGTAGTTGCAATCATAGCCTAGTAGGTAATTGGTTGTTGTACCTAGTGTTTATTGACTTCATACTTATGTTATTTCGGATACAAATAAGCCCACTTGTTTATAATTCCTTATTTACATAGAGAGGCATCCCAAACAATGTAGATAAGGAAATATAAACTTATGGTTTAGTGATTTACAATGTCTTTATTTAAATGAAAAGGCATCCCAATCCATTCAAATAATTACAATTCATCCTACACAACATTCATACTTAGTCGGTGAGTTACAAGGTAGGGTTTTACGAGATGATACTGGTGTTCCAAGATGAATATTCAATCTTGTAAAGCTGGTAAGGGTGCTTGTGGTGTAGCTAAGGATGATTTGAGCATTAAAAATGCATCAAGATCTGTTTATGAGCTTGTGGTTCCAACGGTTATGAAGATAATGTTGTGATAAGTTGACGAACAAAAGTGTGTAGTGTAGGCTTAACATTAATACTCTTAGGTATAGATGTTGAGTTTGCTTTAAAAATCTTAAGAGATTCTAAAAGTTTATGATGGAATGGTATCCTTAGAACCTAAACAGGATAGTACTTCTACAGGATGAAGAGAAGAATTGATAACTATCCCAAGATAGTAGTTCGGATTATCTCATAAATGAAAACTTTCAAGAATGAAATTTGGTAGTACAAATAAGGTGTTAAGATTTCGCTGAGTGGTAAAACACTATCGTGTCTCTAGATCGTTTTAAAGAATTCGGGTGGTTTATCGAGTTCAAGTAGGAAATCAATCTGAACATAACCCTAGTACAACTACTCTCAGTATTTGAAAATTTTAAGTCGAATATAGTTAGTCAGACTATATTCCACTGTCCCTAGGTTAAATATAGGTGACTAGTCTATATTTAGCCGAGGTTCGATAAAATTTCCAAATACCTAAATTAGGTATACTTGTGATATGTCCGTTGCTTTCGGGAAACTGTCCACTAAACAAAGGCGATGTCAAACCATTCAGTTGCAAGTCCCGCCATAAGAGACTTGTAACGTATGTTTTCACATTCCATTGCATAGAAGATAGTACGAGTAGATATGTGTGGAAAGGAAGTTGAAGTAATTCTAAAATAGAACATACTTGGCCAGGATCACAAACTTTTAATAATGAAGGTTTCAGAAGAAAACTTTGATGAATGTAGAGCTGAACTTCAGCTTTTGTCGATGATGGATTAGTTTATCCTTTAGAAATCTCATATTTCTTGTTTGGAAATCGATAGATTGTGATGGGTTTTTGATATCATATGAAATGATATTGATGAGGTGGTGGAATAATTCGAGAGACCATTGCACAAATCACAATGTCGCGGAAGTAGATTAGACCATTGTGTCATACAATGTTCGGGAAATAGAAAAGACCATCGTAATTCGTTACAATATCTTGGATATAAAATGTTGGAGTAGGAACATGGTTGGGAGAATGTGGTTGTGTCGAAATGCCATAGAATAGGCATGTGTAGATATGTTTAGATAAAATGATTGAAAATAACTCGAATGTATATATAAATATACTTATATGTTTGTGTAGCATAACATGCTTACAAAGTCCATAATCGTCTGGAGGATGGAAGACACGGAGAGCGGAAGGCTATAAAATGGTTTTGCTTGTAGTTGTAGTTATAGTTTAGGTCTCAATTAGACCCGTTTCTCTATAACCATGGCTCTGATACCAATCTGTAACACCCCCAATTCATGGACGCAGCGGAATTCGAACTGGGTGTTACTTGACGGCACAATAGACACAATAATAGAAAACGAACTCCAATTGAGTCGTTTTAAAAGATTTATCATTCAAATTGTATAAATATCAGAGATTACAAAATGAGGTCCCAGATGGTTCCATTTACAAATTAAATGAGTTTTGAATGATAATAAAATTTATAGCCCTCTTGAGTATCCGTGTCCTTCCGTGCCATCCTTGATCGTCATGAACCTGAAATACATGCTTGAGAGGTCAACACAAAGGTTGAGTGGAATTCGTAGAGTTTAGTTAAATCGTTTGAACACAATAATCGTAGTGTTTGTAGTTAAATCGTTTGAACACAATAATCGTAGTGTGAGCTATAGACTCACACCAATGTTTAGAAAACAAAATCGTTATTTATTTCACTAAGCTCATACAACCAAAGCGTTAACATCGAACCAACAAAATTGGCATTATAGAAGCCCTATCAAGGTACTTTTGCCGTTTATACCGCTAAATCTCAAATATAGTGCATTTGTGTGAACTCGTCGTTGTTCAACACAAATGGGATTCGTCAATCCCAATAGATCTATTCACAATATTCGCGCTCACTAAAGGTAGTGACTAATGGTTCATGATATAGGGACTTCGAACATGGCAATCGTTACTTAGTGATAATAAAACATCGTCGTGAAGCATACATTAGAAAGCATCGTGTTCGAGTAGAAAAATAATAGCATGTATTCCCCCCATGGATTTGTAAAATAGTTAAACAATAGAAAGTGGGGCTACGAACTCACCTTAAGTACGATAGCAAGTAATGAAGGTGATGGTTTGATCGTATAGGTTTCTACAAGCAACCTATAATAGAATGTCGCGACTTAGGATCAGAGTAAAGAATATGAATAAGTGCCAATATATATATATCTTGCATTTAGTCCATGATGTGGTATGATGTATATTGTAAGTCTTTGAAAGAAAGATTTATGAAACATGTATGTTTTGGTATATCGTTCACTACCGTTCGGGCCGACATAATTCAGAAGCCATGTTAGTAAGCGTTCGAGGAGCCAGGACACTTTAACTCGTAAATCCACAACTCAACTCGACGGCTTACATAATGAACTCCTCACATGAGGCTCCCTACTATTGTAGTAGTTGATGAAATATATAGATATAAGTTTTGATCCGAAAAGTTACATGTCCGATACTTGAATAAACTTAGGAAAGTTTATTTGTACATGAAGATTGTTATTAGGGGTAGTTTCATAAGTCTTGAATGACCATTTTCTCTTGGTAATATCTCATGGTTTCTTTTTAAGTGAAGTAGATCCAAATTGCTTGTTCAAGTTCTCGTCAACTCTTTGTTTCATGTTTACGCCTATGTGAGTTGGTATGGTCATTTCGTCATGGCCTAGCCATGACCTTTGGTCCTTGTTTCAAGGTCATGAGACACAACCTTGGCTCTAGCCATGGTTGTGGTCTTGATTATAGGTCATAAGACCTCTTGTTCCTTACATAGTATAACCATAATCTAGTGACTTTCGCCTAAAAATGGGCTGTTTAGAATTTGAAGAATTTTATCACTCGGAAAGCATTTTTAGGTCTCGAGCTTCTTTGTTCCTGAACGAAAACGTCGTTCCGGACAACTTTCGTGTTTTAACTTTTTGATGAATCGGACCAGAAGTGGGACTTTCAAAAAGTCAGAATGCGATTCAGGAGGTTTAGGCAGTTTTGCCGGAAATCTTTGGTAACTTCAAATCGTCATAACTTTTGACTCGTATACTCGTTTTAGGTGGTTCAAATTGCTATGGTTTTCTTGTTAAGTCCTCTACTGTAATATGTAATGATCTAACATCATATTTTTACCATTTTGATCAGGTCTTACCAAGAAAGTCACTAGTTTACTTGTTTTAGTAACTTGTTGTAACAATCAATAACAATAACTTGTTTTGGTCATTTTTATACATCATGGACATGATAACAAGACAATATATAGCACAAATAATATGTAAATAACATGAACATGATTATTTAACAAGAATCAAGTTAGGGTTTGGCTCACAACTTTTGGCTTTCAAAGATGAAAGGAAGTTAACATGTAAGGATAGGACATTGATAGACTTGCTTCAACCCTTTTCACTTCATGCAATCTTTCTACTCTTGTAATCTTGAAAGATGGATGATGAAGGTTGAGGTGACTTGAGTGGATTTAAACTCAAGAGAAATCACCAAGTATATGAGGTTATGGAAGTGTTTGATGAATGATAACCTATCTAAGGTTTCAACCTTGAAGAATCACTTGAATCATGCATGAAACTTGGAATAAATCAAGCAAAGATGAGAGTGTTTGTGTGTGTGGAAGTGGACGGCAAAAAGGAGGGAGGGGAGGGTATTTATATGAGTTTAAGGAGGTTACATATGTTGACTTGTCAACCCTTGGAGGCCAAGGTTAACACATGTTCCCATCCAAGAGTTCTAAGCATAAGATCATGACACCTAGTGTGAATCCCCCCTCCTAGTGGCGGTTCATCACCTTGGGGAACAAGGTGTGTACTTTTGATGATATTATCCAAGATACTTGGTTAGTTTTGACTCCGGGAAATGCCAATCGTAAATGATTAAGCCTCAAAACGTAAAACCGGGTGTCGTAAAATTATGGAATTTGAAAGTATTGATAAACATGTCAATAAGTTCCATAATAAAATATAAAATGAGTGGTAGGTTCCATCGGGTGCTAAAACCCTGCTAAAAACTGGAAACACGGGTCTAAAACGCGTAATACGTAAAATGTACGAATTTTGCGTAAAACTGAGAAAAGTAAAATGTTACTTTTCTAATGTGATAAAAATGATTTAAAATGACTTATAATGTCTAGACTGGGCTCAGTCTAGTGTCGGTTGGTATTAAATGTCTTTTAAACATTAAACCGTAAGCCTAAAAATCACGAAATGACTTATATCATCAAGGGATGATTTTTGGTCAATGGAGGAGGGAAAATTATGTTGACTTTTTCTAATAATTTTGAAAACTCAAAATGTCTTAGAAACTCGTTTCGTGGTCTAACGGTTAATCGCCCATTCGGTTAAGCGTGCTCATGTGAGAGTAGTACCGACTTGGGTGACCTGCTGGGAAGTTTTTGGTCATGTTTTTCTCAGTCACGATTAATTCTCAAATAAATCATGAGCGTGTCAAACATTTTTCCGATGTGGGGTCACCTGACGGGGTCGAATTTCGTTGTACGTAGAATTTCTGAATGACGTTTTACCCTAAAACGTGTAATTCCTTAATAACTTTCACGAAAATGATCTGACGAATGTCAAACATTTAATTTGCCATGGAAATGATTTATCACTCAAGAATATCAGATAAAAATCAACTTTCGGGAAAGTTTCGGGAAAAATGAATAGTAAAAGTGAATAGTGAAATTTTCCGGGAAAAGTAATTAACCTGAAATTGTGAATTGTTACAATAAGAGTTTAATTTGGCGGCGAGTTGATGGCGTCACACCTTTCTCTTGACGCCGTCAGGATACAAAATCTATATATAGTTTTCTAGTTTTCATTCATTGTGTGCAACTTTGAGGGAATAAAACCCTAGATGAATTTTCCAGCTATTTTAAGGGTTTCAACCCTTTGTTTCTTCCATGTTCAATTGAAGATAAGTACTTTACCAAATCATTCAATATGTCTATGTGTTGTTTGATTATAACTTACGCTTGTCTTCTCTTTAACTTGCTAGGCTAGGTTTTCTTCGTGTTTGCTTAGATGTAATGAAACCTAGATGTTAATTATTAGTTGATGGTTTGTTTATAATTGTTGTGGATGAATGAATTCGATGTTAGGCTTAAGAAAACTGGCAGACTTCCAATTGGTAACTTGCTTGAACGTGTTAAGAAACATGATCGGATGTGTACTACGATTATTTGGTTTTATTTAATGCATAGGTAACTTCCAGTAGTCGGCTCGACATAGGATTGAGGTTGAAGCCTATAGAGTCAGGGAAGATCGTACACGGCCCTACGACTAGTATTAAGGAATATAACCCGTCATCCATGCAATTATAACAAGCTAATCAACCGGTAAAAGATATCTAGGGAGTAATGAAATCTAAGTAAACACACTTTCTCTCATTATTGTTTACACCACAATTTAGTTTAAGTTAAGTTTATTTTATTTTGATTGCATCTTTAGTTAATTGGATTAGTTGACTAGCAACTAATTCCGCCCACTCCTTTAAAACCCAAGATTTTTACTTGCTTTCCTTAAAACATAAAAATACAAAAAGAATCATCCCTCATCCCTAGACCTAGTTTAGTAGAATTTTAACCCTAGTGAACACTATTCCTAGAGTTGAACGATCAATCCCCCGGTACTTGTCACTATACTATACTACAACGAACAGATACACTGCCTGGTGGGGATTGCAAGCTTCTCAAGATTCCTTGCGAGGTAAAACCTTTTGCGAGGGCGCAATTCCACGCATCAAGTTTTTGGCGCCGCAGCCCGGGGAATAGTTATTGTTTAGGTTAAAATTTCTTTTTATTAGGTATACTTGCTAGATTCCTTTCTAGTAAGATTTTTATTTTTATTTTTATAGGTTTCTTTAGTCTATCTTATTTCTTTGTTTCATTTGTTCGTAAACTATCTCGATGGATAACAATAGCATTGATAGTTTGATTCCTATTATTCGTATCTTTCGTCGTAGGATTTTCCAACTACCTGCCCCAATCCCTTTAGTGGAAAATGAGAACCCACCTAACCTCTCGCCTGACCATCACTTTGACAATAATTTTGAGATGGAGGAGTCTGACCATGATAATGACAATAGGGCTAATCCTTTCTACTCTTCGGACTCCGATGAAGACCTTGATGATGGCGATGTAATTAATGAGGATAGGATGGAAGATGAGATGAACCCTCTTAGGTATGTCGATCCTAGGACAAAGATTGAGAATGACAACTTATTTAATATGCAGTTTCCTTGTAAGATTGGATTTAGGAGCTTTGATGCCTACCTTAACTCATCTCTACCAATGAATATAATCTCGCGTAGTGAATACAATAAAATCATGGTAAATGAGTTAGAATACAAAGGAGATAATATTGTTGCTAGGGTAAAGACATTGCATGTGTTTGTAGGAAGCTTTGTTTATATGGTTGAATTTATGGTTATGGAGAGTCTAGGAGAATTTATCGATAATAACTTAACCCAAGTTGTGTTTGGGAAATCCTTCAAAAGGTTAACCAACCTAGATGAAAAACATATGGAAGGGTTAATTACATTCTCGGATGGGGATGAAGATTTTGTTTACCAAATGCCTCGTGCACACCCTAGGTTTAAGGATTTTTCTATTGAGAAATGTAATAGGTATCTACCTCTCGATATGCTAAGTGAGAATGATAGAAGGAAAGGGCTTAAATATCCTCATGAAAAGAACAAATGGTATTATCGCGGATGTTTAGAGCTAAGTGATGACTATAAGAAAAATGAGGCAACTATTAGATGGCTCACACTTGGGTATGTGAGCATAAGCGACACACGATAGCCCATGACCTTGAGTCTAGCTACAAGACTCGTAAATAAAGAAAAGCCCTTCTTGGGAGGCAACCCATGTTTTATTTGTTTTGTTTGTTTGTTTGTTTGATTTTATTTGTTTTCGTATGCATGCTTTATTTTTATTGTTTGTGGCTCATATTTCAAACTAAATTGTGAAAATGCTTTACTTTGTTGTTTGTCTTAACTTCATAAAAAGGTAATTCGCAAAAGATAAGTGTAAGGGGAATCTAAATTTGTTTTTAAGAACGGAAATTGGACATGACCCACAACAATATTAAATGAGCATGTATATTAGTATTTGTTTGAGTCAAATGCTTGTATTGAGTCATAATGATGTTTTGCAGGAAATTCCAGGGATTAAGGCAAAAGTTTTTTTCCAGAAATTTTCCGGAAACTTAACACGAGATTTCTGTCAGAACACTCTGACGACGTCACCTGACGGCGTCACGTGTAAAATTCTGGAAATTTTGCAAGTTTTGTTTTTCTAATGGAGTCTTGAAGTTTTTGTTAATTCTTTTAGTTTTATAAATTCCAGGAAATCTGCAAGCATTCATTCCACAAGCATTATATCCTTATATATATATAGATTGCCGCCGATTTTACGCGAGGATGCCATGATTGTTTTCTTAGGTTTAACAAGTTATATTGGACAAGAAGATGATTTATTATTTCGGAAGGGAAGCTTTCAACGTTCATTTTCTTGGAGGAGGATTTAGCCATGTTAATGATTTATCCACATCAAACGAATCAGGGGAGTATTTGTTTTCATTCTTTTACCTTATTTACTTTTACATCTTTTTATTGAACATTGGGGACAATGTTCATCCTAAGTGTAAGGGGAGGGTAAATGATGATACTTTAGAGAATGCAATTACGCTTGAGTTTGTTTGTTTAATAGTAGGTGTGTAATAAAACTAAGAGAAATACTTGTTAGTGCAATTTTAGTACCAAATTAAATTTTTTTTTACAACATTTAGGAGTGAAGCTTTAGCCTTAATGAGCGTTTCATGGATAGGAGTTGTATGACTAGCACAAAAACCGTACCACTCAAAAAAAAAAAAAAAAAAAAAAAAAATTTCACCCAAATATGTGAGGTTCGCCTTTAGATTTGTTAGGAAAAACATTCATTATTAGTGCTTATGAGTGTACCGGTAGTACTTAGATTCTAGAACTTGCGTTAGTGATGCATCCCGAGACCGCTAGTGAGACTACATTTGTGTAGTAGGATTTACTACATGATGAGAGGCATTAGGATCACCCTTGTGTTAAACCCGTATCATAATTACTTGACCATTTAAGTCAATTTACTTGAGTAGTAAAGTCAATTAATTTTTCCCACACCTTTGCGTTGTACTCATTTGTAGTACACGATACCCCTAGTACACCCCTCCGAGCCTATCTTTTCGTTTATAACTTTAAGCATTTTACTTAAAGGAAGAATTTGTTTACAACCCACCCCAAATGTGCAACCAAATCGCCTTAGCCTTCCTTGTATGCACTCATCTTTAGTGCATTATTGTTATTTGTTTAAACCCTTAGTTAATTGTCTAATTGATTACATGGTTCCTAAGTCGAGTCATATCTTGAACATATTGTTTTGGGATGATTGAGACTCATGGGTAAAGTACTAGTGTTATAGAGTAATGGGGAAGAACATCATATATTACCACTATATGTGCGTGATCTTAAAAAGTACTCAAAGTGTTTTGATTATCTTGATTCGAGTCATTAGAATAGTTAATTGTAAATATGTAAAAGTTCAAGTGTAAGGGGAATGGAAATCCCCTATGATGTATTATTTTGGATGGGAGGGTAAGAGTGTTTGCACAAAAAAAAAAAAAAAAAAAAAAAGAAAAAAGAAAAAAACACGAAAAATCAAGAAAAAGAAAAAAAAATAGAAAAAAGAAAAAAGAGAAAAAACATACGGACTACCATCCCGTTTTATTCTATGTTTTGTTAGTTTTTGATTAGCTTAATTCGAGTCGAGTCTTGGCTTAGCAACGCCATATTGTACACGTAATTAACCAAGATGATTAACTCGCCACCAGTAAATATTGCCTTTATCCAACAAAACCGTGTTTATCCTATCCCTACACTTCACGTTATAACCCTTTAAAAGACCTCTTTGATAGTTTATCCTAGGTGCTTACGCCAAGTGGTGGAGGTTTGATCCTTTCCCAAGCCTATGGTAAGCTATTTGCTATGACAGGTAGTGAGAGATGTTTTCAATTTCCTTATTGTGATATATACTTTATTACACCGGAGAGATGTGAGTATCTAAACACTATTTGTGAGGTGCTAGTGTATAATTTCCGTGCTTGTTTTTGGTTGAAGTGGAACGATTATTTGTTGTAATTACTTTTATATTAGTGTTAAATGATCCCTAACTTGTATTTTGATTAGAATAAAAGCGCATTTGCTTGAGGACAAGCAAATCTCAAATGTAAGGGTATTTGATAAAGCGAAAAGTGTACCGCTTTTGGGGGGTCACTTAAGGCCTAAGTCTTGATTGATAAAATATTTCTCTAAATCGTTCCTTTTGTCATTTTAGGTACTTTTGAGGGAATTTTAATAAAGGAAGCATTTTGGACGTTTTTGGAGCAAAAAAGTGCAGAAAATGACAAAGTCTCAAATCATGCTGGAAATTGCACTTGACGGCGTCACATACTGCTACTGACGGCGTCATGAGTTGACAAAAGAGTGGATAAATCAATTACACATGACGCGCCAGAATGTTTTGTGAAGGTGGTCTGACGGCGTCACGTACAAAATTTCCAAGGCCATTAAGAGTTATTGCAAAGAGTGACGGCCCAGAACCCATATAGAGTGACGGCGTCAGAAGTGGATCTAGGCAATACGAGTTTAATTTGGCGGCGAGTTGACGGCGTCACACCTTTCTCTTGACGCCGTCAGGATACAAAATCTATATATAGTTTTCTAGTTTTCATTCATTGTGTGCAACTTTGTGGGAATAAAACCCTAGACGAATTTTCCAGCTATTTTCAGGGTTTCAACCCTTTGTTTCTTCCATGTTCAATTGAAGATAATTACTTTACCAAATCATTCAATATGTCTATGTGTTGTTTGATTATATCTTATGCTTGTATTCTCTTTAACATGCTAGGCTTGGTTTTCTTCGTGTTTGCTTAGATGTAATGAAACCTAGATGTTAATTATTGGTTGATGGTTTGTTTATAATTGTTGTGGATGAATGAATTTGATGTTAGGCTTAAGAAAACTGGCAGACTTCCAATTGGTAACTTGCTTGAACGTCTTAAGAAACATGATCGGATGTGTACTACGATTATTTGGTTATATTTAATGCATAGGTACCGGAGATTGCCTATTAATCTGGTCATAATTCGTAACCAAATCCTCCTTCAAGCATCATACACAAGCTTTATATCGATTTTTTCCATCGTCCCCACCTCAACATTAGTTTGTCCAGTTAGGGTTTCTTATATAGCCTAAATACAAAAGAGAACAATCTATTAACAATTATACGAATAATACTAATGCCGCTGTTCAAATCACCCTATTCATAACTTATGGCAATAACTAAAAAATAGTTTATACACTTATAACGACAACCTATTCATAGCATGCATGTAATATGCAACACATGAGGACACAAATAATGCATCACAACAACTAAAACAAAACATCAACAATGCACGAAAAGGCTAAAAAACTATATACGTAAAACATTAAACAATATCATGGTTGTTGGAAATTACACTACTGTTAAGCATGGAAGAAGCCACTCCTGAAGAATGCACTAGCAGTGGAAACTCATTACCACTGCAAGTACATAATTTTACCACTGCTACAGGATAATTGTTAGGAAACGTGTATTAGATAAGTATAGAAAAGATCTCATGTATATTCTATTATTCTAAGTTAATACTTATCTTGTAAAGGACTCCTTGTGTCCTATAAAAGGAGGTCCTAGGTTTAGGTTTATGTACGTATTCATTAACAAAAAGCTTCAAGGTGTAACCCTAGTGATATTAAGATCACTCATATTATTATCAATAATATTGAGGCTTAAAGTTTGGTTAAACCCTGTGTTCATTCTGTTTTACTTACATACAACTTATACACTTTACTCATAAACATCTTCTAAATACTTTGTAGTAAATTCCGCGTGCTACGTAGTAATACTCAAAGTGTCTATCTAACACAAGGTGTGTATTTAGATCCATCAAGTGGTATCAGAGTCAGGTTTCTGATACTTTGATTTAGAAGATCCGAAGTTTACTCACTTTTGCAAAGTCCAATGGAGATGGAGAACAGTTAGTTGAATATTGCTGCTAAACTTCCTAAGCTCAAACTCAATGAGTATGAGATGTGGAGGATTATGATTGAACAGTTCTTTTTGGTGCAAGATTATGCTCTCTGGGAAATCATCATGTATGGTGATTCCTTCAAACCAGGCACTTCCTCAGAGACTATTGATGGCAAGACTGTCCAGACCTTAAATACTGGACCAGTTACTAATGAAGAGCGACTCCAAAAGAAGAATGACCTGAAGGCAAGAAGTTTATTGCTGATGACCCTTCCTAGGGATCAAATCATAGCCTTCAGCACGTACAAGACTGCTATGACCTTGTTTGAAGAGATTTGCTCTGTTTTTGGTGGCAATGATGCTACCAAGAAGACCCAGAAGACCTTGTTGAAACAAAACTATGAGAACTTCTCTTCAACAAGTAATGAGTTAATTGACAACATCTTCATTATACTCCAGAAGATTGTCACACAACTCACTGTGTTTGGAATTGAGGTAGAAAGGGAAGACCTCAACTTGAAGTTTCTAAGAAGTCTACCTTCTGAGTTTCACACCAATGTAATTGTCCGGGAAGATATAGCTGAACTGGAAACTATGGAGCTCAATGATCTTTACAATAACTTTAAAGTTATTGAACAAAGATTAAAGAAGGCAGGGAAGCTAAGTACAAGTTCTGGGAACTTAGCTCTTATATCATCATCTGTGGATGATAGTTCTGATGAAGAAAGTGATAAAGATGAAGATGCTGCTCATATTGCTGTTTCCACTGGTAGTGCAAGTGTTTCCATTGCTAGTTCTAAAAAGAAGATTGCTGGACTAGGAGACCCTACTTTTTATGCTTATCTCTCAAGCCAAGTCAGTGGTTCACTTCTAACAGGTGTAGGTTATAAATCTATTCCCCCACCATTAAGAGGTGTTCCAGCACCTCCAGGCATAGATTTAGCACATACAGGAATTGAAGAGTTTCAAGAACCAAATAGAACTTATGGCCCTTAATTTGTGAAAGAAGCTATTGATGAAAAGGTAAAGGTAGAGACTGATGCATTTGAGAATGCTAGTGATTCATCTCTAGTGGAAGAAAGTATTAAGGTTAAAATAAAAACATGTGTTCTTGAAGTTGTTAAAGCTGAAAAGGAAGTGCCTAGGAAACAAGCTTATAAAACTAGGCCAACTATAAAATATGCTGAGATGTATAGACATAGGTCACCAGCTCCTAGGGGAAACCAGAGGAACTGGAATAATCTTAAGTCTAAAAAATTTGGTAGTGATTTTGTGTTTAACAACAAAGCATGTCATATCTGTGGTAGTTTTGATCATCTTCATGCTAACTGTAACTACCATAAGGGAAGGAGGGAAGTTTTTGGGAACACAAGGGTGAATGAAAACAATTTTCAAAAATATACTCACCCTAATCCATTAAGTAATATGATTCCCAGTGCAGTTCAACTAAAATCTGGCATCAAGCCTCTTACATCTGCTAGAAAAGTTAACACTGCTTACCCAAAGTCAACTGTTAGAAGTGCACAACCTATTACAACTTTTGTTAAATCTGCACAAACAGGTAATAAGACCTTTTATGAAAAGAAGGTTGTTTACAATCAGAAGTGGGCACCAAAAACTAAAATTTCTAAACCAGCAGTTGCCACTGTTAGACGAAAAGGCACCACTGCTGATTTTGTAAACAAGAAAGGGGTAAAATTGGGAAATGCTGTGAAGGCCTCAACACGTTGGGAATGGAAACCTAAAGGAATCAACACCTCTAACAATCCCAATGGTGTATCAATGACCTTTGACAGATTCAACTATATTGATACACGAGGCAGATCCAAGTCAATTGTGGCTTGGGTCTCCAAAAGGAACTAATTCCTTTATTTTATGTGCAGGAACATTCAAAGGTTAAAGAAGATCAAGGCTATTCAAACAGTGGATGTTCTAGGTACATGACTGGCAACAAGTCCTATCTTACTGATTTCAAACCTTATGATGGACAATTTGTCAGCTTTGGAGGTGGAATTGGTGGTAAAGTTTCTTGCAAAGGCACTATCAAAGATGGAAATTTGGATTTTGAGAATGTGTACTATGTGAAAGAACTTAAGTATAATCTCTTCAGTGTGTCATAGATGTGAGACAAGAAACACAGAGTTCTTTTCTCAGAAGATGAATGTTTTGTTCTATCTAAGGATTATAAGTTACCTGATGAAAGTGAGGTTCTACTTAAAATTCCTAGAAAAGGCAATCTATACAGCATTGACATGAAGAGCATTGTGGCTAAAGATGATGTTACTTGCTTGCTTGCAAAGGCCACATTGGATGAATCCATGTTATGGCATAGAAGAGTTGTTCATGTTAAACTTTAAGACCATCAACAAGATTGTGAAAGATGGTTTAGTCAGAAGTTTACCAGAGAAGAGATTTGAGAATGACCAAACCTGTGTTGCCTGTATTAAGGGCAAGCAACATAGAGCTTCTTTCAAGACCAAGGCCTATAACTCTATTGCTCACCCTCTCTATATGTTGCATATGGACTTGTTTGGTCCCACATCTATGAGCAGCATAAATTTGAAGAAATATTGTCTTGTTGTAACTGATGATTTTAACAGGTTTACATGGGTTTTCTTTCTAAGAACCAAGGATGAAACAACTGGCATCCTTAAAACTTTTATCACTAAAGTAGAAAACCAAGTTGATATAAAGATCAAGATTATCAGGTGTGATAATGGGACAGAGTTCAAGAATAGAGTTATGGATGAATTTTGCAGAGAGAAGGGTATTAAGAGAGAATTCAGTGTAGCAAGAACTCCTTAGCAAAATGGAGTAGCTGAAAGAAGAAACAGAACACTGATTGAGGCTGCTAGAACCATGTTAGCTGATTCCAAGTTACCAGTCACCTTTTGGGCCAAAGCAGTTAACACTGCTTGTTACATTCAGAAAAGGGTTTTAGTGTTGAAAACAAAGAATAAGACACCCTATGAGTTATTCAGAGGTAGACCTCCTACCTTGGATTTCATGAGACCATTTGGATGTCATGTTACAATTCTCAATACCATAGATCATCTGGGTAAATTTGAAGAAAAGTCAGATGAAGGCTTCTTTGTTGGGTACTCCATGGTTAGTAAAGCCTTCAAAGTATATAATCTGAGAAAAAGAAGATTGAAGAGAATCTGCATGTAGAGTTTCTTGAAAATAAACCTAACATTGCAGGTGCAGGTCCAGAATGGCTATTTGACCTTGAGACTCTATGAAATACTATGAACTATGTACATATTGTTCCAGGTACAGGGGCTGATGACTTTGCAGGTTCAGAAGAATTTATTGATGAAGATAAACCTAGCAAAGATTCTGGGGATGATCAAGATCAAATTGTTATGCCACTTTGGGACTTTGTGGATGATGAACCTGTGATGAGTGTGTAAATACTCATCATTTTATACCCATTTAAACTATAAAAACGACTAAAAACACACAAATATACCAAATAATACTGCAAATATTCTTGGATTGTGTTTTTATGTGTTTTAGGTACAAAGGATTGAAAACAAAGGAAAAACGAAGCAAAATGGACATTTTTCGAATTGACGCGATAACGTACGTGCAATTTGTTAAATCAAGACGAAGTCAAAATCAACCCCGGGATACGTTTTTGGAATGTGCATGGAAAACCGAACCCGAATACCCAATAATATTTTTATGGGCCAACCCGACCCATTTTAATGAGCCGGGTCAGCCCATTTAAATATTAACTAAACCAATAAACCAAACCCTTTAATAATTACCCAACCTAAAAATAAAACCCAACCCAACACCCCATTTATAATACCAGGGTCAAACCCACAGGTCAAAACCACCATCATCCTCCCTAGTATCCCTCCAAACCACCTGCAACTCCTTCACCACTTGCCCACCACCTCTGCACCCTTTATCCTTTCCAAACACCCCAGTCCAAAACCTTATCAATATAACTGACCAAATCAGACCAAATTGCAAAATCTAACTTTTCCCGCCAAAATTGGTTTAAGGGTCTGGATCATCTTTAACTCATCCAATGGTCTCGAATAAAAGTGGGAAACGCTCAGGAAGCTTATATAAAGGACCTCACTCATATTTGGAAGAAGTTAGTAGATTAGAGTAGTAGTTAGTGTAGTCTTTAGTTAATTTTAATGTCGAGTTAGCATAGTTTCCATTTTCAAGTGTTTTTTAGTTTTCCAATTGTATTCTCAATACTTTCAGTGTAATAGAAAAGTTATTTAATTTCAGTTTCAAGCTTCCTTTGCCAAGTTCATATTTTGCATTTTCATTTAAAATCCTCATTTTACCTTAGTCTTGTTGAAAGTAGTGTGCTACTGTTTCATAAGCTCAACCTAAGTCAAGTATAAGCTTTTATAAGCTTAGAGATCATTTGAACTTGTTTTAAGTTAAAAAATAAAAAATACTCAAAAATTCCAAGAAAATAAGCGAAAAATAAAAAAATCTAAAAAGAAGAAGAAAGCAAGCTTGGAGCATGGTAAATATGGGATGGCCATAGGTTAGAGCTTCGTGGGAAGCATTAGGTTTATTGTGCAAATGGTTTGGGTACTATGATTGAGCCTTGTTTGAGCAAATGATCATTGTAAGTCCTATTCCATTTTTAGCTTATCAAGTACTGTAGCAAAAACTTACTATATTGCTCATTCTTGTTTGATTTCTGCTTATTAGCTTATTTAAGTTCATTTTGTGTTTGATTTGTAGTTTACTTAGTATTAGTTTAAAATTTTGCTTATTAACTGTTTTCAAGTAGCCTATATTGCTTGTTAGAGTTATCTTGTTTAAACTGTTTCTTTTTGTGTTATTATTGCTTCTTTAACTTTATTATAGCTTATTGGAAATCAACCTTTCACTTTTGAGGCATTAAAAACCTGACTTGCTTTGTAAATCTCATGACAGACACATATTGAGGGGTGTTTGGTAAAATTGAGTTCATACGCCAAAAGTGATTTTCGACCAAAATTTCAATTTCAATCAGATTTAAAATATTGTTTACTAATAGTTTGAAGTAGAATCTTTTAGTTCCTAGTAGTTTAAAAGAATTTTGTTAAGGTTTTCAAAAAAAAATTTCTTGTTTACTGTTGTAGTTAGCAATTTAGGCTAATGTTAGTTTAGTGCATCTTAGGTAGTTAATATTGCTTCCAACTAGTTCAATTTGGTTCACAAAAAGTGTTCAAATTCTGATATTCGACTATCAAAGTCAAAAATCTCAGTTTGACACTTTTTTCCAAATCTGACCCAGAACCAAAACTGCCCAAAACGACCTTTTCATCCTTCATTTTAATGGTGCTTAAGTTTGATTTAGATTTGGATTTTTGTTTTAATTGTTAGTTTGTAGCATAGCATTCATTAGTTTTAGCTTATCTAGGTTTGTTGTAGCTTTTTGCTAGCTTAATCTTGCCTTACAATAAGCTCCATCAAAACTGCATCAGTACCCTTTTTGTTTTAATATAGGTTTTTCATTTTAGTTTTTAGCTTTTATTTCTCATCCAAAATCCATAATTTCTGCTCCAATGCACTCCTTGGTAGCTTATCTCTATTAGTTAACAGTTTTTAGTCCTTAATATTTCCATTAGCTTGCTTAAAATTTAGCTCAATAAGCCCCCTTTGAGCCTACACTTCCCCTGCACCAGTCAATTCTGTCCAAGTTCATAAGCCCCTAAACTCTTACCCAGTTGAGCTTGTTGCTTGATTCTTGGTGATTTGGATAGCCAGTAGTATAGGATTGATTTTGCCTCCGTCACTTTCCAAAAATTAGCTTATTAAGCAGCTTAAAATTAAGCTAGAAGTAGGTTCCTTAGGCTTCTTTTATGCAAACTGCTCATTGTTTTTCTGGCTGACGGCCTGGGCTTATTTGAGTTTTTTCAGTTGAATTGAGTTTGTTTTAGTATATTACACTATACCTGAGCTTTTGGTGCATTCTAGTGCTTATTTGCTTATTTGAAGTGCTTATTTAAAATGTTTATTTGCCCAATTCAACTTATTATTGGGCTTATCTAACTTTTTATATTTTTCCTAGGCTTAGTATAATATTTTAGATTTTCCATAAAATTTCCAGATTTTTCCTAGCTCATTGAGTACTTTTCTTATTTAATATTAGTATTTAAGTATTTCTAAATCATTTTAAATTCATAAAAATTAAATAAAAACAAAAAAAAAATTAGTTTTCTGTTTTATAAATAGTTTTTAGTTATTTAAGAATTTTAGAAAGTAAAATTGCATTTCTCTAGGGCATTTTCATATTTATTTGCATTTTTATTATTTTTTAAATCTTTAAAAGTAGTTTTTAATTCATAAAAATTAAATAAAAAGTCAAAAAAAAAAAAAAATTCTTTTTTCTAAAATTTTCTTTTATCATTTGGATTGTAGAAAAATAATTTTCATCGCCGTAGGATTTATATTGCTTAGATCTCATTTTTTTTTGTACGTTTACGTAAACTTTTAATTTAAACGTACGTTTTTAGATTTTAAACGTTTCTAGGTTCTTTGGTTTTACGTGTTTGTTAATATTGTTTATTTGAGTTGTTTTCTCTCATATTCCCGTAGTATAATCACATAATCTCTTTCCCATTCAAAATCACCCGATCACAGATTCGTTTTAATACAAGTGCACTCCTCGATGGAACATAACGACCCGGGAAAACACTGTACTCCAGGGAGAATTAGTCCAAGCTGTTTGACCTGTTTGACCACATCCGTGGTTGACTTGGGCTGACTGTTTAGAGCCAATCAAATTTTGGCGCCGCTGCCGGGGAGGTGTGTTGCGTATTTTTCACAACGAATTTGCAGATTAGTGATTCTCGATATTCGCTTATTTGTATATTTACCATCTTTGTTCATATTTTCGTATAAAACCAAAACAAATCGTGAAGTTTACCATTTCAGATTACTCAGGGATTACTAAGTGTGATCTAAGAGGAAACGATTTGGTTTATCAAAACAATTACCAAAAACATTGTAATTCAGTTTTCAACGAACGCAAAAAACCCAAAAATATTTTCCTTCTTTGTTTTCATAAAATGTTTTCCAAAAACTCCAAAAATACTTACCTTTACCCTCTTACCTTTTTGATTCTTTATCCTTTCCCCTCTATAACCGTTTGATTCTCCTCTATGTCGTATCCACATCAGTTTGATTGTCAATGGTGTGGTGGCCCTCATAATGGTGGTAATTGTCCCAGTTGTAGCATGGTAGAGGTAGGAAACGGGTCTGTCTATAACCATAATCCTTATTCTTACCATGACACAACTGATTTATTCCATCAGCCACCACATCGTGAGATACAGACATATTTGTGTGAGTTTTGTGGAGGTCCTCATCAACGATTTGAGTGTCAAACTGGAAAAACGTTTGTCTATGAATAGTTTTGTGGTGACAATCAGAACTTTGGAAATGACCAATATCCATATTATTCACCAAACCAGTCACAACATTCGTATTTTTGTGAGTACTGTGGAGGTCCACACTTCAGCTCGGATTGTCAAACAAGGAATCCATTTCCTTGTAACAATTACAACTATTCGTATCATGACCAACCTCCACAGTACCAAATGATTCAAACAACTCCTCAAATCCGCAAGACTCGTGTCTAGAGGCTCTTAAGATATTGAAAGAACTTAAAGAGGAGTTGGCTAATATATCGTTTCAAAATTCTCACTCGAAATCTATTGCAGAATTACTTGTAGAAGAACGAGATGCTAGAAACGAAAAGAGCATGGAAGAATTACTTGTCGAAGAACAAGCAGCTAAAACACGTGCCATATTTAGCAATGCTGCTCTTCTCGATGATGATGATAGTGATGATGAATATACCCTTGATATTCTTCAATTTTATAAGGATTCATCAAGTTCATCAGTTGCAATTCCATGCATGGAAAATCAGGGAGAAAAGAATATGACGGGTTTTCTAGCAGACGAACAAATGGAACTTGTAGAATCCATGACTGCTAGCCCTTCTTAACTCCCTCAGCCTGTTGTTATCATACCCGAAGTTCCCACTAACTCTCTAAGAATGGGGGACGAGCATCTTAACACTATTCCTGAAAAGGAATCGGACGAATTCATAAAGTCTAGTGTTGAGAACCTTGTCCCAATCCCAAGTGAGTTCTAGGGAATTCTTGATCATGTGTGTGATATGCTTCCTCCTCTTGTCTTTCCAAATGATCTTGTTGAGACTTTCTTCGATTCTTACAGTGATTATAGTGATGGCGACTCTTTATATTCTAAAGATATCGAATTTATTGATGCATCACTTCCACATTCTGAGATCGTCAGCCTTGAAGAGGATGTTGATCACCTTGCTTCCCAAACATTCAATACGACTTTCACCAATCCTCTATTTGATTTCGAATCTGAATTCACTTTGATTTCTGATTATCCAATGTTTGATATTCAGAACGAGGAAAGTGATGAGTCTGAAACGGAGACTATAATGGACAAGGTGCATGTTTATAGCCCACAAAGTACCGCACATGTCCCACCTCCGTATATCCTTCATGCGTTAGAGCTAAAGAGTACCAACTCTGTCGCTAACTCTCTTCACGAGGAGTTCTCCTGTGAACTCACTCATATCATGACTCCTCCGGAGTATGATGGCAAGAAAAATCATCGGGGGGAGAGACACTCAATCATGAGAGTCTGCATTTTGATGACACAATATCCCACCCTCCCACCCGAGATGTTTTCAAAACCAAAGAGCTTAACCCATAAAATCCAAATTAGTGCAACTGCACTTGATCCTGAGGATGAAGATATTGTCATGATTGTTATCATGACTTTCTTTCTTTTCTTCACCTACCTGGTGACTTCCTCTCTTCTTCACTCATTCGGGAGTAAGGATACCATCTTTGACCCCGACATCACCGCTTATAGTTTATACTATTTCAGGCCGGGTATATCTCATCGGTGTGGAACTTTCACGTACTTCAATGTTTGTGTGGAAAACTAGAAGGGGGGTTGAATAGTTTACCGCTTTTTAACTTAATTATCTTGTAAAAACTTTACGTTTCATCAAAGATATAAACTCAAATTACTTGTTAATCTTTGAAAAGCTTTGTGTGTTTAACAATTCTAACTAAAGACAATATGTAATATGCAAAGACAAAGAAAGAAATGATTAAACCACAACATGATTGTTTATCGTGGTTCGGCTACAAGGACTCTTTTTCCTTGCCCTACATCCACGCCCCGAGTTTCCAACTCGAGAGTTTCAAGCACTAGTCAACAAGCTCCTTTCACGGGTGGAGAAACCTTTACAATTGTCGCTTACACTTTATCCGGTACAAAGCTAGATACCGGGTCCTAGTTCAAGGTAGAACCAACCTAACGTCGCCTATCCACTATTTCCGACACTAAGCTAGATGTCGAGTTCTTTTACAAGGGTACAACCACTCCCGATAGTTCTTTTACAAGGGTACAACAACTCCCGTCACACTATGTATTTTGAGGCCTAAAATACTAACCAATCACTTCTATACAAGATACAAATGAAGTATAAACTACCAAAGTTCATACATAACAAAGCTAACAAGTCTTGCAACTTTTGAGTTGAAACTTGTAACTTCTTGAAAGAACTTGTGAACTCCTTTGCTACATAAGAGAATCACACAAGTCAAATGTTACTGAGTTAGATGAGAGAATATGTGAAATATATGTCCTAAAGTGATGGGTAAAAACCAGCAAGTGGCTTGGTATTTATAGGAAAACAAACAAGCAGTCTGGCGGATCGGGCGGAACCCTCAGATGGGTTCCGCCCATGTATCTCCAAGGTTCCGCCCGACTGACAGTAGGTTTTGCAATAAATCTATCCAAACCAACCAAGGTCACATCAACTTATTTCTATTCAAACACACATTGAATCAAAGTAGAATGCTTCCAAAAATGTGTAAGAGCTTATGGTAAGTCAAACACACAAGCTTACCATAAATGCTTATTGATGTGATGTGACACTTTCTTATTTAAGAAATAAAAACAATGTTATGTTTAAAATGTAAAATCTAGTTATACAAGACTTAAAACTAAAGTGATGTTTTTACTATAAACTAAAGTTTATACTTTGTCATTAACAAAACTTAGCAAATATCATAAAATATAAATAACGTTCTTAGGCGATATTTGTATTAACAATCTCCCCCTTTTTGTTGATGACAAAACACAAACTTTATTTATAAGTAAGCCACTAGTTTTAGTGTTAAGTCTTATAAAGTTTGTATTAAAACTTGTTTTTGCTAAGATGATGTGATATGCAAGAGTTAGAGAAAAGATGAGAACAAGTTTAATATAAATTCTCCCCCTTTTGTTGAAACAAAAAGAAGAGTAGCGAAGCGGAACTATGCACGTGCTCCCCCTTGGTTGATACTCCCCCTAAAAGGAGTGCCAAGATGGGAAACATGGATTTTGAACCTACAAAAAAAATGTTAGTTGCCGCACAAGACTGATGAGTGCTCAAACACTCATCATTTTTGTCGTATTTAAACTGCCAAAACATACAAAAACAATCAAAAAGTTATCAAAATGCTTAAAATATCCCAGGGATTGTGTTTTATGTTTTTTAAATGCAAAATGTGCAAAAACAAAGAAAAAACGTACAAAGTTTGCAATATTGGTAGTTTCAGTCCCCCAAGTTTCAAAACTTGTCAAAATTAGTCCCTATGCATTTATTTTGAAAGGAAAAGTCAACCCAAGGTTTTGAAAGTCAAACATCACAAATTATTACACTTGGGTCATAAGTTTTCTAAAATTACATGTTTAGTCCCTGAGATTTCAAAAATGGCAAAATAGGTCCCTGGGAAATTTTGAAAAATGAAAAATGGCAAAATTGGTTCTTGGTTTGTTGGTGATTGGCATTTTTGGTCCTTTGAAGCAATATGGGAAAATTACAAAATCAGTCCTCATAATTTGGGAAAATTACAAAATTGGTCCTTGTTACACTAATAACCAACCGGACCCTTTGTAATATTATTAACCAAAACCCAAAACCAAACCCCAATCCAAACCAAAACCATATCCAATCCAGTCCACCCCAGGCCCAAAATCCCCAGCCCACTTCCCTTTTTAATATAAAAACTACCCCAGTCAAACTATCCCTTTGACCATCGTCTTCCCCCCAACCGTATCCCACAAAACCAGGCCTGTGTTCCCCCCTCCTCTAACCTTTTTCACCATAGCTCCCCCCACAATAAATATTATCACCAACCCACACCAACCCCCACCACCACAATAAATTCACCTCACCAGTTCCACTAATTTTACCACGTTTTGTTTTTGGCGGGAAATCCTAATCAAAGGCTAGGATGGTTCAAGATGCAATTGGATGGCTGGGATTTGGTCTATGGTCAAAGATAAAGCTTGTGGGACACTCAGATTTCAAAGGGAGGCCATGTGGGAGAAGATTTTTATTATTTTTGCTTCGTTATATATTGTAGCTCATTATGAGCATTAGTGTGTGTAGTTTTTTAGTTTTTAGTATTGTAATATTTATTTTAGCACTTGTAATCTGTTTTAAAGTAATGAAAATGCCAGTTTAAGTTCTTTGCTTGTTTCTCAAATTTCAAAGTTCCACCAAATATTTAGATTCTCATTACAAAGCTTTGTAGTGTTAAAAAGCAGTTTGAAAACTCTTATAAGTTCACATAAAAAGTTTTTAGAAGCCTTACAAGCTTCTACAACAACCAGTGACTCAGTTTCATAAAATAATAGCAAAAATATAAGAAAAATAAAAATAAAATAAAAAATGGACAAAGGTTGAAGCAGCTTGGAAGTTTGGTTGATTTTTGGATTGCGGAGGGTAATAGGGGCTTGTGGAAGCCATTAGGTGGTGTATGGTTCAGGGTTCAATTGGTTTGAGCAGGAAGCACATTGTGAGTTCTTGGTCCATTCTCATTTTTTATTACTCTTTGTAGCTTAATTCTGTGGCAAGTGTGCTCATTTAGTTTAAATTAGAGTAATTTAGGTCTTAAATCAGTGTGGTAATTGTTGGAGTCATTTGTTCTCTATATTTTCCTATTTGACTGCCATGTTAATCATATAAGTGATTTTAAGTATCTATAGTTCATACCTGTGTTTTTTAGTTCATAATCACCTATTTTAGCATAACAAATCAGCAAGTAGTGGCTTTCTAGGTTGGAATCTTATTTAGCTTCTAAAATCTTCAAAACAGTCCTCAATAGGGGTGTTTGGTTTAATAGATATCTGTGTGCTCAGGGTGTTTGTTGGTGTTGTTTCTTCTTGCAACATGTTTCTCTAGTCTAACTTAGGTCTTAGGAACCAGAAAACCTTGGTCTCATATACCCCAAGGTCAAAATCATAAGAAACTCATCACCACAGATGACTGTGGTGATTTTTGGACCCAAAACCAATCAAATCCTTTCATAAGTTTGCATTATAACTTAATTTGGTCATATTATATCTTAACTGAACATATTTAATCATAAAATCAGTGTTTGAAGTTCATAAAAGTCAAATCTCAAAGTTTTCTAAAAAGTCAAAAGTATAAGTTTCAGATTTTTCCAAATATGGCTTGATTTATTGTGAATTTTGTGGGTTGTTTTAGGTTCTGAAATTTGTTGTGAGTGTAGTCTACCAGGAGAACTATTGATTCACACACTTATTTGATTTTTTTGATTTTTTTTGATGGACTATTTTACCCCTGGAAAACACTTGCAGGGCAAGGGTGTGCCCTGTGCACCAGCAACCCAGTCACCACCACAAGTTTGGTGGGTTCATTGTGACCACCTCAGTGGGTCCCACTGATCAAATCTTGGTCCATTCAACCCCCTCCTACCAGGGTTGAGGTTTTGACCTTTTGTTTGACCATTGGACCTGTGGACCCTACCTGGAATTGTCCCTAAAGGTTGTCCCATTTCTGTCTCAGTTTCCAAAATAAGCAAGTGCTTATTTAAGCTTTTTGGCTTATTCAAGCAGCTTATTGGAGTGAAACTGTAACAATTCACATTTTTCAGGATAATTACCATTCCCGGAAAATTTCACTATTCACTTTTACTATTCATTTTTCCCGAAACTTTTCCTGAAAGTTGATTTTTATTTGATATTCTCGAGTGATAAATCATTTCCATGGTAAATTAAAAGTTTAACTTTCATAAGCTCACTTTCGTGAAAGTTATTAAGGAATTACACGTTTTAGGGTAAAACGTCAATCAGAAATTCTATGCACAACGAAATTCCACCCCGTCAGGTGACCCCACATCAGAAAAATGTTTGACACACTCATGATTTATTTGAGAATTAATCGTGACTGAGAAAAACATGACCAAAAACTTCCCAGCAGGTCACCCATGTCGGTACTAATCTCACATGAGCACGCTTAACCGAATGGGCGATTAACCGTTAGACCACAAAACGAGTTTCTAAGACATTTTGAGTTTTCAAAATTATTAGAAAAAGTCAACATAATTTTCCCTCCTCCATTGACCAAAAATCATTCCTTGATTTTATAAGTCATTCCTTGATTTTTAGGCTTACGGTTTGATGTCTAAAAGACATTTAATACCAACCGACACTAGACTGAGCCCAGTCTAGACATTATAAGTCATTTTAAATCATTTTTATCACATTAGAAAAGTAACATTTTACTTTTCTCAATTTTACGCAATATTCGTACGTTTTACGTATTACGCGTTTTAGACCCGTGTTTCCAGTTTTTAGCAGGGTTTACCACCCAAATGGAACCTACCACTCATTTTATATTTTATTATGGGACATATGGACATGTTTAACAATACTTTCAAATTCCATAATTTTACGACACCCGGTTTTACGTTTTGAGGCTTAATCATTTACGATTGGCATTTCTCGGAGTCAAAACACACTAGATATCTTGGATAATATCATCACAAGTCCACACCTTGTCCTCCAAGCTTATGAACCGCCATATGGGGGGGGGGGTTTCACACTAGGTGGCTTGATCTCAAGCTTAAAGGCCTTAGATGATTACAAGTGTTAAACTTGGTCTCCAAGGGTTGACAAGTCAATGCTTTCTAACCTCCTTAAACTCATATAAATACCCTCCCCCTCTCCTTGTTGCCGTCCACTTCCACACACACAAACACTCTCATCTTTGCTCTTTTCCTTCCAAGTTTCATGCAAGATTCAAGTGATTCTTCAAGGTGGAAACCCTAGATAGGTTATCATTCATCAAACACTTCCATAACCTCATATACTTGGTGATTTATCTTGAGTTTAAATCCACTCAATTCACCTAAACCTTCATCATCCATCTTTCAAGAATACCAAGGGTAGAAAGATTGCATGAAGTGAAAAAGGGTTGAAGCAAGTCTATCAATGTCCTATCCTTACATGTTAACTTCCTTTCATCTTTGAAAGCCAAAAGTTGTGAGCCAAACCCTAACTTGATTCTTGTTAAATAATCATGTTCATGTTATTTACATATTATTTGTGCTATATATTGTCTTGTTATCATGTCCATGATGTATAAAAATGACCAAAACAAGTTATTGTTATTGATTGTTACAACAAGTTACTAAAACAAGTAAACTAGTGACTTTCTTGGTAAGACCTGATCAAAATGGTGAAAATATGATGTTAGATCATTACATATTACAGTAGAGGACTTAACAAGGAAACCATAGCAATTTGAACCACCTAAAACGAGTATACGAGTCAAAAGTTACGCCCATTTGAAGTTACCAAAGATTTCCGGCAAAACTGCCTAAACCTCCTGAATCGCATTCTGACTTTTTGAAAGTCCCACTTCTGGTCCGATTCATCAAAAAGTTAAAACACGAAAGTTGTCCGGAACGCCGTTTTCGTTCAGGAACAAAGAAGCTCGAGACCTAAAAACACTTTCCGAGTGATAAAATTCTTCAAATTCTAAACAGCCCATTTTTAGGCGAAAGTCACAAGATTATGGTTATACTTTGAAAGGAACAAGAGGTCTTATGACCTATAATCAAGACCACAACCATGGCTAGAGCCAAGGTTGTGTCTCATGACCTTGAAACAAGGACCAAAGGTCATGGCTAGGCCATGACGAAATGACCATACCAACTTTCATAGGCGTAAACATGAAACAAAGAGTTGACGAGAACTTGAACATACAATTTGGATCTACTTCATCTAAAAGGAAACCATGAGATTTTACCAAGAGAAAATGGTCATTCAAGACTTATGAAACTACCCCTAATAACAATCTTCATGTACTAATAAACTTTCCTAAGTTTATTCAAATATCGGACATGTAACTTTTCGAATCAAAACTTATATCTATATATGTTATCAACTACTACAATAGTAGGGAGCCTCATGTGAGGAGTTCATTATGTAAGCCGTCGAGTTGAGTTGTGGATTTACGAGTTAAAGTGTCCTGGCTCCTCGAACGCTTACTAACATGACTTCTGAATTATGTCGGCCCGAACGGTAGTAAACGATATACAAAACATACATGTTTCATGAATCTTTTCTTTCAAGGACATACAATATACATCATACCACATCATGGACTATAATGCAAGATATATATATATAGGCACTACTTCATAGTCTTTACTCCGATCCTAAGTCGCGACATTCTATTATAGGTTGCTCGTAGAAACCTACACGATTCAACCGTTACATTCATTACTTGCTATCTTAACTTAAGGTGAGTTCATAGCCCCACTTTCGATTACTTAATTGTTTTACAAACCCTTGGGGGGAATACATGCTATTTATAACCGAGCACAATGTTTTTAAATTGTATGCTTACCTGATTGTTTTATTATCACTAAGTACCAACCTTGCTAAACCAATATCCTTGATTATGAACCATTTAATCACTAGCAATAGTGAGCGCGAATATTAATAATAGGCCTATTGGGATTGACGAATCCCATTTGTATTGACTAAGTTCAAACAAATGCATTAATATTTGAGATTTAGGTATGTTAGCAAAGTACCTACCGGGATAAATCTGCCGATCGATATTGGTACACGTTAACGTTATGGTGTCATAAGCTTAGTGTATAATACATGTTCCGGGCGTATAATAACGTAGCCTACCTGTTTTGTTTTCCAAACATTGGTGTGAGCCTATAACTCACACTACCAACATATTGTGTTCAATCGATTTAACAAACTCTATGAATATCACTCAACCTTTGTGTTGACCTCTCAAGCATGTATTTCAGGTTCATGACGATCAAGGATGGCACGGAAGGACACGGATACTCATGAGGGCTATAAATTTACTTATCATTCAAAAACTCATTTATTATACATTGTAAACATGGAATCAATTGGGACCTCATTTTGAAATCTCTGATATTTAAATAATTTGAATGATACATCTTTTAAAACGACTCAATTAGAGTTCGTTTTCTATTATTGTGACTATTGTGCCGTCAAGTAACACCCAGTTCGAATTCCGCTGCATCCATGAATTGGGGGTGTTACAGAAACTTGCTCAACTTTGTTCATATAACTCAAGTGTATCAGTTTTAACCATTGTGGACCCCACATAAGTCCCTTTGTGTCTATTTCTCTTCTCAGTCAACAAAAGTCAACTGTGTGGACAAATAAGCACTCAAGTGCTTATTTCTGAGCTCCAATAAAAGTGTGTTTGTAAAAGTTTATTGTTTTTAATAGTAAATTAGTTTGGAAAAAGAAAAAAACCAAAAAACCAACTTTAATTTTAGTGATAGCTTCTATTTAATAGAAATTATCATTTTAATTTCTTTTTAGCTTATTTATAAGCATCTTTTTTATATTTTTATTAATTCTCTTTTAGGTTAAAGTAATTTTAGAAAATTTTCCAAATTTTTCTTTTGTCTTTTAGTGGTTTTTAGAATTAATTTTAGTTTAATTAATTATTAATTAATATTAAGTAATTAAATAGCATAATTATATTTTATAAAGTACAACCTAGTTTTTATAATTTTTCTAGCTTTTATGTAAGTTAAAACATTTTTATAAATTTTTCTAGAATTTATATTGTTCATTTTCTATTTTTTTTTAATATAAATAGTTTAATTGATAATTAATTAATAATTAGATTAATAATTAGTAAATTAGCTTAAAAATACATTAAATCAACTTTTTATAATTTTTTAGGATTCCTATGATGGTTAATTAGATTTGTAAAATTTTTCTTAATTTTCTAAGCCTTTTTAGTATTTTTAACAATTCTAATTAGTTTAATTAGTAAATAGATAGATAATTAGTAATTAATTAATAATTAATAATTAAATAGTGTAAAAATAATTTTTCTTTTTCTTAAAATTTTCTGTATTTGTTATGATTGTAAAAATAATACTTTTACACTTGTAACCTTTTCCGTCCATCAGTTGTACTTTCTGTTTCGTTCGCCTGCGTACGTTTTTAATTAAAACGTACGTTTTTAGGTTTTAGTTCAAATCTTCTTAATCCCAATTCCCGTAATCATTCACATAGCTTTCCTAAGCTATTTTGTTTAATCATTTCTAAATAATTCTCATAACCAACCTTTTCTGTGAATAATCACCCGATCACAAAGCACGCTCAGTCACAATTCACACCTTGTCGGGATTTAACGACCTGGTGATACCTTATATTACCCGGAGATTGACTCTAGACCATTTGACTTTGTTGATCATTCCTTGGTCAATATAAGTTGACGGTTTAGCATCAATCAAAGACACATGTAGAACAAGTCATGAAAGCTCTTTTTGTCAAAAGCACAAATAAGAGTTGTGAAGCGGAATAATGCAATTCTCATGCTCCCCCTTGAATATTACTCCCCTAAATGGAGTATCAAGGAAGGAATACATGGATAATGATCCTACAAAAAGGAAGGTTAGTTTCTAAAACACAAGATATATGTATGCTACCATAGCAAGGCAAAGTTTACTCACAATACCTAAATGGTCAACAAACAATGCATACCATATAGTAGAATGAAATTCATTTCATGTAAAATTTGACTTTTTAGAAAGTCAAAGACAAGAAATTGGGAAGATAACATCCTACTTTAAAGGAAAAGAAAATAAAAAGAAAAAAAACATCATAGTCCTGAGAAACATCCTCCTAAAGAATGTTTTAAGGTAGATGATGATGAGTGTTTTGGCTTGTTAGGTTGTGTTTTTGGTGCTACTACGGCTGAGACTCTATCATTGTTGGAGATTCTAAACTTGAGGTGGGTGAGACAAGGATTCTAGGTGGTCCAAAATGTGGTTTAGGATAAACCTCATTTCTTCGGTTAGCATGCGAATATCCGTTCGACACCCTTCACTAATGTGAGCGGTTCTTTCGCAATGTCCGCAATCATGGTGGGGAAAGTTTGGTGGAAGAGAGGTTTGATTTGTTCGTGGTAGATCATTTGAACTTGAAGGAGCAAATGTGGATGGTTGGGAGGTGTTTTTGGTTCCTTCACTAGATGAGTGTAACGTTGTTTGTAAAACCATAATATGGTTGATTTGAGAGTCAACCATACGTTTGAAGGCATGAACGTGGTTTAAATGAGTGTCCATTTCATCATTAAGTTTTGGAGATTTTTCCCATATGGATGCTTCTAGTTTCTTATAAGAAGGAAATAGAGATTCAAAGTGTTGGGAATGCTCTTGTGGTGGTGGTTGTTGTTGTTGTGGTGGTCGTTGTTGTTGTTGTGGTTCTTGTTGTTGCGGGACTTGTTGTGGTGGTTCTTGTTGTGGTTGTTCTTGTTGTTGAACAAAGTGGCAGAAGCTTGGTTCTTCGGAAGAATTACCATGAAGGTCTTTGTAAATGGGGTGAAACACAAATGATTGTAGGTATGTATGACCTTGATCTTGTGGAAAAATTGATGGTCTAGCATAACGGTAAGCCAAACATTCAACCAATGATGGTTGATGAGGGTCATCATCTAATTGCTCACTTGGTTGTTGTTGGGTTTCCATTTGAGCAATGGTGTCAAAGAGTGATTGAGGGCTAGATGATTTAGGTGATAGGTCTTCTAAAGTTTCCAAATAGGGTAGTGGTGATGTTGGTGGTGTATGGAAAAGTTCCATTGGTGTAAGTGTTGGTGATTGAGGTGATGGAGTTTTTGATGGTTGATTTTGTTGAGAAGGTGATGTTGAATCACTTTAAGGTCTAGTTGGTGGTGGAATAGTGGCTATGTTGGTGTTGCAATGTGTTGGAGAGGGTGTTGGAGTAGCAAGATTAAGCAAATCTTGTATAGTGATCACATTGGTATTGCAAGGTGTTGAGGTAGTAAGGTTAAGGAAATCTTGGATAGGTGAAGAGATGTCAAGTGATGCATCGCTTGATGATGATGAGCTTGATTTGATGGTTTTGTTGAAGCAATAAGGTTTTACACTAATCCTAGCGGTTTTTGTAAGGGATTTTGATGATTCGGATGAGGTGTTGGATTTAGTCATTTCAAAGGTGCGGTTTTGAAGCTTTGAGAGAAGAAATTTTGATGGTGATGGTGTGATTTGAAGTGTTGCAAAATTGTCAAATTTATAGATTGGAAGAGATGTTGGAAGGGGTGTTTGGATTTGATGTTCTACCATACAAATGTTGAGGTTTCTAACATGTTAAATCATTGGATGTCAATCCAATGGAATTGGGTGGAGTGAAAGACTAGCTTATGCACTCAATGCTAAGTGATCATGGGAAGTGATTTGGTTGAAAATGTTCTAAGGGTTTTTAGGATCCTATTTAAGGGTTCCTTGGGTTAGTTATGTTTGAATTTGAATTTTTGGCGGGAAATGACTTCCTAGTTGTTCTAGTGAGTGAGAGTGATCCTAATATATTTATTGGAAGTAAGGAAAGATGTTTCTCACTAAAGATAAAGATTAGAAATTTAACAAATTTTGAAATTTAGAAAAATGACAAAAATTTTCTGCAGGTGACTAGCGGAACCCTCGCGAAACACAGGCGGAACCTTGTTTTGGGTTCCGTCTGGTCCGTTGGGCCAATTCTGGAATTCCAGAAAAATACACTGGCGGAACCCATTTTAGGGTGCCGACAGGACTGAAAAATGAGGCAGTCCACCATTTTGACCCGCGAGACGATTTTCAAATTTTTCGAAAACTCCTAAAAGCAAAAATATAATTCATATATGGTTAGAAAATGCAAAAATTGGACATGTAAACGCGTATACCATTGGACTTTGACTGGGGGCTAGCCAATTTCACTATACTTATTGAAATTTTCATAAACTTGAAAAATTGACAAACACCTCAAATATCGTCAATATGCATAAAGTCTCATACAAAACATAATCCGACGAAAACAATAAAGCATGGAAGTAAAAAGAAATATAAATCACATAGTTTAACACATACAAAGTTCTAAAACCTTCATAAGCGAAACACTCCTTAATCACACATCTCACAATCGGTCTATCTTCTTCTTGAGCTTTCCTAGGTACCTTCCAAAGCACTTGAACATTCCTTTGGTTTGCTTGAACTCTTCGGATGCATTTCTAATGGCGTGAAGTTCTTGAAGGTAGTCTAAAGGGGGTAGCTTAGAGTTAGGAAGTTTATTGTCATCGCTTATATTGGATGATGAGGATGATGGTGAAGGAGAGCGAGTACGCTTGCCCTTAACTTTGAAGACTTTTTTATCACTTAGAGGGACGAAAATGTGAGGAACGAGAGAGTAATCAAGGCACATTCCCTTATCGGTAGGAGGAATGGGCGAGATTGCTCTAAAGAGGCGGGTGAGAAGCATTCCATAAGGAAGAGCGGTTGTTCCTACTAAGGATATGTCGGCCATTCTTTTGGCTAGATAATAGGCTAAGTTAAAAGGTTGACCGGTGGAAATGCTATAGAGCATGTAGCTAAGACATGTGTTGACTTGATCTCTATTTCCTATGGAACTTATAACGTTGCTCTAAGAATTTTTTCCCATTTCTTAAATTGTGGTTTAAGCTCATTGAGTTCCATACCAAAAGGGTCCTTATCTACCTCATTTCTGGAACGATTCTTCCTAGTTGTTGAGGTCCTAACAAAGAGATGCTCATGAATTTCTTCCTTATTAGCAAGAGGAGTGTCGTATGGATGAAAACGCTCAATGGAATCAAGACTAGAAAGGGGCCACTTATCCGTGTAGAGACATGTACCAACATTAGGGACACCAAGAATTATTGAAAAATCTTTCAAGGGTATGATATTTGGTACTTGATTGGTTGTAAAGGTTAGTGAGATCTCACCATTGTCATCGAAGAAAAGGCTTATGGTTGCATAGAATTCTAAGATGAACCTAGGACAAATTTGCTCATCGATGTCCAGGAGGCAATCAAAGTTGATTGCGGCAAAGTTTTGGTGAATGGATGTTCCTTTTAGGAAGGATGGATCAATGGTTCTTCCTTCATGAACATAGCATTTTTCTAGACTCTTAAAAGTTTCAACTTGATCTTTAGTAAGGCCTTTGGTCCTATGGTGTTTGGGTAAGTAATTAAGAGTTTCCTTGTGATCGGAGAATGTTGCGGGAGGCATGTTGATTCCTAGAAAACACAAAATTTAAGTTTAAATTAATGACTTTCATAATGTGGATGTTCTAGTATAAGCCTATATGAAAACAATGTGGAGGTGCGGTTATCTTGACTCATTTTGATGATTGAAACATTTTTGTAATGCAAGTTATGTTACAAAACAAAAGATAACCCAAACGCTCCTAATTCAATATAGGCCTATTGGGATTGACGAATCCCATTTGTATTGACTAAGTTCAAACAAATGCATTAATATTTGAGATTTAGGTATGTTAGCAAAGTACCTACCGGGATAAATCTGCCGATCGATATTGGTACACGTTAACGTTATGGTGTCATAAGCTTAGTGTATAATACATGTTCCGGGCGTATAATAACGTAGCCTACCTGTTTTGTTTTCCAAACATTGGTGTGAGCCTATAACTCACACTACCAACATATTGTGTTCAATCGATTTAACAAACTCTATGAATATCACTCAACCTTTGTGTTGACCTCTCAAGCATGTATTTCAGGTTCATGACGATCAAGGATGGCACGGAAGGACACGGATACTCATGAGGGCTATAAATTTACTTATCATTCAAAAACTCATTTATTATACATTGTAAACATGGAATCAATTGGGACCTCATTTTGAAATCTCTGATATTTAAATAATTTGAATGATACATCTTTTAAAACGACTCAATTAGAGTTCGTTTTCTATTATTGTGACTATTGTGCCGTCAAGTAACACCCAGTTCGAATTCCGCTGCATCCATGAATTGGGGGTGTTACAGAAACTTGCTCAACTTTGTTCATATAACTCAAGTGTATCAGTTTTAACCATTGTGGACCCCACATAAGTCCCTTTGTGTCTATTTCTCTTCTCAGTCAACAAAAGTCAACTGTGTGGACAAATAAGCACTCAAGTGCTTATTTCTGAGCTCCAATAAAAGTGTGTTTGTAAAAGTTTATTGTTTTTAATAGTAAATTAGTTTGGAAAAAGAAAAAAACCAAAAAACCAACTTTAATTTTAGTGATAGCTTCTATTTAATAGAAATTATCATTTTAATTTCTTTTTAGCTTATTTATAAGCATCTTTTTTATATTTTTATTAATTCTCTTTTAGGTTAAAGTAATTTTAGAAAATTTTCCAAATTTTTCTTTTGTCTTTTAGTGGTTTTTAGAATTAATTTTAGTTTAATTAATTATTAATTAATATTAAGTAATTAAATAGCATAATTATATTTTATAAAGTACAACCTAGTTTTTATAATTTTTCTAGCTTTTATGTAAGTTAAAACATTTTTATAAATTTTTCTAGAATTTATATTGTTCATTTTCTATTTTTTTTAATATAAATAGTTTAATTGATAATTAATTAATAATTAGATTAATAATTAGTAAATTAGCTTAAAAATACATTAAATCAACTTTTTATAATTTTTTAGGATTCCTATGATGGTTAATTAGATTTGTAAAATTTTTCTTAATTTTCTAAGCCTTTTTAGTATTTTTAACAATTCTAATTAGTTTAATTAGTAAATAGATAGATAATTAGTAATTAATTAATAATTAATAATTAAATAGTGTAAAAATAATTTTTCTTTTTCTTAAAATTTTCTGTATTTGTTATGATTGTAAAAATAATACTTTTACACTTGTAACCTTTTCCGTCCATCAGTTGTACTTTCTGTTTCGTTCGCCTGCGTACGTTTTTAATTAAAACGTACGTTTTTAGGTTTTAGTTCAAATCTTCTTAATCCCAATTCCCGTAATCATTCACATAGCTTTCCTAAGCTATTTTGTTTAATCATTTCTAAATAATTCTCATAACCAACCTTTTCTGTGAATAATCACCCGATCACAAAGCACGCTCAGTCACAATTCACACCTTGTCGGGATTTAACGACCTGGTGATACCTTATATTACCCGGAGATTGACTCTAGACCATTTGACTTTGTTGATCATTCCTTGGTCAATATAAGTTGACGGTTTAGCATCAATCAAAGACACATGTAGAACAAGTCATGAAAGCTCTTTTTGTCAAAAGCACAAATAAGAGTTGTGAAGCGGAATAATGCAATTCTCATGCTCCCCCTTGAATATTACTCCCCTAAATGGAGTATCAAGGAAGGAATACATGGATAATGATCCTACAAAAAGGAAGGTTAGTTTCTAAAACACAAGATATATGTATGCTACCATAGCAAGGCAAAGTTTACTCACAATACCTAAATGGTCAACAAACAATGCATACCATATAGTAGAATGAAATTCATTTCATGTAAAATTTGACTTTTTAGAAAGTCAAAGACAAGAAATTGGGAAGATAACATCCTACTTTAAAGGAAAAGAAAATAAAAAGAAAAAAAACATCATAGTCCTGAGAAACATCCTCCTAAAGAATGTTTTAAGGTAGATGATGATGAGTGTTTTGGCTTGTTAGGTTGTGTTTTTGGTGCTACTACGGCTGAGACTCTATCATTGTTGGAGATTCTAAACTTGAGGTGGGTGAGACAAGGATTCTAGGTGGTCCAAAATGTGGTTTAGGATAAACCTCATTTCTTCGGTTAGCATGCGAATATCCGTTCGACACCCTTCACTAATGTGAGCGGTTCTTTCGCAATGTCCGCAATCATGGTGGGGAAAGTTTGGTGGAAGAGAGGTTTGATTTGTTCGTGGTAGATCATTTGAACTTGAAGGAGCAAATGTGGATGGTTGGGAGGTGTTTTTGGTTCCTTCACTAGATGAGTGTAACGTTGTTTGTAAAACCATAATATGGTTGATTTGAGAGTCAACCATACGTTTGAAGGCATGAACGTGGTTTAAATGAGTGTCCATTTCATCATTAAGTTTTGGAGATTTTTCCCATATGGATGCTTCTAGTTTCTTATAAGAAGGAAATAGAGATTCAAAGTGTTGGGAATGCTCTTGTGGTGGTGGTTGTTGTTGTTGTGGTGGTCGTTGTTGTTGTTGTGGTTCTTGTTGTTGCGGGACTTGTTGTGGTGGTTCTTGTTGTGGTTGTTCTTGTTGTTGAACAAAGTGGCAGAAGCTTGGTTCTTCGGAAGAATTACCATGAAGGTCTTTGTAAATGGGGTGAAACACAAATGATTGTAGGTATGTATGACCTTGATCTTGTGGAAAAATTGATGGTCTAGCATAACGGTAAGCCAAACATTCAACCAATGATGGTTGATGAGGGTCATCATCTAATTGCTCACTTGGTTGTTGTTGGGTTTCCATTTGAGCAATGGTGTCAAAGAGTGATTGAGGGCTAGATGATTTAGGTGATAGGTCTTCTAAAGTTTCCAAATAGGGTAGTGGTGATGTTGGTGGTGTATGGAAAAGTTCCATTGGTGTAAGTGTTGGTGATTGAGGTGATGGAGTTTTTGATGGTTGATTTTGTTGAGAAGGTGATGTTGAATCACTTTAAGGTCTAGTTGGTGGTGGAATAGTGGCTATGTTGGTGTTGCAATGTGTTGGAGAGGGTGTTGGAGTAGCAAGATTAAGCAAATCTTGTATAGTGATCACATTGGTATTGCAAGGTGTTGAGGTAGTAAGGTTAAGGAAATCTTGGATAGGTGAAGAGATGTCAAGTGATGCATCGCTTGATGATGATGAGCTTGATTTGATGGTTTTGTTGAAGCAATAAGGTTTTACACTAATCCTAGCGGTTTTTGTAAGGGATTTTGATGATTCGGATGAGGTGTTGGATTTAGTCATTTCAAAGGTGCGGTTTTGAAGCTTTGAGAGAAGAAATTTTGATGGTGATGGTGTGATTTGAAGTGTTGCAAAATTGTCAAATTTATAGATTGGAAGAGATGTTGGAAGGGGTGTTTGGATTTGATGTTCTACCATACAAATGTTGAGGTTTCTAACATGTTAAATCATTGGATGTCAATCCAATGGAATTGGGTGGAGTGAAAGACTAGCTTATGCACTCAATGCTAAGTGATCATGGGAAGTGATTTGGTTGAAAATGTTCTAAGGGTTTTTAGGATCCTATTTAAGGGTTCCTTGGGTTAGTTATGTTTGAATTTGAATTTTTGGCGGGAAATGACTTCCTAGTTGTTCTAGTGAGTGAGAGTGATCCTAATATATTTATTGGAAGTAAGGAAAGATGTTTCTCACTAAAGATAAAGATTAGAAATTTAACAAATTTTGAAATTTAGAAAAATGACAAAAATTTTCTGCAGGTGACTAGCGGAACCCTCGCGAAACACAGGCGGAACCTTGTTTTGGGTTCCGTCTGGTCCGTTGGGCCAATTCTGGAATTCCAGAAAAATACACTGGCGGAACCCATTTTAGGGTGCCGACAGGACTGAAAAATGAGGCAGTCCACCATTTTGACCCGCGAGACGATTTTCAATTTTTTCGAAAACTCCTAAAAGCAAAAATATAATTCATATATGGTTAGAAAATGCAAAAATTGGACATGTAAACGCGTATACCATTGGACTTTGACTGGGGGCTAGCCAATTTCACTATACTTATTGAAATTTTCATAAACTTGAAAAATTGACAAACACCTCAAATATCGTCAATATGCATAAAGTCTCATACAAAACATAATCCGACGAAAACAATAAAGCATGGAAGTAAAAAGAAATATAAATCACATAGTTTAACACATACAAAGTTCTAAAACCTTCATAAGCGAAACACTCCTTAATCACACATCTCACAATCGGTCTATCTTCTTCTTGAGCTTTCCTAGGTACCTTCCAAAGCACTTGAACATTCCTTTGGTTTGATTGAACTCTTCGGATGCATTTCTAATGGCGTGAAGTTCTTGAAGGTAGTCTAAAGGGGGTAGCTTAGAGTTAGGAAGTTTATTGTCATCGCTTATATCGGATGATGAGGATGATGGTGAAGGAGAGCGAGTACGCTTGCCCTTAACTTTGAAGACTTTTTTATCACTTAGAGGGACGAAAATGTGAGGAACGAGAGAGTAATCAAGGCACATTCCCTTATCGGTAGGAGGAATGGGCGAGATTGCTCTAAAGAGGCGGGTGAGAAGCATTCCATAAGGAAGAGCGGTTGTTCCTACTAAGGATATGTCGGCCATTCTTTTGGCTAGATAATAGGCTAAGTTAAAAGGTTGACCGGTGGAAATGCTATAGAGCATGTAGCTAAGACATGTGTTGACTTGATCTCTATTTCCTATGGAACTTATAACGTTGCTCTAAGAATTTTTTCCCATTTCTTAAATTGTGGTTTAAGCTCATTGAGTTCCATACCAAAAGGGTCCTTATCTACCTCATTTCTGGAACGATTCTTCCTATTTGTTGAGGTCCTAACAAAGAGATGCTCATGAATTTCTTCCTTATTAGCAAGAGGAGTGTCGTATGGATGAAAACGCTCAATGGAATCAAGACTAGAAAGGGGCCACTTATCCGTGTAGAGACATGTACCAACATTAGGGACACCAAGAATTATTGAAAAATCTTTCAAGGGTATGATATTTGGTACTTGATTGGTTGTAAAGGTTAGTGAGATCTCACCATTGTCATCGAAGAAAAGGCTTATGGTTGCATAGAATTCTAAGATGAACCTAGGACAAATTTGCTCATCGATGTCCAGGAGGCAATCAAAGTTGATTGCGGCAAAGTTTTGGTGAATGGATGTTCCTTTTAGGAAGGATGGATCAATGGTTCTTCCTTCATGAACATAGCATTTTTCTAGACTCTTAAAAGTTTCAACTTGATCTTTAGTAAGGCCTTTGGTCCTATGGTGTTTGGGTAAGTAATTAAGAGTTTCCTTGTGATCGGAGAATGTTGCGGGAGGCATGTTGATTCCTAGAAAACACAAAATTTAAGTTTAAATTAATGACTTTCATAATGTGGATGTTCTAGTATAAGCCTATATGAAAACAATGTAGAGGTGCGGTTATCTTGACTCATTTTGATGATTGAAACATTTTTGTAATGCAAGTTATGTTACAAAACAAAAGATAACCCAAACGCTCCTAATTCAATATAGCTTCGTTTTTCATTTGTTTTAAGAGACATTATGCAAGTGATGTTTCAATGACGTTTTTCATTTGTTTTAACAATGTGGTGAAAGGTGATGTTCTAGTGACTTTTAAAAGATAATGAACTTGGTGTGTTTAGTAAATCATGATAATAACAAAGAGGATACAATTCCTAACTAATGGAAATTATGATTAGTTTACAACCAAGGTTTTTCATGAATCAACAAGTTTATGCATAAACCCTAAGATTCTAGTTAATGTATGTAGATGAAAGTGATAGACTTTGATTGAAAATGCAATTATGATAAGAATACTTACAAAGTTGATTGGATTGGAAGAGATGTGAGTGAGAGCCCTAATTTTCGTGTGGTAAGGTGTTTGTAAGTTGAAGTTATGAGTTAAGAGGTGTTTGGTTTTGAATTTAAAATAAAAAGATGCAGCAGATTCGGCGGACCAGGCGGAACCAAAGGGAGGGTTCCGCCTGTTTGGCCTCAGGGTTCCGCGGGTACAACAGAGGAAAAAATAAAAATGATTTGTCTTGATTTTTGTGGTTTTATCCTAATGTTCAAAACTAAGATTTTAGGTCTCATGAGTCTTTAACTAAGCCCAGGGAGGATGAATGATTCTTATTCAAGAGGTTTCGTGAAAACGTCGACAATATGGTTATCGAGCAAGACTTTCTTGGTTGAGATGTTCCTCAGTGAACATTTTTACCAAGGCGATGATGATGGATCACAATATGTCAATTAAGAACATAATGGATTGGATTGTCGCTAAAGTCGATGCTTCCTTTGTTGAAGGGATAAACTTGTTGATAAGTGGAATTCCGTTTGTTGATGCGGGTTTGCTTGTTCTAGTGGAGCTTGTTGACGTGCTTCTTCATCCGATACTAATTTGAGAACCTTAAGCGTTTTGGAGCATCATTGGATAAGTAAGTATAAAAGTGCAAGTACCACTTGTGCTTTTCTTATCAACTTATTACCGACATAATTTCACTTGGCATACACTATGGTTTCTATTCCCGTTCTTTTGGGATACCATAATCCTAGTTGTGTAGTGCCTTTTGATGTATCCAAACAAGCTCTTCCGAAAGAGTTGTTTTTAGGATCTTCTTTAAAAGCGAGCACATAGACAAGCACTAAACAAAATGTTGGATCTATTTGTTGTGAGAACAAGTAAACTTCCAAACATTTCTCTATGTTTTGTTTTACATACGGATTCACTAATCTCATTCTTGATAAGTCATAAAAGACTTAATCATTGTGAACTTGTGAATAACTAGGAATGTCTTTGAGTGATTATTCCTTGCTTTTGGAGCTTGCTTAGGTTATTAAAAAGTCTTTCATAGATTTACATTATTTTCTATTTTGAAAGATCTATTTTGTTTTAATGGTTGCTTTACTCTAATATCCAAATACTATTTTTATCAAATTTGTTTTAATCACAAATATGACCCATGATTCAAGTTTTTATGACCATTTCAATATTGCTTGACTCAATGTTTGACACAAGACGAAAAGATGTTGTTTTTCATTTTTAATAGTTCATCTTCCTTGTTATTAATCTTGACTTACTTGTCTTATCAATGATGGATTTTCGACTAAGTCATCATCTACCAAAGATGATATCTTAGAAGGAGGTGGTCTTTCATCGAATGTTAAATTCAATGACTCCTCGACTCTTTAGGTTTATTTACTTGAAACACTATGAGTGTAAATGTCCAAGAGATGCAACATCATAAGACTATGGGTCGAATTTGATGTGCAAATCCTAGATGTTTAAAAATAATTTTCTCACAATCATCCTAATGTATTCAAATGATTTATTTTTCTTTGTGTGTCTTATATGAAACTTTAACAAAAGAGTGGTTGAATTTAAGATACGATTGAAAATACAAGGTATACTGTCAAAAGATGTTATACCACAAACATCTATGAAATGTTGTGGTTTTGCTAGATTTGCAAGCATCACAAAAGTGTTGGTTGTTAAATCACTTAGGAGATTCTTAGTTAGCTTACTTGTCGACAAGTATTAAGTGAGACTCACTCAAGAATTTCTCGTGTCTTTTCCCGAAAGTTTAAAGAGGTAAAACACCTTATATCTCCTACTAGATGTAGTGTCTAAATCCTTTAATCATGGAGGATCTAATCCTTGTTGTTACTTACACCACATAAACACCTTAGAGTAAAAACTATTAATATTACCCATGACAAAAGTTAATGTTAATAAACAAGAAGCAATGAAAGATAAGTTGAAGAGACGTGTACCTTTTAAGCTCCATAGATGAGCCACCAAGAAGATAATCTTTAAGCAAATTATCTTGACTCGTAAGAGAGCTAAACTCAAATACTTATGAATCCAAGGAGGTTAGATAAACATATAAAAGTATTGAACATGATATCTTTATCCTTTTATCATGAGCTCCTAATAGAGATAGAATTACTCCTACAATTCTCTCATAGGTTTCACAAACACAACTTGTTTTGTTTTCCTTGTTGATGGTGCATTTGAGTCAAATCCTAATCCGGTTTTATCTCTAAATGACTTTTGACTTTTTAATAAGCTTTAGAACTTTCTTCAAATTTAGCAAGCATTTTTCCTTTTTCATTTTGTTTTTGAATTTCATATTTGTAATCTTGACATATTTTGCATTCTAGATCAATTTCAACATTGCTTTCAAGTCTAGACATTTTATCTTCTAACGTTATCTCTTTTTCAAGATTGTTCACAAAAGATTTTGAATGTTCATTGTTAAAGATAGTTTTTAGGTCCATGTTGCATAAAAGTTTAGACTCATTTTCTAGTTTAGAAAACTCTAGGATAAATGTGTCAAAGCAAAAGTGTTTGGTTTCAAATTGTACCTTGCTTGATGTTTTATCTAGTTGAGAATCACAAACCAGATAGTTGGCTTCATCTTCATCCGTGTCATTCCATGAATCGTAAGCAGGGTCACTTAGATCTCGACATAAGTAATCATCTTCAGTTACACCTTCATTTAAAACATTTAAACTAGTAGCACATGTATTTATTTCAACTAAATGTCTATCTATTAATTTTTCTAAGACTTCTAATTCAAATGTGAGATCAAATTGATCATCTTTGACTTGACATATTTCTTGATGAAAGTTTAACATATTTTTCCAAATATCATTAGCCGTTTGACAAGAATACACTCTTTCATATTCGGTCCTTGGTAAGGCTTTATAAATCATTATCTTAGCTTTAGTGTTTTTATCAAGTTTAGGATAATCATCTTGATTTTCAAAATTTGTTTTTGTTGGTTTGAAATCACCAATAAAAATAATATGCCAAAGATCATGATCAATTGATTTCACATAGTTTTCAAATTTACTTTTCCATTCAAGGAATTTTTCTTTTTCAAATAGCGGTGGCTTTTGAATAGGTTGCCTTTCTTTGAGATTTTCAAATCCATGGATCGATCCAAGTTTTAAAATACAATATATTTTAAAGATCTTGAGTAACGTAGCTCTGATGCCAATTGTGGAAAACTAGAAGGGGGGTTGAATAGTTTACCACTTTTTAACTTAATTATCTTTTAAAAACTTTACGTTTCATCGAAGATATAAACTCAAATTACTTGTTAATCTTTGAATAGCTTTGTGTGTAATTAACAATTCTAACTAAAGACAATATGTAATATGCAAAGACAAAGAAAGAAACGATCAAAGCACAACACGATTGTTTATCGTAGTTCGGCTACAAGGACTCTTTTTCCTTGGCCTACATCCACGCCCCGAGTTTCCAACTCGAGAGTTTCAAGCACTAGTCAACAAGCTCTTTTCACGGGTGGAGAAACCTTTACAATCGTCGCTTACACTTTATCCAGTACAAAGCTAGATACCGAGTCCTAGTTCAAGGTAGAACCAACCTAACGTCCCCTATCCACTATTTCTGACACTAAGCTAGATGTCGAGTTCTTTTACAAGGGTACAACCACTCTCGATAGTTCTTTTACAAGGGTACAACAACTCCCGTCACACTATGTATTTTGAGGCCTAAAATACTAACCAATCACTTCTACACAAGATACAAATGAAGTATAAACTACCAAAGTTCATACATAACAAAGCTAACAAGTCTTGCAACTTTTGAGTTGAAACTTGTAACTTCTTGAAAAAACTTGTGAACTCCTTTGCTACATAAGAGAATCACACAAGTCAAATGTTACTGAGTTAGATGAGAGAATATGTGAAATATATGTCCTAATGTGATGGGTAAAAACTAGCAAGTGGCTTGGTATTTATAGCAAAATAAACCAGCAGTCTGGCGGATCCGGCGGAACCCTCAGATGGGTTCCGCCCATGTATCTCCAAGGTTCCGCCAGGCTGACAGTAGGTTTTGCAATAAATCTTTCCAAACCAACCAAGGTCACATCAACTTATTTCTAGTCAAACACACATTGAATCAAAGTAGAATGCTTCCAAAAATGTGTAAGAGCTTATGGTAAGTCAAACACACAAGCTTACCATAAATGCTTATTGATGTGATGTGACACTTTCTTATTTAAGAAATAAAAACAATGTTATGTTTAAAATGTAAAATCTAGTTATACAAGACTTAAAACTAAAGTGATGTTTTTACTATAAACTAAAGTTCATACTTTGTCATTAACAAAACTTAGCAAAGATCATAAAATATAAATGACGTTTTTAGGTGATATTTGTATTAACAGTTTGTCCAAACATCTTGAATGAAAGTCCGATGGAGATTGTCTCTTCCACTTACTTCCCCAAGAACCAATGAATTCGGGGTCGAGTCAAGCTAGTGACTCGGTAAACAAAAACATTAGCATAACATGGGTTTTCATCCATGTCTCTATCTTCTTTCTAATTTCTAACACTAAGTCTGGGGGAGTTTCCTCTGCTGTTGTTTGCCTTTGTATGTTTGCTCATGTTTTTAGGTTTGCCTTGGATCATGATGATTGACGCGCCTGTTTTCAATCCAGCCGCCCAATATTCGATCCTTTTGCTAACATTTATCCAGGGATAACTTATAAATCCTTTTTGTGAAAAAAGATTTCCTTCGTACACTTAGCTAGTAATGTTGCCTTTTACGTTCAAAGAGTCGGCATAATAGCCGGGACTTTGAATATTGAGGACAATATTCAATTCTAAGTGGTGGGGGGGGGGGGGGAGTTCTGGCGAATTTGATCACATTGTACCTGTTAGTGCCCTAGTACCCCCGTTTTTGACAAAATTTTAAAATTTTTCAATAAAAAGAAGTGCTTTGCACACAAAAAAAATATTTTTTTTTTGAAAATTTTTGAAAAAATATAATAAGTTTTTACACCTTGTTTGACTTTCCGCTGGGTAGAGTAGGAATAGAAATTTTGACTTGACCGGGCGTGTTGAGCCCTAGCTTGTTCCCTTAACTCATTTGGCTAAGCATTCACGGATCTCATTATTTGAGATTTTAAATTTGCGAAGAACGAGAAATGATAGAGTTTATTTATAAGTTAGATGCTAAGCGTGGAGTAGTTGGTTCTCTTTAGAGCTCATCGAAGGTACTTGTGGCTTGCTCCTACAAAATTGTTTCACCCCATATTATATGCTAAAAATAATTAAAGATGTTAGGTTGTGGCGAAACTTAGTTTTTGGTTCTTGTCAAAAGGATCCTTGCTTATGAGAGTTGGGTACACATCAAGGTACTGTCAGTGTTACGGTGTAATAGACTATTGCATCTTGCCTGTTCACAGCCGATGTTGTGATTGTTATAAAAGCCGTAGGACTTGGGATTTGGAAAACTAATAATGAATAATAATAATAATCCAAAGCCATAAAAGTTTTCTACATCTTGCCGGCTCGTAACCGATGTTGTAGACTTCAAAAAGGCAGAGGAAAATTCCAAGGTCATAATAGACTATTACATCTTGCCGGCTCGCAACCGATGTTGTAATTGTTATGAAAGACTGAGGAGTAATACGTTAAAGTGCTTAATAATGTTTAAAAACGCCAAATATTGACTCCGGGAGGTCCTAATAAAAGCTCCCGTCTCGGGTCTTAGTCATGGGATGTTTCGGTCGTACATAAAAAGGATACCCCTCAAAATCATGTTAAATCAGAGACCTTGATGTGGACCTCATTTTTGTATGCAACGGTTCTCGAGAGAAGGATTAGAAACTACTTAGCATCTAAACTTAGTATCTTTATCGGACTAAAATCATATGAAAACGAGAAAATATGAAGAAATTCATTTCTCAACAAAAATAAAATAAATAGAGGAAAATAGGAAAATGGGAGCAAGAGGTAATACACAATTAACTTCCATGAGTAGTGTTGGCATCTAACTTATAAATAAACGTGATTTCGTTTTTACGCTTAGCTTGGGAACTTATGAAAAATCAAGGACGATGAATTTTATCCGTATGGACACTTTTCTATGAGCTGTGTTTCCTACTCTGTGACCCTAAACATTATTGAAAAATGATTAAAGTCAACATCCCGTCACATAATAAGTGGAGAAATACAAAAACAGTAGTGTAGATAATTAAAAGTCAAAACGGGATGATCTTGGTATTTTGGTATCCTTTCATTACTTTATATGATTGGATTGCTAGGGACTAGCAATAGTTTAGTGTGGGGGATTGATGTGTGTGTAAATACTCATCATTTTATACCCATTTAAACTATAAAAACGACTAAATACACACAAATATACCAAATAATACTGCAAATATCCTTGGATTGTGTTTTTATGTGTTTCAGGTACAAAGGATTGAAAACAAAGGAAAAACGAAGCAAAATGGACATTTTCCGGATTGACGCGATAACGTACGTGTAATTTGTTAAATCAAGACGAAGTCAAAATCAACCCCGGGATACATTTTTGGAATGAGCATGGAAAACCGAACCCGAATACCCAATAATATTTTTATGGGCCAACCCGACCTATTTTAATGAGCCGGGTCAGCCCATTTAAATATTAACTAAACCAATAAACCAAACCCTTTAATAATTACCCAACCCAAAAATAAAACCCAACCCAACACCCCGTTTATAATACGAGGGTCAAACCCACAGGTCAAAACCACCATCTTCCTCCCTGGTTTCCCTCCAAACCACCTGCAACTCCTTCACCACTTGCCCACCACCTCTGCACCCTTGATCCTTTCCAAATACCCCTGTCGAAAACCTTATCAATATAACTGACCAAATCAGGCCAAATTGCAAAATCCAACTTTCCCGCCAAAATTGGTTTAAGGCTCTGGATCATCTTTAACTCATCCAATGGTCTCGAATAAAAGTGGGAAATGCTCAGTGTGGAAAACTAGAAGGGGGGTTGAATAGTTTTACGTCCTTTTTAAATTTATTTTCAAAATCTTTTGTAACTTATAAAAACTTTCGATTCGATCTTACATGAATTCAAGTATCAACAACTACAAGCAAGACTAATCTAATAATGAAAGTATTGAAATAGAATGAAGAAAAGATAGAGTTAGAAAGATCAAACCACAACACGCGAATTTATAGTGGTTCGGCTACAAGGACACCTTCCTTGCCCTACTCCACTCCCCGAGTACCACACTCGAGAGTTTTCTTCACTATGTCAACAAACTCCTTATGGCGGAGAAACCTTACACACCTTGGCTTACACCTATTAACGACACTAAGCTAAATGTCGAGTTCTAATCGTAGCTAGAACCAATCTCACAACTTCTTCAAGACTTCACTCCTTCTTCACACCTTCACAACTTCTTCAAGATAGCTTCACACCTTTTCTTCTTGTCTACTTCACACCTTCTTCTATGCACAACTAGATCACAACAACTACACTACTTTACAACACACCTAGTATATACAATCAACAAATTTACACAACACTTTACAAGTATCTATCACTTCTACAAGATGAAACTAGCTAGTCACAACACTACTACAATTTAATGGATGTAGAGGAGTGTTCTTCTTTTTGCACTTGAGTGGATGAAGCTTTGGATCACTTAGAAACAAATACTTATGAATTATATGATCAAAGGATTTTTGAGATAGAAATGGAGATTAGATCAGAAGGTTTTGAGTGCAAAAAGGTGATAAAATTTTGTGGAATGAACCATTATTTAAAGGGGAAAGATTTACTGTTCTGGAGCGTGGCTGGTCCCCTTAATTAGGGGCCAGTCCCTTTAATAATTAAGGGGGCCGCCTTATGAATTAAGGGGGCAGCCCCTCCAGAACGTTGGATTTTCTTGTCCATTAGTGGGGAAGGTTTTTCTGGATAAAACTTGCCCTTTTTGGTTAGAATTTTGAAATCATATCTTTGTAGTTTAACAAAACAATACCAAAAATGATTTACTAATATATATAAAATGTTAATGTCATTTTATAAAATGTTATGTGTTAAGAAAAGGCTTCCTTTGATCATGCAATGCATAAGATGCTAAGTTTATGCATACATATTAGTTGTAGAAGTAAATATTTGTTACTAAATACTTGTTTACGTCATAATCTTGACTTAATTTAGTTTACATTTTGTGATTATCAAAACATAGAGTTATTGAGAAATATTAATAACGTTTTTAAACATTATTCATATCAACAATCTCCCCCTTTTTGATGATTACAAAACTTAAACTCATTAACTCAAAAATTAGTTTTTAAACAAGTATTTTAGTGAGTTTATATTTACTTCTCCCCCTTTTTGTAGAATCAAAAAGGTTATGCCGACAAATTTCAACCGTGAAATATTGACGGGATGAAAACTCCCCCTTGATGTATACTCCCCCTCGTTTGGGGGCACCAAGGAGACGAGCTATGGAATGCTTGCAAGACAAAAATATTAGAAGCACAAGTATATACATGCAAATATATATAAGGTGACAAGAATATAAATAAGCATGATTAAAAAGAAGCATTCATATTAAAGCAAAAGTTGTGTCAAGACACAACAATACAAGTAGCATCAAGAAAGATTACAAATAGGATAGCTACTACATAAACTAACAACTAGAATAATATTCCATCATGCAAAGAGTACATGGGCTTCATAGAGCTTGCAAGCAAAAGGGTGGTAAAGACTTTATTTATTAAGCATATCATATGCTTAATTTGGAGAGCATGATGGTGATGGTGGAGAAATGGGTGAGGATTATGGTGGGGGAATTATGGGTGAGGATGGTGGAGTTGGTGGTGGTGGTGGGTTGGTAAGCAAGTGTTCAATATATGAAAACATATATTGAATTTCATCTCTAAGACCAAAGATTATGGTTCGGTTGTGAATGCAACAAAGACAAGTATCTCCATGAGCTTCAAGTAAGCTCCAAGGTACGGGATTGGCAAAGATTTGTGGTGTAATTGGTAGAGATGAGACATGAGCATTAAGTGGTGTTATTGGTGAAAGTGAGATGGTAAGTTGGGTGGAAAAAGGTTCTTGGGTAGGATGTGGTGATGATGCTTGTGGTGGTGACAAGTGTGAGTTGATGTAGTCATTGATTGATGAAGTTGAAGGTATGGAGGATGAGGAAGTTCCATGAGTGGAAGGTGTTTTAGATGGTGCATTGGGTGCACTTGGAGATGAGCATTTAGGTGGAGGTGATGGGGTTGTGTTGTCTTCATTTTTAAGTCAATGAAGAGTTGTTTTGGAGGGATGATAACAATCTTTTGTTTCTTTGAAACCTTAGAGATGGAGGTGCTAGGTGAAGACATGATGGTTTGGGTTGAAAGAGATGATGAATAATGAGATGAATATTGTTAGTTTGGAGGGAATTTATAATATGAAAGTGGTTGATTTAGGTAAGTTTTTGAAATGGTTTAATGAGATTCTAAAATCAGTTGGGTTAAAAGAAGAAATGATAGCTGATACTAGAGAAAGAGGTCACAAGATGCAAAAGAAAACAGTAAACCCAGTTCCAGATGACCGGTCCCCTTAATTGTAGGCCGGCCCCCTTAATAATTAAGGGGACCGCCTAGGAAAATTAAGGGGGCCGCCCATCTGGTGTTTTCCCAGGTGACCAGAAACCAAAAATTTGCAGAAATGGGTGTTTTTTCAAGTGTGTGTTCCCAACAAGCTCTATTTGAAGCATATACTCTAGGAATGATGAACTATAAGCATATATAAACAAATCATGCATGCAAACTAATATATTATAAGCCAAATATAAAAGAAGCATAATATTAGCACTAAGTTATGATCAAGATCCTAGCATGGTAATAGTTAAAACGTAAGCAACATTCGAGAAATAAACATGGAAGAACATAAGTATTTCCAAATAAATCGGACAAATAACAAACCACTCAAATGTCTAATAGAGCAATAATATAACAAAGTAGCAACACATCAACATCTCTACTTCTTCTTCTTCCCCATCATCTTCCTGAACATTTTTCCCACGGACTTGAATCCTCCTCGAATTTCTTCATGCATTGTTGTTGGTTGATGATGGACGTTTGACTAGTGAAGAGGAGTTCATCGGAATGCTCATGAGGAAGAGGAATTTGATAATGAGTATAATCAAGATCAGGGAGATCATCAACATAGGTAGTGGGAGATGGGGTACTAGAAAGCGAGGTGTTTTCCTCCTCATCATCATCATTACATCGATGAGATGTTGAACCACAAGGCATAGAAAACAAAGGACCACGAGATTTTCCTTTGTCACTTTGAGAACGACGAGTACGAACAAGAGTGAGTTGGTTCAGAGTAGGATGAATATGCACGTAGATATCACTTCGAAGATCTTGGTAGTGTTCCATGACATGACGATAAAGTCGAGTGAGGAACATACCATAAGGCAGATTGGCATTAGGAGTGTTTTTAGCAGTCATGATACGATTGACAAAGAGATAAGCCAGATTGTAGTTTTCTTCAGCAACTACACAATACAACATGTGGGCGATGCTAGCCATGAGATGATCACAGTGACCGCCGGTACCAAACGCATTCTCGCGAATGAGTTCTTCCTAATTTTTCATGTCGGGGCTTAACTCTTTGAGAAGAATTTGATTTTCATGAATATCGACATTCTTCGACTTGATTTTGCGACTAGTCGTACCATGTTCTAGTTCAAGCATTCGACGAATGTCTTCGGGACTTGGAATCTCAGAATAGTATGGACCATACTGAGGAAGATTGCGTTCAAGTGAGGAAAGATCCCATTCATTGGAGTATACGACTTGGCCGTTGTATGAGATTCTAAGGATTTGTCCAAATTGAGCAAGAGTAAGAGTGATGAATTGATGTTGGATCATAAAAGAAATGAGAAAATGGCCATAGGGAACGGTTTGCACCGTCACTTGTCTATAGAAGTCAAGGACAAAACAAGGAATGATTGGTTCGTTGATTTTGTAAAGACAATCAAGACGGACATTGGTGAACATCCTTTAGATTTGATCGGATTCATAGTAGGATGGATCGACAATTCTACCCTCGTGAATGTTTCTATTTTCAATGGGACGATAGTAACATGCAATGGCGGGAGACATGCCGGGAGTATAGGAAACATTAGGAATGTATTGTTTGGTTTTAGAAACATCACCAACCGCGGTCTTAGGCATTTTCACCTAAACAATATAACAACAAAAATAAAATTAATACATGTTATATGCGATACATGTGGAACGAACACCTACTTCGACCTAAAAGAAAATAAGCCTAGGAAGTAGTTTCACAATGTTCCTTTATTTTAATTTTTAACTCGCTTTACATTTGAATGTCAAAATATAGTTGTGGAATTTGTTCGATATAATATCAATACTATCCGAACAATATTTTTGACATTATAATTTATTTAGAAATTTGGCTAGATATATATTAGATTATATATCTTGCTATCTCTTACGAGTTTGGCTAGAATAAAACTTGTTATGAAAGTGAAGATGTGAATTTTGGTTTTCAAATTGTCTTTTCTTAGTTAAACCAAACGCTCCCTTAACTAAATGAATATCGACTAGAACATCAATATATATCAATTATATATCTTGATGATGTTAATGAACTAGCGAAGTGTTAATAAGTTTACCAAAACAGTTTCAATGGTTTAAACAGACTTATTTAAGTCTACTTCGTTCATGAACCAAACACCCAAGTTGTTTTCATGAACTTATTGAAATGATTTAAAAAATATATTTTGATTGTTTAAAACATTAAGTCAATACAATGTAGTAAGTTTTAACTTGTTTTTGAGAATTATATCAACAATGTGATTTTTAGAAAACCAATTTTAGCGAGGGTTTATGGGCGATTAAGGATTTTGATAATATGATGCGTTAAGCTTAGATAGGCTTGCAATTCTACATTCTAATCCTATGGGAAGCATTTGGTTATGAAATTTCTAAACATAATTTCACTAAAATTTGGATTGAAATAAGTTTTAATAAAATACCTAATTATTGATCAGACACAAAATTGAATGAAACGAGATGAAATGTATGTTGAAAAACTTACAAAAGATGTTGTTATATGTTAGGTTAACGTTTGCCCCTTGCGAAACAACCCCGAATTGGTGATTTGGTGAAGGATTTTAGTGGTTTTGGTGGTTTAGGTTCGTTCACAGCAGTGGCGAGGGAGGAAATTATGAACAAGTGGAGTGTTTGGAAAAGAATTTAAGATGGAAAATGAGTTTGGAAGTATCAGATGGCCGGCCCCCTTAAACATTAAGGGGACCGCCCCCGATAACAAGCCGGTCCCCTTAATCTTTAAGGGGGCCGCCCTTTGAATTTTCGCGGTTTTAGTTTCTGGAACAAACATATTTATACGTATATAATTAGATTTATAATATATCAAAAATACGTAAGCGTTTATTGGCACGATGATGAAGTACTTAACAATTTTTAATTAACGTTTCGATAATTAAAATGTACCTTTGACAATTTTGGATAGAATGATCAAAGTGTCAAGTAAATGAAGAGTTTGAGATGTGTTCGGGAATATGTGAATATGTGTGTGTGTATATATATATATATATATATATATATATATATATATATATATATATATATATATATATATGTATATGTATGTATATATATAAGTATAGATAGTGTGTAAATGTGAGTGAATGGTGGGTTAATAGGTGAAGTTTGAGAAATGATGACGAAGATAGTTTTTAGTCGGCGAAAGGAGTTTGTTTCATCCATAGTATTCTTGTGCGAAGGCGTTCTTCCTTTATGTTGATCCACTTGACTCACATCCCTTCATCATCATGAGTCTTCTAATAGTGGACATAAAAGATCTTCGAGTTGAATGTCAAAGTTCAAAAGAGCTAAAGGGGAAGGAAAAGGTTCGAAAACGAACAATTTCCTGGAGTTCTAGAAAGTCAACTAATGACGTATCTAGGTTATGTGCACGCATATATATATATATATATATATATATATATATATATATATATATATATATATATATATATATATATATATATATGAATGTTCAAGATAAAAAAGGAAGTAAATTATATCTACACAAGCAAAGCAACAAAGAAAAAAAAAATTATCTACGCATGGCAATGAGTAGAGAAAGAATGGCGTACCCGGCGGTCTTCAAAAAGAAAGTCTTCTAAATCTTCAAGATGATAAATAGACTTTGCAAAAGTCTATGGCGATAGAACTCCAAGATAGTGATAAGGAATGTTGATCTAGCTATTTGGTCCCCATTGCCTCTTTGGTCCAAAGTTGTTTGGTCCAAACATGTTCAACACTTGGCTAGGATGCATGAAAGGTGGTAGTATTCCCCAAGGGTTGTAACTTGGTTGATAGTTCCACATTTGATTACTAGGGTTGTTGTAGTTTTGTTTATTTTGGTTTCTTCTTGGTTGAGGTGTTTTATATCTAGGATAAGAATTATTTGGTTTCCTGGGTGGTGGAGTTTTAGATCTTGTTTTAGGTTTAGACGGTCCTACATCGGTCTTTAAAGATGGTTTATAAAATGGTTTTATTTCTTCATCACTAGCAAGAGGTATTTTCTTATCATTTATGAGTATGTATTTGGGATGTTTTTCTAAGGATGTTGGTTTACTAGATTCGCTTTCAAACTTAACATTTTTTGTTTCACTAGATGAAGCTTCAATTGGGTTAAATCCTAAACCGGTTTTGTCTCCGGATATTCTTTGAATACTTATTATTTTCTTAAGTGAGTTACTACTATTTTCAAATTTTTCAAATTTACAAATTTCTTTTCTAAGTATTTCATTTTCACATTTAAGCTCTTGACATAATTTACATTCTTCAATAATTTCTTTGCCTTTCTCTAATTTATGTATTTTAATTTTAAGTTCTAGTATTTCATTTTCTAATTGGTTGTTTATATGTTTTAGTGATTTGTTTTTAGTTATTACTTGTTGTCCTAATTTACATAGTCTATTATACTCATTATCTAAATCATTTTCGTCTAATGATAAATTTTTATCACTAAAATATTCGGTTTTGGAACGTACCTCGCTTGATATTTTAGCCACAAGACACCTCTCTTCTTTTGTCGTTTCTTTCTCATCCTCATCACTATCACTCCAAGGTCCTCCAACAAATGCTCTTTGATTTTGATCTCTTGACATCATTGGACATTTTCCAATGAGATGATTTGGATCACCACATTTGAAACACTTTCTCTCATTCTTGCTATACTTGTCATCTTTATTCTTTTGAGATGCTCTCCTTTCATCGTGTAGTTGTCTAACGAATCTTCCTCACCTTTTGAAGAATTTCTTGAAATCTCTTACGGCCATGGCGTATTCTTCGTCATCACTTTCGGAAGATGAGGTATCTTCGTTACTAGATTCCTTTCTAGCTTTCAAGGCGATTGACTTGCTTTGCTCTCGTTTTCCTTTGACCACTTCGGAGTCCTTCTTTATAATTGCTTCGTAGACTTTCAAATTTCCAATTAATTCATTAAGTTGCAACGTTGACAAATTCTTTGATTCTTCAATAGCCGTCACTTTAGCTCGCCATTTTGGGTGAAGGGCCCTAAGAAACTTCCTAACAAAATTCTTACTAGAAAAATTCTCATCAAGTGCTTTTAAACTTGTGATGATAGTGTTAAATCTAGCGAAAGCATTATCAATTGATTCCTCTTCCGGAATCGTGAATTGCTCATATTGTTGAACAAGTAGATCTATTTTATTATCTTTGACTTGACTATTACCTTGGTGAGTTATTAATAAAGAGTTCCAAATTTCTTTTGCGGTTTCACACATAAAGATCCTTTCGTACTCTTTACGTGGTAGCGCATTATAAATAACCATTTTTGCTTCATTATTTTTAGCAAGTTTTCTTTTTAAATCATCATTTTGTTTTTCAAAAGGTACGATTTCATCTTTCTTTGTTTCGGGGTTATTTTGAATAGGTAAGAAATCACCATTAGTAATAACATGCCAAAGATCTAGATCTTTTGATTTCACATAAGTTTCGAATCGATTTTTCCAGTATAAAAATCCATCACTTTCAAATAGTGGTGGTCTTTGCATAGATTGCCCTTCTAAATATTTTTCAGATTCCATAGATCGTTACAAGTTTTAAAATACAATATATTTTAAAGATCTTGCAAGACGTGGCTCCTGATACCAATTGTGGAAAACTAGAAGGGGGTTGAATAGTTTTACGTCCTTTTTAAATTTATTTTCAAAATCTTTTGTAACTTATAAAACTTTCGATTCGATCTTACGTGAATACAAGTATCAACAACTACAAGCAAGACTAATCTAATAATGAAAGTATTGAAATAGAATGAAGAAAAGATAGAGTTAGAAAGATCAAACCACAACACGCGAATTTATAGTGGTTCAGCTACAAGGACACCTTCCTTGCCCTACTCCACTCCCCGAGTACCACACTCGAGAGTTTTATTCACCATGTCAACAAACTCCTTATGGCGGAGAAACCTTACACACCTTGGCTTACACCTATTAACGACACTAAGCTAAATGTCGAGTTCTAATCGTAGCTAGAACCAATCTCACAACTTCTTCAAGACTTCACTCCTTCTTCACACCTTCACAACTTCTTCAAGATAGCTTCACACCTTTTCTTCTTGTCTACTTCACACATTCTTCTATGCACAACTAGATCACAACAACTACACTACTTTACAACACACCTAGTATCTACAATCAACAAATTTACACAACACTTTACAAGTATCTATCACTTCAACATGATGAAACTAGCTAGTCACAACACTACTACAATTTAATGGATGTAGAGGAGTGTTCTTCTTTTTGCACTTGAGTGGATGAAGCTTTGGATCACTTAGAAACAAAGACTTATGAATTATATGATCAAAGGATTTTTGAGATAGAAATGGAGATTAGATCAGAAGGTTTTGAGTGCAAAAAGGTGAGAAAATTTTGTGGAATGAACCAATATTTAAAGGGGAAAGATTTACTGTTCTGGAGCGTGGTCGGTCCCCTTAATTAGGGGCCGGTCCCCTTAATAATTAAGGGGGCCGCCCCTCCAGAAAGTTGGATTTTCTTGTCCATTAGTGGGGAAGGTTTTTCTGGATAAAACTTTCCTTTTTTGGTTAGAATTTTGAAATCATATCTTTGTAGTTTAATAAAAGAATACCAAAAATGATTTACTAGTATATATAAAATGTTAATGTCATTTTATAAAATGTTATGTGTTAAGAAAAGGCTTCCTTTGATCATGCAATGCATAAGATGCTAAGTTTATGCATACCTTAAGTGATATTAGTTGTAGAAGTAAATATTTGTTACTAAATACTTGTTTACGTCATAATCTTGACTTAATTTAGTTTACATTTTGTGATTATCAAAACATAGAGTTTTTGAGAAATATTAATAACGTTTTTAAACATTATTCATATCAACACTCAGGAAGCTTATATAAAGGACCTCACTCATATTTGGAAGAAGTTACTGTAATAGATTAGAGTAGTAGTTAGTGTAGTCTTTAGTTAATTTTAATGTCGAGTTACCATAATTTCCATTTTCAAGTGTTTTTTAGTTTTCCAATTGTATTCTCAATACTTTCAGTGTAATAGAAAAGTTATTTAATTTCAGTTTCAAGCATCCTTTGCCAAGTTCATATTTTGCATTTTCATTTAAATTCCTCATTTTACCTTAGTCTTGTTGAAAGTAGTGTGCTACTGTTTCATAAGCTCAACCTAAGTCAAGTATAAGCTTTTATAAGCTTAGAGATCATTTGAACTTGTTTTAAGTTAAAAAATAAAAAATACTCAAAAATTCCAAGAAAATAAGTGAAAAATAAAAAAATCCAAAAAGAAGAAGAAAACAAGCTTGGAGCATGGTAAATATGGGATGGCCATGGGTTAGAGCTTCGTGGGAAGCATTAGGTTTATTGTGCAAATGGTTTGGGTACTATGATTGAGCCTTGTTTGAGCAAAGGATCATTGTAAGTCCTATTCCATTTTTAGCTTATCAAGTAGTGTAGCAACAGCTTATTATCTTTTGCTCATTCTTGTTTGATTTCTTCTTATTAGCTTAGTTAAGTTCATTTTGTGTTTGATTTGTAGTTTACATAGTATTAGTTTAAAATTTTGCTTATTAACTGTTTTCAAGTAGCCTATATTGCTTGTTAGAGTTATCTTGTTTAAACTGCTTCTTTTTGTGTTATTACTGCTTCTTTATCTTTATTATAGCTTATTGGAAACCAACCTTTCACTTTTGAGGCATTAAAAACCTGACTTGCTTTGTAAATCTCATGACAGACACATATTAAGGGGTGTTTGGTAAAATTGAGTTCATAAGCCAAAAGTGATTTTCGACCAAAATTTCAATTTCAATCAGCTTTAAAATATTGTTTACTAATAGTTTGAAGTAGAATCTTTTAGTTCCTAGTAGTTTAAAATAATTTTGTTAAGGTTTTCAAAAAAAATTTCTTGTTTACTGTTGTAGTTAGCAATTTAGGCTAATGTTAGTTTAGTGCATCTTAGGTAGTTAATATTGCTTCCAACTAGTTCAATTTGGTTCACCAAAAGTGTTCAAATTCTGATATTTGACTATCCAAGTCAAAAATCTCAGTTTGACCTTTTTTCCAAATCTGAGCTAGAACCAAAACTGCCCAAAACAACCTTTTCATCCTTCATTTTAATGGTGCTTAAGTTAGATTTAGATTTGAATTTTTGTTTTTCTTGTTAGTTTGTAGCATAACATTAATTAGTTTTAGCTTATCTAGGTTTGTTGTAGCTTTTTGCTAGCTTAATCTTGCCTTACAATAAGCTCCATCAAAATTGCATCAGTACCCTTTTTGTTTTAATATAGGTTTTTCATTTTAGTTTTTAGCGTTTATTTCTCATCCAAAATCCTTAATTTCTGTTCCAATGCACTCCTTGGTAGCTTATCTCTATCAGTTAACAGTTTTTAGTCCTTAATATTTCCATTAGCTTGCTTAAAATTTAGCTCAATAAGCCCCCTTTGAGCCTACACTTCCCCTGCATCAGTCAATTATGCCCAAGTTCATAAGCCCCTAAACTCTTACCCAGTTGAGCTTGTTGCTTGATTCTTGGTGATTTGGATAGCCAGTAGTATAGGCTTGATTTTGCCCTTGTCACTTTCCAAAAATTAGCTTATTAAGCAGCTTAAAATTAAGCTAGAAGTAGGTTTCTTAGGCTTCTTTTATGCAAACTGCTCATTGTTTTTCTGGCTCACGGCCTGGGCTTATTTGAGTTTTTTCTGTTGAATTGAGTTTGTTTTAGTATATTACACTATACTTGAGCTTTTGGTGCATTCTAGTGCTTATTTGCCCAATACAGCTTATTATTGGGCTTATCTAACTTTTTATATTTTTCCTAGGCTTAGTATAATATTTTAGATTTTTCATAAAATTTCTAGATTTTTCCTAGCTCATTGAGTACTTTTCTTATTTAATATTAGTATTTAAGTATTTTTAAATCATTTTAAATTCATAAAAATTAAATAAAAACCAAAAAAAAATAGTTTTCTGTTTTATAAATAGTTTTTAGTTATTTAAGAATTTTAGAAAGTAAAATTGCATTTTTCTAGGGCATTTTCATATTTATTTGCATTTTTATTATTTTTTAAATCTTTAAAAGTAGTTTTTAATTCATAAAAATTAAATAAAAAGTCAAAAAAAATTAATTTTCTTTTTTCTAAAATTTTCTTTTATCATTTGGATTGTTGAAAAATAATTTTCATCACCGTAGGATTTATATTGCTTAGAACTTATTTTTATTTTGTACATTTACGTAAACTTTTAATTTAACGTATGTTATTAGATTTTAAACGTTTCTAGGTTCTTTGGTTTTACGTGTTTGTTAATATTGTTTATTTGAGTTGTTTTATCTCATATTCCCGTAGTATAATCACATAATCTCTTTCCCATTCAAAATCACCCGATCACAGATTCGTTTTAATACAATTGCACTCCTCGTTGGGACATTACCACCTGGGAAAACACTGTACTCCAGGGAGAATTAGTCCAAGCTGTTTGACCTATTTGACTACATCCGTGGTTGAATTGGGCTGACTGTTTGGAGCCAATCAACCTGCTTCAAAGACTGGAGATCCGCAACCTTCAAAAGATGCTGAAAAAGAAGGTGATGCAGATGTTGTGAATTTGGATGCTCAGAACAAAGATATTCCTGAAAGCAGTGATAATACAATTTCCACTGCTATACCAGAAGTTTCCACTATTGAACCAAATGTGGAAAACTCTACTTCTATTTCTCAGGAATCCTCTGTTAATGATGTGGAAATCATAAATATGCCTTCTGCATATGATGTTTCACATACTCCCCAAGCTACTATTCACAAGGTGCATCCACTTGAGAATTTGATTGGTGATCTACAATCAGGAGTGAAGACCAAAAAACAAACAAAGATGACTGATATTCATGGCTTTATAAGCGAAATTTATGAATCTAAGAAACATGAAGAGAAGAATGAATGTTTGTTTTTCTGTTTCTTGTCACAAATGGAACCTAAGAATGTGTATAAGGCATTAGAAGACTCAGGCTGGGTTGAGGCAATGCAAGAAGAGTTGCTTCAGTTCAAGATTCAGAAGGTTTGGGTACTTTGTGATTTGCCTGATGGGATGAAGGTTATTGGTACAAAGTGGGTTTTCAGAAACAAGAGAGATGAAAGAGGCATTGTCATCAGGAACAAAACTAGGCTAGTTGCTCAAGGATACACTCAGGAGGAGGGTATTGATTATGAAGAAGTTTTGGCTCCAGTTGCAAGGATTGAAGCTATCAGACTTTTTCTAGCCTATGCATCTTTTATGGGATTCACTGTCTATCAGATGGATGTCAAAAGTGCTTTTCTCTATGGGAAGATTGATGAGGAGGTATATGTTTTACAACCTCCAGGCTTTGAAGACCCTGAACATTCCAATAAAGTCTATAAGGTGGTCAAGGCTCTTTATGGCTTACATCATGCTCCTAGGAACTGGTATGAAACCCTAGCTGCCTATCTACTGAATAATGGGTTTCATAGAGGGAAAATTGATCAAACTTTGTTCATCAAGAAAGACAAAGGCGATATTCTATTAGTACAAGTGTATGTTGATGATATTATCTTTGGATCCACAAAGGCTGAGATGTGCAAAGAGTTTGAAAAGTTGATGAAGGATGAGTTTAAGATGAGTTCTATGGGTGAACTTACTTTCTTTTTGGGACTTCAAGTGCAACAAAGAACAGATGGCATTTTTATCAGTCAAGACAAATATGTGACTGAAATATTAAGGAAGTTCCATTTTACTGATGCAAAGTCTTCAAGTACCCCTGTAGATAAAGATATTCATTTATTGTTGAAAGATCAAAGTGGAGAAGTAGTGGATGTTCATACTTATAGATCCATGATTGGTTCCTTGATGTATCTCACTTCATCAAGACTAGACATCATGTTTGCAGTATGTGCTTGTGCAAGGTTCCAGGTTACTCCAAAGATATCCTATTTGACTGATGTGAAGAAGATTTTCAGATATCTTAAGGCATATCCTAACTTAGGACTATGGTATCCAAGAAAGTCTCCTATGGAATTAGTCACCTACTCAGATAGTGACTATGCTGGTGCAAGCTTGGATAGAAAGTCAACCACAGGAGGATGCCAATTTCTGGGTTGTAGATTGGTGTCATGGCAATGCAAGAAATAAACAATGGTGGCAACTTCATCAACTGAAGCAGTGTATGTGGCTACTACAAGTTGTTGTGCTCAGGTCTTATGGCTACAAAATCAGTTATTGGACTATGGGTACAATTTCATGAACACCATTATTCATATTGACAATAGCAGTACCATTTGCATAATCTAAAATCCTGTGCAACACACTAAAACTAAACATATTGAAATTAGACATCACTTTATAAGAGATTGTTATGAGAAAAAGTTAATTTAGGTTGTCAAAGTACATACTGATGACAACTATGCTGATTTATTAACAAAAGGCCTTAATGTGGGAAGGTTTTAGTACTTTGTAACAGGTATTGGAATGCTTAACTCTTAAAACTTGGTGTCTAAATACTTTTTTGTGTTGAGGGGAGGATTTTTGTATTGCTATTTGTTGTAAAAGTTTGCATATTGCTATATATTGTATATTTGTTGTCCATTAATCTTTATGCAGAAATCAAAGTCAAACACTCATATTCAAGTCAATCAACAAGTGAAACTTCATTATTTCATTCATTATAAAAGTTTCATTATATCAGAGTGTTGCATTACAAAAGGACAACAAAAGACTACATAACAAACCCCTAAACCTATCACTCCATAGCTTCTTTGCCCTTTCCCTTGTAGCCATACATGGTTTTGTGAACACCTCTGGCTTGTTCCTGCATTGCATTCCACTTCCTTGGACATGGGAGGCCTAGAATCTGTTTGGCAGGCTTTTGGCGTGGCAGAACACTCTCAGGCACAAGGATTCTCTTCATGGATTTCACAGCCTTTTCAAAGGCCCTCTCCAACTCTCTTGGTAGACTCACGGCTAGAGGAAGTGGCTCTTCATCATCAGAATGGAAGCTTGGTGCATAACTAGGTTGTTCTGAAGTGTCTGAAGGAGGAGAAGTTTGGAGATCATCAGCAGAAATTGGTTTGACAACTTTCTTCTTGTGTTTCTTGCTTGAAGAAGTTGTGGCATAAGGTGGAAAGTAGTTTGACCACCCTAAAGATTATGATTCATCAGATGATGAGTCAGAAGTGATTTCAATGATATCTGGGTTGGAGCTCATTCTGTTGCTGATTATGGTGATTATTTGATGTATACTTGAGGGTTTGAATGTTGTTTGTGGTATGGGATTTATGAGTTGAGTTGTTTATATAGGCCAAGTCAACCCTAGGTTTCTACCCAAAAGAGTAATTGCTATTAACTCTCTGGTTGGTGGGTGAAATTAAGTTTTTGAAGATATTTTCTTTAAAGGGTTGACTATACCAAAGATATTTTTAGAAATAGTAATTTTGGACATTTATTCTTAACTTTGGTTTGCCTATTCTTGAACTAAATGAGAACTTTTGTTGGTTGTTGACCAACAGAAAGAAAGGGAGAAAGAAATGGGATTGTGTTAACAGGCCCTATCCCGACGAAAAACAGCCCCATTTCTTTTTGTTTAGCCTGTTCCTATCAGAAAAATTACGATTTCAGAGAAGAGGAAAAAAGTCCTCCGTTATAGGCGGCCGAGGGTACCTTCCTAGAGGTTCTTTTTGAATTTGAATCAGGTCTCCTCACTTATGTTTATGCTTATGATAATATATGCCGATCCCTAAATAGATTTTGACCCAATCTCACATTTCTAAAATAGATTTGACCCAACCCTTTAATCAAATCCGTTTATGGTTGATAGTTTACCAAAAACTATATGGTTATCAACTCACCATATTCTGTATGATTAAGAGTTGGCTAGTCCATAGCAAATGGCTCATGGTAAAGACATATCAAATCCGTTGATAGCTGGTAGTTTGCTAAAAAGTATGATAAGGGCAGTATTCATTGATTTTATTTTTTTCCATTGCTCTTAGAAATTTTTGTGAAAAAGTTTCAACTACTAGTTCACAGTTTCCACTGACAGTGTAAATTTTCCCACTATTGAACTAGCCGTTTCAACTGTTGTGTCAGTAACTAATTTTTCAACTAGCCGTTTGAGTAAAATCTTTTAACCGTATTTCTACTGATATATACAAGGAGATTATCTTTTATTTGTTTAACATATTCTTTTCCAAAGATAATTACTTTCTTAAGATACCTTTGTGTATTAATCTCAAACCCTAGTAACACATTCTTCCTATCTTAATTGGCTTGTTGATCATTCAATTAACATTCTTTCGATCATCTTTTTGTCAAAATAATCTATGGCTTCTTTAGAGTTTGTTAATGAACACAACCAGGTTGCTTACTTGGAGAAAACAGAGGTCAAGGATGGACCTATCTTTCATGAGATTGTGGATTTTCTCAATGCATCTCACATAAGGTATGCTTTAACTTTAAACCCCACAATCTATGTTTCTCAAATCAAGAAGTTTTGGCAGACTGTTATTGTCACAACTATTGAAGATGGAAACACACATTCCCCTGTTGATGTTTAAGTGCAACAGTGGATGGGGTAACCATTAATGTTACTGAATCATCTTTGAGAAGGCTTCTTCAATTGGATGATCAAAATGGTATAATTACATTACCTAATTCTGAAATTCTCCAAAATATCTCTGGTTTGGGGTATGATACATCCAATGGAAAACTTACTTTTAAAAAAGGATGTTTCTCTCCACAATGGAGATTTTTCATACATACTTTGTTACATTGCTTAAGTCCTAAGAAAACCTCTTATGAACAGTTTAGCACTACCATTGCTTATCCTTTGGTGTGTTTGGCAACAAACAAGACTTTTGATTTCTCAAAGTTTTTGTTCAATAATATAGTTAGCAATGTAACAAGTAATTACAAATTTTTGATGTACCCAAGGTTTATTCAATCTGTTTTAAATGAATATGAGTTGCTACCTCATAAAAGAGTTTACAAAACTCCTTGCCTTAAACCAAAAGTTTTTCAAAATATGACTAAGGCAACAGAGGGTTATAATGGGGTAGTTCATGCTCTTTTTCCTCAAATGCTTGAAATAATTACTCAGGTACGGGGTGAAGGTGTAGCAATCCCAGTTGCACCCCAACACACACCCACAATCACTATTCCATCCATATCTTATACCCCACCAGTTACTCACACATATGAGAGGAGGTAAAAATAGCCAACTCCTCATATCACAACACTACATGTGTCTTCACCTTTTGGTGTAGGTACAAGCAGTGGTGGTTTATGAGTATTTCCTAGTCCAACTAGGGAAGAAACTGAGCCAATGTCCCATGATGCACCTCTCTCAGCAGGTAACACAGCTGGAAGTGCTGAGGGCAGTGGTAACATAAATGAATTGATGGACAGGTGTACCATATTAGAGGCTAAAGTTCAAACCTTAGAAGATGAGCTCAAGCTGACTAAGCTACAATATCACAATGATCTCTCTAAGCTTCAGAGTCAGATACAATCTATGGAGGAAGAGGTCAACTCTCTCAAGAAGAAAAGTACTGTTCATCTTGTACTCTCTTCTCCATCTTCAGCTCATGATGGTGATTCTGCAGCATTTAGTGATGATATGGGTGATTCTCCCAAACAGGGGAGGAAAACAGATGCTACAACTGAGGGGAGGAAATTGGATTTTGAAGAAGGTTTTGATCAGCCATTAGATGATGTTCAAGCTATAGAGGAAATCCCAAAGGTACAGGTGGAAGAAGCTTCTGTATCAATTTCACAAGCAGTGGATACTGCTTTCTTACAAGAAGAAGAAACAAATGATGCAGAGTTTGAGAAAAGAAGAAAAGAGAAAAGGAAAGTTATTGCCATTGAAGAATCAGCTGAGCAGCCTATAAAGATTAAACCGAGAACTCAAACTCAGATTGATATGGATAATGAATTGGCAAGGAAATATAAAGAAGATGATGTAGCAAGGTTCATGGAACAACAAAGAATCCAAAAAGAGTTCACAGAACCTAAATAAATTGTTCCCATTCCAAACACAGAAGGTGATTATCAGCTAACTGATGCAGAGATTGAGCATATGATTGATTCAGACCCAGTCATCAAGAAGAAAGCTATTGAGCTTGTTACTGATGAAAGCTTAACAGCAAAACAAAGATCAGCTCAACTAGCTAATTTTATCATGATGAAGAATGATCAAGCTTTTGATTCTATGGTAGATTCAATCAAGAAGACTCAGAAGAAACCAAGACAACCATCCAAGGCTTAGGTTATTGCTGGAATGAAGAAATATTTGTGCCATGTAGGAGGATGGAAGATGTATCAGCTTAAGGGAAAATCTCATGAAGAAATTGAAAGATTGTATTATAGAAAATTCAGAAAAGATAAAGATTTTCTACCTATGCATTCTGAAGCAGAAGCTAAGAGATACAAAAGATCAGGAGTGAATATTGAATCCAAAGAAGCTAAGAAATCAAAGTTTGAAGAAAAGCTTAATGAAGAACAGCTGGGTGGCATGATTATACTTGAAGAAGAAGATTTCTATGTTGAGCCATTACAAGTTAGGCATCCAATTATTGATTGGGAAGTATTTACTGATGATTTTGCATCAAAATGGAAGATCACTAGAGTAGGTGGTGAAACATTTTCCTCTATGCAGTTTGAAGATCTTATCAGATCATGTGACAGAGATGATCTTGATACATTAAGGAAAATGGTGAATGATTGGCACATGGCTAGAAAACTTCAAGATGACAAGGAGAAAGAACTTTGGGTTCATTTTCAAAGATTATATGAACTTGACACAAGTGATAGATTTTGGAAGTTTCAAGCTCATGATCAAAACACACTTTGGAAATTCTATGACTCCTACAACATTCATCATGTTTCAACACAAGAAGGAGTAGATGTTTTTATGTTTGCTGAAAAAGAATATCCACTCAGAGCTCGAGTTTTAGATGTAATGCTTTCTGCAAGGATCAGGTGCACAGAAAGAACTGAAGTGGTAGATGATTTAGTCCAACGAATCTACAATCAGTGTAGAAAGGAATCTGCTGCTTTGAGGAGATAATGAGTGTTTGGAAGAATCCCCTATCAACTTAGAAGCTTATTGATTTGCATAGAAATCATAAGTTTAGGGTAGGATTTTTGGGGATTACACTAACAATTACCACTGTTAAGCATGGAAGAAGTCACTGCTGAAAAATGCACTAGCAGTGGAAACTCATTACCACTGCTAGTACATAATATTACCACTGATACAGGATAATTGTTAGGAAACGTGTATTAGATAAGTATAGAAAAGATCTCGTGTATATTCTATTATTCTAAGTTAATACTTATCTTGTAAAGGAATCCTTGTGTCCTATAAAAGGAGGTCCTAGGTTTAGGTTTATGTATGTATTCATTAACAAAAAGCTTCAAGGTGTAACCCTAGTGATATTAAGATCACTCGTATTATTATCAATAATATTGAGGCTTAAAGTTTGGTTAAACCTTGTGTTCATTCTGTTTTACTTACATACAACTTATACACTTTACTCATAAACATCTTCTAAAGACTTTGTAGTAAATTCCGCGTGCTACATAGTAATACTCAAAGTATCTATCTAACACAATGTGTGTGTTTAGATCCATCAATGGTGCTTGACCAACATTAAGCAAACTCTTCTCTTCTTCATAAGCAAACTGTCTACCATTCACATATTCTGTGAATTCGATTGAGCATTTTTCGTTCTTTATTTTTTCTGTTATGTATTAAATCCTTCATCAACAGGGAAGTATCGTTTCGGGCATCTAAGAAGCCACGTATTCTGGCCCTATTAAATTAGACATCGTTCATATCTTCTTGGCTCAGATTAATATATGTTTCACCTGCATTCATAGAGACTGCCGACAATGTTTTGAAACCCGGGTTGATTTGGCCGGGTTAACCGGTTGAACCGGTTCTGGCCAAAAAGCGGGTAAAAAAAACTGAGTTTTTAAAAACGGGTTAACTGGCTAGACCCTCCGGGTTTTAAGTGACCTAGGTCAACCCGGTTCTCGAAACCCGGCCGGGTTGGTTTTTTTCATTTTTTAATAGAAAACTGGGTTGACCTGGTTGTTGAACTGGTTGAAAAAAAAATAGTTTTTTTAAATAGAAAACTAGGTTGACCTAGCGGCCGAACCGGTAACCCGGTAACTCGACCGGGTCGATTAAAAGCCCGGTTTTCAAAACATTAACTGTTTAGCCAACTTAGTGCTGCACTCAGCCGTCCTTCTATTCAATGTAGGAAAACAATGTTTTAAAAAATTATCACAGTCTAGTAAAACAATGCCTATTGTACCCAAGAAATCAGCATTTATGAGAACAGGTTGTATGCAACATGTGAGGACACAAACAATGCATCACAAAAACCAAAAATATTATATATGCGACCCGCATCCCAAAACTAAGTGAGCACTACAAAACACCAACAATGCTTAGGAAGGCTGAAAAATCATATATGAAAAATATCAAAGAATATCATGGTGGATCACCAACAGTGAACAAACTCTTCTTTCCGTTATAAGCAAACTATTTACTATTCACATGTTATTGGAAAAATAAAAGATTAACAACACTGTAGGACCTTAAATATCACAACTTTATTACACCAATATAGAAGCAAAGATGAAGTAGAGATGAAAGATGGTGACTTGATATGTATGTATGTTAGAGAGAGAAAGTAGAGAATGTAGAGAAAGAAAGAAGAGAGAATATTATTAGAGAAACACACAATACACACACAAGCACACACCTCAAATGAGCCTTTGAGGTGTTTATATAGTAACTTACATATTGCCCTAAAAGGCTTTCCATGGGCTTTATCTAATGGGCTTGGTTTACATTTTCTAATAAAGGCTTACATGATATACTTAATAAGTACCAAGTCCATAGCCCAATATACTTAACTATTACAATACTTGTCGACTCAATAATGATCGTCACTTTTAATGCTAACAATCTCCCCCTAAGGGACGATCATTGAGATCTCCCTTTGATTACATAAATGATTAACACTTCTAATGCTAACAATCTCCCCCTAAGGGTGATCATTGAGATCACACTTTTGTGACCTTGATCTTTGATCTTTGAAGCTTGTTCTTTTTGAACTTTGAGTCTTTGTGTAATAGCTTTGATAGTTCCTTTGTTCCAATCATGCTTTGTGATCTCTGAATAATGTCGATTGGTCGTTCTTGCCTTTGATCAACATCTTTACACTGTTGTCTTTACGTCTTTTCCAACATGCTCATACTTTGTTTCACATTGAATCTTTGTGAAGTTCTCTTTTCTTTGACTTTAATCTTTGTTTCTTTAGTTTGTAGATTCTTTGACTTTGACTTAGAAATGTTCTGAACTTTGCTTTGCTTTGATCTTTGAAGAGAGCTTTGCAGGGTATGAGCATGTGGATCTTTGAGTGATGGTAACGGTCCTTCTCCAAGGAACATTCATCAGTACCTGCATAAAATAGTTAGCAATAAAGCATCCGGTACTTATAGGTTCGGAATTAGAGATCGTTAACAGCATAGTGTGAAAACTCTCTCTAACCCTTACCAAGGCCGTTCCTAAACCAGATACCCCTGAAAGGGCTTACTAGATCCACCGAAGTACATCAATGATTCAGGTGAGTTGCTGGAGATCACCCCACAACTGTAGACCGTTTGAGACATAGTAACCATCATGATAGATAAGGCAAGATCCGTAGATCTCATAAAGACTCTTACAACTTGTGTCCTTTTTGGCGAACACAAGTGTATTCATTGGAAAGTGTATCCTAAGATATCTTTTAATGTATCTCATGGCTCTAGACTCGATAAGTGCATAATTTGGTTTTCCTATTGATTGACGCTAAACCACCAACTTATATTAACCAAAGAATGGTCAACAAAGTCAAATAGCCTAGGTCAATGCTCCGGGTAATATAAGGTATCACCGGGTCGTTAAATCCCGTTGAGGTGTGAAATGTAACTTTAGCGTATTCGTGATCGGGTGATTATTCACAGAAAAGGGTTATGATCAGATTTATTTGGAAATTATTAACAAATATAGCTTAGGAAAGCTACGTGAGTGATTACGAGAATTTAGATTACGAAGATTTGAGCTAAAAACTAAAAACGTACGTTTTAATTAAAAAACGTATACAGACGCACAAAACAAAAAGTACAACTGAAGGATGGGAAGGGTTAAAAGTGTAAAATTAATATTTTTACAATCCTAATAATTAAAGAAAATTTTAAGAAAAATAAAAATTATTTTTACACTATTTAATTATTTATTATTAATTAATTACTAATTATCTATTTAATACTAATTAAACTAATTAGAATTATTAAAAATACTAAAAAGACTTAGAAAATTAAGAAAAATTTTATAAATCTAATTAACCATCATGGGAATCCTAAAAAATTATAAAAAGTTAATTTTATGTATTTTTAAGTTAATTAACTAATTATTATTCTAATTACTTATTAATTGCTAATTAAACTAATTATATTATAAAAAATAGAAAATGAACAGTAAAAATTCTAGAAAAATTTATAAAAATGTTTTAACTAAAATAAAAGCTATAAAAATTATAAAAACTAGGTTATACTATATAAAATCTAATTATGCTATTTAATTGATTAATATTAATTAAAACTAAATTAAACTAAAATTAATTAGAAAATCCACTAAAAGACAAAATAAAAATCTGGAAAAATTTATAAAATTATTTTAATCTAAAATAGAATTTCTAAAAATATAAAATTGATATATTACTTAGAAATAAATTAAAAAGAAAAATAAATTGATAAATCCTATTAAATAGAAGCTATCACTATTTTTAAAGTTGGTTTTTTGGATTTTTTCTTTTTCTAAACTAATTATAAACTAAAAAAAACTACTTTTAACAAAGACACTTTTGTTTTAACCCAAGGAATAAGCAATTGAAGTGCTTATTACACCCACAGTTGACTTTTGTTGACTGTGGAGTGTTTTTAGCTCAAATGGTGAGGTGTGGGGTCCACACTGATCAAACTTGGTTTCACTGAGTCCAATGAACAATAATAAGCAACTTTCAAACAAATGGATGGCCTGAATAAGCCAAAAAGCATCAAATAAGTACTTTGCTATTTGGTGATTGAGGCAGTTATGGGACAAAGTTAAGGGTCCAAATTAAGTGGGTCCCACAGGTTTAAGGATCAAACAAAAGGTTCAAAATTACTCCCTGGTAGGAGGGGGGTTGAGGGGAACCAAACACAATGGCTGAGGGTCACTAAGGAGGCCACAAACCACCACAAAAGGTGGTGGTGTGAGGGTGGCCTGCTGAGAGCAGGGCAAGTTGTATGCCCTGCAGTCACTTTGTGGCTTTGTGGGGCCCAGTAAACAAAATCCTAAAAATCTGAGAAAATTCTCAAAAATCAACAAAGTCGTGAAGATTAAGCTTGCCAAATTTTAGACCCTAGAACCTAGTACCAAACAAGTTACAACCCATCAAAGTTTGCTCAAAATCCACTGAGACAGATTTGACTTTACAAGATTTTGGTGTACTTTGACTTTTATGAACTTTGGAAGGATCTCATTAACTCAAATCATGTTTGTAAGTTAAAATGGAACTGAATTATGTTAAAACACCAACTTATCTAATGGAGTGAAGTGATTAGGGACTCAAAAACCACCACAGTTAACTGTGGTGGTGTTAAGATGGTGATTCTGACTTTCAGTTGATAAATGACCAATTTGATGGTTGAAGCAAGCTTAAATGGACCTAGGTAATGTTCCTAAACAACAAACAACAACCAGAACTTAGGACTCAGTGGTTAGATCCACTGATCCAAACACCCCTTATATTGATTTGATTTTGAGTTTTCAAGTGAAAAAGAGAGAATTAAGCTCTACTGCTTATGTATTAAGACTAGATAAACTAATTACTTCAAATTACAACCAATGATAATAATTAAGAAGCAGTTAAATGAACTAAACTAGATATGCTAAAATTGTTACTTCAAGATAAAATTAAACCAAATGAAAATTAAACTACTGAAAACAGTGGAAAAGCAACAATTTAACAACACTAGATCAAACAAGCATAAAAGAATCTAATAAGCACAGAATTAAAGCTATGCTACAGTAGAGATGAAAAATGGAATTAAGAACTCACAGGGTGCATTCCTGCTAACCAACTGAACCAGGGATCAATCTCACAAACCTAACATTCCCCATGGAATCCTAACCCAAGGCCATCCCTTATCAACCTTGCTCCACTGTTCAATCTCCTTCTCCACTCATTTTTTATTCTATTTTCTATTTTTCTGATTTTTTATATTTTTTTAAGTTCTTACTTCTAAACTGAGTTTTAAAATCTCTATAAGCTTTAATAAGCTTATTTTGGAGCCTATGTGAGCCTATGAGTCAATTTTAACAACTGCAATCAACATTCACTCAAATTAAGATTTTTGAATTTTTGACAAATCTTAAACTGAGTTCAAAGTGAAAACTGAGTTTGATTGAAGAAAAAGATCTAAGTTACAATAAAAGCACTTGATACAATACTTGAAATCTGAGAATTACACTAAACTTGAAAATTATAATAAGATAATATGAAAATTTAAAACTAAAACTACTAACTGCTCCACAGCTTCTCTCCTTCTTTTATATCTTCACATTAGGGTTTAGGAGGGGCTATTTGTCTTTTCCCAGCTTGTATCTTGACCTTAGGATCACTCAGTTTCAATCTTGGCCATCAATTGATTTTGGCGCCTTTTTCTTCTTTGTCAGCTTGGTTGAGTGAGGGGCTTAGGGTAGCAATAAATGCTCCTTGGAAGTTAGTTTAGGTGGGGGGAACAAGTCATGGGATTGTTGAGGTGGAGGAGGGGGGAGGTTGTGTGTTTGGTGAGTGTTGCAGTCAAGTTGGGGGAGAGGGAAAGGTCAACGCGGGTCAAAGGCTGAGGGGTTTTATTTATTTAAAACGGGGAGGGAGTTTTGGGTTATGGAAGTGGTGGGCTGAAGCAACTTTGGGCTTGGGAGTGGGGATGGGCTGGAGTGGTTTTGGTTTTGGGTTAAAACAACACAAGGGTCCGGTTGGTATTTTAACTAAAAATACCACAAGGACTAACTTTGCAATTTTTAAAAACCAAGGGACTGAAAATGTCATCCCCCAAAAGTGATATCAAGGACCATTGTTGCCAAGTTAAGTATTCCACAATCCAATTTTTTGCAATTTTTTTATTTTCAAAATTCCCAGGGACTGAATTTGCAAATTCCCAAACTCCAGGGACCAAAATGTAACTTTTCCAAATTTAACACCCAAAGTCCGTTTTTGATAAATTTTGATTTTTCAAGGACTTGGGTTGACTTTTATTTCAATATGAATGCATATGGACTATTTCTGAAAACTTTTGAAACTTGGGGGACTAAAACTGCCAATATTGCAAACTTTGATCATTTTTCGTTTGTTTTTGCTCGTTTTGCATTTGAAACACATAAAACACAATCCCTGGGATAATTTAAGTATTTTGATTACTTTTCGATTGTTTTTGTATGTTTTGGCAGTTTAAATACGATAAAAATGATGAGTGTTTACGCACTCATCACCTATGCGGAGACTAGGGATGGGTCTCCTGCTTCAATATCAACCATCTCTAAGAGATACGTTGATAGTTTACACTGGTTCCCCGTGAAAATGAAACAAGTATCTTTTAAGAGATACCTGAGTGGCTAGAAGGTTTAGTGCAGTGCGTCACTGGGTCCATGACGTCTTGTCTTCAATACCGGTGTCACCTTGGTAACAACCAGTAGCATATGAATTGAACCCGGTTTCTGCCCTAAGGTTGAACATTTGGAGGGCTATTTCTTTTCACCCCTTTTTATTTGCTTTTCTTTTTAATTCTTCAACCCCTTCTTTCTCCTTTCTCATTTTCTCCTTTTTTCAATCATACCTAAGGACTTCTACTTCTAATCTATTGGATTTGTCCTTGGGTAGATCCCTCTGGCTCTGGCGGATCATAGGACGGTTTTTACCTAACCTTAGTCACCTTATAACTCCATGACTATCCTATTGTTGCCATCAAACCATTTGTGAAAATCTCTCAAAGTGTTTATGATAATAAAACATACTTTGTTAACACTTCGAGAGTTTTGCATTTCATTTGAAGGACTCCCCCTTCACATGTGCTCATGGATTTATTAAGAAATTGGCACATGCGTGAGGAGTTTGCACTTTTTGAATTGATCCACTTTCAGTAAACATGACCGATTCGAGACACGCTTACATCACTAGTTAGACTAGCTTGAAATTATTACCCGGCCTGGTCAAGTCCACAGAAAGTTTCTCGAAATGGTACATTTCTACTAAGACAATTCCTTTTCGAGACACGCTTACGTGGCTAGTTAAAGAGTTCCATTGTCAGCTTTTAGGTGACAACTAGCCCTAGTAACTAACTTGATGTTATTACCCATCGAGGATAAGTCTTTTCGATTACTAACTTTTATTGTTTCGTCAATTCTTGGGTCATTTCTGAGTCGAGCTCACATGAGATTCAGCCACAATCTTAAACACATTGATCACATTTTCATCACATCTCCTCCCCTTCAAAAATAGCATATCCATGGTATTTTTGATACCAATTGATTAAAACCTTTTCTTTTTGGATAGCTTATCGGAGAAACGGATGTTTGTAAATTCCGTTTTAGTTTCTTTTAAGCATGATCTTTTTGGAACATCTTTTTATTACTCCCCCTAAAAAATAGAACATTTTGATTAAATTATGCGATTTAAAGATTTGAGGGAGTAATATCTTGAGCTACATCGTGAAAAGTTGTGAAAACCTTTTGAAATATTTTTAAAATTTTGCTCAAAAAATTAAGAAGACATTGATAAGCTTTTTGGTGAGAAGTCTTCTTATCTTGTAGGATTGTCGCACAGAAATGTACAACAGGGTCCTTTCTTTGAAAATCACGGGTTATACACTGTTATGTGTGCATAAGCTATAATGTTTTTAGGATAAGTGCTCAAAAAATATTTAAAAACTTTGTTTGATTTAAGCACTTTCCTTTCTTTGAAGAACGAGTCCTTAGCTGAAATACTAAGAAGTCATATTAAATATCACAACTTTATCACACCAATATAGAAGCAAAGATGAAGTAGAGATGAAAGATGGTGACTTGATATGTATGTATGTTAGAGAGAGAAAGTAGAGAATGTAGAGAAAGAAAGAAGAGAGAATATTATTAGAGAAACACACAATACACACACAAGCACACACCTCAAATGAGCCTTTGAGGTGTTTATATAGTAACTTACATATTGCCCTAAAAGGCTTTCCATGGGCTTTATCTAATGGGTTTGGTTTACATTTTCTAATAAAGGCTTACATGATATACTTAATAAGTACCAAGTCCATAGCCCAATATACTTAACTATTACAATACTTGTCGACTCAATAATGATCGTCACTTTTAATGCTAACAAACACACACATAAACTCACACCAAATCAAAAACCTTCAAACATAAAGCATATACATGAACTGCACGAATTTCCAACAATGTATAATAAAATACGTAAATGACGATGCCATTTGTGAGGTTCAGTGTTCAGCCCAAAAATAAATATGCATAAGGTGGTACATAGTATCAAATTCATTCTACTAATAAGTTTATAAGCTTCTTCTACGCACAGAAATGTAGTCATCATCATCACCATCATCATCATCATCATCATCATCATCATCATATGTTTATAATGTATTATTTTAAGGCTGAGCACGCAACATCACATATTCGATGCTTATAATGTTTATAATGTCTGTTATTTCTTTGCGACAGGCCTATAAACTTCGGGCCTAAGCCATTGAAATTTTTCGATGCTTGGCTTGATCATTCTGATTTCCCTCATGTGGTCCAGCAATCATGGTTGGTTGATTCAGGTGGTCTCTTGGGATATGTTATACTAAAAAACAAACTTAAGAGGCTAAAGTCAGATCTTAAGATTTAGGCTCTCAGAATTCGGACTGAAGCATCTTAGAGGTTTACCGAAATAAAGGCTAAATTGGTGGAATGGGACTCAAAACCTGAGCTCGGTCTGATTAGCGATGAAGATATTCATGCGAGAGAAGCAGATGTTTTTGAATTAATGCGCCTGAATCAATATGAGCAGTTGTTGATGAAACAAAAGAGCAGAATAAAATGGGTTGTCGAAGGTGACGAAAACACACATTTTTATCACTCCATGGTCAAAAAGAAATTAAGCAAAAATAATATCAAGGGCTTAACAGTTAATGGGGTTTGGACCGATGATCCAGACACCATTAAAAAGGCCGCTTTTGATCATTTCAAAATTCGCTTCTTTGAGCCTGTTAGTCGTCGGCCTAAATTTGAGAGCTCGAATTTCCTTAAGCTTGATCTTGCAGACTGACAATTTTTGGAGATGCCTATAACTATGGAGGAAGTTAAGAGATCTATAGAAACTAGAGGGGGGGGGGGTTGAATAGTTTCACGGTTATTAATAACGTTTTTATAAAATTGACTTTACAAATTGTGTTTGACAAAAAGTTCGATTCGAAGCTTACGTGAAATCAACACAACAATAGATATAAGCACTGATAAGTAAACAAGTAAAGATAAAGAAAGGAAAGATCAAACCGGCACACGAAGATTTATAGTGGTACGGCCACGAAGCTCACTCCTTTATCCCTACTCCACTCCCCGAGTCTCACACTCGAGAGTTTCACAAACACTATATCAACACGCTCCCTTATGGTGGAACAAATCTTACACAAGCTTACACCAAGTTTAACGACACTAAACGGAATGTCAAGTCCTAATCCTAGCTAGAACCAATCTACCAAAGCCCACATGGCTTCACACCTCGTACCAACACGATGGCACGATACAACACAATACACAATATAAGACTTGCACTCAAGTCCTATTACATACACGAAACAATGAATGAAAGTAATGATAGATCCGCAACAATAAGATGAGATGAGCAAAACTCTTCTTCAACACTTTGTTTCTTGATTACAACGAATGTTCTTCTCTTGCACTTAGAGGAAAGATGAGTGTGATCACTTGTAAACAACTAGAACTAGATAATGTGATTAAAGAGTATGTTTTAGAAAGAATTTTGGAATACAGAAGGTTTTGGTACATAAGAGGTGAAGATTTCTGAAGGAAAACAGTTCTGTATTTATAGGTGTTAGGAGAGAGGCGACGGTCCCTTAAATGTTGGACGGTCCCTTATAGATAAGGGACCGCCGCCCTATTTAAGGGACCGTCCAGACAAACGCTCCTCGTTTTGTCCTGACGTGGTGAAAAACTATCTGGTGAAGTTTTGTTGTCGGTTTTGAGCGGGAAATATGGCTGTTATGATTTTAAATGTTGAAAACATTTTCTTAATAAAACATTTCTTTAAATTATACAAAAATACTTTTGTAAAAATGTTTTGTGACATGAAAATGTAAAGTTTTTAAATCCGTTGATCACATACACAAGTTGGTAGAAGTTTGTACATACCTTAAGTGATGTTGATGGCGAAAACGAGTTTTCCCGATTAAAAACTTATTAGTCGTAGTTTTATGTAACGTGTGTTTGTATTTTGTGATTATCAAAACTAGTAGAGACCAATTAATGCAATGATGTTTTTGACATTATTTGTATTAACAAGATCTGTTTGGGACTGTTCCGGGTCTAAATCGCCTGGGCCAGATGGCTTCAATTTTAATTTCATTAAAAAGTCGTGGGAGATTATCAAAACCGAGTTTTTTGGGTGCGTTAAATATTTTGAGGAAAACAGCCGCCTTTGCCATGGTTGTAACGCGTCTTTCATCTCTCTGATCGCTAAGGTTAGTGATCCTATTGAGCTAGCGGACTTTCTCCCTATTAGTCTTATTGGATGTGTATACAAAGCTCTTTCTAAAGTCCTCGCAACAAGACTGGCTAGTGTAATACTTAAAGTTGTTCGTCACAATCAAACAGCTTTTATCTCGGGACGTCAGATTCTTTATGGTGCCTTACTTGCCAATGAAATAATTTCGTTTGCCAAACAATCTGATCTCAACCTGTTATGCTTAAAAGTTGACTTTGAAAAGGCTTTCAATAGTGTTTGTTGGTCATTTCTAGATGATATTATGGTTAATATGGGTTTCGGCGAAAAATGGCGCTCATGGATTCATGGATGTCTTTCCTCAGCCTCAGTCTCAGTTCTTGTGAATGGCTCGCCCACTAGGGAATTTCCAATGAGAAGAGGTCTGAGATAGGGACATCCACTATCCCCATATCTTTTCTTAATTGACGCTGAATCGCTTCAAGTAATGACTATAGATGCATGTTCTAGGAGATTTTTTTGGAATATCTCTTCAGAATTTTGGGGAAAATATTTCCCTTTTACAATATGCCGATGATGCATTGTTCTTTGGGGCTTGGTCAAAATCAAACGCTAAGAACCTTATCCGGATTCTTAAGTGTTTTCAAGACGTATCGGGGTTAAACATTAATCTCTCCAAAAGTTGATTATTTGGTGTTTGTGTTGACGAGACAAAAGTTTTTAGGGTAGCTAATTCTATACGTTGTCGGCATGAAAACCTTCCATTTATGTACCTTGGTCTCCCGGTGGTAAAAGATATGTCGAAAGCTGCTAGTTGGGAATTAGTAATTGATAGATTTTATCGTCGTCTATCATCTTTGAAATCTAAAGCTTTATCTATTGGGGGTTGCTTAACTCTCACTAAATCGGTCTTAAGCTCCCTCCCAATCTATTATTTTTCCTTGTTTAGAGCTCTTTTAAAAACAACTGATCTATTAGAAAAAATTCGAAGACGATTTTTCTGGTGTTTTAAGGATGATGAAAGGGGCATGTCGTGGTTCAATTGGAAAACTGTTCTGTGTCCATTCAATAAAGGAGGGCTTGGGATTGGTAGTATTCGAGCAAAGAATTTAGCGCTTCTTGGCAAATGGTGGTGGCGATTCCATGTCGAAAAGGATGCTTTGTGGAATAAAGCTATTGGTGAGATTTATGGTCCGGATGGGGGATTATCTACATCTAATGGCCTTGGAATTAAAAAGGGTGTTTGGGATAACATAATTAGTATTGGTTACTACATGGATCAGATGGGCATTTCTTTCTCTTCCTCTTTTCGGTGTCTTGTGGGAAACAGAGAGTCCATATTTTTTTGGCACGATAGATGGTTGGATGATGGCTTGTGTCTTAAAATACGTTTTCCACGTTTGTATGCTTTGGAGGAGAACAAATTTTGCCTTTTAAATGAGAGGCTCACACAAATTGATGGCAGATGGGTTTTGTCCTCGGCTTGGCAGTCTTCTCCTCGAGGGAGGACATGTGATGAGCTCAATTCGTTGTATTCCATTACTGAATCTTGCTCCCTCAATTCTGTAGCACCAGATGGTTGGAAATGGACTCTCGGTCCCGGAAAACATTTTATGGTGAAGACTTTATCCCAAATAATCGATTTCAGTTTGTTTGAGCCTTATCTTTCTAAGCAAAAATTTAAATGGAATTCTTGGGTCCCTCGAAAAATAAATATATTTGCTTGGCATGCGTTTAACGATCGTTTGCCTGTTCTTGTAAATATAGATAACAGAGGGTTGGACGTAGATTCAGTTCTATGTTCATTTTGCTCAGATGCTCCTGAAGATGCCAATCATCTTCTGATTCGTTGCCCCCGAGTCTTAACCATTTGCAGAAAGGTTTTTAGCGGGTGGAAGATTGATTTTCCTTCTAACCTATACCTCTCATTTTTAGCTTCATCTATCCCGTGTTTTCCTGTTAATAAGCATTCTGCAAAGGTTTTTCAAGGGGTATGTTTGATCACTCTTTGGTGCATCTGGTATTGGAGAAACCGTTTGGTACATGAGGTAGCTGAAAAATGTGCATCTGGTATTGGAGAAACCGTTTGGTACAAGTAGGTGCCCTAAGAAAAATATTTCTTGGGACAATTGGATCCTAATGCCCGATGTTTTTGGCATAGGCTAACTTATTATGATTTTTTCTTTTCTTTTCTTTTAACTCTCTTGTGAGCTTTAGTTAGTTTTGCTCCTCTTCTCACGGAGCTTTGCTTCTCGTTTTGCTTTTTATGTTCCGTTTTTAATAAAGTGCGGCTTTTCCAAAAAAAAAAACATATATCATGACATGAAGATAAAACGCAGTAGGTTGCAACACTCCAAAAAGGAATCGGTTACTATGACCACATGCAAGAACACTTATATTTCTTATTATAAATTATACCAACCATATACATAGCTTTTAGCCCTAAAAAAATCACATCGTCAATGCAGCTAAGCCTAAAATATTCATGCAATGGCTCAGATTTCATATTGACTACAAATTCCAGGATTTGCCACGGCAAAATTACGACCACCTAATCATCATAGCTGACGAAGTACTACGTTCTCCAAGTGTCTAAATTTAAATACTTGATACACCAATAATGTTGTATTCAACCCTAGGCACAATTTATATAACATAAACCCTTCGCATAGTTTATAGTGCCAACTCATAAATACTCGATACGCTTATAAATTAGGCAATGTTGATATCTTCTTGGCTCAGATTTATTTATGCTTTAGCTGCTATCATAGAGATTGTAGAGTGAACTGAATGTCACACTCTACCATCCTTCAATTTTGCGAGTCAAAACAACAAATCTAAAAGCTTATCACAACCAATTAAAACACGGCTTATGGTGCCCATGAAATAAACACTTATTGTGCGATAAGTTACTGTAAGAATTATGACTATTCCTAAACTTGAAATTAGCAAAAATTCTAAGAGGCGGTTAAGTGGTAACTTTACTGGGAAGCAGCCCAAGCATCACTAAGAGGAAAATAGCAGGCAAGATTAGTTTATTAATTTTCAACATGAACAACAACCATGTGAAAGGAAACTGGCGGGCATGACTTAGTGTCATATTGAACCTTCTTTCTACTTTACGAAATAGGATCAACCCACATGGCTTCAAATTAAGTATGTTGCCTTGCCAGGATGTTGATTATATGGCCTTTACTTTGGTTTATAGGTGGTAAACAGGCACATTGCAAAAACATAGTCCATTTAGAACTATCGAAGGCCCAAACTTGTGAACACTCAAAGAAAAAGGATCGATCCCTCATGGCTGCAAACTTACTAAGTTGCCCTGCCAAGATGCGAATGATCTCAACATGAGTCAGTTTAATTACTATCATCACAACCTGTTAGACTTAATAGTCTTTCGTCGTATGAAAAAACTTTATACACAACTTATGGGAGCAGCGCATAACATTAGGCCAAAACTTTTGTAAGGCAAGTTATTGTAGCACATCACTGTTCCTCAACCCTCACATTTTTATCATTCATAAGCAATGAGGGGCATTATCATTTTGGGCAACTAAGAAGCCACGTCATCTGGCTCATTAAATTAGGCATTCTACATATCATGTTGGCCTAGATTAATTCATATTTCAACTGCAATTATAGAGGTTGCCAAGGCTACTTAATGTCGCACTCAACCGTCCTTTCATTTTGTGTAGGGAAACAATAAACTTAAAAACTCATCACAACCAAACAAAACAGTGCCTATAATACTCATGAAATCAGTAACTATGAAAACATATTGTATGCACCACATAAAATTAGCACGCAGTTAGCAAAAACATAGCCTATGCAGCAATCTGGAAGGCTCAGATAAATGAATGTTCGAAAAAGAGGATCGCTTTGCCATGGATGCAAACTAAATAAGTTGTCCTACCAAGATACATATAATCTCAACTTAACTCGATTCAATTTCTGTCATCACAACCTCTTAAAATCAATCTTCCCCTCACATAATTACTGTTCATAAGCTTAACTGTTGGACCAAAATACACAAGATTCTAACACTTATTTAGGGTACTTGGTTGAGTGAAATGATCAAATAACATGTTGGAAATGTTAGAGAGAAAAAGTAGTAAGAGAAGTTAACTAGTTGTTTACTAGAGAGAATATGGATATTGTTACAACATTAATGACTAGCTCACCTTCTTAGGAGAGTCTAGGAGGGTATATGTAGCCTTATTACATGATAACTATGATAATATGACAATGGCAGTCCCTGTGTTATACGCATACAAGTTATCTAATACAATTCATGTAAATATCATTAGCTCCAAAGCTAACAATCTCCCTCCAGGTAATGATATACGTGAATTGTTTACAATGTTTCCTACAAGTAAAAATAAACATGAAATGCAACAGCTTCAAGGATGACATGACAAATCTTGATCTTCTGGAATCCTGAGCTTGCTCGCTTCCTCTTCTTCTTCATTACTTGCAGACGAAACACTATAAAGTGTTCTAATTGGGTTATTACTCCATCCCAATTAGTGTGCCTACTTCTTTTGCTCCCCCCGAATTGACAACCCATATTTAGCAGATTGGAAGCTCATCCGAGTTCGGGACAACCTTTTTGATGTTCATAAAAAGGGGGAGAAGTGATATAAACTCACTAAATACTTGCATATATAATAATTTTTGGTTTAATGAGTTTATATTTTGTAATCATCAAAAAGGGGGAGATTGTTGATATAAATAATGCGTAAAAACGTTATTAATATTTCTCGATATCCCTCTGTTTTGACGATTACAAAATATAAAATCATTAAATGTAAAATCATTACATAAATAAGTATTTAGTGACAAAATTCATTATATCCAACTAATTCACTTAAGGTATGAATAAACAAGTGCCTAATACATTTTATGATCAAAGGAAGGTTTATTTACTAATTACAAATTATATAAAATGGTATAAACATTTTATATATTTAAGAAAAACACTTTTGGTAATTAAAGAAAAATGTTTATTTCACAATAAATAAATGAATTCAAATTTTTAAACAAATTTAGTTAAATTTTTACCAAATAAACATTCCCCAGAAAAGACAAAAAAATCAGGCCGTTACAGTGGGCGGCCCCCTTTAATTTTAATGGGGCTGGCACACAATTAAGGGGGCCGGCATATGCTCCTGTGTCAGAATTCTTTGCCTATAAATACTGGCTCAAATCTGAATTTTTACCTCACCTTTTGCACTAAAACTTTCTGTTCTAATTCTCTCAAATCATCTTCCTAAAACCTTTGATCATAAACATATTAGTTCTTGTTTTCAAGTGATACTATCCATCCTCATTCAAAGTGCAATAGAAGAATACTCCTCTCATCTCAAATCAAGAAGTATTAAAGATTAGTTGTGTAGCTTGTATTTATTGTAAAGTTGTATAGTGATTGTAATTGGTAGATCTAGGTGGGTTTGTAAATCTTGTATTGAAGAAGTTGTGGTGTGAAGTAGAAGTAGTGTGTAGTTATGAAATAGTGGTGTGTATAAGTTGTGAAGAAGGCGTGTAGTGGTGTGAGATTGGTTCTAGCTACTATTAGGACTCGACATCTAGCTTAGTGTCGTTAATTGGTGTAAGCAAAAGTTGTGTAAGGTTTCTCTGCCAAAAAGGGAGTTTGTTGACATAGTGAAGAAAACTGTCGAGTAGGTGACTCGAGGAGTGGAGTAGGGCGAAGAGGTGCTTCTTAGCCGAACCACTATAAATATCGTGTGTTGTGGTTTGATCTATCTATCTCTATCTTTTCATTACTTTCATATTTACGTTAAATTATTTAGTTAGTCAGATTGAATTGTTTGTGTTGTGCAAGTGTTGAAATTCACATAAATAAGAATCGAAGTTTTTATAAAACAAACTTTTTAAAATCCAAATTGATGTAAAACTATTCAACCCCCCTTCTAGTTTTCCACAATTGTGTTTAGGTGAAAATGCCCAAAGTTATTACCGAAGATATTTCCTTAACCAAAAACTATATTCCCAAAGTTTCACAACTTCCCACCACCTCTCCTTCCATTGCTCATTTCTATCGTCAAATTGAAGATAGAAATATTCATGAAGGTCGTGTCATACATCCCACTTACTATCAATCCGATTTCATTGATTGTATGTTCATAAATATCCGTTTTGAATGTCTCTTCCAAATTAATGAACCCATTATTCCTCGCTTCATTCTCGACTTCTATAGCCAAGTCAAGGTACAAACCAATGATTTTGGTTCTATCTTCATCTCATTCATGATCCAACATGAATTCATTACTCTAACTCTTGCACAATTTGGTCAAATCCTCCAGATTCCCTTCACCGGTCAATCTATTTTTTTAAACGAATGGGATCTTGGTTCTCTTCAATATTCTCGTCCAACTTTTGGTCCTTATTTCTCCGAAATTCCTTCTCCACTCAAAATTCGTTAAATGCTTGGGTTAACCCGTGAAACCACCACTCGAAAAATCAAGTCCAAAAATGTCGATATTACCGAAAACCAAATTCTACTTAAAGAATTAAGCCCCGACATGAAGCGTTGGGAAGAACTCATTCGTGAGAATGCGTTTGGTACCGGAGGCCACCGTGACCATCTCCCGGCTAGCCTCGCTCATATGTTGTATTGTATTGTTGCCGAACAACATTACAATTTGGCTTATTTCTTTATCAAGCGCATTGAACGTGCAAGATCTACTCCTAAAGCAAATCTTCCGTATGGAATGTTCCTTACTCGTCTCTATCGTCATGTTATCCAACACCATCCCGATCTTGATGGTAGTATCTATGAGTCCATCTATCCGACCTTACATCCTCTCGTTCATAAACAAACCTGTAAACCTCGTAGTGATAAGGGTAAATCTCGTCGTCGCAGTTTCCATGGCTCATCATCTCGTCGAGATGATGACGAAGAGGATGAATTTATTCATCGTGCTCCCTCTCCTGATACTTTTCTTGAAGACTTGGAAGAACTTAAAGAAGATGATTACCAAGTGCCATCTCCTTCCTCTCAAACTAACCAAGTACTATTTGAGCGACAAACCGATTTGTTCAATCAAAACCGAAGGATACGTGAGGAGATGCGAGGAGGCTTCAAGTCCATTGCTAAGACGATTGGAGGATTATTCAAGAAGAAGAAATGACGGGGGTTATTTATTTGCTTTGGATGATCATGTTTGTTGAACTATTAGTTTGTTGCTTTTGTCGAATAATTGTTTCTTGTGTGCTATATTTCCGATGTATATTCGGAAATTAATGTTCGTTACTATGCTCTTAGATACACTTGAACTATATTATTAGTTGACTTATTATTATTAGTTGCTCTACATGTATGAATGTTTTTTATACTTGCTTTTAATCTATGCTTGCATGATTTGTTTATGATTATATATATGCTTATCTAATAGACCAAAACTAAAATAAAATGTTCCAATAGAGCTTGCTGCAAACACAAAACCAAAATAAACCATTTTTAGAAAATTTTTGAAATTTGGTCGTCTGGGATTTTACCAGATGGGCGGCCCCCATAATTAACATGGGCGGCCCCTTTAATTTTAAGGGGGTCGGCCAAGAATTAAGGGGACCGGCCATCTGGAACATTTTTTACACTATTTTCTTTTGCAACTTGTGATTCCCTTTGCTAGTCCCAGCTACCATTTCCCTTAAAAACTAAACTGATTTTGGAATCTAACAATGCAATTTCAAATTAATTCTACTTCTAAACATGATTCCATGCTATATAACCCTTATACACCTTTTATCCACACTCCATTATCATCATCAACCTCAACCAACTCATCATGTCATCACCAAAAACCACCACCTCCAACAAAGCTAAGAAACAAAAATTTGTTATCATCCCACCAAAACAACTCTTTATTGATCTCACAAATGAAGACAATACCACTCCATCACCACCACCTCAATGTTCGTCTCCTAGTGCTCCAAATGCACCATCCAAAACACCATCAACACATGGAACCTCCACCTCTTCCATACCATCATCATCATCCATCAATGACTACATCAACACTCACCTATCACTTCCACCAAGAGTACCACCACCACCACCACCTATTGAAAATGCATCTGTAGACATCACTCTTTCACTATCACCCATCACACCTCTTGATGCAAAATTTTCACCATCACGACTCAATCCACCAAACTTCAATCCCATCCCATGGAGCTTGCTTGAAGCTCATGGTGATACTTGCCTTTGTTGCATCCATAACCGCACCATCATCTTTGGATTAAGAGATGAAATCCATTACATGTTTTCATACCTTGAAAGCTTGTTCCCTCAACCTCAACCAACAACATCCATACCTCCACCACCAATATCAACCACACCTCCACCTCCATCAACATCAAACACACCTCCATCAACTCCATCATCTCCACCTACACCATTGCTCCTCCCAAACTAAGCATGGCTCATGGTTGGAAAATAAATTTGTTTAAACCATTTTGATGACAAGCTCTAGGAAAAAAATTTCTATTAGAATTTTGGTTAATTGTAAGCCCTTAAGGCTTTAGTTTATTAGTTGTATTATTCATGCATCTTGGATGCATGTTGCTTGTATTTTCATCTATTTAATGAAGTGTTTTCTTCCATGCTTATATTGCTTTCCTTATATATATATATATATATATATATATATATATATATATATATATATATATATATATATATATATATATATATATATATATATATATATATATATATATATATATTTGTTGCATGCATATATATTGTATATTCTAAATATTTTTGCAAGCATTCCATATCTCGACTTGTATTGTAACCTTAAAACGAGGGGGAGTGCACATCAAGGGGGAGCTCATCCGACTTCAGGACAACCTTTTTGATGTTCATAAAAAGGGGGAGAAGTGATATAAACTCACTAAATACTTGCATATATAATAATTTTTGATTTAATGAGTTTAGATTTTGTAATCATCAAAAAGGGGGAGATTGTTGATATAAATAGTGCGTAAAAACGTTATTAATAATTCTCGATATCCCTCTGTTTTGACGATCACAAAATATAAAATCATTAAATGTAAAATCATTACGTAAATAAGTATTTAGTGACAAAATATCATTATATCCAACTAATTCACTTAAGGTATAAATAAACAAGTGCCTAATACATTTTATGATCAAATGAAGGTTTATTTACTAATTACAAATTATATAAAATGGTATAAACATTTTATATATTTAAGAAAAACACTTTTGGTAATTAAAGGAAAATGTTTATTTCACAATAAATAAATGAATTCAAATTTTTAACCAAATTCAGTTAAATTTTCACCAAATAAACTTTCCCCAGAAAAGACAAAGAAATCAGGCCGTTACAGTGGGCGGCCCCCTTAATTATAAGGGGCGGCCCCTTTTAATTTTAATGGGGCCAGCGCACAATTAAGGGGGCCGGCATACGCTCCTGTGTCAAAATCCTTTGCCTATAAATACTGGCTCAAATCTAAATTTTTACCTCACCTTACTTTCTGTTCTAATTCTCTCAAATCATCTTCCTAAAACCTTTGATCATAAACATATTAGTTCTTGTTTTCAAGTGATACTATCCATCCTTATTCAAAGTGCAAGAGAAGAATACTCCTCTCATCTCAAATCAAGATGTATTAAAGATTAGTTGTGTAGCTTGTATTTATTGTAAAGTTGTGTAGTGATTGTAATTGGTAGATCTAGGTGGGTTTGTAAATCTTGTATTGAAGAAGTTGTGGTGTGAAGTAGAAGTAGTGTGTGGTTGTGAAGTAGTGGTGTGTATAAGTTGTGAAGAAGGCATGTAGTGGTGTGAGATTGGTTCTAGCTACTATTAGGACTCGACATCTAGCTTAGTGTCGTTAATTGGTGTAAGCAAAAGTTGTGTAAGGTTTCTCCGCCAAAAAGGGAGTTTGTTGACATAGTGAAGAAAACTGTCGAGTAGGTGACTCGAGGAGTGGAGTAGGGCGAAGAGGTGCTTCGTAGCCGAACCACTATAAATATCGTGTGTTGTGGTTTGATCTCTCTATCTCTATCTTTTCATTACTTTCATATTTACGTTAAATTATTTAGTTAGTTAGATTGAATTGTTTGTGTTTTGCAAGTGTTGAAATTCACATAAATAAGAATCGAAGTTTTTATAAAACAAACTTTTTAAAATCCAAATTGACGTAAAACTATTCAACCCCCCCTTCTAGTTTTCCACAGACCTTTTCTAGTGAGTTGGTGCACTTCTAGCGAGTTGGACTGTTCTTGTGGTGAGTTGATCTACGTCAGAGATTTGGTGTATCTAGCGAGTTGAGGACCTAGCGAGTTGTGTTGATTTTGGCGAGTTGGTCTAGCATGTGGTTACTTGTGGAGTGGTGTTAGCGACTTGGTTTTGTTACATTAGTGAAACTTGTGCGCTGTTGCGACTTAAGTTGTTACAACTATTTCTACAGTAACTTGACGTTGTGAGGTTAATCTTATGACTTGACTTGTTTTCTGTGGAGCGGTTGTAATTTGACTTGTTGCAACAAAACACGAAATACACTTGTGTTTGAAACTTGGTACTAAGACTTACTCACTTTCGAAAGCATGGCAAGCACTTCCTCTGATGACATTCAAGCTGTAGGGTCGGATACCCGTCCTCCAATGCTGGACAGGCCCGACTATGAATCATGGGCACAAAGGATTTGTCTTTATTGTTTAGGAAAGGAAAACGGGGTTAACATTTTGAAATCCATCGATGAAGGACCTCTTCGAATGGGCGTCACTAGAGACACGATTGCTGCTACTGACGACCAACCTGCTGTAGTTGGTCCTGACAGACCTCGCACCTACGATGAGTTATCTGAGGAAGAAAAGAAACGCTATGATGCCGACATCAGAGCATCGAACATTGTCATTCAAGGGCTTCCTAAAGATGTCTACAAACTTATCAACTACAACACAGAAGCCAAAGCAGTTTGGGATAATGTGAAAATGCTTCTTGCAGGGTCTGAGTTAACCAAAGAAGATCGTGAGTCTCAGCTATATGATGAATTTGAGCACTTCAAAATGAATCCAGGTGAAAGCATCACTGACTATTATGTCAGATTTCACAAGCTGGTCAATGATATGGGAATCATCAAGATAACAATGCCCAACATTCAGCTTAACTCCAAATTCGTGAACAACATGGCACCTGAATGGGATAGGTTTGTTACGGTTGTTAAACTAAACAAAGGTCTCAGGGATACCAATCATGAACAACTCTATGCATATCTGCAACAACATGAGAAACATGCTGCCTATGATCGGTTAATGCGGGAAAAACTCAATCCTTCAACTACAAATGACTCTCTTGCTTTCGTCTCAAATGTTCAGCAGCTTAATCAATCATCAATTGATCCACCTCAACCACAACATCCTTCATCCAGGTCCACTAATACAAATGGTCAAGCATCAACCCCTTCACCATCTACCTTCAACACCCATTTGGACTCTGGGTACTCCCACACTAACATGATGATTGATAATCTTTCCAACCAAGTCTCATTGCTGGTTCAACAATTCAGGGCAGCTCTTCCATCTACTAATAACCAACTTCGGACTTCATCCAATCCTCGTAATCAGGCAGTCATAGAGGATGGAAGAGTTGTGGTGCAAAATGTGCAAGGAAGACAGAATTTGAATCAAAGAAATGCTGGTATAGGGAATGGGACTTATAGAGTCGGTAATTCTCTTCAAGGACAAGCCAGGCAACCTAAATGCTACAACTGTGGAGGAATGGGTCACATAGCTAGGAATTTCACTCAACCAAAGTGTCCACAAAACTCAGAATACTTCAAAGACAAGATGTTGCTAATGCAGGCACAAGAAAATGGGACTGTTTTGGATGAAGATGCCTTACTATTTCTGGCTGGTGATGACGGGAATACATTTGATGCTGATGTAGATGATCATCCGGTTCAAGACTTAGCACTTAATGACCCAAATATCTTCCAAGTTGAAGACTGTGATGCATTTGACTCTGATGTTGATGACGAACCCACTGCTCAAACCATCTTCATGGCGAATCTGTCTGCAGCTGTTTCCTCTCCACAGCAGTTTGGCTCTTCCATCACATCTGCCATTTCTGAGGTACCAACTTCACTTAACCAAAATAACCCTACCAATCCATAGAGGGTGTGTGAATTTGTACAACTCAAGGATATTGACAACACAGATACCATTGATATGGGAAATACCAATATTATCCCATATGAAAGGTATTTGAATGACAATGGACTGCCAGTTGTACCAAGTGATGCACCGTCTGTTGATTTTCGTGAACATGAGCTGCATGAGCACACTATATACAACCCTGATGATTTCTTGCCCACTAGATTTAACATCCTTAAGGATCAGGTGACTATATACGAACAACGTGCTAAATTTGAGCTTAATGAACATGAGCAGAAAATGGAATGGCAAATCCGTGCTTACATATCAGAAAATAATTCCAAACAAGAAACATTGAAAAGGGAGTTAATGTCTTTGAAAAAACAATTGGATCAAACTGTTAAACAAAAACAGGAAATTCAAAAGGGGTTAACCTCGCTCAAACACAATTACAAAGATAAAGAAACAAAACTTTTAAATGATTTCTCTAATCTTAAAATGTTGAAAAATAAACTGGAAGAAAAGTTGTACACGCAAGGCCAAACCATCCAATCTGCTCAAATGATGCAGAATCATAGGAAATTAAGAGATGAGTTTAGTGAACAGGATACCTCTAAACCAAAGGCCAACTTCCTTAGAAATGGTATAGGTGCTCAACCTGTGTTATATGATGCAAACATTATGTTTGAGCCTAATCATGCCCCTCCTGATGTGAGATCCTATGACGAGATTGATGAAATGGAAGATAGAACTAGAGACAAACTAGCTGAGCAATTAAAGGATCCCCTGTGCATTGCTAATCATTCAGCCATTTTTGTCCCTTAAAAGAAAATCCTTCATGAGAAAGTTTTTTGGAATATTGACATTGAGAAAATGAAAGCTGAAAGACTTGTTGGTAACACACGTACTATTTTTAGGATTGCTGACCCAACTATTTATCCTCTGAACATGCCCAAGCACCTTGTACCATTTACTCTTCCCACACAGTGTAATACTCTAATTGGATTATATGTACTAGGTCAACTATTTAATGATTTTGAGAAAACATGTAAAAAGAGAATTACACCAACTGGGATTACTGAAGGGGAAAGGGGATTTGAGCAAACAAAACGGTGTTACCTAACTGAAGTCATGCCATTTTTCGATCTTCTCAAAGAACACTTTGAGGGCCTTAAAAAGACAATTAATAATGATGTAACTGAAATGAAAAAGATCTTCAAAGGTGTGGAAAATGAGGGTAAACAATTGGCAATTGATCTCAAATATAGTGAAATTGATAGGAAAAACATTCTCATTATGAATGAAAACTTGATTGCTAATTGCATTGCTCAAGATGTTTTATATACTGACACCGACTCTGCATTATCTGCTCGACAATTCATGAAATGTCGGTTACGTTAAATGTCTTTCAGCATCGTGTGATTGAGCTTGAGGGGGAGAATTTCAAATTACATCAAAAAATTCAAAACGACGACCATGATAACATGGTCAGGCACTTCTTAAAACTAGAAGTTGATAACCTTAACTTACAACTACAATATCAACATCTAGAAGAAAGCATAAAAATCTCAAATGCCAAGACATCTTCGGATGCTCCTGAATTTGACACATGTTTTGAATTATCCAAAAAGGAAGAAGTAATCCAAGCTCACTCAAACACGATTCGGAAATTGAGGGCCCAAATTGCACAATTAAAGTCTAACATGGGCAACGTGACCAATACCAGTTACCATATGTCACTAGATTCTCAAAACTTTTAGAAACAAGACATCATTAACGTATTACAACATGAAAATGAGTGGCTTCGTGCTGAAATGTCAAATGCTAAACAATGTTACAAAGAGTTATTTAAGTCTAATAAAATAACACGTGACCAAAACAATGAAAGAGTCACTTCTTTGTTAAACGAAATTGAGAATCTAAAGACCATGGTAAAAGGTAAAATTCTCGTCGTTTCATGTGACCATGCGATTTCCAATGTTCATGTTTGTAAGAAATATGCGTGTGATGCCTTGAATGTTTCTCTTCCCCTTAGGAACAATAAGTTAGTTCATAGCAACTATCTTAGACATCTTAAGGATTGCCTGGTCATACTTAGAGAAACCATTGAAGATGATAGGATACCTAAACCACTGGATGATGTTATCGTTGGTGCATGCTTCCTCACTAATAGAGCCCATGAATTATTAGAATACGCTATAGGTTCATGCCCCAAGAATGATAACAAGTCGGATAGGTCGTTTGCATCGCACTCTAACATTGGCAACAAACATGTTACTTTTGATTACCCCCAAACAATGTCACAATCCACCACCATGATCACTGGTAAACAAGTAGCGATTAAGCATACTAATGTTCCCATCATTGCTTCTATAGGAGTAAACGGTGTATCTAAAGCTAGCAAGTCACAGCCTAGGTGCAATACAAAGAATGATAGGGCTTTGCCGGCTAAGAGTGCACTTATGAAGGAAGTAGAAGAACCCTCTAGGAACAATAAAGTTATGTTTAATGAAAGGAATCGAGTTGACTCAAACATTTGTGTTAACAATGATGTAATTAATTCAAATTTTGGTGCTATTTGTAAGACTTGTAACGAATGCTTATTTTTTGGTAATCATGATGCTTGTGTTGTGTCCTTCTTAAAATCCACTATGCAATCTCCCATTGTGAATGTTTCGAGTGCTAAAATGGTTAGGCAGGTCTGGAATAAAACAGGAAAGGTGTTCACTAATGTTGGTTATCAATGGAGGCCTACTGGAAGGAAGTTCACCCTAGGAGAAAAGTGCCCATTGACTAGGATCACTAACTCCAAAGTAGTGCCAATTAAGAAATGGAGACCTACTGGTAGAAGGTTCCCAGTAGAAGCACTTCGCACCACTCCTAAGTCTAGTGCATCAAATTGTAAAAATTCCAGCAGTATATCCGTGACTTATGATAATCCAATATTTGTATGTGGTAACCAAACGGACCCCAACTGTTTGTAGGGCTCCAGCTTTTTCAGTTATCCACCATTGTCTGGTTTCAAATGCAGGTCGTACAAATCGTCCTTTGGTATTTGGACTCAGGCTGCTCAAAACATATGACTGGAGATCGCTCGCGGCTCAAGAATTTCGTAGAAAAGTTCATTAGTACGGTCATATTCGGGAACGACCATTTTGGGGCTATAATGGGTTATGGTGATTATGTCTTTGGAGACAGTGTGATATCCAGAGTATACTACGTGGAGGGACTTGGACATAATCTATTCTCTGTTGGTCAATTCTGTGATTCAGATCTTGAAGTTGCCTTCAGAAAACACACATGTTTTGTTAGAGAATTAGATGGGGTAGATCTTCTCAAAGGCAGTCGGGGCACCAATCTTTATACCATCTCAATTGAAGACATGTTGCGGTCCTCTTCTAGTTGCTTGCTTTCAAAAGCCTCTAAGAACAAATCATGGTTGTGGCATCATCGTTTAAACCATTTGAACTTCGGTACCATCAATGAGCTCACACGTAAGGATCTTGTTCGAGGTTTACCCAGACTTAAGTATGAAAAGGATCATCTATGCTCCGCGTGTCAAATGGCAAGAGCAAAAAGCACACCCATAAACTCAAAACTGTCAATTCCATTATGGAAGTCCTACACACTCTTCACATGGATCTTTGTGGACCAATGAGGATTCAAAGTATCAATGGAAAGAAATATGTGCTAGTTATTGTTGATAACTACTCTCGCTTCACATGGGTAAAGTTTTTACGATCAAAGGATGAAACTCTAGAGATCATCATCAGACTCATCAAGCAATTGCAAGTTCGACTCAACAAAACAGTTAGGTTCATCCGCACTGACAATGGAACGGAGTTCGTGAACAAACAACTTACTCAATTTTATGAAGGTGTCGGCATTAGTCATCAAAAGAGCATTCCACGTACTCCTCAACAAAATGGGGTTGTTGAAAGGCGTAATCGCACCTTGGTTGAAGCCGCTAGGACTATGCTCATCTTCTCTAAAGCTCATGTGTTCCTTTGGGCAGAGGCTATTGCAACTGCTTGCTACACACAGAACCGATCCTTGATACACCCTCTCCACTGCAAGACTCCATATGAACTGGTTCATGGCAGAAAACCAGACCTTTCATTTCTTCGAGTATTTGGCGCATTGTGCTATCCAACAAATGACAATGAAGATCTTGGGAAACTCAAGGCCAAGGCCGACATTGGTTTCTTCGTTGGCTATGCTCCAGAATGAAAGGGGTACCGAATCTACAACAAACATACCAGAGACATAATGGAAACAATCAACGTTACATTCGATGAGCTAACTGAGCAACCGGCTCCTGGACAATCAAGTTCTGGACCCGTACCTAACCTTTTGTCTCCTAGACCTATAAGCTCCGAGCTTGTATAGAATCCCACTCCTGCTATTCCTTTTGTGCCTCCTACAAGTGAAGATTGGAAGAAACTATTTGACCCAATGTTTGATGAATACTTTGAACCTCAAAACGTGGCTGCTCCTGAAGCTCCTGTCATTCCACAACTAACTAGTGTAGCAAATGTCCCACATGTTAATGCAGGACCATCCACTTCGTTGTCATGGGATCCAGAAGCCCCCACCATCAGTCATTCAGTTACCACATCTAATGTTCAATCTTCATCTATACAACAAGTTGCAGCTGTGGATAATTCTTTTGAAGTAAATCCTTTCGCTCCACCTGATGATGAGCCGTTTGTTAACATCTTTGCTCCTAAATCCTCTAATGATGCAACATCCTCAGATGAATCTAACATGGCGACCTCAATTCACTATCCTCAACCCCATGAGCATCTCAGGAAATGGACAAATGATCACCCAATTGACAACATCATTGGAAACCCTTCTCGTCCGATATCAACCCGTAAACAACTTGCAACTGACGCCTTGTGGTGCTTCTTCAATTCTGTCCTCTACAAAGCTGAGCCAAAGGATTTCAAAGATGCAATGTCTAAACACTCATGGTTCACTGCTATGGTAGACGAGATTCATGAGTTTGATCAACTTGAAGTGTGGGAATTAGTACCACCTCCTGATTGTGCTATGATCATTGCTGTCAAATGGATATTTAAAGTAAAACGTGATGAGAATGGAGATGTATTGAAGAACAAGGCAAGGCTTGTAGCAAAAGGATATTGTCAAGAAGAAGGAATATACTTTGAAGAATCCTTCACACATGTTGCTAGAATTGAAGCCATAAGAATATTTCGCGCAAATGTTGCCAGTCAGAATATGGTAGTATATCAAATGGACGTTAAGACTGCATTCTTAAATGGCGATCTAAAGGAGGTGGTGTATGTTAGTCAACCTGAAGGATTCGTGGATCCGGAACGTCCTAACCATGTCTATCGTTTGAAGAAGGAACTTTATTGGCTTAAGCAAGCTCCTAGGGCGGTATGATATTTTGTCAAAATTCCTTCTTGCTAACAAGTTTTCCAAAGGCGCTGTTGATCCTACACTCTTTACCAAAAAATGGGCAAAAACTATCTTCATGTACAAATCTATGTTGATGATATCATATTTGCTTCCTCTGATCCTAAGGAGTGTGATCGTTTTTCCCAAGAGATGAGTTCCGAGTTCCAGATGTCCATGATGGGTCAAATGTCGTTCTTTCTAGGCTTGCAAATATCTCAAAACCCCAATGGCATATTCATCAATCAATCCAAATATGCTAATGAAATTTTGAAGAAATTTGGATTCGAATCCTGTGACTTAGTTGATACTCCCATGATCGAAAGATCAAAACTAGATGAAGACGATGTTGGGATCCCGGTCGACCAAACCAAGTATCGAAGCATGATTGGTTCCTTAATGTATCTCACTGCTAGTAGACCGGATCTTCTGTTCGCCGTTTGCATGTGTGCTCGGTATCAATCCAAACCTACCAAGAAGCACTTGGAAGCGGTCAAAAGGGTCTTTCGGCATCTTAAAGGAATAATCCACATGGGTCTATGGTATCCCAAGGACACTGCTATGGTGCTCATGGCTTATTCCGATGCTGACCATGCGGGATGTCAAGACACTCGTCGAAGTACATCTGGGGGTGCACAGTTTTTGGGCAATAAGCTAGTTAGTTGGTCTTCAAAGAAACAAATGAGTACATCGATCTCCTCCATAGAGGCTGAATACATTGCTATGTCCTCATACTGTGCTCAGATCCTATGGATGAGATCTCAACTTTCTGACTATGGCTTCGTGTACAACAAGATTCCCATGTACTGTGACAACAAAAGTGCAATTGCTCTCTGTTGCAACAACGTCCAGCACTCAAGAACTAAGCACATTCATATTCGACATCACTTCATCAGGGAGCAAGTTGAGAAAGGAATTGTGGTTTACTTCGTGAGGACTGAGTTCTAGCTAGCTGATATCTTCACGAAAACGCTTCCTAGGGAATGATTTCAATTCATTCTCCCTCGTCTTGGAATGAAGAGTCTCACGCCTGAGGATCTCATAAGTCTTCAGGAAGATCAGGAGGAGTAAAGGGGTTGCTTCACATATCCTTTGTACATAGTATTAAAAGAAAAAGAAAATAGAAAAATATAAAACCTACAAATAACCATAAAAATCATAAAATCATTAAAAAAAGAAAAAAAAAGAAAAAAAAACAAAAATATTCTTCTCACGACATGTCTCTTGTGTAATCAATATTATGTACGTTTCTAGAAATGTCATTCAATAATGCCACGGAAACATACATATGCTTGAGCAAGAGTTTTTCCTTTTAATAATGTTTTTCTAAAACATGTCGTTTCTAAAAATATTCTTTCAAAATGGTTTGCTATTACTTCAGATAGCAACCCGGTCTTAGTATTGGGGAAAGTTCGTCGCCAAAAAGACGAATGTTCCTAACAAAGTCATGAATTACTTTATATTTGTGTCTTTCCGATCTGATGTATGCTTAAGTGCATCATATCTGGTAAAAGAAGAGAAGTCTTCTTTACGTCTCAAATACTTTTCCTTCAAAGATTCTTCGGGAAAGTATTTGCTCCAAACTTGGTGGTACCATTGTTTTTGAAGATCAAACAAACTCGAAATGTTGTTTAAAATTTGCCACTCAATCGATGCTAAAAGAATTAATACTTTGTGCAAAATGTTTAATTTTAAATGTGTCATCGATTGAGGGGGAGACTGATTTCAAAAACTATATATCATCCAAACAAGATCTTTGTGCATAACTACAGTGGATTAAGTGTAATTGTTATGTGTTAGTATATGAATTTTTCATGAGTTTCTGGCTAAACTCAAAATTATTTATAAACTCATCATCTCTAATACATAACATACTCCCTCAAGGTTCGAGGGGGAGCTAACATGTCGTCTCAAAATCAGTCATTCTTAAATATGACACATTCTTTCTCCCAAAATCTTTAAACTTATTTAAATCACTTGGGATCACAAATCTCAAGTGGTTTGAAATTTTTGATCGGGGGAGAAGATGTGATTTAAATATGAAAAACTGATTAAAATGTGATGTTTTTGAACCCCAAATGTATGCTCTTCCCTATGTGCTAAACTCTTTTGTATATCAATGCACATATTGAGGGGGAGCAAATGATTTGTGAAAAAGGATCCTTGCATTTTAAGAGATCGAGACTCATACTTGACTCATGAATTGACACCAAGGGGGAGCATTTGAAAAAGGATCCTTGCTAAACTCTTCCCGACATGTGCAAATTTTCAAATCAATACATATGAGCACATGTCAAGGGGGAGCATTTGAAAATGACAAAACTCTCAATGTGTTAACAAAATGTGTTTCTAAATCATAAATACGTTGAGAGAATTTTCAATGATTTGGTGTATGGCAACATAGGATAGTCATGAAGTTATAAGGTGGCTAAGGTTAGGAAAACTGTCCTATGATCTGCCAGAACCGGAGGGATCTACCCATGGACAATACCGAATAGATAGTATTAGAAAGTCCGTAGGTATGATCAAGAAAAAAAAAGGAGAAATGTGAGAATGGAGAAAGAAGGGGTTGAAGAATTAAAAAGGAATAAAATGAGAAAGGGTGAAAAGAAATAGCCCTCCAACTATTCAACCTTAGGGCAGAAACCGGGTTCAATTCATAATCTATTGATGGTTGCTAAGGCAACATTGGTATTGAAGACAAGACGTCATGGACCCAGTGACGCACTACACTAAACCTTCTAGCCACTCAAGTTCTCTTAAAAGAACTTGTTTCATTCTTACGGGGAATCGGTGTAATCTATCGACATATCTCTTAGAGATAGTTGATATTGAACCAGGAGACCTTTCCCTAATCTCCGCATAGGAAAACCAAATGCACTTATTGAGTCTAGAGCCTCGAGATGCATAAAAAGATCTCATAGGAACACATGCTACTTCTACCCTGGCTGTTCAACATTAAGGACACCAGTGGTAAACTTATGAGTCCTACACAGATCTTAGCAATCTGCCAGAACATTTATGAGGGATGTTACTATAGTAACTCCCACTGATTGAATGGAAATTCCTGCCAGGGTCAACATCAAGCAGCCCTGAAAGCAGGTCACTTAGGTAATTCCTTGTAGATTACGCTTAGTGGTCGCGATGGTTACAAACGGTCAACAGTTGTGGAGTGATCTCCAGCAACTCACCCATTCGTTGATCTACTTAGGTAGTTCATGTAAATCCTCTCAGGGTTTACCGATTGGGAATGATCTTGGTGAGGATTAGAAGGAGTCTTCACACTATGCTATTGACAATCTCTAATTCCAAACCTATAAGTACCGGATGATTTGTTGCTAACTGTCTACTTGCAGGAATTTCTGACGGTTGCTGCTGATTGCTGAAAAGATGCTGATCCATCAACACATGCTCACACTTCGACATCACAATCTAAGAAATCATGATCATAGTTTGGGCCTCATATATGCTTCCACAACTTTGATACAGAAGATCATGATCCTAAAAAGTGTGAGCATGCCAACACAAAGGTGTTCATATTACATGGAGACGTTACTGCTCAAAGATGACCCTCAGATACTCATTTGGATGATGAAGTTGAAGCTATTTCCAAAGATCATCCATCACATTGATGGTGTCATCTAGAGTCTACCACTTAATGCACAAAGATCTCAACAATGAAGAATCAAAAGGCTACGAGCTACAAAGATGTCGTCAAAGACTTGAATGCTATGATTCAGTATTTATTTTCCAGGGTGACCTCCCTTAGGGGGAGATTGTTAGGAATACGTTTATTCATATGAAGACTCGGTCACCCCGAGTATAGTTTAGCATATTGTAGCTCGTAGTATTTATCATATTAGTTAGAACGTAGTTTAGTATTAGTTAGTATTTGTGGAGTCGGGTAGGGTCTTTACCCACTGTCAGCTCGCTCCACAGCCCGTTTCAAAGGGCATTTGTTTGTAAGTATAAATACCCCTTCCCTAGCTTGGAAGGGGTTGGACCTTTCATTTGCAATCTAACCTACTACTAGTTTTTCTCTCAAGGTTCCACTCCTTTCTCTCTCTAATATCTCTCTAGAAAACATTACATAACATCATCCTAAACACAAAACCAACCATGTTCTTACATTAGAGTATATTACATTTTTGATGGTAAGTGAACAACGGAAAATGTTGAAGATACCGTATCTTTGACTTTGACGTAGCAGCTGAAACAAATGTAGATACTGTAGTACATACTAAGCAAACTTATTTAACTTCTTTAATGAGACAAACATTCAAGCACATAAATAAATCCCCATTGAAATGATGGTAGCAAGTTCATGAAAGATAATATCAACATCATCATCTTACATCAAGTGTTTCCCAGTAACCATACATACAGAAGTCGAAACAATAATACTCGGCACAAATCTAACCATCGATGTTCATCAGCCAGATAATCCCTCAACATGAATCCAATATACTTGGGACGAATCCATATGACCAATGTCCAAAATACTAGATAAATCTCTCTACGAACTATTTCTACCCCATAATACGAAGTTTGAAATGATAACTACGATGTACACATTTCTCCCTTCGGATGGTTGCGATCTATCGTAATCAGCATAACACCATGTACATAAAAAACTGGATCAACTGGAAGTAAGTATGAAAACCCGTGAATTCATAAGCACTCTCCCGTGAGAAGATGTCGATAAATACCCCAATACTATTCCCTCGATCAATCTCAACCAGTAAGCCATAATCAATCCATACAGCTAACTGTAGTAACTACATCTGGAGAAATAACCTTGTACCACGAATCTCTATGAATCATTTTACACAAATCCTTCAACTTATACTTGTTCTATAATCCATGACTCAAAATGGTGTATACCATATACCCAACATCAAAAGTATAAAAGCATCCAACCACTTGACCTATCCTCAACTACGTGAGACACTGAGCACTACAACGTAACTCCTTAAAGTGATAGCTATATACTATAACCCAAGAACCAGATATAACTAGATATCCAAGTCTTAATCACGATCAATAAGTATCCAAACAAGTCATCTTCGAGTAGTAGAAAGAAAGAAATGAACATACATAAGTGCACGAACTTGCGAAATACAACTTCATTTCCAATCCCTTAGTATATAATACAAACCCCATAGTCACATAAATGTCTCAATTCCAAATCTAGCCGCGTTATACAAAGACGAATCTTGATAACGGATCAAGACATGAGATTTATTTGTGATGGTGATTCTTTGTTTTTTGATGGTTTTGGGTTAAGGATTTCATTAAACATGGTAATTCTTGGAAACATTCTTCATTTTGCATTTGGTGGACAATGGTGTTGGTGATTCTTGGTAATGATTAGGGTTTAGATGGAATTCATATAAGATAAATCAAATCTCGTTAAACTTGTAAGTCATAAAACTTGTTAATGCAAACCCTAGAAAACCCGTTAAAGAAACCAAGCCCTAACTAGTTGATTCCATAGCTCCCTAACTCGTTAAACATTAAACTCCATAACTTGTTAAACTTGTGTAGTTCTTAACTCGTTAATTCAAAACAAAACCTAGGTGGAAACTAGGTAACTCATTATTTTTGGTGTAGGAGCAAACTAGTTATTTTTGTAACTAGGTGTTTTTAACTAGTTTGTATAAGGTGGAAACTAGGTAGTATGGACCACAACACCTAGTATATTCAACTAATTTTGAAGAGGGGAGAAACTCATTGGTTTTAAAAAAAGATTTATGTGCTTTACACACCACCTTATACTATCAATTATTTTAATATTAAATATTTGGTATTTCCCAATACATGTTGTCAGGTTATATTATGTACTATTGAAAACATAAAAAGTACTTAATTCAACACTCTTTGTATTTCATGTCCATCACCCAATCTCACTTGAAACGCAGTCACTCTTCGCATAATCAACCATCACCATCGTATCAGATCACCACAAACACCACCACTTCCGGAACACCGCTGCCGTCAACTCCGGTCAAACCACCACAAGCGCCGCACCTCTGTCTTTAAACCCACCACCACCCCCACCTCGTTCAAATGACCACGGCCACCTTACAGTAGCCGCACCTCCGACCAAACCACTACTACATCTGCCGCACCTCCTGTCACCACCTATTGAGATACCGTGCCTCACATTCGCTGCACCTCCTATCACCAACCTGTTAATATTTTGGTGGTGGCGGCTGCAGTGGTTTGACTGGAGGTGTCGGTGGTTGCAGTGGTTTGACCGCAGGTTTCGACAATGATATTTTGTCCGATGATGTTTAGTCAGAGGTGGTTTGACTATAAGTGGTGGTGGTTTTAATGTGGGTGTAAAATATGCGAGAGAAAATAATTTTAGAGAGGAGAGAGAGTATATGGTTTAGACTTTAGACTCACAGTAGAGAACAGATTGTCAGTGTCGTTTGTAGTGTTGTTTGTCATTGGTGTTTGGTTACTAAAAAAAGGGTGTGGGAATGCCAAATGCCTTGAAAAACTAACTAGTTTATGACGTGAGGAAAGAACGCCAAAAGGGGACCATAAAAGATGATGGACCACATAACTTGTACCAATTAACAACTTTGTGTAGGAAGAGAACTTGTTAAACTGAAAATGGATGAGAGAACCACGATACCATATGTACTATTTTAACGACTTTATGGAGGGGACCATAAATAAAACTCGTTGATTTTTTAATATAAGAGCATTAGGTGTAGTGAGCAAGTTCCCCTCCTCATTTGGGGGCCACGGGATGCCACATGACTTTAACAACCTCCACAACTAACCCCCCTCACTAAGAGCAATGGGTACAATAACTTAACTTAAAACTTAACTCACTGCTACGTCAGCGCCACATCAGCTTTAACTTTTTCACCTTAACTCACAAAAAAACACCCCTTATCATAACTCACCTTAACTCAACTTTAATTCAAATATTTTCAAATTCAACCCTTAAACTAAAACAAATACTTCATTTAGTAAAAAACATAACATTAATTCTAAAAACATATTACAATACGATATATATATATATATATATATATATATATATATATATATATATATATATATATATATATATATATATATATATATATATATATATATATATATATATATATAAAATACAACGAAAAAGAAAATTCTACACATATGAAATTTAAAAACATATGAATTACAAATACTTATTCATCGTCTTCGGAATCTTCTTGTTGTTGTTGTTGTTTTCATCGTCGTTGAAGACGTTTTTGCCAAACATGTTCCACAAGGTCTTGTTGGAGTTGAGTATGAGTTTCTTGGTCGCGTGATTCTCTTGCTATGCGTCGTTGGGTATCACATCTGTCGACCAATATTTCTTGTCTCATATGTGGTGACAGATCCACCCACATTTTGCCATACTCACGTAGTGCAAACTTTTGATCTTTTAAAATCATTTTACTCAAAATAATGCAAGAATACATGATTCTACGTATCCTGACAACTTCCAGTTGACGTGCCGGTTGTTGTAGTATACCCCAACGTCCTTGAAGCACACCAAAAGCATGTTCGACATCCTTTCATGCACTTTCTTGCTTCCTTTTAAAATAACCATGTTTTTCGTCAGTTGTTGCCGAGAAGGATTTAACGAAAGTTGCCCACTGTGGGTAAATTCCGCCAGCTAAGTAATATCCATGTTCATACCTGGTTCCATTTACCATATAAGGTGCTCTTTGGGCTTCGTTAGCAAGAATTTTGTCGAATAACCGAGAGTTATCTAAAACATTAATATCGTTATTCGCCCCCGTCATCCCGATAAATGCATGCCAAATCCATAAATCTTGCGAAGCAATAGCTTCAAGCATTATTGTTGGGGGTTTTTTTTATCACCCCTACTAAATTGCCCTTGCCACGCAACCGGACAATTTTTCCACTCCAAATGCATGTAACCAATGCTACCAAGCATTCCCGAAAAACCATGTTCACGCTCATGTTTTTCGTAAATACTTTGAACGTCGGACCATGTTGGGTTTCTTAAATACTCCGGCATAAACAAATCCATAACGTACTTGTTAAAATTGTCAAGACAATAACGTGAAGTATGCTCACCCATTTGCAAATAATCATCAAACGCATCGGGTGAGTTGCCGTATGCCAATTGGCATATGGAAAATGTACACTTCATAGGAACACTTAAAATGATCTGGAAGAGGATCAGAAGTATAAGATTCAATTCCTTCGACTATTTGTTGAAATAGTTTCCGGCTCATACGAAATCTTCTTCAAAAATTCTGGTGCGGATACTTACACCCTTGATAAAAGTAGTCATTACCCAAACGTTCTTCGACAATCTCACATTCACGGTAGATCACGTTATGGGTGAAGCGTTGTTGAGCTGCTGCTGTTTGTTCCAAATGTTGCTAATATTCGTGCGTGGCTATCATAAACTCAATGTCAGTTTCATTATCTACATCGGACCAGTTCGTTGTTCGTTGTGACTTTGATTCAGATCCATTGTGAATGAACAAGTATTTTTTTTAGAGAGGAAGTATATAATTTTGAATTTGAGTACTGGAAGTGTGAAAAAAATGGTTTATCAAATGGGTATTTATAGTGGTTGGAAATTGGTATGTCATTTTTTTTTAACAAACTAGCCATTTTTTAACGCTAGTTTACGTTAAGGGGGTGTTTGTGAAATGTTTTTTTGAATTCCAACGGCTAGTGTAACGTTAAAGGGGTGTTTGTGATTTTTTTTTTTTTTTTTTTTTTTTATATGATCTTTAACACCGCGTTAAACCAATAACTTAGCACGTTAACTTGCCGTTAACGCACACCCACGGTGTGGCTAACGCACCTTAACGCAGAAACATTAAGGGATAATGTGGTGGTGGGGGTGGGGGTGGGGGGGAAGTGATTGCACCGAATGCTCTAACAACTAACATCAACTTATTCATTTGGGGCCCACCACTTACAACTTTATTTTTTTTATTCAAATATCCAAATAAACTAAATTCATTTCATTAAAAATAAAAATACATTACAATAAAACTATAATAACTAGAACAAAACACCTTAGTTTAATACCTAAATGTTTCATAAATAAATTTAACAAAGAAAGAAGCCTATTGAAGGCCCAAGTCATTTACTTGTGTTTTATGGCCTGCCAGCCTAGCCCATCCACTAACAAGTTATTGTGAAAGGCATCAGCCATTAGTAAAAGCTTCGACATTTATAAATCCGCTTACAAGTTACAAGATCAGGTTTATTGTAAAATCAAATCAAATTACAAGTTTTATGTTTATTAAAAAAAACACCCATGCTCCACTAACGCTATAGTACCAAAAGGACAGAAAATTGCTTCATCGTGCAGACGAAGAGGGATAAACTGGCGAGAAAAAACGAGGGGATGCGGTGTGGTGGCGAGGCACGACGGAGGTTCCACGTTGGCAGTGGCTAGGCATGGCGAAACTGCACCTAGTGCTCTAAGGGAGTTTGACGTGAGGAAAGCAACCAAAAGGGGACCATTAGTATCAACGAATTCAAAATTATATGCATGGACCAGAACATATTTCTTGTACCATTTTAAGACCAATGGTAATGGTGACCACAATTTTCCATGATCACCTTTGTCAGATCAGTTTCATTTTAGCTTTCTCTTTGCAACACTATATAAACTGCTAATAGTGACCGCAATGACGACCATAACAATTTTTTTAATTAAAAATAAACTAAATACCATCCACCACAAACTAAAAATACCCCAAGTATTTATCAGAAATTTTATTTAACACTTTTGTGACAACATTCTTTTTTCATATTTATATCCACCAAAGTTGTTCTTCTAAGTATATATTTATGTGTTCTGAGAGAGAAGAACAAGAACTAGTAGAACAACTACAAGAAGATGATCATCATCAAGAACATCCATCACTTTCTTCTTGAACCCACAACAACAACCATGTATCATACCTCAAGTATTCACCACATATCACCACTAGTCGTCCACCACCCACCTCCACTGGTGCACCACCTCCTCCACCACATAAGCCAGACCCACACAAGCACCACCACTAATAAAGCAAGAAGATCCAAAGGCGTATCTACAAGCATGCATGGCGTTGTGTTATGATCTATGTTTGCCATGTAACTTTATGTATACGTAACATGTAATCCAATGATTGGAAATAATGGGTGTTGTGCCAGTTCTTTCGGTTGGCTCGCCAACTACAACTTCAATTTTTTTTTTGGGGGGGGAGGGGGGGGAGGAGGGGAGGACGCGGTCGGGATCGATTGGGCTAGTAGGGGGACGCGGTCGGGTACTCGGTCGACCATAAGTTATGGTTGCCATTAGCATTAGCCTTAACGAGTTTCATATATGGAACACTCTAAACTTGGACCACTACACCATATTTCATTTAACGAATTTGAGGAGAAGAAACTCGTTAGTTTTGAAAGAGGACCACAACACCACATGTACTTTTAACTAGTTTGGTGAGATGAAGGAACTTATTATTCTTTTTGAAATAACTAGTTTGTATTGATGTGAATAGCAAAGCACCAAAAAGCAACGAAACAATCTTGGTTTTGAAAGATTTGAACTTCCAACCTTCAAAATATTTTGTCTAACACATTTTTAAACAAGATTTAACCACCAAAATGCAAAGATAACAAATCAACATTTGTAAAATTCCTTAAAACTCCTAAAAACACGTGTATACATTTTTAGCTTAAAATTCAACAAAAAACTTTCAAACTTTCAAACTTGATTTTAAGACGTGTAATCTTTATAATAACAACATTAAAAAGGTTTAAGAGCAATAAAGATTGAATCTTTATAGCTAAAAAGACAAAATATATGAGTATAAACTCGTTGAGCATGAGACGTGAAGTTTTAGCTAAAAAAGACACATTCTTTATCAAATTTCGTAAACAAGAACATCATATATAAAATCGTGTTACGCTCTTGATACCACATGTAGGACCTAGATACATAAGATTCTAACACTTATTTGGTGGTCTTAGTTGAGAGAAATGATCAAATAACATGTTAGAAATGTTAGAGAGAAAGTAGTAAGAGAAGTGAACTAGTTGTTTATTAGAGAGAATATGGAAATTATTACAACAAGAATGACTAGCTCACCCTCCTAGGAGAGTCTAGGAGGGTATATGTAGGCATATTGCAAGATAACTATGACAATAGCAGTCCTTGCATTTTACTCATACAAGTTATCTAATACAATTCACGTAAATATCGTCAGCTCCAAAGCTAACATTAACCCCTACTTAATTGGGGGATGATGCGGGATTACAAAACTCGCAAAAGTTTTACTTCTCAAGGGATCTTAAGAAGCTTGCAATCCTCCGGGCAGTGTACCTGACCGGTGTAGTATAGTGAGTGGCAAGTACCGGGGGATTGATCGTTCTCTAGGGGAATAGTGTCGTTAGGATTGAAAACTACTTGAACTAGGTCTAGAGGTAAGAGATGATTCTTTTTGCATTTTTATATTTTTTTATGAAAGCAAATAAAATCTCAGGTTTTGGAAGATTGGGCGGAATTAGTTGCTAGTCAACTAACCCAAAAGCTACTAATTAACAAAATAAAATAAAATAACAAGAAAAGTAAATTGGTGAACTTCTTATAATGAGAAAATGTGTTTACTTAGATTTCACTACTCCCTAGTTATATCCTATTGAATTATTGATTTGTTACGATTGTTTGGATGAAAGGATTGTATTCCTTAATACCATTCGTGGGGGTGTGTACAGCCTTCCCCAACCCTATGAGTTTCTATCTCTTCTTATGTCAACACGTTTAGTATCCTAACATAGCCTCATTAACAGCCACTCATGCATTAAATACAATCAATAAAACCGTAGTACACATCTGATTACGTTTCTTAAGACGTTCAAGCCAGTTACCGTATATGAGATTTAGCCAGTTTTCTTAAGCCTAAAGCTAATCAATCAACCAAACAATCAATGACAACTCAACAATCAATAATCAATAACTAGGTTTCATCAGATCTAAGCAAACATTAATAAATCTATGCTAACATGTTAAAGAAAAGAAAATAGAAATGATTAATCAAATAACACATAGACATATTGAATGATTAAAAGAAAGACGTATCTTTAATTGAACATGAAAGAAAAGAGGGTTTGAAAACCTTAAAGTAGTTGTGAAATTCGTCCAGGGTTTGTTGCTAAAAAGTTCCACACTTAATGAATGAAAATCGAAAATTATATATAGATATACAAGTCTGACGGCATCAGGTTATAGCTTCTGACGCCGTCAGGTCGCCGTGTCTTAGGGTTTCGTATCGCCCAAGAGATCTTTGACGCCGTCCCATTGTAAAGGTTTTGGGCCATCTCTCTTTAGCTTAACACGAGACGTCCTTGCTTCAAATACACCTGACGCCGCCAGGTGTTATCTTGACAAATTCTTCTAGGGCATCTAGTGTAAAAATCCATGGCTTCTCGTCATAAGGTGACGGCGTCAGCTCCAAAGCGTGACGCCATCAGGTGTAAAAACCTGACTTTCTTGACTTTTCTTGTTTTCTTCATTCTTAAGCATAAAAACGTCTGAAAAGCTTCAAAATGCTTCATTTTCTAGAATTCATGTCCCAAGTACCTAAAATGACAAAAGAAATGATTTGAGGTAATATTTGATAATAAAAACATGATTTAGGACTTAAATGACCCCCTAAAAGCATATCAAATAAATCCTTATCAAGGGAGAAGAGCAACAAATATAATGGCTTAACATTTGAAGACACAGAAAATGCATCACAAAAACCAAAATTATTACACATGCAACCCTCATCCAAAAGCCGCATAAACACTATAGAGAACCAACAATGTATAAAAAGGCTCAAAGATCTAATCCGTAAAATATCAAACACATAAAGCACATCACATAAAACATAAACATCAAATACCTAAAGGCCGTTACATATTTAGTACTCCTAAACACATTTGGTACATCTCTTTTAACAAACATTAACAAAGCACGCATAAGCCATAAACGTGGGCCTTTTTTTTAAACGCAAAACTGCAAGTCGAAACAATCATTCCAAATTTTTTATATGAATGAATTGAGGATTCTAAACTTTGTATTAGGTGACCTAGAAAAAGATTATGGTTTTGATAGTGGTTTACAAGATTTAAGCATGTAATTATAAGAAAACACAACCCATTCAGTAGTACTCTGGAAGGGTCAGATTTGTAAACATCTGAAAAAAAAGGATCAAGCCGCCATGATGCAAACTGTGCAAGTTGCCCTGCCAAGATGCAGATAATCATACCTTTGCTCTGGTTTACTGGTGTTAGGCATGCAATTAGCAAAAACACAGCCAAGGCTCAGATATGTGAACGTTCAAAAAAAGAGGATCGACCCGTCATGGCTGCAAACTTAATAAGTTGCCCCGCTAAGATACATATAATTTCCACTTTACTTATTCAATTTATGTCATCACAGCCTCTTAAAATCCATCTTCCCCTCACATAGTTATTCATAAGCTTAACCCCTACTTAATAAATAAAAAAGATGTTGCAATGCCCGATTATCTGACATCCCCACTTATGCTTAAAAAAGCAGTGCACCGTTTTATTCATAAGGTGGATTCCCGCCGAATGGTTGAAGACGTAATAACCAAATTGATGAAACAACGCATATAGCAATTCATACAAGCAAAGCTGCTAAAAGGCAGTAGCCAGGCAGAATAACACAATATGAAAACAATCCATTCAGCAAAGGACCAAAACACAAAAACGAACAAAAAGAAACTCATAGCATCATAAATGAAGATACAATCACAATTGTCACATGCAATTTCAATTCGTAGGTATGTTATGTTAGTTGTAGTTACTTTGGACTCATGGAAGGTCACATCGAAACTAAAAACAATGAAAATTTCGTTATCAAGGATCTGACAATTATTATTTATATACTCATATGTTCTTTAATCTTTCAATAATAATGCAAGTAACACTAATGCAAAAAATTAATAACTATTACCACGATATAAGTGATCATGTTAAATTCATCAAACAATCTGCACCATGATTTTAGAAACGTAACATAAGACCAATAAGAAACCAAGTTAAAGCAAACAAAGGTCCCAAAAAGTGACACAAAATGACCTTCACTAATAATATGTCTAAGGACTTTGTGACTACAAAACAACAAAACCCCAAATGAAGGTTGCATACAAACACACACATTTGAACGCAAAAACAAACTACATGAAGAGCACATAACACCAACAATGCACAAAAAACTTTGTAAAAACTCATACGCAAAAAATCGAACACCTAAAGTGCATCACATGTTTAGCACCCCTAAAACACCAACATCAAATACTTAAAGCACAATACATATTTAGTACTCCTAAATATACCCATAAACAACACCATTAAAGCTAATTACAACTTTCTTACACTATTCACTAACAATACATGAATTTATAAGTTGTAGTTTGGCTACCAAAAAAGATAAATCTGTGCACAATTTAAACATGCAACCATGCATACAAAATTTATTTTCACGCATAAGTCGCCAATACTCGTTTATACCTCTACTTGCAAACTTAGGTTTTGACGGTCTTACATGTGAGTTTTTTTTTCTTTCTTTTTATTTTTTATTTATTTATTTTTTTTTTTTGTTATCCTTTCATTTAACCTCGCATTCAGCTATCCTTCCACTTTCGGCAACCGAACAACAAACTCGAAGCTTCATCATAGCAAACTGAAACCCAATTGCACCACATTCATCGCTGATCATCATGTTGGCTTACATTAACATAAATAGCTCCTGAGCATATTTACTATTTTGGGGGTGCAAATTCATACATCATTTATGGGTAGCCAAATCGATTTCAAGAGCAAACATTGATATAATATTTTCGTTTTGGAAGTTTGGTGGAAAACAACTGCATGAATAAACTTGGTGCACCATTTTGTTTATCTAAATCAAGAGAAAACGGGACGATGTTTATCACAATCAAGAGATAATCAGGTGGTGCAATTTTTTATTGGTAATTGCTTATGAACAGTAACTTTGTGAGGGAAAGAGGAACAGTAAACTGCTAGAGTAACTCGCCTCACGCAAAATTTTAACTAATGTATAATATATATAATAATACTAGTTGAATCTCACGCTTGCGAGCCTTTACATTATTATTTTGTTTTTAAAATTTTAAGTTTGTATATATGTACATATTTATATTATTTGTTATTTTTGAATTGGTATTATATGTATGAAAGTTAATTCAATCTCATAACAATATATGTAAGATTGTTTTATTTTAAAAATTGAAAGCCTTTATTTCATGTATTTATTTGCCTATCTTAATAACCCGTGTTTCAACTTGATATATTTTATGGGGGTGGTAATTTTTAACACAACACGAACATGAAACGAAGTTAAATAGGTTTGGGTTGAGGGTAAACAGGTTTGGGTAAAAAAAACAGGTCAACCCGTCTAACCTGTTTAATAAACGGGTCATGTTTGAGTTGAGTAAGTATTAAACAGGCAACCCGTGAACCCCGTTTAAGTATATATAAGACTCTAAAAATATAATATATAACCTGGATTTTTATGTTTGATGTGGATTAAATGTATTTTGTTGTGTACTTAATATGAGTGAACTATGATTATACCTTAGATATCATTGTAATTGTTGTTTATAACACATAAAATTGTCGTATAGTTATCTGTATGTTACTTTTATCATATTTTAGATCCTTGTATCATTTTTGCATTTAAACTAGTTAAATCAATAAACTATCAACCTTGTTCACTGCTTGACCTATTTAGTTAAACAGGTTACACGTGTTATGCAAGTCTAGGTTAGGGTTGAGTTTCTTGACACGACTAATAAATGGGTCGTGGTTAGGAAGAGGATATACTAACCCACCAACATGCGATTACCACCCTTAATATTTTATGCCCCATACGTATACCGAGCTTTTAGTATTACAATTAGTTTAGTATTACAATTACTTCCAGACCTTCCTTTGATGATGCCTTGTGTGCTTTTAATGCGAAAATGGATAGCAGCCTTTTAAGTAATCCAAGTGAGATCGCTGCTCCCAAACTCATGAAGAAACTGACATATATATATATATATATATATATATATATATATATATATATATATATATATATATATATATATATATATATATATATTTCAATGAAAATCTCAATTGGAGGACTACACTTTAGACTCACTTAGGGTGGTTCCGATCTCTAGGTTGGAACTGACTATGAATACTAGGACCTACTGGTGTGTATTATGTTATCGGTTAGGTGTTCTCATATTCTCTGTTCAGATTTCGTGCTCAGTTTGTTCTAGGGTCTTTATAGGGGATATTTACTGGGACCATGTTGTATCGTGCACTGGTATTATCGATATTAAACATCGGTATAACGTGGTTCGTGATACCCTTGTTGACATCTGTTATCAATTAAGGATTTCAGCTCATAGGAATGTTGATATCGGGCTTGGTAGAGGGAGGGATAAACCCTTACGTCCAGCTGATATGTTGCTCCACTCGTGGGACAGAGGGCTTGATGTATGTGTCAATATGACAGGGTCATCGCCTTGATGCAGACTGGTATTGCTGATTTTGTACTAATCATGTAGTGATTGAGGCCTAACAATGTAAATGCGTCAAGTATGAGGCTAAGTGCACGGATATAAGATATGGGTTTCCCTCATTCTCATTCTCTTCTTTAGGAAACTTGAGAAGGATGCGGTAACCTTATTGAAGCGGATCAAAAATGTTGGTCCACGCAGTTTGAGCAAACGACGATATCTTCCTACTAATAATAAGAATAACAACAACATCACCCAAAACCACAATAACACCATTTGTCAATGTTTTTAAATCTTATTAGAAATAAATCAAAGATTTACAATAGAATAGTTAACGGTAAACTATTTCGGTTGATGAAAAATGAAACACTCCTATTAGAATGACTAGTGGCAGCTAGCTTTGCTTAGTTCATTCCTAGGGTAAGGGATCCTATCAACTATAATACTATGTATTACTTTATTTGTTTGTTTAGGATCTTTACTTATCTCGATTACAAAGTTTCGTTTAAATAGGAAGGGAAATATTGTGGATGCACATGGGTATAGTAGTTTGCCAACTTGGTGTAGATAGTACGTGCCTAGCATACTAGGTTAAATGTGCTTTTGGTTTACCAGTACTGACAACCTTTTGTACCCAAAATCTTTCTTTATCGTCCTTTGGTAGCGTAGGGATTGCACCAGGCTTTACCTCTCAAGGGATCTTGAGAAGCTTACAACCCCCACCAGGCAGTGTACCTGATCGATGTAGTATAGTATAATGACAAGTATCGGGGGATTGATCGTTCAGCTAGAAATAGTGTCGCTAGGATTAGAAAACCTAAAGACTAGGTCTAGAGATGAGGGATGATTCTTTTTGTATTTTTCAGTTTTTATAAAAGCAATTAAAAATCTCGGGTTTGGAGGAGTTGGGCAGAATTAGTTGCTAGTCAACTAACCCAATTACTAAGATGCAATCAAAATAAAATACTAGAAATGAAAATAAACTAAATTATACTAAAGGTGTGAGCAATATATGGGAGAATTGTGTTTACTTAGATTTCATTACTCCCTAGATATCTTTTACACGTTAATTACTTGTTACAGTTGCGTGGATGACGGATTGTACTCCCTAGATATCCCTAGAAGATTTGGACTTGGAGCCAAAGATCTATGCCATGATGAGGGACTTTTGGAGTAAGTCCTTGAAACGAGTCCATGCTTCATATAGAGTTTCATTTTGACGTTGTTGGAACATCAAGATGTCATTTCTAAGCTTGGTAGTTCTCCCCGGTGGGAAAAATTGAGCAAGGAAACGAGTGGTGAGATCATCCCATGTGGTGATAGATCCCACGGGTAAACGCTCAAGCAATTGACTAGCTTGATCACGTAGAGAGAATTGGAATAGGCCTAATCGGGTTGACTCTCTAGTTGTAACATCAATGTCTATAGAATCTACGATTTTAAGGAAGTCCTTGAGATGTTGATTTGGATCTTCAGAACGAAGTCCATGGAATGCACATCCGCTTTGCACCAACCGGATGGTGTCGGATCGCAAGGGAGACACATTGGCTCCGATGAGCTCAATAGTGTTTCGATAGCCTTGGTGGCTAGGTCGGGAGTACTCTCCTAGGGTTCGGGGCCTAAGAGGTTGGTTAGCTAGTGGTGGGTTTTGTGGGTAGTCTTGTTGTGGTGGGATAACGGGTTCAAAGATATTACCATCGTCCATGATGTCGGATGGTGAAGAGTTACGAACAAAAACACAAAGAAATAGATAGACTAAAGAGAACCTAAAAATAAAAATAAAATCTTACTAGAAAGGAATCTAGCAAGTAGCCCTAATAAAAAGAGATTCTAACCTAGACAATAACTATTCCCCGGGCTGCGGAGCCAAAAACTTGGTAGCGTAGGGATTGCACCAGGCTTCACCTCTCAAGGGATCTTGAGAAGCTTACAACCCCCACCAGGCAGTGTACCTGATCGATCTAGTATAGTATAATGACAAGTACCGGGGATTGATCGTTCAGCTAGGAATAGTGTCGCTAGGATTAGAAAACCTAAAGACTAGGTCTAGAGATGAGGGATGATTCTTTTTGTATTTTTTAGTTTTTATAAAAGCAATTAAAAATCTCGGGTTTGGAGGAGTTGGGGTGGAATTAGTTGCTAGTCAACTAACCCAATTACTAAGATGCAATCAAAATAAAATACTAGAAATGAAAATAAACTAAATTATACTAAAGGTGTGAGCAATATATGGGAGAATTGTGTTTACTTAGATTTCACTACTCCCTAGATATCTTTTACATGTTAATTACTTGTTACAGTTGCGTGGATGACAGATTGTATTCCTTAATACCATTCATGGGGTGGCGTACTTACTTCCCCAATCCTATAAGCGCCTACTTCACTCCTATGTCGAGCCGGCTAAGAAGCTCCTAACATGGGATCATTAGAATTTGCTCATGCATTAAATACAACCAATAAAACCTAGTACACATCGGTTCATGTTTTCAAAGACGTTCAAGCATGTTACATAATGGAGATCTGCCAGTTTTCTTAAGCCTAACATTGAAATCATTCATCCAATACAACTATAAACAAGTAATCAACACATAATTAACATCTAGGTTTCATTACATCTAAGCAAACACATGATAGATCTAGCCTAGCATGTTGAAATCAAGACAAGCATAAGATATATTCAAACAACACATAGACATATTGATTGAATTGAAAGAAGACTTATCTCAATTGAACATGAAATGATTCAAGGGGTGAAAACCCTTGAAAATACTGTAAAATACGACCTAGGGTTTACAAAGTTCGGCCCTATTATTCTCCACACAAGTTCCTCTTTAATGAATGAAAAATAGAAAACTATATATAGATTTTGATAGGTGACGGCGTCAAGAACAAATTTCTGACGCCGTCATCTCGCCGCCAAATAGTTTCTCGGACTGCCTAGATCTGGGTTTAACGTCGTCATGTGTATCCCTTATGCAGGCCGTCACCATATTAACTCTTGACGCCCTTCTTGTGACGCCTTCAGGTTTTCACTGGGTCGTCACGGATTTTACTCTTGACGCCGTCAGGATTTTCTTCTTGACACCGTCAGGTACTGTTCTCAGCATGGAAAATTAAGTCTTTGCCGTTTTCTTCACTTTTATGCTCCAAAAACGTCCGAATTGCTTCCTTTTCCAAAATTCACTCCCAAAGTACCTAAAATCACAAAAGGAACGATTTAGGGCAATATTTGATCAAATAAATTCAATTCCGGGTTTAAATGACCCCCTAAAAGTGGTTCATTTTTCGCCTCATCATCCTTTGATAAGACCTTTCGCTTATCTTCCCAAGAAGTTTCCTGCCCATTTATTAGAGACTAAGTTTCTCTTCAAAGATAAGTCTTTAGGGTCATTGAGACATTTGTCAAATCTCAGTGCCTCTGGTATTGCTTGTAGCTCCTTATACTTTGCTCCCTGACACTGCATCAGTTTACAAAGTGTTTCTTCAGTTGGCCTTCGACTTCCCTGAAGCTTGACTGTTGATTGAGCTTTATACAACTCTTACTGATTTCTTTTATCAGTGATTTACATCAACTAATGATCATTAGTGAGTTACATTCACTGATAACCATCAAGGTGTGATACTCTTTGATAATCATTTAGGAGTAACACTTTTTGATAACCACAAGAGAGTAAGACTTCTGATTTCCATCAAGGGATGTCTTACTCTTTGATCCTTATCAGTGAGTGTTGTTCTCCTTGATCGTTATTAGAGACTTTAATAAATTAGGCTATTTTATGTTTAAATAATTGTTATAGATAATTGGGTCAAAAATCAGACCCAACACAAAAGCTCTCTGTGACTTAAGCTGCTGTTCATATATTTAGTAGGATTAGTTTTGCTATTTCTAGAGGAATGGGGTTCAAGATAGTATATCGGCTTCCCACTAATATCTTTTAAAACCATTGAATTTATAATAAAGTGATGTTATAATTAGGGGTGTTCACGGGTCGGTTCGGTTTGGTTAGTTGGAAGATTTAAGCTATCTATCACAAGGCGGGTAATTCATTTTACTACCCGAAATCAAACCGTATTAAGCGGCTAACCAGACATGCTGGCACCCGCAATGAGCGGCTAACCTCAATTCACGGTCACAGTTAACCATTTTAGATGTTTGATCAAGTTTAACCGTATAAAAAAGTGAGTTCATATTAAAGTTAATCCATCACAATAAGTGAGTTCATATAAGCATACATATCATATTAACAAAAATGTTTATTCGACTTTGATAGGTTACGATCACGTTAATCAATTTTCACACATAGATGTTTAGTAAATGTTTACGTTAGAAGCAAAAAGGTCAGCATACAGCAAAAGTAGTGCAATAATATAATCAATATTTATACAATTATTTGAATATTTTATTAAAAGCCTTCATATATATTATATACGGTTCGGTTTGGTTAACTGCAGATATCTAAAAATAAAACTGAAGAACGGTGGTAAGTGGGTTTTCTCGGTTTCGGTTTCTTCGGTTTGGGTTTTTTTCGACTTCGGGTTGAGCTGTTCCCCTAGTTATAATAATAATAATAATAATAATAATAATAATAATAATAATAATAATAATAATAATAATAATAAAGGGCGGAGCTACCTTGTAGATAGTGAGGGAAAAAGCCCCCAACAAAGCTTCTTCAGAATAACCAGATTAGTTGAGAAAAAAAAAATAATGATATTAGACAAAATAAATTAAAAAAAAAAAAAAAAAAAAAAAAAAAAAAAAAAAAAAAGTCTTGGTGCCCTCATAAGTAAGGTGCCTTTAATATTATAGTGAATCTTCAATATTTGTTTGCTTTTTTAATTGAAAATTGCTAGAACCACAAAATTTTTACAAAAGAACTTTCACATAATGATGTAGCAAGACAAATGGACCAATTAGCACATTGTTCCTCCACTAACTCTTTGTTTCATGACAAATCATATTGTCACACCTCATTTTATGAAAATTATTTTGTATAAATTATGTGGATATAGCACTACTCTCTTTAATTTATCAACCAAGGGAGGTCAAAAAAATTAGGTGGAGACGCAATCGGAAGACGAAAAAGGAAGATGGTAGCAATAAATACAATTTAATATTGTAAAACCTTGAATTCATATTTTTTTTATTTTTCTTTAATCTTTTGTATAAGTAGTCAAACTTTGTGAATCGTGTATTTTAATACATGCATTTTAATCTGAATATAGTCTTTGTAACTTAATGTACGATTTGTAAATCTAAATACACTCTTTACGCTTTTTTTGTACCTTGATGAAATTACATTATTAGTTGGGTTTTAATTCGCAACCATCAATTCCTTTAGCTAAGTACGTGTTAATTGCTATAAATACGTGGCCTTTGCATTTAGGTAAACTGACCCGACTTGTATTGGATATTTTTATTTATTTATAATTTAACCTGTTATCGGCCCCGTTAATTAGATTTTCTGACTCCACGAATAATAATAATAATAATAATAAATGTTTTGTGATTTTCTTATAAAATGCTCCAAACGTCTCATAATAATAGTCTATATTTCTTTTTATGCATGTCTAAAAAGATTATCCATTTTCCATTTTAAGAAAAATAAAAAAGAGAATTTAGTTGATAAATATTTTGTGGTTGAAAATTATAGTGCTCTCACTTTTATTAAATTTTATAATTTTTGTCTCGTGACAATAATTTTGAGACGGATGAAGTAACTTATAAAAATGAAACTAGTTTAGGGTTTAGGGTAGGGAAATCTAGTTTGTAGCTGAAGTTGTCCATACGTCACAACGAACTAGAAATCCTGCGGCAGAGCAAATGTATAGTACACGGTACATCTTTTTATCTTCAAACAAACCAAAATATATTTCCTTAATAAAAATGTCACAAATTCTATTCACTCTCAAAATTTGTCATCATGAACGCCATAGGTGCAGCTACACCTTTTTCTCTTCCAATCTCTTTATCTCGCTCATCCAAATTCTCCACAACCAAGGTTATACTTCTAATGATGATCACCTTCATATTTTTCAAACTTAAACTTATATACAATGTTTCACTATGTATCTAGTTTCATGCATTTATACTAGCTGGATTGAGCTTAAAACATGCTAATTAATAGCTTAAACACATGCTAAATAGCTTAAACTGACACATGCATTTCTAAAGAATTGAATGATAGTTTTCTTTAGTTTACAATATATACATATATATAAAATAACTTGGTTTGATTTTCTTTCTTTAAGTCTTTTGGTGATTGTAAACATGTTTTTGGCTTAATCTGGTATAAGCGAAAGTGAATACATAGATGTATAGTTGTTTTAATACATGTGTGACATTGATGTAATAAGTTGAATAATATAGTGACTTTCATAATCATTTTAATATATAGCTAAATGCAGTTTAGTATTTGATGAACTATAGTATTTGCTTGAATAAAATCACTTTATATAAACTTTATGTTACCAAATGATCTTCCTGAAACTTATATATGACGTACTATTTATGTTTTTGGAACAAAGATAACTTTAGGATAAATTGGCTAAGTATGGCAATGATATCTAGTAATGACTTGATGTTGGATTTTATGGAACATAGGGATATAAAGGAGGATTTGTGGTGTTTGCGGCATCGAAAGGTGGTGGCGAGGAAAGTGGATTTGAGGAGAAGAAAGACTTATGGAGTAGTTTGTTTGATGTTGAACATCCAAGGTCTAAATTAGTTCCACAAGTTAACAAGAAGTTTTTGGATGTAAATCAAGCACTTGACGTGGCCAGATATGGTCTACAATATTGTGATTGGCGAGCTCGGCAAGATCTTTTGAAAATCATGCTTCTTCATGACAAGGTTACTAGCACTTCCATCTTTACACCATACAAAAACCAAACAGATAATTTTTTAACATGGTTTAGATATTTAACCATTTTCACCATACATAGCTAGAGTGCCCTACCACCCCCACGTTATGGGTTCAAGACTTAATTCAAGTCTTGTAAGAGACCACCGATTAACCAAGGTTTTGGGTTCAAGTCCTAAAGTGTGAGTGAGTATATATATATATATATATATATATATATATATATATATATATATATATATATATATATATATATATATATATATATATATATATATATATATATATATATATATATATATATATATATATATATATATATATATATATATGTTGTTAAAACTGAAATAACATCCTTTCCATCAATTGTTGTTGATCTCGTCAATTTTATCCTAACATTTATCAGTCTTATGTTGGTTCATTGGATTAAAAATGGATGAAAAGATGCATATTCATTGATTGTGAGAGCACAAAATGTGACCAATTGTTATCTTTCGTTACCATTTATAAGTTGGGTTTCTATTTCCAGGTGGTGGATGTTTTAAACCCTCTTGCTCGAGAGTACAAGTCCAAAAAGGAGTTAGCGGAGCTACAAGAAGAGCTTGCACAAACATAAACAGGTGAACAAATGTGTGGATAAATTGGCATGAGTATATAACTATTCAATCATACGTAGTATTTACTTGCGGATCACACAAATTTTAGGTACACATTTCAGAAGCAAGGGTTAGTGCAGCTTTAGATAAGTTAGCATACATGGAGACCTTAGTCAATGACAAACTTTTAGAGGACAAAATCACAGGAACATCAGAAACAACAACTTTATCTCGCCTTAGTACTAATACTCCACCTTTTTTGAAACGGCTGAAAGTAAAGCTGAGCAAAAAAGCATAATGGTGTCTGGTCCAGTCAAACCTTATCATCCTCGGCTAAAAAACTTCTGGTACCCTGTTGCTTTCTCCACTGACCTCAAGGATGATACACTGGTTAGCCATTTTATCAATGAATTTGCGTTTCATTAGGCTTCATAGAGCTAGCATGATCTTATATTATGATTTATATCTACATAGATTAGAGTTTTCCCCCCTCTAAACTTTGTTTATTTGAATACCCATTTTTGATTTGATAATGTAGATACCTATTGAGTGCTTTGAAGAACCATGGGTGTTATTTCGTGGGAAAGATGGAAAACCAGGTTGTATAAAGAACACATGTGCACATAGATCATGCCCTCTTGACTTAGGTTTAGTGAATGAGGGTCGGGTGCAATGTCCATACCATGGTATATAAACGAGATCAAAAAACTATAGGCTTTCGGTATATGTGAAGGCGCCATATCTTATTATTTACTTATGATCCTCAGGGTGGGAGTACTCTGCAGACGGGACATGTGAGAAAATGCCTTCAACAAAATTAGTCAACTTGAAGATAAAATCACTCCAGTGCATTGAGCATGAGCGAATGATATGGATCTGGCCAGGCAATGAACCATCTTCACCCATTATCCCTTCACTACTACCACCTCCAGGATTCCAGATACATGCTGAGGTCTGATACTGCAAATTCTAAAAAATATTAAATCATGTTAATTGACAAAAAGTATTTAACATCTGATATATATTCATTATCATGTCATTATGCTAATTGCACCAATAGATTGTGATGGAACTGCCTGTGGAGCATGGACTGCTTCTTGAAAACCTTTTGGATCTAGCACACGCGCCTTTCACTCACACTTCCACCTTTGCAAAGGGGTGGAGTGTTCCAAGGTCTACTTCCCACCTTCACATTTAAAAAAATTTAGAACATTATAATTTTAAACTTTAGATGACTAACATTTGCTATCATGTTCCAGTTTTGTAAAGTTTTTGACCCCTGAATCTGGTCTTCAAGGAAACTGGGATCCATATCCGATTGATATGGAATTTAGACCGCCTTGTTTAGTTTTATCAACCATTGGGATATCAAAACCAGGAAAACTAGAGGGCCAAAGCACCAAACAGAGTGCGACACATCTTCATCAGCTACACGTGTGTTTACCATCATCAAGAAATAAGACAAGACTATTGTACAGAATGTCACTTGATTTTGCTCCTCTTTTGCAAAAGATTCCGTTCATGCATATCCTATGGAAGCATTTTGCAGAAAAGGTACGTTAATCAGAAACATTAAAGTTCAATTTTTTTTCTATTGGTGGCAATTTTGGCCCATTTACTTAAGAATGGGTTGATTAGGTTGTTTACATTGTCAAACATGTCGAATAAGTCAAAGCAAATAATGTAGTAACATGTCAAATGGTTTAGAAAGTTTATTTTTAATTCATACAACCTCCCACACAATTTTATTGAATATTCAGATTATGATTATAATCATCTTGTTGTATTCATAAGTAAAGCATTATTTATTTATATGAAGTTTTAAATTTTGGACATTTTTTGTACCGGTCAACCAGCCGGTACTAAAAATTACCTGTTTCAGTATGGAACTAGTTAGTTCAAAAAAAAAAGTATGAACTAGTTTTGACCAGTTTTGTAAAATAGAAGATTTTTCAAAGTCCATTAATGATACTATAACCATTTCTAAATATTATGTTAATTAACTCTTTAAAAAGAAATATAATTAGTAATCTTTACCTGACTGTTCGGGATCGAGTTGTGTTAATATTAGTGAAATCGGTCGCTGAAATTTTGACTTTGTCTTTCTAAATTGCAGGTTTTAAATGAGGATTTAAGGCTTGTCCTTGGCCAGCAAGATAGGATGATCAATGGAGCTAATGTGTGGAACTGGCCTGTATCATATGATAAGCTAGGAGTAAGATACAGGTTGTGGAGAAATGCTTTGGAGAAAGGAGCTAAGCAATTACCCTTCATCAAATGATACCATTAACTAACTTTTGGGACTCATTTAACACTTTGTAAATGTTAGTAGATCTTATATTGTATATTAGGCCAAGCCCATGTGTTGCTTAAGTATTGTATTTGTATTGTAAAATATCATTCATTACTAATTAATCACATTACGGGTGACAAAAATAGATGTTGTTGCTGGTGTTGTTACTCAGGATTAAAACTATAGTGTTTTATTTATTTATTTATTTATTATTATTATTATTATTTTTTGAGAAACTAGTTATAATTATAGATTAAAAGTGTAATATGAAATAATTGGACATATAAATATTATGGTTATGGAATCATGTAGGATACGTGAGTAATTTCAAAAGGCAAATCGGTAATTTTGTGAAATATAATCTTCAGGATGTTTTTAAAAGCTGATTTATGGCTTTATGCAACTTATTTTTCTAAAATAATCCACAATCTTTGTTACCCAAACAAAGATTATTTTTCAAATGTGACATTTTTTTAGCAAAATAATATTAAGCTCTTATAATTTTTCATAATATGCTGCACCAAACACACTTACATTGTATCAAAGCCACAATCCCCTCAAAAACCCTAGAATCTCCAAAATTTCGCCCCCAAAATTACACCTCATTTTTTCCTTGCATCCCACCGTACCATTCTCATTAAATTCACATACAAGTATACCAATAGCTATTTTGTTTCTTCATATCATTTATACTTTGCATGTTTGCTATCTCCATATTATATGTGCCAGTAGCTATTTTGTTTCTTCCATTGCATACTACAAACCCAAGTACCTTCGGCGATACCACTATTTCTTCCTACTAATAACATCAGTGTGGTCAATACCACCGTACCTCTTTGTAACGAGCTTTAGGTTTTTAAAATAGTAAAGATAGTATTTGATCACAATTAGGCACTCCAAGTGAGAAAAGGAATGCAAAATTGTAAAATCAACGGGATTTGTTATTTGATAGATGTGGTAGAAATATTACAGAGTGAATGAGAAAATTACAATTCAAAACATGAAATGAAATGAAAGAGGAAACAACTATTTAAAAGAAAAGGAAGAGGAGGGAAAACACTTGGGGTTTGATTGGAGCGGAGGATGTGCTTAAGCCAATAGCAGGATGACATCAGGCACTCATGATGACTGGAGCCAAGGGATTATTTGAATAGACACGTACAAGGCACGTGTCTTATTATTTGAATTTGGCTCCATTTCTTTCAGCATATAACAATCCATTCCCCTTAACATTCTTGTCCTCAAGAATGTAACTCCATCTCTGGAAACCTCTCAATTAAGTCTGAGTAAAGTTCCCATTGCATCCTTATCACAGCTTTGTTATTCAATTTTCCCTATATTCTTCTAATAATAGCAAATGGTTCCACACTTAGCATTCCATTAGGGTCACATTGAGGCAAAACTCCCACCCTTTTGTCATTTCCTTTGCACAACTTAAGTTGAGAAACATGGAAGAAAGGATGGATTTGGCTGTGATCAGGCAATTGGAGCTCATAGGCCACTTTCTCAATCTTGGCAATAATGAGAAAAGAACCATAATACTTTGCAGCAAACTTGTGGTTACCTCCTTGTCTAATTGTCAATTGTCTATATGGCTGTAGTTTCAAGTAAACCCACATTCCAACATCAAAATTCCTATCACTCCTATGATTGTTACCCATGTTCTTCATTCTATCTTGGGACTTTCTCAAATGAAAGTTTAACATCTCAATGGCTTGTTCTCTAGCCTGCAATGTTCTGTTCACCTATTCTACTGCATTAGTGCCAACCACATAAGGAAGGTCAACATTTGGCACTTGCCCATAAACAATCTCAAAGGGAGTGATTTGAGCTGAACTGTGAAAGTTGGTGTTATACCAATATTCAGCTAAAGATACCCAATCCCAATTGACCCATTCTTTAGGCTTCTCCCCAGTCATGCATCTCATAAAGCACTGATAAGTCATATATTGTTGAATACTTATCACATGTTTATTGCTCATATTATGCATGTTTATATCTAAATTACTTAATTGCCCAAGTTTTCCTATTTCAGTGATCATGGAGAAATATTACAAATGACACAAAAAATGGCGCTAATACGAAGATAACAAGCAAACGTTATTTCTGGAGGAAGAATATGGCATATCCCAGCTAATGGAGGAAGCGCCGTATACATAACTAAGAAGATTCCAAGACCTATTCGTACTAAGAAGAATATGGCGTATCCATTTCTAGAGATACGCCGTATAGAAGCCCTAGCTCACCAAGACCCAATATATGCTTTAAAGACATACGGGGTATCCATTTATAGGAATAAGTCATATAGACATCCCATAAGGAAACTGAGAGAAGAAATAGAATCAAGAAGAGAAATCAAGTTTACATGATGGCCTTGAGGATGTTTTAGTATTTTGGCCATAATTTCTTCATCCAGACTCCGATTTACGTGATTCAAGCGGCCACAGAAAGAGAAAAAAAAAGGTCTACATGTTCTTGAAGAGAATATGGCATATTCCCCTCTAGGATACACCGTATTGGCCTATAAGCCGTATCAACTTTCAAGTATGCCATATTTGGAAGCGTATCCTAGAATATTCTTTTGGATACGACGTATCCATTTTTAAATACACCGTATTGGGCCCAGATCTGCAAGTTTAAATACAGAACTGATAAGGAAATATTTGTTACACTTTTAGGGGTCATTTAAGTCCTAAATCGTGATATTATGGTCAAATATTACATCAACTTGTTTCTTTTGTCATTTTACGTACTTCGGACGAAAATTCTAAAAAATTGAGCATTTTGGACGTTTTTGGAGTCAAAAGTGAAGAAAACGACAAAGTCAATAAACCATGCTGAAAATAGTACCTGATGGCGTCAGGAGTCTCTAAGTGACGTCGTCATGTGATGAATCAAGAGGAGGATGATTATTTGCACTTGACGCGCCAGAGAAGAATTTTATGATTACAACGTAACGGCGTCACGTTATATTGCAAGTAGGCCGTCACGTATTACCACAAAGAGAGACGGCCTAGAAGACAATAACAAGTGACGGCGTCAAGAAGATTAATTGGGCGTCACAAAACCCTAATGACAGCGACTTGACGGCGTCAGGATCCAAAACCTGACGCCGTCACCTTTGTATATCTATATATAGTTTTGAATTTTTCATTCATTGGTGTGCAACTTTTGGGAGATAAACCCTAGACGAATTTTCCTGCAAACTTAGGGTTTCCAAGCCCTCTTTTCTTTCATGTTCAATTGAAGATAAGTCGCCTTTTAATCATTCAATATGTCTGTGTGTTGCTTGATTGATTGTTTATCTTGTCTTTACATTAACATGCTAACTTAATTTCCTTTGTGTTGCTTAGATCTAATGAAACCTAGTTGTTAATTATTGGTTGTTGACTTGTTATTAGTTGATTTGGGTGATTGATTTTGCGTTAGGCTTAAGAAAATTGGTTAATCTCCTATACTGTAACAAGCTTGAACGTCTTAAGAAACGTAATCAGATGTGTGCTATGATTTTATTGGTTGTATTTAATGCATAAGTAACTATTAATGAGGCCATGATAGGATACTAAACGTGTCGTCATAGGAAGAGATAGAAGCTTATAGAGTTGGGGAAGGACGTACACAGCCCCACGACTGGTATTAAGGAAAACAACCCTTCATCTAAACAACTATTACAAGTCAATTAATCAGTAAAAGATAACTAGGGAGTAGTGAAATCTAAGTAAACATGCTTTTCCCATCATAAGAAGTTCACCAATTTACTTTTCTTGTTATTTTTATTTATTTTGTTTAAGTAGTAATTTTGGGTTAGTTGACTAGCAACTAATTCTGCTTACTCTTCCAATATCGGAGATATTTACTTTGCTTTCATAAAATATAAAAATAATCATCACTCACCTTTAGACCTAGTTTAAGTAGTTTTCAATCCTAACGACACTATTCCTCTAGAGAACGATCAATCTCCCGGTACTTGCCACTCACTATACTACATCGGTCAGGTACACTGCCTGGTGGGGATTGCAAGCTTCTCAAGATCCCTTGAGAAGTAAAACCTTTTGCAAGGTTGCAAAACCACGCATCAAGAACCCTAACCACGAACCTAAGGATCATTAGGGTTCCTTAGGACCATTCCCAGACACCCAAAACAGCCTCCAAACAGCAGCAAACACCCATTGAAGACCAAATCAATCAAAAAGGAGATCTCGATTCATCATTCATTTGTTTATCGTTGGGTTTGATTATAGTTTTTTCTATGAACTTATTTTCATTATCATTTGATTATACTTTGATTATGCTTTCTGAGATTATGGGCTAACACCCTTGGGTGTTAGCCATGTTTATGAATATTCTATGATAGTTATTTCCGTTTGTTTAGATCTAATGTCTTGTATTATTTAGTTTCTATGTTTATCATTTAATCAATGCTTGTTTATATGTTTGAATAGCTTAAGTCTAGTATCGCATGGACCAAGTGGGTATTGGATGTATATTATGAGAACATTTAAGTTAGTATAATGCTTTTCTTACATGGACCAAGTGGGGAAGGGTAAGGTATCACATGGACCAAGTGGGTACCATTGATAAATCACAAAGATTAGTTGACATGATTTAATGCATGCTTGTGGTCCGATAGTTGCATGGACCAAATGGCCTAGGAGATTACATGTGTAGTGGCTAGATGCATGGACCAAGTGGTTTAGCCTAGGTTAGATAGGAGTGTGGGGGTATTGTCTAGACCAAGGAGATATTCCCCACATATCCTGGCATCACCAATACTTTACAATTATATCATTACACTAATAAACGGATGACTAGAATGGAATAGGATTAACATGGCTAACACTTCCTTCTCTTAGTTGATCAACCGTAGTATAAATTAGTCTAGTTTACATTTTATGTTCTTAGTTATTAATTAATCAAATCAATCAAAAACCCCATTTTAACTTGTAAAATACACTAGACCAAACCTAGGCGCACTATTCCCGAGATCGACCTCGTACTTACCCCACTGACTACATATGATCGGGTACACTGCCCGTGAAAGTATGTCTTAAGGTATAAGTCCGGCTAAATATAAATTTAAAATTTGAATATAAAAATATCTACAACGAAAAACACATCAAGTTCTTGGTGCCACTGTCGTGGAATAGTTTAGCTTTAGGTTAATTTAGTGTGTTTGTATTTTTGTTAGATTAGTTTAGTTGTTATTCGTTTTATTTGTTTTCTTTGTTTGTTAACTGGCTTCTGTCTCAGGTTAGGTTTATGACGGATTCACTTCCATTGGATACGGCGTAATTCTTGATTCTCATATACGACGTATTGCTTTTCAGCATACGGTGTAATCGTTGCTGAAATAGATTAGTTGTCTTAGTTCCATTTTCATTTTCTTTTTATTTTTAGTTTTTATTTTTAATTAGATTAATCTGTTAGTTTTTTATTAAAATTTTCTATTTTTTATAAAAAAAAAAAATTATTATTATTTATCTATACGGTGTATTAATTTATTTTGATACAACGTATCAATTTTAAATTCAGTATACATATCCTGAGTAATTGGGATATTGCGTATTGTTTTAATATTGAATACAGCGTATACAGTTTTTTATATACGGCGTATTATGTGAACAGTAACATCAATTTTTTTTTCGTATTTAGAATTAAGTTTCTTTTTATTAGTGTACTAATAGTTTTTGTTAGTTTTTGCATTTTTTTTTTTCTTTTTCTTTTGTTTAGGAATTTTTCAGGAAATCATGGAGGGAAAAAAATGAAGATGACGATTGAGGAATACATGAGACACGAAAATGAAAAAGCTTGGGAAAGAAATAGAATACTTAGGCAAAGGAATAAGGTTAAAAGTCAAAAATAAAGAGGTGGTACTTGGATAACGAAGATGATGAATATGAAGAGTGTATGCAATACGATGACAATGAATTTCCCAGAATTGTAATACCTAAGCTAACACCGATTGTCCAACCACATTACCCACCACAACCTTCACCCAATAAGAAAGATTTGACCTTTGAAGAAGCCTTAGATTTAAGCTTGGAAGATATTTTGGATGACTTATTCTTAACGAAACCTAGCAACAGGAAGGAGGAAGAAATCAAGCCATTTGAAGAACATGATTAGGAAGAGGGAGATATAAATACAACACTAAATGATATTTTCTATCCCAAATTTTTTAATCTTCATACTAATGATCTTGCTAGTGTTCCTAAACAGGTTGCAGAAAAGGTGGAGCATACGATCTTAGAATCTACCATCCACGTCACACCACCTACTGATGTTTGTGAAGCACATCTTGTTAGTCTGATTTTGGTTGAATGTGTCAAAGAATTTGATGATGATCGTAGGGATATTGTTGAAGAGGATGTTGATCCCTAGGAGGGATATTGATTTTGAAAGTTTACTAGTGAATGATCCTTTCTCATCCTTTATGGAGATCAAGGAAATCCCAACTACCGTAGGGGCAAAAGAAGAACTAATGTCACTAGTTCATCCTCAACAAATGGTGCCCGCACATAGAATGTTCTAATCGTCAGATTCATCAACCAAACCAGGTAACCTAAAGATAGGAGAACAAAAATTGCCAAGGTATAACTTTTACATCTCATACTTCTCCCATAGCATATTTACACCCTTATGATGTTTATTGCTACTATCACCCGCACTTGATTTCAAGTAGGGGGGAACACCCTATTACATAGTAAATAAGGGTGGAGTCAGGCTCATGACTCGGAAAAAACAAGCGCTTCGTGGGAGGCAACCCATGCTTATATTTTATTTTATGTCTTTTTTATTTCTGTTTGTTTGTTGTTTTTGTCAGGTGGTTGATACGTGATACGTGGGAATCGCACCAGGCTTTACCTCTCAAGGGATCTTGAGAAGCTTACAACCCCCACCAGGCAGTGTACCTGATCGTTGTAGTATAGTATAGTGACAAGTACCGGGGGATTGATCGTTCAGCTAGGAATAGTGTCGCTAGGATTAGAAAACCTAAATACTAGTTCTAAAGATGAGGGATGATTATTTTTGTATTTTTTATATTTTTTAGAAAGCAAGTAAAAATCTCGGGTTTGAAGGATTTGGGCGGAATTAGTTGCTAGTCAACTAACCCAATCTAAAGATGCAATCAAAATAAAATACTAGAAATGAAAATAAACTAAATTAAACTAAGGTTGTGAGCAATAAGTGGAGAAGATGTGTTTACTTAGATTTCACTACTCCCTAGATATCTTTTACACGTTAATTACTTGTTATAGTTGCGTGGATGACGGATTGTATTCCTTAATATCATTCATGGGGTGGCGCACTTAATTCCCCAATCCTATGAGTGCCTACTTCACTCCTATGTCGAGCCGGCTAAGAAGCTCTTAACATGGGATCATTAGAATTTACTCATGCATTAAATACAACCAATAAAACCTAGTGCACGTCAGTTCATGTTTCCTAAGACGTTCAAGCATGTTACCATTTGGAGATCTGCCAGTTTTCTTAAGCCTAACATCGAAATCATTCATCCAATACAACCATAAACAAGTAATCAACACATAATTAACATCTAGGTTTCATTAGATCCAAGCAAACACAAGATAGATCTAGCCTAGCATGATGGAATTAAGACAAGAACAAGATATAGACAACCAACACATAGACATATTGATTGAATTAAAAGAATACTTATCTCAATTACACATGAAAGGGTTCAAGGGTTGAGAACCCTTGAAAAACCTGTAAAATTCGTACCAAGTTCGGACTTAGGGTTTCTCCAAAACTTCTCTCTCTTTTAATGTGAAAATTAGAAAACTATATATAGGAAATAGGGTCTGACGGCGTCAGGAACAAATTTGTGACGCCGTCATCTCGCCACCAAAATACTCCTCGGACTGCCTTGATCTACTTTTGACGCCGTTATGTGTTATGTATTTCCAGGCCGTCATGCATTTTCCTCTTGACGCCCTACCTTGTGACGTCTTCAATTCTGTACTGGGTCGTCATGGAAATTACTCTTGACGCCGTCAGAAATTCCTTCTTGACGCCGTCACCTACTGTTCCCAGCAAGGAAAATTAAGACTTTGGCGTTTTCTTCGCTTTTATGCTCCAAAAACGTCCGAATTGCTTCCTTTTCCAGATTTCTCTCCCAAAGTACCTAAAATCACAAAAGGAACGATTTAGGGCAATATTTGATCAAATAAATTCAATTCCGGGCTTAAATGACCCCCTAAAAGTGGTTCATTTTTCGTTTCATCAATACGGCGTATCAACACTACATCTTGTATTTTTATTATTTCTATTTTATAACGGATGATTAACAAGATGTTTCGAGTTTGTTTTTCTGTGATCTATATATTTTTGCAGGTTAATGGTCTTGGTATTATTAAGATTAATGGAAGGAAAACAAAGTGATTTGGAACTTATTTGAAGAATCTATATGCACACTGTAAAGAGCATACGGCGTATGTAACTCTGGCCATACGCCGTATTGAAGGAATTTAGGATTCACAAAGTATTGGTGAATATGAAGGCATACGACATATTTTACTCTAGCAATACACCATATTGGAAGCTTTGCAATCAAAGATCAAGTCAACCGTTGAAGGAATACAACGTATGAAACTCTAGCCATATGTTGCATTAAAGATCTTATCCCCAGTCATAGTGTATCATTATTTGAAGGCATATGGCGTACTTAACTCTGGCAATATGATGTATTTATTGAAGACAGACTACATACACTTTCTTGCTCACATTCTTACCATGGAGGATCATTTCGAGCAATTTCAGGAGAGTTTTCCGTTTCTAATTCTACTCTTTTTATATTTATGTGTTCATTTGTACAACGAGGGTGTTGTACAGATCAAGTGGGGGGTGGCTAGAATTAGAATTTTACTTGTCCTATTCTACGAAATTTGACTAAAAATGGTTAAATTTAAAAAAAAAAAAAAAAAAAAAAAAAAAAAAAAAAAAAAAAAAAAAAAAACAAAACATGTTTTTCGTAGATCATTAGTAGCATAACATGCACATAATACCCTTTGATACTATTCGTGAGGATTGAAACCTTTCCGTTCCACTATTTTACCCAAAATTCCACAAAAATATGTGTGTGCCGATGGATTGATGTATTAGAACTTGGCTTGGTATATCTATTCGAAACCACGAAAATGAGCATTACATTGAGGAAACTTGGTGTAATCGGCTTTAATCAACGTAAGAGGCAAAATTACTAGGATTTACCCAAATGGACCATGTCATTATATATGTTTGTTTATCAACTAACTACACTGGTTAGTTGACCACTTGTTTAAACTCTTTGTTACTCTCATCTTTAGAGTAAGATACCCCTAGTATAACCTGTTGAGGCTTTCTTTTCCTTTGTGACACCACTAAATGTTTATTGTTTCGTTACACCCTTACACCTTAGCCTACCGTGTAGATTTAAGTCTATTGTTTGGTTGCTAGTTGCTACGTGTATCTCGTGTATTTCCTGTGGTCGTGTGAGTTTTTCATTCGATTCTTTTCTAGAGAGACATTGGTCACGAAAATTGCATTATGCAATGGGAATGTGAAAGTATGTAATTTGTGTCATACCCTTGTACTTCTACTTTCACTAGTGTTTATTTTATTCGGATTTCTATACGTTCATGAGTATCATATGATGGAGTATTATTGGTGAAATGGTAAAGTAATGTACTATCAGTTTGATTTTAGAGTTTCCGTTTGTTTAAAAAAATGTCAATTTCAGTATGTAGTTTAAGTGGTATGTAATATAAACCACTTACGTTAGTGTGCACTGGCCGTAACTTTGCCACTATTGTTGTATATTTTTGGGATCTTATGGGAATTGGTAATTTGGGATAGCCAACTTGGATTATTGATGATGATTATTGAGGTATATTTGAGTCTTATTCGCTATCATTAAAGTGTGTGTTTTTCATGTTAAAGTGTGAGTTCAATGATAATATGTGTCTTTCAGGTTTGTGGTAAGGTAGTAACTGGTAGCAATTGGTTGTGTCGGACTTAATCTTTTTGTTTTGTTTATTTTCTCTTTACACCAATTATAAATGTTTCCCTTGTCGTATCCATACCCTTACCAAATTACTTTATTCGTTGTTAGCTTTTGAGCATCCAGATATAGTAATTGCTTTTTGAAAATATCTAGTGCATTAATATTTTAGTGACCATCTGGTTTGAGTAATCTAATGACGTGCCAGCGATTTAGTGTATTTTGGTGACCACCTGTTATGTAAATAACGGGCCAGTGATCCATGTTATACTCTAGTGGCCATCTGTTGTTTGAGTAAATCAAGAATTCGCGCTAGCGATCTAATTTGTTTCTGTACAAAATGTTGAAACATAAGCTTGGTACAACCCTTAAGCCTTCATAATTTTAACCCATTTTTCCTTTGAAATTGGTTTTAGTTCTAAGACTCTAGTGGTAGAGATGTGTATCCTTGCCAAGCCTATGATAGAATACTCACCACGAGTGTACAATTGAGTGTACCGCTAAATAAACACACTAGATTAGTTACGAGAGATGAACAAATTTCATTTCCTATTTCATTAGGTGTAATGGTTATGCACTATTGGTTGAGTTAATTCCTTTGATGCTTAATTCCTTGACTACGGTTTTGGATGTTTTTCTAATTACTTAATCTACAGTCTACTTGAGGACAAGTAGAAGTTAAGTGGGGGGATATGTGATAACTCCTATATTGTAGAATACTTATCACATGTTTATTGCTCATCTTATGCATGTTTATATCTGAATTGATACTTAGTTGCCTAAGTTTTTCTATTTCAATGATCATGGGGTAATATTAAAAATGACATGGAAAATGGCGTTAAAACGAAGATAACAAGCAAACGTTATTTTTGTAGGAAGAATAAGACGTATCCCAGCTATTGAGGAAGCATCGTATATATAACTAAGAAGAATTCAAGACCTATTCGTACTAAGAAGAATACGGCGTATATATTTATGGAGATACGCTGTATAGAAGCCCTAGCTCATGAAGACCCAAGATGTGATTTAGAGACATACGACGTATCCATTTATAGGAATACGTCGTATAGACGTCCCAGAAGGAAACGAGAGAAGAAATATAATCAAGAATAGAAATCAAGTTTACATGATGGCCTTGAGGATGCTTTAGTATTTTGGCCATAATTTCTTCATCCGGACTCCGATTTACGTGATTCAAGCGGCCACAGAAAGAGAAAAAGAAGATCTACATGTTCATGAAGAGAATTGTATTCCCCTTTTGGATACACCGTATTGGCCTATACGTTGTATCAACTTTCGAATACACCGTATTCGAAAGCATATCCTAGAATATTCTTTTAGATACGCCATATCCACTTTTGGATACGCCGTATTGGGCCCAGATCTGCAACTTTAAATACAGAACCCTAACCACGAACCTAAGGATCATTAGGGTTCCTTATGACCATTCCCAGACACACAAAACAGCCTCCAAACAGCAGCAAACACCCATTGAAGACCAAATCAATCAAGAAGGAGATCTCGATTCATCATTCATTTGTTTATCGTTGGGTTTTATTATAGTTTTGTCTATGAACTCATTTTCGTTATCGTTTGATAATCATTAATTAGCTTTATGCGGATTTCGACTAATCGTGACAGGATTAGATCTGCTGAAAAATACTTAATATGAAAATCTAGAGTCTAGGGATGCCTAGATTTAGGACAGACCATGACAGGTTGTGAGTACCGTCGCTATAGGTCTTAGACTTATCAAACATCTTATATGACCAAACAGTGGCTAATACATTTTCCTTACTATCGGCTTGACCTCTTCTTTATTATCTGTGTTTATGCTTGTGTGTGTTATTTGTCTCGTTGCATTTACAGTTTTTATTAAATCTAAACCACGTGCCAGTCTTTCAGGATGAAAACCCCTTTGCTGTGTTAGAATTAGGTTTAATTAGACTAACTTGTAGAATTAAAATACTGATAGATTTAAAGTGTTAATGTTCCACTCTTAGTGATCCACACCCTACTTCCCAACTAGCTTACCATCGATCATGTAACTGCCCGTTAGTGTTTATTATAGGTAAAGTCGGCAAAATATAAATATTAAAACTTGATAACAGAATAATACCTATACTAAACGACACATCAAGTAGGTACAAATCTAATTTTGTAGGTTTTACATTTTATTTACCAAATTTTTTATAATATCTACGTAATTATATATATATTGTTATTATAAAAACGGGTTAGATTTAATTTTTATAAAATCACATAAGTTTCTTTAGATGAAAAAGTCACATTCAAACTTTGAAAAGATATATACCATACAAATTTAGAACTTATCACGTAACATAATTTAAATATAGAAAAAGTATCGACGAAGATAACTATTATTTTTAAAACATTATAGAACATGCATCTTATATTTGGAAACGATTCTGATGGGGCGACTTTTATTATTATATTTCTGACAGTTTAATGTTATCAATAAGTTAGTTTACTTGTTTCTGATGGCTTTGTATTGCTAACAAAATAATTTTATTAGTTATACATACCATCAAGAAAACAACAATAGCAAAAATATAAAAATTCAATATGTTTAATCATTTTCTGTTGAACGACTGGTTTCTGATTTAAGACCATAACGGTTTCTGATGATCCATGAGTTGTTTATGTATTATATATCTAACGGGTTCAAGATGATACATGTGCATGATGTTATTTTTTTAGAAAGTAGATACAAATCAAATTGTAGGTTTTACCTTTAATTTATTTTCGTATACGAAATTTTCCTCCGAAAGAAACTTATTTGATTTTTTAAAAATTAAATCGAACCCATTCTTAGGATAATAATATCCATAATTACGTAGATATTACAAAAAAGTTTAATTAAAGATTAGATATTAGGGTTATTTACATAAGAAAAAAATGTAGTTATTTGAAGGTAAATTAATGAATTTAATTTATGGTAGGTGGTAGTAAAAATTAAATAGTGATAAGTGTCATCATTATGTTATATCTCTATATTTTACTATTTAATTTGTGATACGTGTCAATTCAATATACTAAAAAAACAATTAAAGAATTTTACAATATTTACTTTCAACAACCATTTATCTGACAAAATTTAAGACAAAGTTTAATATAACAAAAATTAAACCTAAAGCCCCATGCATGCACAGGGATATAAAACTAGTTGCACATCAATATTAAACTTAAAATAAAATAGCACAACTATTTATTCATAGTAGAGAAAGAACATTTTGAAAAATGTCTTCATAGTAATTACAGGTCAAATAATTACTTTGGTTTTGAGGAGTTGTTATAAATTCATCAGTTTTCAATTGACCAATTGAGATTTTTTTTTCTTTTTTTTTTAATTACTAATAGTAATTATAATTATTTATGTTGTGAATATTAGTTGTTGAATCTCGCACGAGCGAGAGTTACTCTATCAATTCTAAAAAAAAGAAAATTGTAAGTTTGTATATATACTTTTATATTATTTATTACTTTTGAATTACTACTTGATATATGAAAGTTAATTTAATCTCATAACAATAGATATATAATATTTCATAAATTGAAAGCTTTTGTTTCTTAATAACCTATATTTCAATTTGATATATTTTATACCTCAGGAGCTTTTAGTATTACAATTAGTTTAATAATAATAATATTAATAATGTTGATAATAAATAATGTTTTGTGATTTTCTTATAAAATAACTTGAAAAAAATGAAAAAGAACATTTACAAAGGAGGGAAATCTAGTTTGTGGCTGAAGTTGTCCAAACGTCACAACCAGGAGACCAACTAGAAATCATATCCCGCGGTAGAGCAAACATCTCTTATCTTCAAACAAACAATCAAAATATCTTTCCTTTAATAAAAATGTCACAAATTATTCACTTTGAAAATTTGTCACCATGAATGCCATAGGTGCAGCTGCACCTTTTTCTCTTCCAATCTCTTTATCTCGCTCATCCAAGTTCTCCACAACAAAGGTTACACTTTTAATGATCACGCACCTTCATATCTTTTGTAGTTCAACTTATATACCATATTTCACTATTAAAGTTCGACAGATATATATATATATATATACTAGATTGAGCTTAAAACATGCTAAATAGCGTAAACACATGCATTTCTAAAGAATTGATCGAATGACAGTTTTCTTTGGTTTGATTTTCTTTTTTTAAGTCTTTTGGTGATTGTAAACATATTTTTGGCTTAGTTTGGTAGAAACGAAATTGAATACATAGATGTATAGTTGTTTTAATACATGTGTGACATTGTTGTAATAAGTTGAATAATATATAGTGACTTTCATAATCTTTCTAATATATAGCTAAATTCAATTTAGTATTTGATGAACTATTTGCTTGTATAAACTCACTTTATATAGAACTTTATGTTAACAAATGATCTATTTGATCCTGAAACTTAGGTTTTTGGAACAAAAGATAACTTTAGGATAAATTGGCTAAGTATGGCAATGATATCTAGTAATGACTTGATGTTGGATTTTATGGAACATAGGGATATAAAGGAGGATTTGTGGTGTTTGCGGCATCGAAAGGTGGTGGCGAGGAAAGTGGATTTGAGGAGAAGAAAGACTTATGGAGTAGTTTGTTTGATGTTGAAGATCCAAGGTCTAAATTAGTTCCACACGTTAACAAAAAGTTTTTGGATGTAAATCAAGCACTTGAGGTGGCTAGATATGATTTACAGTATTGCGATTGGCGCGCTCGGCAAGATCTTCTTACAATCATGCTTCTTCATGACAAGGTTACTAGCTCTTCTATCTTTACACCATACTAAAACCAAATAGATAATGTGTTAACATGGTTTAGATATTTAACCATTTTCACCATACATAGCTAGAGTGCCCTACCACCCTGATAAGAACCGAGTCGATAATGGAATAAAGAGAGAAAATAACAAGATAGATAGTTTATATTGATGGGATAAACCGACCCCCCAATTGATTAACAAATCAATACTTAATATTCATTCAACATGATCAGAATTACAATCCTAATACCCTATTTATAATAGACTTAACCAAATGCCCTAACTTTCTCACCAAGAAATATAATAAAAGGAAACTAAATAAAATAACTAATTAATAATAATAATAATAATAATACTAAACATAATAACGCAGGATCGTATCAATACTCCCGCCCCCAAAAACACCTTGTCCTCAAGGTGTTGCTTCAAAACGTCACATCGAGTAATTCCGGGATCCCAAATTCTGACTTGTAATTGCATAGCTTGTTGTTCACAGTGAAATAGCAAAATAGGCTTAAACCTAGAATTTTGTTCTAACCATGTCCTAAGCCCATGTTTAGCATGCCCCCACAAGTGTCTCCAAGACTGCCCATGAAAGATATTGTATGTGCACTTCAACTCCATAACAAGTTTGAACATGTTATGGCTTTGTCTAACAACTTGATAATTGTCCCATGAACTCCCACTAAACATATTCTCTTTCAGAGCATGAATTTGTCCAACATCAGGTTCATTAAGGAATCCGTGCGTATGTGAGTTACCTTCTGTTTCCACCTCTATAGCGACCTCACTTAAGTTGTTGAGTAAAGTCTGCCCTAAATCTTCCACCATCATGATTGGTGTTGTAAGAGCCTCCTCTTCCACACCTGATGCAACCTTGAACTCTTCCAGGTTACTACCATCTTCACCACTTTCAGAAGCCATAGGTTTGGTTGATTCCTCAACAAACTCAATTTCTGCCATGCTGTTATTTTGGTTACTGTAATCCCTTGATCTCACCTCCATTAATTCCCGTCTCTCAGCAAGTTTTTCTTTGATCTCCCATATATCCATCTCCATACTTTGCTGTAAAATTGCCATCCGCATTTCAGATCTCACCGTCTCCTTATGGACCTTTTTGTAAGCATCCATACTTGCTCGATGCTCTTCCATTATAGCCCGCCATATGTGTGTCATTGATAACTGGAATCAAAAGAAGATTCGACTTTTCTGAACAGTGTTTTCTGGTAGTGAATAATGATTCGGATGAACAGTATTTTCTGGATGTGAATAGTGATCCGGATGAATAGTGTTCTGATGAACAGTAACTTCTTTTTTTTTTTTTTTTTTTTTTTTTTTTGAAAACCCTAGAATCGAACAGCTCTAATACCAATTGATAAGAACCGAGTCGATAATGGAATAAAGAGAGAAAATAACAAGATAGATAGTTTATATTGATGGGATAAACCGACCCCCCGATGGTTTATATTAATGAGATAAACCGACCCCCCAATTGATTAACAAATCAATACTTGATATTCATTCAACATGATCAGAATTACAATCCTAATACCCTATTTATAATAGACTTAACCAAATGCCCTAACTTTCTCACCAAAAAATATAATAAAAGGAAACTAAATAAAATAACTAATTAATAATAATAATAATACTAAACATAATAACGCAGGATCGTATCACACCCCCATGTTACGGGTTCAAGACTTAATTCAAGTCTTGTAAGAGACCCACCGCTTAACCAAAGGTTTTGGGTTCAAGTCCTAAAAGTGTGAGTGAGTATATATATGTTGTTAAAACTGAAATAACATCCTTTCCATCAATTGTTGTTGATCTGTCAATTTTATCATAACATTTATCAGTCTTATGTTGGTTCATTGGATTAAAATTGGACGAGAAGATGTATATTCATTGATTGTGAGAGCACAAAAATGTGACTGATTATTATCTTTCATTTCCATTTCCAGGTGGTGGATGTTTTAAACCCTCTTGCTCGAGAGTACAAGTCCATTGGGACATTGAAAAAGGATTTGGCGGAGCTACAAGAAGAGCTTGCACAAGCACATAAACAGGTGAACAAATATGTGGATAAATTGGCATGAGTATATAATTATTCAATCATACGGAGTATTTATCTTGCGGATCACGCAAATATTAGGTACACATTTCAGAAGCAAGGGTTGATGCAGCTTTAGATAAGCTAGCATACATGGAAACATTAGTCAATGACAAACTTTTGGACGACAAAAACACAGCATCATCAGCCACCACGACTTTATCTCACACGACCTACACTCCACCTTATGAAACTGCTGAAAGTAAAGCTGAACGGAAAAGCATAAGAGTATCAGGTCCAGTCAAACCTTACCATCCTCATTTGAAAAACTTTTGGTACCCTGTTGCTTTCTCCAATGATCTCAAAGATGACACACTGGTAAGCCATTGAATTCATAATTTTGGGGGGTTCATTAGGCTAGTTCTTATAGTATCATTTGATATTTTAGATACCAATTGAGTGCTTTGAAGAACCTTGGGTGTTATTTCGTGGGAAAGATGGCAAACCGGGATGTATAAAGAACACATGTGCACATAGAGCGTGCCCTCTTGACTTGGGCTCAGTGAATGAGGGTCGTGTGCAATGTCCATACCATGGTAAGAACGAGAAGGCTAAACTATAGGCTTTTTAGTAATGTAAAGACGCCGTATCTTATTATTTACATCATGGTCTTCAGGGTGGGAGTACTCTGCAGATGGGACATGTGAGAAAATGCCTTCAACAAAATTTGTCAATGTGAAGATAAAATCACTTACATGCATTGAGCATGAGCGAATGATATGGATCTGGCCCGGCAATGAACCATCTTCACCCATTATCCCTTCACTATTACCACCTCCAGGATTCCAGATACATGCTGAGGTCTGATACTGCAAATTTTAAAAGATATTAAATCATTTAATCGACAAAAAGTATTTAACATCTGATATATATTCATTATATCATGTCATTATGCTAATTGCACCAATAGATTGTGATGGAACTGCCTGTGGAGCATGGACTGCTTCTTGACAACCTTTTGGATTTAGCACACGCACCTTTCACTCACACTTCCACCTTTGCAAAGGGGTGGAGTGTTCCAAGGTCTACTTCCCACCTTCACATTTAAAAATTTAGAACACTAATTTTTAAAGTATAGATTTCTAACATTTGCTTTCATGTTACAGTTTTGTGAAGTTTTTGACCCCTGAATCTGGCCTTCAAGGATACTGGGATCCATATCCGATTGATATGGAATTTAGACCGCCTTGTATAGTTTTATCAACCATTGGGATATCAAAACCAGGAAAACTAGAGGGCCAAAGCACAAAACAGTGTGCGACACATCTTCATCAGCTACACGTGTGTTTACCATCATCAAGAAATAAGACGAGACTATTGTACAGAATGTCACTTGATTTTGCTCCTCTTTTGCAAAACGTTCCATTCATGCATATCCTATGGAAGCATTTTGCAGAAAAGGTAACATACATTAGAAACTTAAAAGGGTATCATTTTCCTTATGCGTGACAGTTTCGACCCATTTACTTATGAATGGGCCCATTTCGGGTAAGTTTGAGATAAAACTGGTCAAATGGTTGAATAGTAGTTTTTGTTGAATGAATGGGTTCACAGTTGTCCAAAGTCTACTTTTAAATCATACAGTCTCTCAAACTGTTTTTATATAATGATTTAAACTACAATTTGATAGTATTGTTGATTTTACTGCAATCATTATGAACATACAAGTTACTTTCAGTCCCTTTTTTACCGATTTCAACCTGAACCTGTTTTGACCCATTATGGAATCCACCCATTATGGCAGCTCTACTAAATTTTCTATTAGTACATATCAGTCATTTATGGTACAGAATGTTTAACATCTGCATGGTCATACAATACACATCTAGACATCTAGTATGTAAAATATAAAAGGTCCATTATATTAACCTATGGGAAACTATAACCATATGTAATTAAATCTTTGACCATATAAAAAAATTTGAGGATAGTGATGGCTTCGTGAATTAGTCATAAAATGTTATATTTAGGACTAAGTGTAAATAAGGAATCAGTTAATAACATTTAATGGAATATCCACCCTGATTTTTACATTACAGGTTCTAAACGAGGATTTAAGGCTTGTACTTGGCCAGCAAGATAGGATGATCAATGGAGCTAATGTGTGGAACTGGCCCGTTTCGTATGATAAGCTAGGCATAAGATACAGGTTGTGGAGAAATACTTTGGAGAAAGGAGCTAAGCAATTTCCCTTCATCAAATGATACCATTAACTAACTTTTGGGAGTGATTTAACACTTTGTAAACGGTTTTGGTCAAATGATTTATGGAGAATCCAATGATTCGTGCTCCTACACAGATTTTGCAGAGCATCACAAGTCGAAGTATGTGATTAAAAGGACAAAGTTAGGCAATTTCCGTGGACCAAAATTTGTAAAATGAAAGGAAGTATAGGAGACCTTTTCATCATTTTTCTTCAATTTGTACAGTCGTGATAAAGCTTATTTTTCAGGTTCTATTGCCTGATTCATGACATTGAACATTAGCTAAACTCTGTATCAAAACATCCTATAGTTTTGTCGGTCAGCGCTATATAATTGATTACAGGAACATAAAAGCTTACGTCCATCAGTTTGATCTATGTCATGGCACAAATAGAAGTTTCAGTATATCAAAATAATCTAGCACGGATGGGAGAGGGGTCTAAACAACTTATGAATGAAGAGATCCTCATTAAAATTGTATCAGAAAATACTTAGCGAAACCCAACGCTTATCAAATGTTCAAAACTGGCTTACATGTTGTCATAAAAATATGATACATGGAAGACTTGATCCTTATGACCTTAAATGCGATCACGGTGATCACGCCTTGTGGATGAACCTCTTGTGTGTATGTTGTCTACTATGTCTAAAGGCGTTATCACGAGAGCTGTTTTTTGTTCATTAACAACATAAAGCACTCAACAAATCTTCGCCGTGCATGAATTCCTTAAAGTCAAACAAATTCCTCGTATACCTTAGTCCATGTGAGCTTCACGTAGGATACAATTGATAAACAAAAAAGCATAAAGCTATATGAATGACACTGTTATGATTAAGTATTTTTTACTCCTTGTATTATTGGATTGCCAATTTTTTCATGCTTAATGTCAAGACCCTAGCATCCCTACTTGTCTCCTAACTACTTGTCTCCTAACATTTTCTCATATAAATTGAAGCATATGTTGGTTATTAAGTGTTAACAAGTTCCCAGATTAGGGTTAAGATAATCAATAAGGTACCGGATATTCACTTGAAATCGTGGTATCACTTTCCAATAGAAACTATTCGACCCTATGCCTGGGTTACACGAATATTTCTATGGGATTGTTTTAGGCACAAACCAAGAACCAGATGCGTATTAAAGTGTTTAGGGTTTTGTGATTTCTTATATACATGCAGATGTGTTATGACCTCTATTTATAATAGAGAATACTCAAAACCCTAGCCCATGGAATTATATATAATTAACGGCCCATTAATTATATCATAATACTTTCCATAATAGTAGGAATCAGTGGTTAAAACCGAGCAGCAGAATTACTGATGCTATCAGCAGATTCACACTAGCAGCAGAATGCTATCAGCAGCAGAATCAGCTAGCAGCAGGATCAGCTGGCAGCAGAATCCTATCAGCAGGATCAGCTAGCAGCAGAATTCTAGCAGCAGATTCACAACACTAGCAGCAGAATCAGATTCATGCATCAGCAGAATCAGATTCACACTAGCACAACCACTATTGAGTCAGGGTAATCAGGGACTTGATGGGTGTACACTCCATACCTCCAAACCCATTCCCAAGTATGATTTGATCCCTCAAGTGCACTAAATTTTCCAACAATCCTCCCCAAATTTAGTTCACTTCCTTTACATGAAAAATTAAACACAAAACAAAACAAGTGCATAAATGAAAATATCCTGAGGATTGAATTTCCACATTAGTACATATACTTTCAAATATTCGAGAATCAAGGTGTTCTAAGAATTGAACCCTTCAACCCATTTGAATACCTGAGGATAAATACACACAAGTTTTCAAACACTAAAATACTCCTGACACTATACAAGCCATGTGTCCATATCCAATTCATAAATGTTGTAAAAGCTAAAAGTCTAAAGCTTCCTGAAGCGGCAAAACTTCAACATTTGCATAGGTGGTTCATCTTTAATTCATGCTCCTGCTTAGCACTTTTTCAAAGAAAATTAACCATTAAGAAATTATGGCTTCATCCTCCTTTTCAGCAGGTAACAAGCACAACCTTGGGATGTTTGTGATACATGTGCTTCAGTCCACTAAATGATCAGCTTTCCACATTGAACTCAGCTTCCAAGTTTCCTTAGAAGGGAGTTGGGTATCCTTGCATTCAGTGACTAAGTAGGACTTAAACCCATCCCTTTAGCAGACTTCAAAACCAAGTCTCTAGCCAAACCCTTCGTCAAGTGATCAGCTAAGTTTTGTTGAGATTTAACAAACTCTATAGATATCACCCCATTCATGATAAGCTCACGAATCATGCTATGCCTAACACCTAAGTGTCTAGACTTTCCATTGTACATTTGGCTATAAGCCTTTGCCAACGTAGCAGCACTATCACAACGGATAGAAATAGGTGCTATAGGTTTAGGCCACAATGGAATCTCAAGAAGCAAGTTTTTCAACCATTCAGCTTCTTTGCCAGCAGCAGCTAAAGCCACAAATTCAGATTCCATAGTTGAACTGGTAATGCAAGTTTGTTTCTTGGATGCCCAAGAAATTACACCTCCACCAAGTAGGAATACCCAGCCACTAGTAGACGAATTGTCTTCAGTGTTACTGATCCAACTTGCATCAGTATATCCTTCTAATACTGAAGGATAACCAATATATGAGAGACTATAATCCATAGTTCTCTTCAAATACTTAAAGACCCTCTGAATTGCTTGCCAATGATGAGCACTAGGATTACTAGTATACCTGCTCAGTTTACCCACAGCAAAAGCAATATCAGGTCTTGTACAAGTCATGGCATACATCAAGCAGCCAATCACCCTAGAATACTCAAGTTGAGATACAGCTTTGCAAGTATTAGGCATTAGCTTCTCACTTGTATCCATAGGAGTACTCACTGGAGTACAATCAAAGTAATTAAATTTCCTTAACACCTACTCAATGTAATGAGACTGAGAGATAGAAATTTTGTTACTTTCATGTTTAATCCTAATACCAAGGATAACATCAGCCTCCCCCATATCCTTCATGGAGAACTTTGATGACAAAAATTCTTTTGTAAGATCAACTTGTTTTGGTCAGTGCCAAAGATCAACATGTCATCAACATATAGACAAATGATGACTCCTTTACCAGATTCATCAAATTTGCTATATACACATTTGTCAGCTTGATTAAGTAAATAACCACTAGACAAAACCACTTCATCAAACTTTTGATGCCATTGTTTAGGTGCCTATTTTAGTCCATAAAGAGACTTAATCAGTTTACACACCTTGTTTTCATTGCCAGGCATGATGAAGCCATGAGGTTGGCTCATGTAAACCTCCTCATCTAAATCACCATTCAAAAAAGCTGTCTTCACATCCATCTGATGAATAATCAGATTGTGAATTGATGCCAAAGCAATTAGCAATCTTATGGTACTGATACGAGCCACAGGAGCATAAGTATCAAAATAGTCTATTCCTGACTTTTGTTTAAAGCCCTGAATAACTAGTCTTGCCTTGAACTTTTCAACAGTTCCATCTACCTTCATTTTCTTTTTGAAAATCCATTTGCTACCTAGAGGTTTGCAACCAGGTGGTAGATCAGTCAACACATAAGTGTTATTGCCCATGATGGAGTCCATCTCATCATTAATTGCTTCTTTCCAGAAAGCAACATCCTGGGACTTCATTGCTTCTTCAAATGTTTTGGGATCATCCTCCACAATGAAGCAATAGGAGTATTGGTCAGAGACCTCACTCCTTGTACCTTCAATTGAGTATAATTGAAAATCATGTCCAAATGATTTTGGAGTCCTCACCCTATTGCTCCTTCTGAGCTCAGGTTCAGGTTGTTGTTCCACAACCTCAGCAGGAACCTCATCAGATACTTCTGAAACACCATTGTCATTGGTTCCATTTGGAATCCTTTGACTTGGTCTAGGGATAGATGAGAATCAGTTCTCATCAAAGAGTGCATCCCTTGATTCAATTATTGAGTTAATTGAAACAGACTCATTAGGTTCTATAACATAAAACCTATATGCCTTGGATTGCTCACCATATCAAACAAAGATGCATTCAATGCCTCTTTCTCCCAAAGTTTTTTGCTTTGGATCAGGGAGTCTTACAACAGCCCTACAACCCCATATCCTAAGATAATTAAGGTTAGGTTTCTTCTTAATCCAAAGTTCATAAGGGGTAACTTTGTTCATTTTGTTGGGAACCCTATTTAATAAATAGCAAGCTGTTAACATAGCTTCACCCCAGAACCCTTGACTCAGCCCTGAATAGGACAACATGGAATTAACCATCTCCTTCAGCACCCTGTTTTTCCTTTCAGAAATACCATTTTGCTGAGGAGTATAAGAGGCAGTCGTTTCATGGATTATACCAACAGACTGAAAATACAGAGTATCCATGTACTCACCTCCCCTATCAGTCCTTAATCTTTTGATCAGGGAACTTTGTTGCAATTCAACTTCAGTTTTAAATACTTTAAATTTATCTAATGCTTCATCTTTAGAATGTAATAAATAAACATGACAAAACCTAGAAGCATCATCAATAAAAGTCACAAAGTATTTCTTATTCCCCAAAGAGGGAGTAGCATGTAAATCACAAAGGTCACTGTGAATTAACTCCAAAACTTTAGTTTCATGTTTTACTCCTTTAAAAGGTTTCTTAGTTATCTTGTTCAACATACAAGTTTTACACTTTTCAGTGTTCATATCAAAAGTTGGTATTAACCCATCCTTGGACATATCTTGCATTCTTTTAAAATGTACATGGCCAAGTCTTGCATGCCATAGGTTTGAATCATAAAGTTTAGATGTAGATATAAAAGCAGAATCAATATTATCATGAACAATATTAAGTCTGAACATTTGATTAAAAAAATAACCAAAACCAATAAACACACCATTTTTAGACAAAACAAACTTATCAGATTCAATAACTTGTTTATAACCACAATTATTCAAAACACTACTAGAAACCAAATTCTTTCTAATATCAGGAACATGTAAAACATTAAACAAAGAAACAATCTTTCCGGAACTAAACTTCAAATCAACACATCCTTTTCCATGCACCAGGACAGTTGACTCATTTCCCATATGAAGAATAGAACCATCATTCATTGACTTATAGGTCTTGAACCAGCTTCTATCTTTACACACATGAATTGTTGCTCCAGAGTCAACCCACCATGCAACATCATCATCCTGCACAAAGTAAATGTCAAATATATATGTAACATAATAAATCTTAAAAGACTTATTAAACACATTCTGACCTTTCAGAGAATTGGTGTTACCATTCCCTCCACCTGTGCCTGATCCATTGGATTTGTTTCCAACTTTACCACCCTTGCAATCTTTCCTGAAGTGTCCAGGTTTCCCACACTTCCAACAAGTCACCTTAGGTTTCTTGTTAGGATCAGATTTGGTGTTATCTTGATGCTTACGCTTGCCCTTGTTGTCATTGTACTTGGTGGAGTTGTTATGCTCCACCATATTGACAACTGATAGACCAGTAGCAGTGCTACTCTTTGGCTTGTCAATGTCTTGAGCTTTGAGTGAATCCTCAATGCGCAAGTGACTGCCCAACTCAACAAGAGTTAACTCCTCCTTCTTATGCTTAAGCATATGCTTGAAATCTTTCCAAGATGGAGGCAGTTTATCGATGATACACGAGACTGAAATAGCCCCATCCATGTTCATCTTGTGTTGTGTGAATCGACCAAGTATACTAAGAAGTTCGTTGTATTGTTCCATGACAGGTCTAGAATCAACCATTTTGTAATTGTTAAAATTACTTACAAGGAACTTCTTACTTGATGCATCCTCAGCCATATATTTGGCTTCCAAGGAATCTCATAGTTCTTGAGAAGTTTCAACATTCTGATAAATATCAAATAGAGAATCAGACATACCATTGAGAATTAAACCTCTGCAAACATAATCATCATTCTCTCATTTGCTTCTTGCCCTCATCTGATCCATAGTAGCATCTTCTCCAAAATCTTCTGGAATCTCAGTTGTCAGAACATAAACCACATTCATACTTGACAACAAGAAGTGCATCTTCTTTTGCCATCTTCTGAAATCAACACCTTCAAACTTTTCCAACTTGGAAAAGTTAGCAGCTATTTGTCTCATAGCAGCTGCCATTGATTATCACTAATAGTTTCTATTGATTGTTGGTTATTAAGTGTTAACAAGTTCCCAGATTAGGGTTAAGATAATCAATAAGGTACCGGATATTCACTTGAAATCGTGGTATCACTTTCCAATAGAAACTATTCGACCCTATGCCTGGGTTACACGAATATTTCTATGGGATAAGACCAAGTGATGTTCTTATTTTAGGCACAAACCAAGAACCAGATGCGTATTAAAGTGTTTAGGGTTTTGTGATTTCTTATATACATGCAGATGTGTTATGACCTCTATTTATAATAAAGAATACTCAAAATCCTAGCCCATGGAATTATATATAATTAACGGCCCATTAATTATATCATAATACTTTTCATAATAGTAGTAATCAGTGGTTAAAATCGAGCAGCAGAATTGCTGATGCTATCAGCAGATTCACACTAGCAGCAGAATGCTATCAGCAGCAGAATCAGCTAGCAGCAGGATCAGCTGGCAGCAGGATCAGCTAGCAGCAGAATCCTAGCAGCAGATTCACAACACTAGCAGCAGAATCAGATTCATGCATCAGCAGAATCAGATTCACACTAGCACAACCACTATTAAGTCAGGGTAATCAGGGACTTGATGGGTGTACACTCCGTACCTCCAAACTCATTCCCAAGTATAATTTGATCCCTCAAATGCACTAAATTTTCCAACAGCATATCCATGTGGTTCTTCAATTTGAAATCAATCATCATTACCATTAACTATTGATAACTACTCGTATCATTTACCGTAGTCTAAAAGTCTAACAATTTATCACTGAAGTGATAGTTTTTGCAAAACCTTTCACAAAAGTCATCGCTAATTTTTTTTTTTTAATTTTTTAAATTTTTTTTTAAACTTGTGACATTCTAAAGATTCTTACCAATAACATCCGACAAGATTAATACTAAATAAAACACGTCATAGAGATATTTTTACAGTTCATTAAAATATAGGAAACTGATAAAATCTTCCAAACATATAAAAAGGAATTGTTAAAAGGTATGTTTAATGAAAGTGGTATTTACCAGTAGAGCGGTGGTATTTACCGGTAGCAGTTAGCCGTGGCTGATTGTTTTATTAAAATGCGTTTGGTTATGTATCTAGCCAAAAGTTTTTTATAACTCTAACTTTTACCGTATAACCCATCAAGCAATCTTAGCCACTCATTTTTTTTATCAAAATAAAAATATAAACTTCCACCCTTTTTTTAAAACTTAAATATTTTGCAAACCGTAAATCGTCAAGTTACAAAAAAAATACCATCGCGACGAGAATTAAATTATCTTTCTATAGATATGCATTGTTATATACTTTCGACGAACTTTTTTTTCGATGAACTTTTTTTTTCGCTCAGAAAAATCATATATGATTCGTAAGAATCATATATGATTCGATTTTAACAAATCATATATGATTCTTAAGAAATCATATATGATTCATAAGAATCATATATAATTCGTAAGAATTGAATCATATATGATTTTTTACGAATCATATATGATTTTTACGAATCATATATGATTCTTTCTGGGTGGAAACTAAAAAAAAAAGTTCTTCGAAAGTATATAACAATGCATATCTATAGAAAGATCATTTAATTCTCGTCGCGATGGTATTTTTTTGTAGCTTGAAGATTTACCGTTTGCAAGATATGTTGTTTTGAAAAAAATGTGAAAAATATAAATGGGTGAATATGATTGGTTGATAGGTTCGATGGCATGTATGGGTTCTTCATGGATCTCAACTCTATGTATCTATTTATACTACATTATAAAGTATTTGGGACATTCTTAAAATGAAAGGCTTAAAAAATTAAGATTCAACACTTACTTATAATGGCAAATTTTAATAAGTACATCTATAACAGCATTGGTTGCAACTCTTTAAAGCACTTTTTGTAGACAAGTTTTTTTTTAAATATGAAAAGAAAATACAAAGTAATTTAATGTAAGAAAAAAAACGTCTACAACAATAATTACCTAATAAATGTTATTTTTAAAACACCCCTAATTTGAAGAATACTTGTTATATGCATATTGTACAACATGATAAAACACACAAAGCTTCATACAATTTATATGTAAAAACAAGTTAATGGTACATATGGTTTTAAAATACGAACCGGATCAACGGGTTCAACCGGGAACCAGAGTCACCACCGGTTCGGTCAGCCCACAAAAATCATCCGAAAACGATATTATTAAATAAATAGAGTTTCAAAATGCATACTAATTTACAATATTCAAAAAAATATTATTAAATCGTAAGAATGCCTCGAGAAAAAAACATATACACCTTTTAGAATTGTTTTGATAAAACTTAACGTAAAAACCAAAAACTTTGTTTTATAAAAATCGAACGGCTTTTTCAAAGCAAAGTATGCAAAGGAGCAAAGTGCTAATTGTTAATTTATATGATTATACACATTTACACATATCTATCTATCTATACTACATTATAAAGCATTTGGGACATTCTTAAAATGAAATGCTTAAAAAATTAAGATTCAACACTTACTTATAATGGCAAATTTTAATAAGTACATCTATAATAGCATTGATTGCAACTCTTTAAAGCACTTTTTGTAGACAAGTTTTTTTTTTAAATATAAAAAGAAAATACAAAGTAATTTAATGTAAGGAAAAAAACATCTACAACAATAATTACCTAATAAATGTTATTTTTAAAATACCCCTAATATGAAGAATACTTGTTATATGCATATTGTACAACATGATAAAACACACAAAGCTTCATACAATTTATATGTAAAAACAAGTTAATGGTACATATGGTTTTAAAATACGGACCAGATCAACGGGTTCAACCGGGAACCAGAGTCAACACCGGTTCGGTCAGCCCACAAAAATCGTCCGAAAACGATATTATTAAATAAATAGAGTTTCAAAATGCATACTAATTTACAATATTCAAAAAAATATTATTAAATCGTAAGAGTGCCTCGTGAGAAAAACATATACACCTTTTAAAATTGTTTTGATAAAACTTAACGTAAAAACCAAAAACTTTGTTTTATAAAAATCGAACGATTTTTTCAAAGCAAAGTATGCAAAGGTGCAAAGTGTTAAGTGTTAAGTATATATTTTATAATTATTATATATATTTATATAATAATAATTATACTAATTAAATAATCCACATGACTTCTTGAATATGTAATTTTTTTTCTTTCTTTATAAGTAGTCTTTTACTTGTATCATCCTTCTATGTGGGATAAATATAACTATAATGTAAGTGATTTTTAAAAATTTTTATGGTGTTATTATTTAATGATAACTTGTGACTACGGGTTATTGTCAACTAATTTAACCTCATATCTTTACAATATAAGAGCTACCGACTCAGTATTGTCACAATATCACGTGGATAATCTACAGTTTTTTTATGAAAAATATTGTTATTATATAAAATGATTCAAAATTAAAATTGTCGTCATCCGTATATTTATGTATCGTAAAATATAGAATTAAAATAAATTTTCGCTAAATATTAAAATTACATGGTACCCGCCGCTGCAACGCGCGGATACCCTGCTATAATTATAAAAGTAGCATTTAAACAAAACAAAAATACTGTTGCCAAACAAGCTTTAATATTCAAATGCTAAATGCTTAAAAATGTTTTAAAAAGGCTATCGCCAAACATACCCAAAAATTTAGAATGGTTGGTACTCACTGCAAGGTTTGTGTTCCCAATTGTGTGATGCCATTGTAGTAGATGGAAATGTAGCACAATTGGTATAGCCCTTGCCGTGGAGAGGTTATGGGTGCCTAGTGATGCCAATATCCTTTTCTAATTTGATCATTGTGGTGGCAGGTTGAATAGTTAAGGCAGAAGGATTATTGAAAATGTAGCTAGATGGTAGTGGTGCATTCTAGGTGAATCTCTATTCTGAATTGTGCTTTCATTAGACTTTAGCTTTATCAGATACATTGTTGTTGTTTTTTAGGAGTCTGATGCAGTAGCATAGATGAATACTCTGTTTTTTGGTGATGTCCAAAACAGAGGAGAATGCTTTTATAGCATTATGTACAATATTTTGGAGATTAATAATATATTCTCACCTTGCACAAAAAAAATAATAAATAAATAAATAAAAATAATTACGAAGATGTTGTAGGAATATTCAAAGTATTGCAAAGTTATATGATGCATATTAAGTTTGCATAAAGAAATTCTTTTTCACGAAATATCTCTTACAAAAGTAATAAACAATTTTTTTTTTAATTTATTTTAATAAGAGTATGTTTGACGAAAATAACTATATGGAACTGGAGATATAGTTGTAGATGAAGATGCAACAGGAGATTAGTCATTCAGATTTTTTTTTATAAGTTACATGAATTAGCGTTTATTTAAAAAAATTAATTACTTTTCTAAAATCCTTGATAAGCTATATCCCAAATAAAACTTTTAAGTATTTACAGAAAACATCAATGTTTTAAAATCCGGTTCGACCCGGCCGGTTGAACCGGTCGAACCGGTGACCGGTGGTGTTACCGGACCGTCGCAAACCGCTTTTATGAGGATTTATAACTCAGATTGAACCGCCAGGTTTCAGCCAACCCCGGTTGAACCGCTTCACTGGAACCGGCCGATTCTTACTTCTTTTTGCTGATGATACTGATGTAGACATTTGCGAGAAAGAAGATGGTACCAAAGATGATGCAGAAGCAATTTGGAGAGAGAGCGAGTGGAAGGTAATGACTTTATGAGCATTGATCAAAGTGAGTTTTAATAGTAGTAAATGTGAAAGAGGATTCTGCCACAAGTGTCTGATAAACAGAGGACCAACTTTTTGCCATTTACCAAAATGGACTAGTTGGTCGCGAATAAATTTACGGGACGAACACTAAAAAAAAAAAAAAAAAAAAAAAAAAAAAAAAAAAAAAAAAAAAAAAAAAAAAAAACATTTGGTCGCGAATAGATTTACGGGACCAACCATTACCAAAATCAAAAAACGTGACACGTGCAACTAATTTATTTGCATAAAAAGACAGCAATCACACATACTTTACATTTGGTCGCAAATACATTTACCCTTGGTCGAAAATTTTCGTTGGTCCCGTAATTTGATTCGCGACCAAACTCTTTTTTTGCTTCTTTTTTTCTTGTTTTAAATTTTCGTTCTAGTTTTAATTATAACGTGACACGTATTGAATTTGTTCGTCCCGTAAATTTATTCGTGATCAACCGGTCCATTTTGATAAATGCTAAAAAGTCGGTCATCTGCTTATCACACACTTGTGGCAGAGTCCTCACAGTAATTTTCATGTTGTAAATTGGATAAACTGTGGTTAGTTTATATTTTAACTTAGGTTGTGAGCACTAGGGATTGAGAAAGAATATAATTGTAAAAAGCATAAGTGGTTTTAGTTTGATTTTGTCTCCTTCAATCTTTGAGATATCTTTACTACGGAGTATCATAAAGTTTAATATGATCGTATCTTCTTATTTCAATAACGTGAAATAATCTTTGGTTTGTATCTCGTTTAAGTTTGGAACATTAAGTATATTAGATTGTCTTTTTTATAAACAAATGAGTTAACTACATTTTTGGTCCTCGTGGTTTACCGGGTATAACAGTTTTGGTCCAAAATTTTGAAATGTAACGGATCTTGTCCAATATCCGCTGACCCGTAATACTTTTGGTCCAATTTCACTAACACCGTTACTTTGACTTTGTTTGACCGTTAAATAAGAGGGTATTATTGTCCTTTCACATTATAACACAACAAAAACATATTTACACACACATCACAATTTCCCAAAACATCACTCATAACTTCTTCCTTATCTCTCCCAAACAAAATCATATATACTTCACACACATCACACCTTCCTTATGTATCCCAACCGGCCACCATCACAATTGGCCGCCACTACTACTGGCCACGACATCACCACCAACCCACTTCATCTTTTTCATTCGACATCACTGTCACAACTCGTAAATTCTGGTCTTTTCCTGAACTTTCACATTTACTATTCATCGGTTACTATTCATCGATCACTATTCATCATTTTACTATTCATCATTTTTGAGGTCAGTTTGATATTCTGAGAAGCGTTTTAAAATTTTACTATTCATAAAACACTATTCACCTCCGGAGAAAATTTGTCATTTATACGTGAGTTGCGTCATTTCTATACACGTACGATTATCAACCTAATAAACGTTATCTTATGAGCTATTATTTTGAATAATTATCCGACAATCCCAACTATGGTCGTAACACATTTTTATACTCATAATAATAATTTAAAAATTTTATTATTAATTTACCCGGTGTTTTGAAACCAATTGGTACATTTTACGGTCGGAGCTTATTACTCCGTCGGTTTGCGTTATTTCAATAAGATAATTATTTTGACACCCGATTCTCATCAGGAATAATATTTTACAACTTTTACAACTTCGTCGTATTTTATTTCACCTCTTTAACAATTTATTTTTAGTTAACTCGGTACCCGGTATCACCTAAAACTAATAATATCTACCCAATCATACACCAAAAGTCAAGGTTTTTGCAAAACTCTTCCACCCTCCTAGCTTCCTTAAATAATGGATCTTGCCCCCCCCCCCCCCCCCCCCTAAAATAAATATATAACATAAAACTACACATTTCCTTCTCATTTTACCAAATCAAACTAACAAAATTTTCTCTCTTTTCCTCTCCTTTCTTGGATCGACCACCACAAGAACCACCACCATCCACCATTGATTTTTCAAGATCAAGTTATTATCTTGTTCCTTTTGTTGTCCTTGTTTGAGTTTTGAAATAAAAACTCAATGTTTCTTAGGTTTTACTCATCCAAGCTCTATAATCTTTCTAGGTAAGTTGTCAAACTCTTGTTCATAATTTCTTCATGTTATTTTTATGGTCATATGATTTCCATTCAAGATCTACATGCATATGCTAGTTATACCACTCATTTATATATATATATATATATATATATATATATATATATATATATATATATATATATATATATATATATATATATATATATATATATATAACTTTTGATCCCTAGAAATGGATTATAGTTAGATCCTTGTTAGATCCACTTGATTTATGATGTTTAGGAACCCATGACACCCTGAGAAGGTGTATGGAGGATTAGACTAGATTTGTGGTGATTGAAAGTGGTTTGGTTGGATTAGAAACTAGTTTGAAACACTAGAAATGGATTTTAAACATATATATTTACCTACTGTCCCAAATCGACCAATCCAGAAAACTCAGGGGTTTCCGGGTAACATTGGGCTAGAGATTTAGAAAATACTTTTAAAAACGAAGCTTTTGGCGAAAGAACGGACTAAAACAAGTTTATAACGAAGGAGATATGATTTTTGTATATTTAACGACGAAAACTATTTTCTGAAAAACTGCATGCTGTTTGACAGTTTTCGACGGGCAAATAGAGGCATTAAACGTAACCTAGGGGAGCCGAGCTATCGAAAATATATTAGTATATACTAAAACGAATCCGTGGATATAAAGAACGAGTAAAATGAGCTTAAAACGACCAAGTTATACATGTTTTAAAATCGTCAAAACTATATATATATATATATATATATATATATATATATATATATATATATATATATATATATATATATATATATATATATATATATATATATATATAGTCACTACTAGAAAATAGTATAACTACGTACTAAATAATATATTTTCTAGATTTCTTATTCAAGGAGTTTATTTTTAATTAACGAAATACGTACGACTCAAGGTTTATTACGCGACTGCTAGACACTATTATAAGGTTTTCAAAACGAGGAATATAACACTAACATTTTTATACGATATACTACGACAAGTTATATACTTCTATAATTAGACTTATTTTCCTAAGTATGGAAACTATTTTACTTTGACAATAACTAGTATTTCCAAGTTACGAGTGGTATAGGTATCATGTGCATGCATATTCTCTACATCCTTTCATGATCTAAGTAGATCACTATCATTCATATTAGGTTGCGGTTCGAGATCGTGTCTCATTTCAGTGTATCCACTTTTGTCATCATTGCTATCGCTTCGAGGTGAGTCATAGCCCCTACTCTTTTAAATTGTTTTGTTAACTTTTTGGGGGAGAATACATGCTCGTTTTTACATAAATTACTACTTGACTCTTTGAACTCATTTGACCTTATAACTTGTTTTGAACTATTGAACTTGACTTGAACTTTTGAACTTAATGTACTGTACGTGCTATGACCTAAAGTCTCACCTTATTGGTGGAGCGTTCTTAACCCTAAAGTCTCACCTTATTGGTGGAGCGTGCTAAGTCTCCCATGTTTGGAGCGTTCTTAATCGTATATAATAGTTGTATGATGTACTGTTCGTACATTCGCATTGTTCGACACCTATTAGTAGTATGGATAGCGCTATTAGAGGTCGGCCAACCTCTCGTCCACTATGTTACGGGACGCATATTATTTAATTAGGGCCTTTGCATGGCATACATTATTATATATGCGGTACTAATATTTGTGAACTATATTGACCACATGTGCTTGACTACCAAACATATAACTTTTGGCAGTGGGTTGTGAACACACAGGTTACAAGTCTCTTATGGCGGGACTTGTAACTGAGTGGATTTACGATGCCTTTGCTGTGTGATCATTTTCTATATACTTTATTTGTTAAACAAACTCTATGAACTCACCAACCTCGTGTTGACACTTTAGCATGTATTTTCAGGTTTTAAATCAATGGCACGCTACAGGAGGTTTTGGCAGGGCATGGCATGGTCATAGAAGACTCTGATTATTTATATGGGGACCGTTTTAAACTATTTTAAGGGCCTACTTCCGCACTACTTTTAACGATGTAAATTCAATATTTTTGGTTAAACGATTTTATTTTAAATAAGTAAAGTGAAAACCATTTTTGAACTTGTGTTGTAATACCAATTGAGTTACACCCCAGCTACACGTATGCTTCCACTGGACCCGATTTTGGGGGTGTGACACCAACCCACCAACCCATCACCACAAACACCCCCTGCCACAAAATCCTGAACAGATCCTTTAAGATCTTGAACCAAGAATCGAAACCCATCATTGATCTTGAACACAAATCGAATAGCAAAGCAAAGGTGGGGATTTGTAGATGAAAAAATTGAAGAAAAACATAACTAAATAGGTCGTATATGATGGGTATTTGAGTGAGTGGTTATGGAGTTATTTTAGGGGTTATGGAGCTATCTAAGAGTAGGTTTCTATGGTTAGTGGTCGAGGCAAACTTGGAAGTCAATGTGGTGGTGGAGGTTGAATTCGGTGAGGCAATGGTTCGTTATCCGTTAAGGTTGGTACTTCATCATTTCAGCCTATTATGAAACTTCGTAAGTCCATGGACCATAGTGTGAAGAGTAGTGATACAGGTATAGAAAATGATTTGAGTAAGGAAATGATTTCAGTGGTGCTACTTTCGTAGTAACCTGGGAAGATATAGATGAAAATGAATCTGATGAGGGTCAGGAAAGTGAGAAAAAAATGGATATAGTTAACTTGGTTAATGACGATGAGGATGTTTTTATAAAGCTGTGATTTGGATGTTTTTATGTTTAAAAGTTGGTCGCCGGAATCTTGCCGGATTCTGGGTTTGGTTACATTTCAGTCATTTCGCATGTTTTTAGAATAAGAGTTAACTACATTTTTAGAATTAAGTAAATAATAATTAATAAATGGAGGAAAGGGCATTTTGGTCATTGTACATCAACATTTGAGGGTATTTTAGTCATTTCGCGTGTTTTTAACTAGTCAAACTAGCGGTCAACAAAAATTGGACCAAAAGTGTTACGGGTCAGCGGATATTGGACAAGATCCGTTACATTTCAAAATTTTGGACCAAAACTGTTATACCCGGTAAACCACGAGGACCAAAAATGTAGTTAACTCTAAACAAATTGTATGTTTGTTATTGAACTTTATAGGCTTTTATACATGTTGTAAACTTAATTATTGTAAAAATCCTTTTAGGAGGAAACCGGTTTGACCCGGCGGTTTAACCGGTTAAATTGGTGACTTGACCGGGTCGATTAAAACCTCAATTTTTAAAGAGAAATGATAGGTCCACAAAGAAAATCCCACAAAAAAAAATCCACAAACTGATGTGGCGGAGAGTAATTGGTAGAGGAGAGACAAAGACCAATAACACGTCGCCACATCAGTTTATGGATTTTTTTATTTTTTTTGAATTTCTTTGTGGCCTATCATTTCTCATTTTTAAAACATTGAAAAACATAAACATAATTTTGTCGTGATAAAAATGCATTAAGCAAAAGTCAGCATAACATAAAAAAAAAAAAAAAAAAAAAAAAAAAAAAAAAAAAGTCATAAAGAATCTCTAGTGACAAGTGAGTAACCAACCACTAGTACCAGTATGCGTTGAAAAACCACTTACCAAAAACAAACAACCATCAAACCCTTTTTAGTTGTTTCAAAATCATCATAAATTCATCATAATCATACATACCAATATAGTAATGGTAGATACAAAAGTAGAAACAATATCACGATTAGCCCAATGGCGTATCGACAATTTCGGCCCTGTTACTTACAAACGCTCCGAGCCTTTCAAAATCGGCATTTGGAACTGGTATTTTTATGCTGATTATTATTATTAACTGATATTTCTGTAAATAAAAATATACGGAGTAACTGATTAGTATTAATGGTATAGGCAATTATCAGTTGAGAAGAATCGGTATTTGTACATACGTTTGTTTCCAGAGCCATCAAAGTTATCGAAAGAGCAACCGCCGATCGCGAAGTTTATTCTACGTGTTACGACTGCTGGAACTAATCGCAGACCTTATATTTCACCAAGTATATACACAAACTTATTACATGTGTTTCTGTATTTTTATGTATGTTTGTTTAAGCTTATTTGTGTGCTTTATAAAAGGTCTAAGAAAGATGAAAAGCTTATTTGTACATTTAATGCATTTGTTAAAAAATACTCATATTTTATGAACTTGCAAAGGATTATACTATAGTGAACGTAGGTTTATAAAATCAAAAGGTCTAAAATTTATTGATGTATTAATGTATAAAGCTTTGTAAAATGTTTATCATAGTGGATGCTCTAAGATTACTCACTCCGCCCCAAAATAATTGTCCACTAGATAATAAAAAGACAGTTTAAAAAAATGTAGTTATTATTATTTTCTCTTACTTTTTACCGAATGACATGTTTATCCTTAACTAATTAATTACTGCGTTACTAAAAGTTTGTAATAACAATATAAAGTAAGGGTAATATAGTTGTCTCGACCAAATTTTCTTATCTATTTTTAGTAGTGAACAACTAATTTGGGACAACCTAAAATGGAAATGTGGACAATAATATTAAGACAGAGGGAGTATTTGATGTTAGTTTATAGTATTTCATAAGCCCAAATTTTGCTCCCTTATTTTCAGACGTATGGGCTTATAAAAGTCGATTACGTCACAACAAACTTATATAAGCCCATGAGTCTCAGGATAACTTATGAAATATAAGCCGAAATCAAATAAGCTTAAACAAACACCCCTTTAGTAGTTGTGTTTGTGATGTTTAAATTGATAGTATTGTCAATCATACAATGCTGTGGATTTTTATCGATACTAATTTATTGTTTATTAATGGGATTATATATAGTTGATTAGTGTTTTGGGAGTATATAAGATGTTTTTATGGTTTGTTGATTAGTATTAATGAGTTGATGTATGATGTATCAACCAATTTTTTAGTTTAATAAAAGTAGTTTAAGGACATGTAAGTAGCTGAGTCTTTAATACCAAGTAATTTAGGCATAAGTTTCATGCACCATTTGGTATTGATGTTGAGTTACATAATATCAACTTGTATCAGTTGTAAGTATAAGAATTGAAAGAAGGGATTGGCTGATGTCGTGCAGTAAAAATATGGTCCTTTGTGTTTTGGGTTCTTTTATAAATTGCAAAAGAAGAAGCTTCGTGACATTCAAAAGAGATATGGTATGTGAGCTAGTTCAGTCTAGGGGTAATAATGTTTTAAATTGATTGTTGATGCCAGTTTTGATGTTTTTACCGGCTTTTATACCAAAACTTGTTCAAGTATAATTATGAATCAAGAAATGATTAGGAGTGCAATAAAGGAACTAGTTTTATTGGGGTTCACATGAACGCTAGACATTCAATAGCGTTGTACCAGACCATACTTTATTCCAAATATCTTGCCCATACTATATTCACCCTTACAAGAACTAGCTCCTATTGTCCTTTTATTTTTCCCACCTGTACTATGTACTTTCATGAATCAGTTAAGCAGATTATGCTAATCCTATCTTATGTGCTAACAATGTATGAATAAGCCAATAACTGCAAGCTATATTCTGCTTCAAAGAATAGTCCAAGCTTGAGAATTTACTGTAAAACTAATTGAACTTAAACTTATATTTTGCAAGTATTATTTTGCTTCGCTAGAGCCTAGAACAACTATCTATATAATCTCATTTTAATGTAACTTCATAATAAAAGTTTTGAACTCTTTTTGGGCAAAGGGAGAATACATATTACTGTGTCTGTTGCAAGTATTCCAGCTAGAGGTGCAATTTCATCCCATTTATGTGAAGTTGGTCAATTTGTGTTAGTATATCTTATTGATAATGGGTCAAACTGGTCTAACATGTTTGTTTTTAGCTAACATAGTTCCCTAATACACTTTGTTTGATGCTGCAGTTCATGAGAGACTTCTTCGGTCAAGTGAAGACTTTGTCTGGCCTGTTGATTCTACTTTTCATGGTCGCTTCATCATTGATGTTGAGTTTCTGAACCTGCAGGTTTATTCAGCAAATGTAAGCAACTTGACCTCATGACACTTCATTTCATTTCTTTCATAGTTTGATGATCATAGAGCTGCAAATCGCAAGTCATTTTTGAAAAAAATAAGAAAAGTTTGATTGGTACTGATAATTAGTCAAAGTAACGGGTCAATGTGGGATTTGGGTTGAAAAGATGTCGGGTTTGGTCAGGCTGATTTACGTAAATATTAAATGTCTTCCTTATGATTACAGAATCAAATTGCTTTATCAATATTGTAAATATATGAATGCAACCAGTAACAAGGCTGTATGCTTATTGGCATAATAAGACTGGGGATTTTCACCCATTTGACGTGTTCTTTTGGCTAAGCATTCTGAATCGACCCATTCACAAGTACATGGGTTGAAATTGCCTCCTTAAATTAACAACCTCCTAAATCACTTTACCTAAAGAAGTTAGGTTATTATTATAATAGAACTATTAGTAATTTCTATAAGAATGTTGGTGAATTAACCCAACCCATTCTTATGCATCTTGAAAGTTGTTTACCTGTTTTAACGTCTTTCGGTGTGCAGGGTGAGGAAGCAAGCTCAATATGGCCAAATGACGGAATGCTGCGATCATCAGCAAGCGAAAGCATTCTGCGGTGCCTTTCTCGCATGCTTCATGAGTCAATCGATGCGGATGTCACCATCAACACAGGGGAAGGAACTTTAAAAGCTCACAAAGCAATTCTCTCAGCAAGTTCACCTGTTTTTCACAGCATGTTCCTACACAACCTCAAGGAAAAAGAATCCTCAACCATCAATATCCAAGACATGTCACTTGATTCATGCACCGCCCTTTTATCTTACTTATACGGAACCATTAAACAAGAAGATTTCTGGAAGCACCGTCTTGCACTATTGGGTGCTGCAAATAAGTATGCTATTACAAATCTGAAGGATTTGTGTGAAGAAAGTTTGTTAGAAGACATTAATTCTGATAATGTTCTTGAAAGACTGCAAGAGGCGTGGCTTTACCAACTCGATAAGTTGAAGAAGGGATGTTTGACTTATTTGTTTGACTTTGGGAAGATATATGATATTAGAGATGAAGTTAATGACTTCTTTAGGAGTGCAGAGAGAGAACTGATACAGGAGATGTTTCAAGAGGTGCTTACGGTATGGAAGCCAGCTTAAGTAAGAGTTGTGGGTTTCTCTGATACATTTGGATTTTAGTATGTGATGTGTGTATAGATGCGTGCTTATTTTCTATGAATGAAGAACTGTATAAACTTTGAACTTGTGAACATAATCCGAGGCATGGTAAGCAGAAAATTAAGGAATGTTCAATGGTTGTAAATTGTAATATATGGCATGTTGATGTTTGCCTTTGTTTTGTTGGTTTTCAGTGTGTTCCTTGACCTGTTTTACTGAGCTTGCTGCTCCTTGATTTGCAGAATGTTACATATTATCATGCAAAACATTGATTTACATACGATCTCAATCATAAATCTGATTATAAGCATATGAATACGCAGATGGAATCAAAATTGTTGTTCATAGTATCAAATCCAATGCTTGAATGCATAATTTATAGCATCAATTCATGAGGCTCGAAATTCCAGACCAAATATCAATCTATAAACCAAGAATACAACGCAGTGAAACACGTGCTATCCCCATCTATCTCTAACTGCCTAATATTTTCTTCCTAAACAAAAATCTTTCAACCAAAAATAGTTCATATATGAATTATGTTACACCTCACTTATCATTAGGCTGCAGCATCTCTGCCACCTCTACGGCTAATTGCCTCACAGAGCCTACATGGCAATGTATCTAGACTTGCTGCTCGTGTATTCCCGTAGTTTCCCAACACACCACACCTTCTCCATGCATGATACTCTGCATAAGCTATCGGATCATTAGCAAGTCCCTTTACATAATCAGCTAGTTCCTCCATTGACTTAAATTTACTGCCATCGATAATCGAATGTGGAGGTACAAAATCCATCACATTTGGTGCACCAAAATATATAGGAACTGCCCCAGAATCCAATGCATAAAACAACTTCTCAGTTACATAGCTCTCTGTATATGTGTTTTCAATTGCTAGAACAAATTTGTAGTGTGACATGGCACAGTGGAGATGGTCCCACCATTTAGGAGATGTGTTTGGATCTTTAGCGCACTCGGGATATAATGAGAGTGCCATATCGAGACCGCCCATGTTGTTTAAACATTTACCAAATGAATGATGAGGTAGTAATTTGAGTATGCTCTTTGCAAGTTGGTTTCTTTGAGGAAGACAGCGTGACGAAGACCAATAAACGAGAGTCTCCTGTTAAGTTTACAGTCCAATATAAGTTTATGTTATTGTTATAGTATACAGACTAAAAGCGTGTGGTATGGCACTTACATTGTGTTTATAGGGAGATAGATAATAATTACGATTATTATGGAAGAGACCACCAGCATAAGTTGACTGAACATCATCTTTGGCATGATAACTTATGAAAATGTCTTCAAAACCTGATCTTTTTCTGCCAGCCTCAAGATCCATGTACACTCGAAGCGGATCTCCAGTGCGTCTCTAAAGAGATGAAAAGAAAATGCATATGAGCTACAAATAACCATTCTTAAATAAAACAGAATCCATAGGAATCATCACCACATAATAGCAAGTGAACAAGTTTTTTTTTTTTATTCTGTGCCATATGAGACAGACATAGAGATCACCAATCACCCATTTATTATTTTGCATAGTCTTTATATACGTTTGTTCTAAGGTAGATTGCAATAAAAGACGGCATACTTTTACTTCTCTTTTGAACCATCACCAAAATCACTCTACTTTTCAGACTTGATTATTTTGAGCAATTTCAACCAAAAAGTAGACATCTGTCATGTCAACAAAGTTAATTGGTTTCGATAGTTAAATCTTTTTTTTAACGCCTTTTGAAATACTAAAAGTGTTGTAATGGCCTTTATGATAGATATAAGGTTTATAACAATCTCTAGAGTCCAGTAACCGAATTAGATTTGAGGTGAAAGTGGGTGCTAGTTATTTCAATTTTACACCTAATAAATAACTTGGTTATGAAAGTAGATGACCTTTAACCAAAGATAAAATCAAAGTCCTCTCAATTATAAGACAAACATAGAAACATAACGGGATAATTATTAATAATTGCATTTCCTGATCCTATAGAGCATCAATATATCCAAAGGCAACCATTAACAAGGTTCAGGTAGCACTTCCAAGCAAAGGCAATGAAAAAGAACGACACTAACAAAAATGCCTATTTGTTGGCAGTAAGGCACAACTCATAAAACCAAATAAAAGTAACTTGTAAGAGATGGGTTATTATAAAAGACTAATAACACAAAATTCCCAATATAACCCTCTTGTCAAAATTTCATGAAGCCCTTCTCTTCCCAACCTCAAAATGTAATTCTTGCAAGGAATCAACTACAACAAAGTACACACCAATACGGAAAACTCAATAACAAGACTTATCTCCTTGAAATCTATCAAAGAACTTAATTTTCTGTCTGTCAGACACTTGAAAATGGGTCACAGAATCACACACAAGGTACTGTGCCTAGCGCCAAGCTTCTCATGGGAATAAAACACTTTTGAACCACCTAATTTAAAGCCCATATCAACAAGCCCGGAAAATTATGATTGCCAAAGGATATATCCACAAGAACTCACATTTGCATTGACCGAATAATCACTCCAAACAAGGTTTATCGCTTCGTTTGATCATAATTCATAACCAGGATAGCCCCTTCACAATAAACTATGACAACAGTAACATTTTCAGATCAAATCTAAGGGATGTTTGGGATTGTTTATGAGCTTATTTACATGAGCTTATGAGCTTCATAAGCTCATAAGCTCAAGTAAATAAGTTCATAAGCCCACCAAAATTGAGCTTATCAAATTTTCAATAAGCTCATAAGCCCATCATATAAGCTTAGACAAACACCCCCTAAAACTGATTATCTGATCATGACCATTTTATCTCTGGAGTCTATTATAATCATAGTAGGCAAACACTCATGCAACTAAATATCTAATTCTAACTAATTCAAAAAGCACAAACAAGAAAAATATTCCATCCCAAACACCCCCTAATAACATCTATGCCAATTAATAATCAAAATCCCAAAAGTACTAAATATACAAATTATACAATAACAATAGTACTCAACCGCAGAGTAGGTTATGGGGAAGGTAGGATGTAAATGGTCACACCCCTACCCAAGGGTAAACCAATATCAAATCTAATAACACATATATCCTACAATGACACATTACGCATAAATATCACATGTTATCTACCTACTAAACGAACACAACTACTAGCACGAAAACGCAAAGTATCATACCCGAGACGGAGGCGTAGTAGTCTCATAAAACAAAGCATCAGGCCTATCAACAAGCACACTACTCTTACTCCACAAACAACTCATCCCACACCGACACGAATACAAATTATCCAAATTATCAGGAATCCAAGTCCACCCTTTAATCAAAACACCAACATGACCCATTTTCAACCCACCACACTCATTCTCACCACCCACTTGCAAAGAAGTCAAATTTAGCCCATTTTGAACCAAACCCACATTTCTTTCCTTAAAACTAACACAACCCACTTGGGAATCCCATTTCTTGTAAGCACCCAGTAAGTTCTCAAATGGGTCAAACTGGGTATGAAGTTGACTTTGACTTTGACTTTTTGGAAGTGGGATTTGTGAAGTTGGTGATGCAGATGGGAATTCTATAAAGATGTAAAAGAATAAGATTAAGAGTGATGAAGCTAACATTGTTGTTATGGCTAATGAATTAAAGGGTTTTAGATTAAATGGCATAGTTTTTATGAATGTGTTTGTGAATCATGTGTTGGTGTTTTTCAGGGTTTTGTAGATCGGTGTAGGTGGTGATGATCAAGAGTTTGTAGAATGAAGAAGAACAGGTGTTGTAAAACAGTGGGGTTGCGGATGAATAATTGATTGTTAGATATAAGGCTTAATTTGCAAGTTTGATTTGGTGAGATTAGAAAATTCTTGCTCAAAAAAAAGGTTGGAAAATTCTAATTAAGATCTAGAGTATACCAAAAGTCTTTTCTTCTGCATTTACCAAATCACACTTTTTTTTTTTTTTTTTTTTTTTTTTTTTTTTTTTCCTTCCTTCCTTACAGAAAAAGAGAGGAAAAAAAAAAGGTAATTAATAATTTAATTAAAAAAGTCATATTTTTATAATTTAAATATCTTATAAGACGTTAGTTGTGAGAGAAAATAAATAATATCATTGTAGCGAGTATTTTATTATCTTTTAATAAGCGGGCACTTTTATATACTTTCGACAAATTAATTTTTTTTGTTTTCCGTTTTTTTCAATATTGAAGTTCGCATGACATATCAGATGTAATTTAACACTAATATGAAAATTCAAACGCTAAACAATAGTACTAAATTTGACATAAGTACTTATGTATAAATAAATAAATAAAACTTTTCTCATGTTTTGCAAAAAAACACATTCATTACTTTTCAATAATATATTACACGTTGTATTTGAATTATATATTTTATTAGTTTGTACCATTTTCTTATTTTGATCATGCTCAACTGCTCGACTTCAACTATTTAGTGTCACATGTCCTTGCCTTGTACTTTTTTTTAAACACCTTTGGTCCACTATACGTGGAGTCGAGCAGTTGAGCATGACACGTGTCACTAAAATGAGTAGAATCGAACAGTTGAGCATGATCAAAACAGGAAAGGTGAAAAAAAAAGACCACGTCTTTGGATCAAGGGTATTTCTTTTCTTTTACTTTGGTAATTTTCTCTATAAAATATGAATAGCAAAAATTAATCTCTTAGTATGCAGAAATTTTGAATATGTAATTATCTCTCATCTTTGTAAATTGTAATAAAGTGGAACAAATGGTTGTAGCGGAACCCTACCCTCTTAGATCCATTCAACATGCGTAATTATTTTTGTTTGAATATCTTTTTATGTCATTTTAGGTTCATAAGTTTCAGCTTTCACCAAATTTACCAAACATATATGAAAATAAAATCTACAACTTAAGCTCTGGTTTTTAAAAGGTCCAGCTTCCATTAGAAGTTCCATCTTCCAAATAAATGAATTTAAGATTTGCTAACTATTAACTTTTTTTTTTCTTTCTTTTTTTTAGTTTCGGATTAAAATGTAAATTTTTAATAACGGGAATACAAGTTACTTTTTACACTTATATCCAAAAGAAAAGTTACAATTTTCAAATATGGGTGTTTTTTTATAAATACTAGCCGAGTACCCGTGCATAGCAACGTGATTTTATAGCGACAGATAGTTTTTTCGTGAAAAAAAAAATTATATGTTATAAATGAAAAATAATAAAAGTTTGAGGATTCGGGGATTAAACATAATGTTTTGAAACCCGGTTCGACCCGGGTGGTTCAACCGGTTGAACCATTCCGGTCAAAAAACGGGTCAATTTAAACTGGGTCAACCCGACGGGTTGGGTCGGAAAAACGGGTCAAATTAAACCGGGTAAACCCGGTTTTCAATGTATATTAAAAATTTCTTTTTTAAATATATGTTTTCAACATTTCTTTTTTTAGTTTTAACTTTTCAACACAAATTCTTACTTAGAAGGAAAACTCAGTGAGACTCGAACTTGAGAATTTATGGAAACAATCTCCTCCAAAGCTTCTTAGGAGACCTTAGGTGGCCAACTGAGCTAAGCCCAACTGATTTGTTTTTTCTTTATATATAATAAATATAGATAATTTGGCTAAATTTCGGCATTTGTTGTCCCATTAGTTTGTTGTATTTGCCAAGTGACAAAACTAAGTTATTTGATTCGTTCAATTTGATGTTAGTTTTTCTTAAGTGAAATCTCGGATGCGTTTTTTTTTTTTTTTTTTTTAGTTATTATGTAAAAGATTTGTAACTCAACTAAGCTTGTTTGGCTACATTCTTTTAGCTTCCGATGTTTTTTTAACACTTAAATGAAACGCTAATCAGAGAAGCGTTTAGTTTTTAGCATTGTATGCTTGTTTCACACACACATAATTACCGCTATAACTTTTTATCAAACGATTTTACAAAACGAAGTTCTAAGTTTGATTAACATAAGCAAAAGATTTGCATGTAAATGGATGAAATACATGCATCGTTCATGGTAACTTAATAAGATTATCCTTTGTATTGTAGCCCGATACTTTTGTCTGATCAAGAAATGAGATCTTCACCTACCATATACTTGCATAGTTGCATGGATTTTTGAATTCTAAAATAGAGTTTAATGAAAAAGGTCGCATGTGACAATTTACTTGCACTAGAAAACCCCTACTGTGAAAATATTATATGCCATCTTGCATTCTAAACGATGAATAACGAGTTAACGACCCAGTGAACCCACTGTAGAAGCATATACTGATAACTGATCAAAAGACCATTTATTACATAAACAAACAGTACGTAAATGCCATCTTGCATTCTAGACTATGAATAACAACAAGGTAACGACCCACAATAGAAGGGCATATATTTGAGACTGTTAGTCGTATGTATATAGTCCATGTGTATTTGTACGGGCTAAGGCCCAAGGTTTAGAATACTCTTTGTATTGGTATTTATATATCGTTTTATGATTAATGACAATTCACGATTCATATATTTACCTACATGGTATCACAGCCTAACTTCGATCGACATATGAGGCTCTTAATATGGCTGTTTATCTTTTAAATATTTTACCCTCACGTGCCATTGATAATGAAGTTTCATTTACCCGCCTTTTTGGATTAACCCCTGACTATAGTCTCTTACGTACCTTTGGGTGTCTTTGTTATCCTCACATTGATACTAATAACAAACTGGGCGCTCGGGCCACACCTTCCATTTTCTTAGGCCATGCCACAAATCATCGTGATTATCGTTGTTTAGATTTGAACACAAATAAAATTATTCTTTCACGTCATGTTACTTTTGATGAGACTGTTTTCCCGTTTGCCACAAAGACATCAACTACCACCACTCCCACTGCGAGTTCCTCTTATGAATTCTTGGATAACTCATCTAATGTCATTTCCAATATTCTAAGATTGTTTCCCACCACTTCACTCACAGTTGCCACTGCTCCTCAAGACGTTTCTACATCTGATGCGCCTGTTGAGCCTCTTAGCCCACTTACTACACCAATCTCACCACCCACTGCGCCAACTTCATCACCTACTGGCCCAACCTCACAACCTACCCCATCATCACAGCCAACTCCCGTTCTGTTTCCCATGATACACCCACTCCACCTGCTCACCCGCCCATTGTCTCGATTCACCCCATGGTCACATGTTCTCGTGTCGGGTCTACGCGTCCTAATTCTCGTTATGCTGGTCTTGTGTCTACGATTTCTCCTTTACCTAGGTCTTATAATGATGCGTTTCATGATCCCAATTGGTAAAATGCTATGTGTGATGAGCACGATGCACTTACTAAAAATAAAACTTGGACTCTTGTACCAAAACCCCAGGATGCGAATATTATTCGCAATATGTGGTTGTTTCGCCACAAGTATTTAGGTGATGGCACTCTTAGTCGTTACAAGGCCCGTTGTAGGACCTTAAATATCACAACTTTATCACATCATTATAGAAGCAAAGATGAAGAAGAGATGAAAGATGGTGACTTGATATGTATATATGTATATCGTGTATATTGAGAGAGATAAGAAATATGAGAGCTTTTATTCAAAGAAAACACACACAAATACACACACAAGCACACTTACAAATGACTAGGTAAGTGCCTTATATAGTTAGAGAGAAAGGCCTCATGGGCTTTCTAATGGACTTGGGCTTGGACTTGGTTACATGGTTAGATAACAAGGCTTATGAAACATAGCACATAACATATTAGCTTGCCAAGTCCAAAGCCCAATGACTAAACTATTAGTAATCTTAACAAACGACACAAAGTTATACAATGAGAATGACCATCACTTCTATATATATATTTTTAATGCTAACAATCTCCCCCTAAGGGGTGGTCATTCGAATGATGCTCCACGTGAGTGGGTCTTCCGTGTTCTTTGTCTTCAACTTTGTGTGTCGTTGTAGAATAGTCTTTAGTCTTTGTTCCTTCATGCTTTGTGATCTTTGATAACTGAATTTTCATCGTTCTTTGTTCCTTTGTGATATGGAGTTATCTGCCTTTCGTCACTTCTGCGTCTGTGGTGGTTGTTTGCCATTCCAACATGCTCATACATCTTTGGACTATGATATTCATATGCACGTAGTTCCCTTTCTTTCACTTTGATCTTTAGTCTTTATACTTTGTAGATTCTTCTTTTTGGCGTAGAATCTTTCTCTGAACTTTGTGTTGTATAGATCTTTGAGGGAGCTTTCTTTAACTTCCAGATGTATGTATGAGCACGTGGAATCTGTCGCCATGGAGATGAAGTGTCCCTGCATATAAACAGTTAGCAATAAAACATCCGGTACTTACAGATAAGAATTAGAGATCGTCAACAGCATAGTGTGAAGACTCCTTCTAACCCTTACCAAGGCCGTTCCCATGTCAGATACTCTCGAGAGAGCTTACAAGACCTACTGAGTAGCTCAATGACTGGGTGAGTCGTTGGGGATCACTCCACGACTGTAGACCGTTTGAAACCACCGCGAACACTAAGCGTAACCCATAAAGAATTACCGAAGTGACCTGCTGTCAGGGCTGCTTGATGTTGACCCTGGCAGGAATTTCCATTCAATCATTGAGAATCACAAAAGTGAATCCTCTCATAAATGTTCTGGTAGAATGCTAAGATCTGCGTAGGACTCTTAAGTTTACATCTGGCGTCCTTAATGATGAACAACCAGTGTAGAAATATCATGTGTTCCTATGAGATCTTTTGATGAATCTTGTGGCTCTAGACTCGATAAGTGCACATTTAGTTTTCCTATGCGGAGACTAGGGATGGGTCTCCTGCTTCAATATCAACCATCTCTAAGAGATACGTTGATAGTTTACACCGGTTCCCCGTGAGAATGAAACAAGCTCTTTTAAGAGAACTTGAGTGGTTAAGAAGGTTTAGTGCAGTGCGTCACTGGGTCCATGACGTATTTGTCTTCAATACCGGTGTCACCTTAGTAACAACCAGTAGCATATGAATTGTACCCGGTGTCTGCCCTAAGGTTGAACATTTGGAGGGCTATTTCTTTTCACCCTTTTTCATAACTTTTCTTTTTAATTCTTCAACCCCTTCTTTCTCCTTTCTCATTTTCTCCTTTTTTCAATCATACCTAAGGACTTCTAATTCTAATATATTGGAATTGTCCTTGGGTAGATCCCTCCGGCTCTGGCGGATCATAGGACGGTTTTCCCTAACCTTAGTCACCTTATAACTCCATGACTATCCTATCATTGCCATAAAACCATTTATAGAAAATCTCTCAAAGTGTTTATGATAATAAAACACATTGTTGTTACCACTTTGAGAGTTTTGCATTTCTTTTGAAGGACTCCCTCTTCACATGTGCTCATGAATTTTTTAGAAATTTGCACATGCGTGAGGAGTTTGCACTTTTTGAATTGATCCACTTTCAGTGAACATAACCGATTCGAGACACGCTTACATCACTAGTTAGACTAGCTTGAAATTATTACCCGTCCTGGTCAAGTCCAAAGAAAGTCTCTCGATACGGTACATTCTACTCAGACAAGTCCTATTCGAGACACGCTTACATCACTAGTTAGACTAGCTTGAAATTATTACCCGTCCAGGACAAGTCTTTTCGATTACTGACATTTTAAGCATCGTCAATTCATTGGTACTTACTGAGTCGAGCTCTTCTGAGATTCAGCCACAATCTTTAAACATCTTTGATCACATTTTAATGTCTTCTCCCCCACAAAAATAGCATGACGTGATATTTTTTATATCAACTGATTAATAAAAAGCTTTTTGGAGAGATAGACAGATTTGATTTTGCATGAAATCGGAACATTTTAGTTTTTATACTCCCCCTTAATGATAGCACATTTTTTAAAATCAATTAAGGGTTTAGAGGGAGTTATCTTGAGCACTCATTTTGAGAGATTTTGAGAAATCTTTTGAACAATCTTGAAAAAGTGCTCAAGAATTTTGATTGAAAACGAGTTTATGCTTGAAGTCTTTTTCGTTTGTTTAGACTCGAACTTTTTGAAAAAGATTTCGTCATTGAGCGTACGAGTCCTTGATTTGAAAATAATCAGAAGTCATCGTTAGGGTCCTTATTTGAAATCTTTTCGAGTTATTATACCCGGACCCATGTTTTGAAAAGATTTCACTTTGAAGCACGGGTTTCGTACTGAAGTATACGAAAGCCATAGTGAAGAAACTTTTGAGAAACGACATGTTTTAGAAAAACATTAAAAAGAACTCCCGCTCAAGCATTTGTACATGTCCGTATTATTGTTGAATGACATTTCTAGAAACGTACAGAATATTGATTTATACGAGAGACATGTCGTGAGAAGAATATTTTTGGATTTTTTGATTTTATATTGTTTTTGTATTTTGTTTTTGTTGGTTTTTCAGATTTTGTACTTTTGTTTTTTTTCAAAAATATTTACAGAGAAGCGATTTTGAAAACATTTTTCAAGAAGATTCGAGAAGACGTTCTAGCTCCTCAGGAGTTAGGCTTCGCATGCCAATTCGTCGAACTAAATAGTCAAACCTTTCTTTTGGAAGGGCTTTAGTAAATAGATCGGCGAGTTGATAATCAGTCTTAACGAAAAATAATTCAACAGTACCCTCTTCCACGTGTTCTTTGATGAAATGGTAGCGGACTTTGATATGCTTCGTCTTAGAGTGATGTACAGGATTGCACGAGATGGCTATGGCACTTTTTGAGTCACAATACATAGGTATTCTGTCAAAAGTAAAGCCATAATCTGTGAGCTGTGTCCGCATCCAAAGAACTTGGGCACAACACGCAGATAGAGACGCATACTCGGCTTCGGCGGTTGATAGCGCAGTACAATCCTGTTTCTTTGACGACCAGCTTACTAGCTTTTCACCCAAAAATTGTGCTCCACCTGATGTACTCTTTGCTGTAACTTGATCACCAGTATGGTCTGCATCTAAAAATGCTGTTAGATGAAACCCCGAATCCTTCGGATACCAAAGTCCCATGTTAATGGTGCTTCGTAGGTACCGAAAGATCCGTTTAACCTCTTTGAGGTGAAGTTCGGTAGGCTTTGCCTGAAACCGTGCTAACAAACAAACAACAAATTGTATATCGGGTCGACTAGCAGTCAGGTACATGAGAGAATCAATCATGCTCCGATATTTCTTCGGATCGATAGGTTTCCCAAACAAACCAGCACCTATTTTTGGTGAAGTGACCATTGGTGTACCAACAGAATCACAATTTTCCATTCCATGTTTTTTCAAAATCTCTATTGTATATTTAGCTTGATTGATAAAAATACCACGAGGGGATTGATGGATTTGTAAACCAAGAAAGAATTTTAGTTCCCCCATCATGGATATTTCAAATTTACTTTTCATGAGATTTTCAAAATGTTTTGAATGGTTAGGATTGGTTGATCCAAAAATAATGTCGTCCACGTAAATTTGAACGATCAAAATGTCATCTTTGAACTTTTTGATAAACAAGGTGTCATCAACCGTTCCTTTTGTGAAATTGTTTTTGAGCAAGAAAGATGATAGTTCGTCATACCACGCTCTTAGAGCTTGTTTTAAACTATAAATTGCTTTCTTAAGCTTGTAGACGTAGTCTGGATGATCTCTGTCGATGAATCCCTCTGGCTGACTCACATACACTTCTTCTTTCAGAGTTCCATTCAAGAAAGCTGTTTTAATGTCCATCTGATAGACTGTGATGTTTTGTGAGCTGCATAGGCTAAGAAAATCCGGACTGCTTCAAATCTAGCTACAGGCGCGAATGATTCCTCGAAATCTATCCCTTCTTCTTGTGGATAACCTTTAGCCACGAGACGAGCTTTGTTGCGAATAACAGTCATTTCCTCATCCAGTTTGTTCTTCCACAACCACTTGAGGTCAAGAACACGTTTATCAAGTGGTCGTTCAACAAGTTCCCAACTATCATGTAACAGGTATTGAAGAAATTCCTCCTGCATCGCTTCAATCCAAGGGTTTTCTGCCATTGCTTCCCGAATGTTCTTTGGTTCTTTGAGGCTGATTGAGCAAATGTAAATGCACAATTCGAGATCGGTGGCAAGTTGTCTCCTTGTCTGAACTGGCTTTGAAGGTTCACCAATAATATGTTCTATTGGATGGTCTTTTGTCCATTGAAACGTAGAAGGGTACCTCGGGTGTAACGAATGTGTGTTAGATGGTTCTTGTAACCTTGAAGAAGATTCAGCAGAGTCTGTTGCAAACGGGTTTTCAAATACTTCTTCTTCTTCTTCTAACGTAACATTGTTTGAATTATTTGTTGGTTCTTCTTGAAAATTTGTGTTTCGGTTTTGCTCATCAACTCTTGGTAGAATAGTTTCAAGTACTGGAGTTGCTTGAGTAGATGTAGTTGGTGCTTCAACTTTGATTGTGGTAGATGCATCTTGTGATGGTGGTGGTGGTTGATGGTTTTGAGCGGGTGCAGCGGAATGTTGTGGAGATGCATTTGTCGAAGTTCCACCATAATATTCATCAAACATTAGCTCAAAGAAATTTTCCAGTTCTTGTTCTGAAGGTTTATCCGTGTTTGTTGACTGAGCTCCTTGAGGTACGAGTCCTGAACTGATGTGTCCAGAAGTCTGCATGTTTGGTGCGGGTCCTAATCCGTTTTGATTAGAAGCCATCAGATTAAGCGCGGGTTCTAGAGCGTGTCTCTCAGAAGCCATTTGTGAAATCTCGTCAAACTTCACATTCATCGTCTCCATTATCCTTTTTGTTCGTCTATTATACACCCTGAATGCCCTCGAGTTTTCTGAATATCCAATGAAGATTCCAATATCACCCTTAGCTTTTAACTTCCCTAGATCTTCTCTGTCATTTGTCGGATAGCATAAAGCGCCAAACACGTAAAGGTAAGAGATGTCAGGTTTACGGTTGTTCACTAGCTCATATGGGGTTTTATTGAATCTCGGATGGACTAAGGATCGGTTTTGAGTAAAACAAGCAGTGGCTACAACATCAGCCCATAAGAATAGAGGTGCACTATAAAAAAATCAGCATTGTGCGAGCAGCTTCCACAAGAGTTCGGTTTCTTCTTTCAACTACCCCATTCTGCTGTGGAGTTCTAACAACTGATGTTTGGTGTGTGATTCCAACATCTTCAAGGTAAGTTCTTAACTCCTGGTTTGTAAATTCTGTGCCATTGTCTGTTCTTATAATCCTTACTGGAGCTTGAAGTAGAACTTGAATACGCTTCAGAAAGGTGATGATGATGCCTGGTGCTTCGTCTTTTGATCTCAAAAACTTTACCCAAGTGTATCTTGAATAATCATCAACAATAACGAGAATATACTTCTTCCCATTAATGCTTTCAACTCTCATTGGGCCACATAAGTCCATGTGCAACATATGTAACCTTGCTTCCGAACTAGGTACGGTTTTGGGTTTATATGATGCTCTTTTACTTTTTCCTTGTTCGCATGATGGACATAAGTGTTCCTTGGTGTATTTGAATTTAGGAAGTCCGGTGACGATGTTGTCTTTGTCTAACTTGTTGATGGTGTCGAAATTGAGATGGGATAAACGTCTATGCCACAGTCAGGACTTAGTTTCGGTTGCCCTTGTCATAAGACAAATTGGTGATGTAGAAGCCATTTGGTTGATGTCGATAGCATACAAATTTGTACCACGATTACCAGTTAAGAGATCATCACCAACCAAATTTCTTATAAAAACCATGTTTCTTCTGAATGCCACTTCTAAATCTGCATCACAAAACTGCCCGACTGAAAACAAGTTGTGTCCCAACCCTTCGACGTAGTAAACTCGAGTGATTAAAAAATTCCCAGATTGAAGATCTCCATAACCCTGAATAGCTGCTACATGATCATTTCCAAAGCGTACAGTTCCCATAAATTTCCAGACGAAATTGATCAGCAGCTTTAAATTCTCGGTCATGTGTGATGCGTGGGAATCGCAACAGGCTTTACCTCTCGAGGGATCTCGAGAAGCTTACAACCCCCACCAGGCAGTGTACCTGATCGTTGTAGTATAGTATAGTGACAAGTACCGGGGGATTGATCGTTCAGCTTAGGAATAGTGTCGCTAGGATTAGAAAGCTTAATTACTAGTTCTAAAGGTGAGAGATGATTATTTTTGTATTTTTATGTTTTTTAGAAAGCAAGTAAAATCTCGGGTTTTGAAAGAGTGGGCGGAATTAGTTGCTATTCAACTAACCCAAAACTAAGATGCAATCAAAATAAAATACTAAAAATGAAATTAAACTAATTTATACAAAGGTTGTGAGCAGTAATTGGAGAAAATGTGTTTACTTAGACTTCACTACTCCCTAGATATCTTTTACACCTTAATTACTTGTTATAATTGCATGGATGACGGATCGTATTCCTTAATACCATTCATGGGGTGGCATACATAACTCCCCAATTCTATGAGCTCTTATCTCCTCCTACACCATGACCCAGCACAACTATAGGGATTGTAAACAGTGGCTCATGCATTAAATACAACCAATAAAGACCTAGTACGCCTCGGTTCATGTTTCTTAAGACGTTCAAGCATGTTACCATTTGGAGATCTGTCAGTTTTCTTAAGCCTAACATATAAATCATTCATCCAAAAACAAGAATAAACAAGTAATCAACACATAATCAATATCTAGGTTTCATTAGATCTAAGCAAACACAAAGGAGATCTAGCCTAGCATAATGGAATTGAGACAAGAACAAGATATAGACAACCAACACATAGACATATTGATTGAATTAGAAGAACACTTATCTCAATTACAATGCAAGGTATCAAGGGTTTGGAACCCTTGAAAAACCTGTAAAAGTTGCACCAAATTCGTCTTTAGGGTTTCTCCAAAACTTCTCTTTTTTAAAGTAAAAAACTAGAAAACTATATATAGGAAAATCGAGGTGACGGCGTCAAGAGCAAGGGTGTGACGCCGTCATCTCGCCGCCAAATACTTCCTTGGACGGCCTTGATCTACTTATGACGGCCTATGTGACGCCGTCATCAACCACGGTATTTAATTCTTGGGACTTTGACGCCGTCAGGATGACTTTTGACGCCGTCATCAACTACGGTATTTTATTCTTGATGTTTGACGCCGTCAGGGTATAACTCTTGACGCCGTCACCTACTGTTTCCAGCATGGAAAATTGAGACTTTGCCGTTTTCTTCACTTTTATGCTCCAAAAACGTCCAAAATGGCTTCTTTTCCAGAATTCACTCTCCAAGTACCTAAAATCACAAAAGGAACGATTTAGGGCAATATTTGATCAAATAAAGTCGGATTTGGGCTTAAATGACCCCCTAAAAATGGATCATTTTTCGCCTCATCATATACCCTTACACTTGAGATTTGCTTGTCCTCAAGCAAATGCGCTTTTATTCTACTCAAAAGACAAGTTAGGGGTCATTTAACACTAATATAAAAGGAATTACAACAAATAATCGTTCCACTAAAGACCAATAGACAAGCACGGAGATCATACACAAGCACCTCACAAATAGGGTTTAGATACTCACATCTCTCGGGTGTAATAAAGTAATATAACATTATGGAAATGGAAGATATCTCTCACTACCTGTCATAGCAAAATAGATTACCATAGGCTTGGGAAAGGATCAAACCTCCACCACATGGCGTAAGCACCTAGGATAAACTATCAAAGAGGTCTTTTAAAGGGTTGTAACGTTAGGTATAGGGATATGAATTACACGGTTTTGTTGGATAAAGGAAGTTTTACTGGTGGCGAGTTAACAATCTTGGTTAATTACATGTACAAGATGGCGTTGCTAAGCCAAGACTAGACTCGACTTAAGCTAATAAATGAAAAATAACAAAAACATAAAATAAACATAGAATGAAACGGGATGGTAGTCCGTATGTTTTTTCTCTTTTTCCTTTTTCTATTTTTTTTCTTTTTCTTGATTTTTCGATTTTTTTTTTTTTTTTTTTTTTTTTGCATACACTCTTACCCTACCATCCGAAATAATACATCATAGGGGATGAGAATTCCCCTTACACTTGAATCTTTACATATTTTACAATCAACTAATCTAATGACTCGAATTAAGAAAATCAAAACACTTGGAGCACTTTTAAGATTAACGTACATATGGGGGTAATAAATGATGTTCTTCCCCATTACTCCATAAAATAAGTACTTACCCATGAGTCCCAATCGTCCCAAAACAATATGTACAAGGATATGACTCGACTTAGCAACCATGTAATCAATTAGAAAGTTAACTTAGGGTTTAAACAAATAACAATAATGCACTAAAAATGAGTGCATACACGGAAGGCTAAGGCGATTTGGGTGTACATTTAAGTGGGGTGTAACAAATTCTTCCTTTAAGTAAAATGCTTAAAGTTAGAAACGAAAAGATAGGCTCGGAGGGGTGTACTAGGGGTTTCGTGTACTAAAAATGAGTACAACGCTAAGGGTGTGGGAAAAATTAGTTGACTTAACTAGCCAAGTAATATGACTTAAATGGTCAAGTAATCATAATACGGGTTTAACACAAGGGTGATCCTAATGCCTCTTATCATGTAGTAAATCCTACCACACGAATGTAGTCTCACTAGCGGTCTCGGGATGCATCACTAACGCAAGTTCTAGAATCTAAATGCTACCGGTACACTTATAAGCACTAATAGTAAATGCTTTTCCTATCAAATCTAAAGGCGAACCTCACATTTTTGGGTGGAAAATTTTTCTGAATATACGGTTATGTGCTAGTCATACAATCTCCTATCCATGAGACGCTTGCTATGGCTAAAGTTTCACTCCTAAATGTTGTAAAAAAATTTAAATTTGGCGCTAAAATTGCACTAACAAGTATTTCTCGTAGTTTTATTACACATCTACTATCAAACAAAACAAACTCAAGCGAAAGTGCATATGTAAGGTATCATCTTTTTACCCTCCCCTTACACTTAAAATGAACATTGTCCCCAATGTTCAAGTAAAGAATGTAAAAGTGAAAAAGTAAAGAGAATGAAATCAAATACTCCCCTGATTCGCTCGGTATAGATTATAGGTTGGCCAGGTTAAATCTTCTTCCAAGAAAACGAACAATCAAAGCTTCCCTTCCAGAATATAAATCATCTCCTTGTCAAACATAACCTGTAAATCCTGACAAAATAGACAAGACAACCTCGCGTGAAATCGGCGGCATCCTATATAAGTTACTAAATCCTAGAAAACAAAGTAAGATATAATGCTTGTGGAATGAAGTTTGCAGATTTTCTGGAGATTATAAAACTTAATAATTCACAAAAACCATAAGACTCCGTTAGAAAAACAAAACCGGTAAAATTTCCAGATTTTTGACTCCTGACGCCGTCAAGAGTAAAACTCTGACGCCGTCAGAATGGACATGCAGAAATTCTTATGTTAAGTTTCCGGAAAATTTCTGGAAAAACTTGGTCCTACTTCCTGGAAAATCCTGCAAAACTTCATTGTGACTCAATACAAGCATTTGACTCTAACAAATACGAATATACATGCTCATTTAATATTGTGGAGAATCATGATCGGTTTGTTTCTTAAAAACATATTTCGGGTTTCCCCTTACACTTATCTTTTGCAAAAATACTTTTAGGTTGGAGTTAAGACTAGGCCAAACAACATAGTAAAGTATTTCCACATTTTAATTGAGAAGCATGACCAACCAACAATAAAAATAAAACATGCATACGGAAGCAAATAACAATCAAACAAATAAAATCACACAAACATGGGTTGCCTCCCAAGAAGCGCTTTTCTTTATTTACGAGTCTTGTAGCTAGACTCAAAGTCATGGGTTACTACGTGATTTCATTATTGGTTCCACTCTCCGATTGTAGATATTCCTTGTAGAAACCAATCACCTTTTTCTCAATCGCCCCCATAATCATTTGGGCAAATTCTTCATCGACTTTATACCTTGGTCCAAGGGCCAAGCAATCTTTGTAGTAAAGACTCCTTTTTTCCCATACATAGTCCATGCCCTTTTTCTTATCCTTCTCATTAATATCCTCAAAAGCACCAACGTTGTCCTTATCCAAACGAGATATAAAGCGAAATTCTTTCATCCTATTGGGCATCCTATAAGTGATATTATCGGTGTTACTTGCAAATCGGATCGTGCCTTCTACCTCATCATATTCTAACTTAGACTCCTCAACAAATGGTTTGCCAAACACAACATTGGATAATCGACAATCAATAACATTAGCAAGATCCTCCACAATCATAAAGTCGGTGACAAAAGTGAAATTACCAACAAAGACACGTAAACCTTTAACTCTCCCAACAAAGTTACAAACTCCACCGGGGTACTTGGGATCCCTTCTAGGTTCAAGTCTTGTGTTCACTATATCATTATAAACCGTTGAGGACATAATGTTGATTGGAGATTTAAAGTCAATGTAAGCATTGCTAATGTGCCTATATCCAATCATACATGGTATCTTAGCATTCTTAGGATCGCCTCTCTTGATCTTAGGTTCAATTATGGTGAAAGGAGATCACGGGTTATCAATAAGATTATTATAATATGCAATCTCCTCCTTACTGGGATATAGATTAAAGTAGTCGTTAAGCTTCGGATCCATTGCCTCCTCTTCTAGTCTCTCAACAATATTCACAAAGTCATTAGGCCCTAGGTCCTTATTTGAATACAAGGCGGTTGCTAGGTCACTAAATGTATGTTCGAGTTCAATCTTAATCAACCTATTAAGCTCTCTAAGCTCCCTAATCTCACTCTCAATTTGTTCACGTAACACAGCCACTTCTTCAGGGGAAAGGGGTGGATTCGCGTTTTCCATAATGGTCAACGGAATAGTCAATGAGGTTAATTTACTAACAGAGGCACAAAGAAATGAGATAGACTAAAGAAGACCTAAAAATAAAAATAAAATCTTACTAGAAAGGAATCTAGCAAGTAGACCTAATAAAAAGAAATCCTAACCTAGACAATAACTATTCCCCAGGCTGCGGCGCCAAAAACTTGATGCGTGGGAATCGCAACAGGCTTTACCTCTCGAGGGATCTCGAGAAGCTTACAACCCCCACCAGGCAGTGTACCTGATCGTTGTAGTATAGTATAGTGACAAGTACCGGGGGATTGATCGTTCAGCTTAGGAATAGTGTCGCTAGGATTAGAAAGCCTAATTACTAGTTCTAAAGGTGAGAGATGATTATTTTTGTATTTTTATGTTTTTTAGAAAGCAAGTAAAATCTTGGGTTTTGAAAGAGTGGGCGGAATTAGTTGCTATTCAACTAACCCAAAACTAAGATGCAATCAAAATAAAATACTAAAAATGAAATTAAACTAATTTATACAAAGGTTGTGAGCAGTAATTGGAGAAAATGTGTTTACTTAGACTTCACTACTCCCTAGATATCTTTTACACGTTAATTACTTGTTATAATTGCATGGATGAAGGATCGTATTCCTTAATACCATTCATGGGGTGGCATACATAACTCCCCAATTCTATGAGCTCTTATCTCCTCCTACACCATGACCCAGCACAACTATAGGGATTGTAAACAGTGGCTCATGCATTAAATACAACCAATAAAGACCTAGTACGCCTCGGTTCATGTTTCTTAAGACGTTCAAGCATGTTACCATTTGGAGATCTGTCAGTTTTCTTAAGCCTAACATATAAATCATTCATCCAAGAACAAGAATAAACAAGTAATCAACACATAATCAATATCTAGGTTTCATTAGATCTAAGCAAACACAAAGGAGATCTAGCCTAGCATAATGGAATTGAGACAAGAACAAGATATAGACAACCAACACATAGACATATTGATTGAATTAGAAGAACACTTATCTCAATTACAATGCAAGGTATCAAGGGTTTGGAACCCTTGAAAAACCTGTAAAAGTTGCACCAAATTCGTCATTAGGGTTTCTCCAAAACTTCTCTTTTTTAAAGTAAAAAACTAGAAAACTATATATAGGAAAATCGAGGTGACGGCGTCAAGAGCAAGGGTGTGACGCCGTCATCTCGCCGCCAAATACTTCCTCGGACGGCCTTGATCTACTTATGACGGCCTATGTGACGCCGTCATCAACCACGGTATTTAATTCTTGGGACTTTGACGCCGTCAGGATGACTTTTGACGCCGTCATCAACTACGGTATTTTATTCTTGATGTTTGACGCCGTCAGGGTATAACTCTTGACGCCGTCACCTACTGTTTCCAGCATGGAAAATTGCGACTTTGCCGTTTTCTTCACTTTTATGCTCCAAAAACGTCCAAAATGGCTTCTTTTCCAGAATTCACTCTCCAAGTACCTAAAATCACAAAAGGAACGATTTAGGGCAATATTTGATCAAATAAAGTCGGATTCGGGCTTAAATGACCCTCTAAAAATGGATCATTTTTCGCCTCATCAATGTGCTTGGAGCAACCCGAGTCGACGATCCAAAGACATATTTCGATAACCTGCCAAGAACAGAAGAGTTTGTATTTGGAAACCGTTTTGAATTTGGTTCCATGGGGTTAGGAGTAGAATCTAAATCATACTCATAGACAGTTGCTACTTGTTTAGCTTGAGCTATTTCTAATTTGCCGTCCTGAAGAGTGAACTCTCTACCCGTCGGAATCCACATACAAAACTTAAGATAGTTCCTAGGCATTCGACTAATAGTGGTAGTCCTAAATCGTGCAACTAATCTTTCTATAGATCTGGATCTAGCACTAGGTCTTTTTGGAACATTCTTCTGTTCAGGCGTAACATTTACATTCTTAGAAACACATTCATCATGAACATCATTAATTAAACATTTCTTGCATATTAAACAAACAGAGTCATTACATGCATTAGAAACAGTACTTTCGACATTACATTCAGATGAATCATGTTTCTTATTAAAAAGCGATAAATTCCTAGGGTGTTCTTCTACATCTTCAACTTTATTCTTGCTACTACTCTTAAAAACAGGCGAGACTCTATTGTTCCTTGTATTGCTCCTAGGCTTTAGTCTGCTGCTCCTAGAGGTGCTTTCTAATCCTGTAGAAGGTAAGGCACACACATTAGGATTTATATTGTTGTCCTTTTTAGCATCCCTAGATTCTTTAGAATTAGCCTTTATGCACTTGTCATTTGTCTTAGATGTTGAGGCAGACGCACTAGTGGGACTAATCCTAAAAAGGCCAGGTGCTAACACTTTAGGAGTTTCGACAACCGCTTTTCCTTTATCAACAATCTTATCATTTTCACTTTTCTTGGGCAAGGGTGTTGGAGTGACTGGTTTTGTCAAATCCTTTTTCTCATCGACTTTTGGAGCAAACCGTGAAATTGACATTTTAGGTTTTTGAACCGTGTTTGAAACATTTGGTTTCTCCAAAGTCAATGGTTTTGCAAACTTAGTTTCCTCACCCTTTCCTTTTTGACTTTGAAGCTGAGCCCTCAAAAGATCATTTTACTCTTTTATGTTCTTTAAGGCACGCTCATACAACAATTTGTCATACTTGCATTCTTCCTTTTTTCGATCAAGTTGTTTAAAATATGAGACATTTTCTTTTTCAAGCTTTATAAGAGCATTTTCATATTTGGAAACAATTTCGGAGGTCTCAGCTCTGACTCGTTCATCATCTTGAACAGAATATGTTTGTAAAATGATGGACATAATATCAGTAGTCATAACAGCTTCGAAGAGAGAATCATTTAGGTTTTCCAAAACATTGATTTGCTCAAAAGATTCATTAGCCTTCTTTATCAGGGATTTGTGATCCGTGACGAAGTCAGCTGTTTCTTTCAAAAATGCTTGTTCAAAATGAATTACACGAGCATGAATGTTATTAATTTGAGGAGCAAATTCATTTTCAAGAATCTTTTTAAGCTGTAAATGAACCGTGGAATTCCAGTTAATCTCATTAAGTCTCGTTTTAGATTCTAAAGTCGTTTTAAGTTGCCCAACTCTTGTTTTAAGGTCATCAAGATATCCTCTGGCAGCACTTGTGTTAAAAGTGTTGTTAGAAGAAATCTGTTCCATGTTTGAAAGCGATTTGGAAGCAACTACTTTCTTAGAAAACATTTTCGAGAATGGTCGTTTTATGGAAAACACAGATGGTTCTTTTTGTGGAACAAAAGTAATACCCGAAAGTTTGTTCAATTTGTTGTAGTCAATGGGTTTCAAATCCTTTTGTTTCATTTTAATAATGCTCTCTTTGACATGTTCTATCGTTTGCACAGAATCCCGAACGACGGGAGGATCATGTTTGGTGTAAAAACACTACCATTATACAAAACATTCTGTTCTTCCTGAGCTTTCTTGAGATTACAAGGATTGTTGTTACCGAGAGCCATTTTGTGTTTCGTATGGTAAATCAGATTAGTTTGGTTTGAAATCATTTTCATTGTTTGACTTGACTGACCCGACTTAACCACTAATTCTTCTAGATGTGCAATCTTGTGTTCTGACTCTACGATTTCTTCCAAAAGTTTATCTTCTTTCTTTGCAAAGTCCTTTTTCAACTCATCCCTTTCTTTTTCAAGATTGGTATAAGCTGTTTGTTGTTTTGAAAGTTGGTTTGTTAATTCAGAAATTTCTTGTTTTAAAGAGTTAATGGTTTTTGTTGAACTTATTTCGAGATTAGAAAATTGTTTTTCCATTCCCTATCTTTAACAAGTAACTTCTTATAACCAATTTCAAATTCTGACTCGCGTTCTTTGAGAATTTGAAAACTTTTTGCATTTTCCTTGTATCTCTCAAACTCAGTGGTCAATTTCTCATTCGCGGCCTTAACATCGTGATTGACCTTTTTCACTTTCTCAATTTCAATACCACAATTATTTAATAATGATTCAAATAAAGCACGTGTTTCCTCATCATTCTCAGCATGCTGTGAAACGAAGCCTCCATTGTGATTCACATCTGGAGTTGCTGAAGAAGTATTGCTACTACTTGGCGTGTCCAGGTATGTATCATAAGTGGGTGCTAGCTTCTCATAATGTTGTTTCTCATGAGGAGACATATCAAATATATCATTATTGTGACATGTGTTGAAGTTTGATACCTCAGATGGTGCATTGGTGTCATAAACAGGAAGTGTGTCAGAATTCGTGTCATACTTAGCTTCCTGAAGATTCGCCATGAATATGCAGTTCGCATCGATATCCTCTCTATCTTCCATGTCATCCATAAGAGCCATAAAATCATTCTCCTCTGCATTCAACTGAAACCCTGCCTTTGCCTTTTTTGCCAACATCACTGCTTTCTGCAAGTACTCTAGATCTTTCTTGTTCGGCTTAGTAGGACAGTTCCTTGCCATATGACCTACACCCTGGCAGTTGAAACACTTTACCGGATTACCCTGATTCACATTTCCTAAATTCCCAACTACTGGAGCTGCAACATTTCTATTCTGATTACCCATTGCCTGATTACCAACATTCTGACCCCTCTGATTTCCAACAACCTGACCCAGTTGATTCCCTGCATATGGACCATACTGATTCCCTGCATACTGACCTGCATTCTGATTCTGCATATTCTGATTACCCATGTTAAATCCAGTAGCATATCCTTGTTGATTCCCATAAACTCCAACCATTTGGCCTCCGTTGCCCATATTGAAACTTGGCTGAGCGATCTTGTGGAAAACTAGAAGGGGGGGTTGAATAGTTTTACGTCTTTTTCGTTTTGCTTATTTTATAAAAGATAGTTTCTAAGATAAAACTTTCAAATCACTTTAATACATAAATATATATACTAGTTAATTTATGATTTTGTATAAATACTACTTATGTATAATGTACAATTTCAAAACACTTAACTACAAAAGTATAAATACAAGATTTATTAAAGGTTTTATATATATACAATGCTTATGTATAATGTTTGGAAAGAATATACAATTTCATATATTTTATGTAAGCATATATATGTGTAGTAGTGTATAGATATAATTATATGTACTAGGTTGGTTTTTGTAAGATTAGTTTTATGAATGAATTTTAGTTTGATCTTTATGTGAAATCAACATATGCACAATACTATCAATTATGACTATGTGTGAAATGCAAGTAAGTAATAAATCAAAGAGTGAGAGATGGAAAGATCAAACCGAGACACAAAGGATTTATAGTGGTTCGGCTACAAGGACACCTTCCTTGCCCTACTCCACTCCCCGAGTCACCTACTCGAGAGTTTTCTTCACTAGATCAAAAACCTCCTTTATGGCGGAGAAAACCGTACACACCAAATAACACACCACAAGAATATCACACCACAATCACAACTTCAACACACCTTCTTCACACCAATCTTCTATACTCTTCACACCAATCTTCTACACACCAATCTTCTATTTTCTTCACACCAATCTTCTACACACCAATCTTCTATTCTCTTCACACCTTCGAAGTACTAATGTCTTGACACCTTCAAGTCACTAATATCTTCACAACTTCAATGCACTAGTGTCTTGACACCTTCAAGCCATTAATGTCTTCACAACTTCAATGCACTAATGTCTTGACACCTTCAAGCCACTAATGTCTTCACAACTTCAATCTACAAATGTCTTCTAGTCTTCTCCACTAAAGATCCTTAATTTCTTCACTACAAGATCCTATTGCTACAATCTCCTATCACCACTACTATCTAACCCTTCTTCTTCACTTCAAGTTACACTTCACACTTACAACAATTCTAGATTCTTCAACTAAATCTAGTTAACTAATACATACACCTTATTCACCAAAGTATGAAAGATATACAAGAAAATGTAAACAAACAACTTAGATAGCAAGATGATACTAAGTTGTAATACTTCTAATAGAAGTATTCTTCTCTTTGCACTTGAAAGAATGAGGCTTTGGATCACTTGGAAACAAAGGCTTATGAAATGATCAAAGGATTTTTAGGATTGAAATGGAGATCTAGAACAGAAAGTTTTTGTGCAAAAAGGTGAGGAAAAAATCCAGGTTTAATGTGGTATTTATAGGCAAAAGTTTCTTACAGAGGAGCGTGGCCGGTCCCCTTAAATCATGGCCGGTCCCCTTAAAATTAAGGGGACCGCCCTTTATAATTAAGGGGGCCGCCCAGCTGAAACGGCCAGAAACTTTGTCTTTTAGTGGGAAAAGTTTATTTGGTAAAAAACTAACTGATTTTGGTTAAATATTTGAAATCATATATTTAGTATGATTAAAACATTTTTCTTTATTACCAAAAGTGTTTTTCAAAAATATATAATAAGATTATATGATTAAATAAACTTTGTATTAGTTAATTAAATACCCCTTTGATCATACATTGCACTAAACACTTTGTTTATTCATACCTTAAGTGATTTGGATGTAAAGAGAAATATTAATCACCAAATACTTGTTTATATCATAAGTTTTAGTTCTTTGAGTTTATATTTTGTAATGATCAAAACATAGAGATATTGATAAAACTTAATAATGTTTTTAGGCATTATTTATGTCAACAATCTCCCCCTTTTTGATTATTACAAAACCTTAAACTCAATAGATTTAAAACTTGTTATTAGACAAGTATTATAGAGTTTACCATTTCTCTTCTCCCCCTTTTTGTAAAATCAAAAAGGTTAGGCCGAATAATCTTCGTGAAAGAAGTTTAAACGGGTAGAAAAACTCCCCCTTGATGTATGCTCCCCCTTGTTTGAGGGCACCAAGGTTTCGAGAAAGTAATTCTTGCAAGAAAAATATTAGAAGCACAAGCATGGCACGAGCAAACACATATAGCATAATATTAACAAGTAATAATCATGGTAAAAGGGAATAAGAGACATATATTAAATCATTCAATAACAGAGAAATGATTATGTCAACCCATAATCATTGTTACAAGAGCAATACAAGTAGAATTCTAAACAACATAGAACATCCTATAGTGCCAACAAGGAGTGTCACCAAACTTTCTTGAATCCCAAAATGGTTGAGGAGTTTTATTTGAAAATGAGAAAACATAAGCATATCAAATGCTTGGTGGTTTAGTGGAGGTAAACTCTTGGTTCCATGGGTGTTGTGAGTTTGTAGAGCTTGGAGGTGGTGGATTTGAAGTGGGGTTTGTTGGTTGAGGGTTGTGATGTTGTTCAAGTGATGGGGTTTGTTGAGATCTAGTAAGAAGATACTCAATCCAAGTGAAGTGCTCATTCAAAGCAATGGTTTGTTGTTGAAGGAAGATGCAACAAGGGCAATTGTTAACATGCTTCTCAAGTTGGTTTTTGTTATGAGGTGATGATGGTGAGCTTGATTGTGGTGGATCCAAATTGCGTTGAGCAAGATGTAATGCTAAAAGAGCACTAAGCTCATGTGCCTCTTTTAGCTCCTCAACGAACTTCAAGTGTTCGGAGGAAGGTGGTGGTGGTGGAGCATGATAGTTGTCTTGGGTGAAGGTTTGCACATGCAACATTGGAGTGGCATGTGAGGTTGTAGGAAGTGGTGGTGGTACTCTAGGTGGTGGAGACATGTTTGAGCTTGGGTAATCATGAAAACATGATATGGGTGGAAGAGGTTCTTCATGAGTGGATGATGTCTTTGTTGAATGAGCAATATGTGAAGTGTTGATTGAGATGTTGGGATTGTTGTTTTGGGATTGAGCATGCTCATCAAAAGAGGAAGCATTAATGAGGGTATTAGTGGAAGATAGGTTGTGGGATGACTCATTTGAGTGGGTTTGAGGTTGAGTTGTTGGTTGACTTGAAACAACATCACAAGGGTTATGACAAGAATCAAGTTTCCTCCTCCAAACGGGTTTGACGGAGATCCTTGCGGTTCTTGAAATCTTTGGTTTTTGGTTGTTGGAAGATGACATGTTTGGGTGTGATGGCATTAATGGTGGGAGGAGAGTATTTATAGTGTATGAGAAATGTGGTTTAGGAAGGAAAATTTGAGGGATAGTATGGGACAAAATATGTTTGTGAATTTTGGGAAGTATAGGTTGAGATGGGTCAAAAAGTGATAAAGAAAACAGTATCCCCGACCATCAGATGGCCGGTTCCCTTAAATGGAGGCCGGTCCCCTTAAATTTAAGGGGGCCGCCCATCTGGTGATTCCCAGAATGCCAGAAATGGGTTTTTGGCATAAAATTTTCAAAAAGGTTGTGTTTTTGGATTTGGATTCAAGTAAGTTCAACTCTTGAGGCTATATAGAGCATACTATTCATGAATGTAGAGAATATCATAGAAATGATTAGAGTGAACAATTAATTCCTAATAATCATGTTATCTACTAATATTTCAATTAAGTTTGGTAACTAAGGAAGCAATAAAGCAAACTAGTTAAGTATGCAACTATATGAAGATAATGGTAAGTAGGATTAGTGCAAACAAATTTAAGATTGCTTATGATAAACAAGTGGGAAGATATGATTATATGAACTTCAAGACTTGTTACAAACAAGATCCATATGGGCAAACCATGATTCTCATGAAATGATTTGATTAGATTGTGGATGTCATTTTCACATAAGTTTATGACATATGTGAGAAAATAATAATGTTTTAAACAAAATGTTTTTAGTTTTATTCAACAATGTTTGAAAGTAAGTTTTCACTTAATGCCATAAATCTGGGAACGAAAGAATCTAATGAGAAGCAAGGTTCATAAAAGTAAACTAGCGTTAGGTATATATAGGAAGTGCAATTTAATCAAGTTGGAGAATGAGTATGAGACTATTACTAGTGGTGCTCAATTCAGGCTAAACACGACCATTTTTACGGGTTACACACACCCAACTTCTCACATAGAAGCAATTCAACCGTTAGGTTAAATTGAATTTCTAGTCAATAGATTCTCCAGTAGTCATTCTCCTTTTAGAAGAAATCGAGTTCCTAAATTTACCTATCGAAGATTACCAAATATGAAGTTTTCTTGATTCACTAATACTTGGCTTAATGTTTTGAAATACATTCAAGTTTGTATCCTAATAAAACAAATTTTGTTTTGTTTCAAAAAGAAAAAGGTTTCTATCTTGATAAAGATCAAAATAATGTTATGATAGCTTATGATTAAGCATGTTGTTCGAAAAAGCATAAAATAGATATTCGAAGGGTTTTAACTCAAAGAGAGAAGTTTTTAAATATGATGTATTGATTTTGATAATCAAGAAATTTCATGTGAAAGATATACTTCAAGAGAATCGATTCAGCCCATTGTCACATGTAATCATTTCTAATGGCAACTAAAGATGTGAAAGAGATATGGTAGACATTGAACATCTAAATGCAATGAGATAGGAAAGGACAAAGAAAATCATCAATGAATGCAATATAGACATATGTATATATGCATGTATACAAGACACATTGTAATATTGAGTCACTAGCAAGTCTTAATTATAACACATCTATTAATGCAACTAGTAAGATCATATAGCACAAGTGGCAAGTATTCTATTCTAGATCATAGAAGATTATCAATATAGATGAAAACTAAAATAAATGATAATAGACATAGCAATAAGAGGGTTAATTATCCTAATGTTATGTATGCATATATTGGTATTCATGATCTAAAAGCATAGCAACTTGCAAATTAAAACATATTAATATACTAATTGAAGCATACTCTATCTTAATGTAATGTAGGCAAGTTTTTGAAAAGAAAACTTACCTCAGGTCCAGCTCTTCTTTAAGAGTGGTCATGAGAGCAATATAAAACGTCAAGAAGGTTTTCCCCAAAGCAAGTTGAAGAAGCGAAGTAATATCCCAATGCAAAAAGGATCAAGGAGACTTGATCATAGAAACACTATCGGTCGCACCAATCCTCACAAGTCGTGCAGATTAAGAATGGTGGAACAAGAATCCTTCGTCATGAGGTAGTAACGAACACACCATAAAGTCAATGGTCATCAAATGAAAGAAAGCGAATAGAGCGATCCAAAAAGTAGTAGTTCCTTTGATCGTTAATTACCTACACATGACAGAGAGCTTGGTACCCAGATTCTCATGGGTCCGAGTTGATTAGTAGCGAACATCCAATGCACTTAAATGCGTATGAAGAGGATGTCGTCGAGAAGTACAAGAATTCATTATTTGTTTGTTTTAACAAACAAACAATAACTTTCTTGACTAGAGAAATAATCAATGGATGTAAATAATAATAGTTCTAAATTTTTCCATTAGGTTTAACAAATTTTATTTGTTTTGATGTATTTGTCAAATACTCATCTGCCGTAAATCCTAATCCGGTTTTATCATAAAATGACTTTTGAATGTTAAGTAGATATTTTAAAGATTTAGAACTATTTTCGAATTTTGCCAATATTTTTGCTTTTTCCTTTTCCATTTTAATTTCATGTTTATAGTCTTGAAAATTTTTACATTCAAGATCAATTTCAATATTACTTTCAAGTCTAGACATTTTGTCTTCTAAAATTATTTCTTTTTCAAAGTTATTTTCAGCGGATGTTGAAGATTCATTTTTAAAAATAATTTTTGAGTCAATATTGCAAAAGTGTTTGAAGTTATTTTCCATTTTTGAAAATTCTAATATAAATTGATCATAGCAAAAATGTTTGGTTTTGAATTGTACCTTATTTGTACTTGTACAATCTTCACTCGCTATACGGTGATCAATTCCATTGTTCATGTCGCTCCATGTTTTGTTTGTAGTATTGCTTGGATCTTGGAGCATGTAATCCTTGTCATCACTATTTGTATTAACATTTGTTAGGATGTTCACGTATTCCGTATTTACATCGTCTTTATCGTCCTTGTTGCACCATGATTTATTAACATGCTTTCTTCGGATTTGACACATGTGTTCTTCATTATTGGTACCTTCAATGATCACATTTGAACTGGTAGTACATGTGTTTATTTCAACTAAATATTTATCTATTAAATTTTCTAGAGTAACTATTTCATGTGCAATATCAAGTTTATCATCTTTGGTTTTACATTTCTCTTGGTGAAACTTTAAAAGGCATTTCCAAATATCATTTGCCGTTTTTCAAGGAAATAATCTTTCATATTCAACATTTGGTAGAGTTTTGAAAATAAGTAATTTAGCTTTAGTATTTTTATCAATTTTTATTTGAAGATTATTATATTGATTTTCAAAATCCATTTTGGTTAGTTTAAGATCACCAATTGAAATAATATGCCAAAGATCAAGATCTATTGATTTCACATAATTTTCAAATTTATTTTTCCATTCAAGAAAATGATCATTTTCAAATAATGGTGGTTTTTGCGTAAATTCTCCTTCTAGATATTTTTCGAATTCCATAGATCGTTACAAGTTTTAAAATATAGTATATTTTAAAAATCTTGTTAGACGTGGCTCTGATACCAATTGTGGAAAACTAGAAGGGGGGTTGAATAGTTTTACGTCTTTTTCGTTTTGCTTATTTTATAAAAGATAGTTTCTAAGATAAAACTTTCAAATCACTTTAATACATAAATATATATATACTAGTTAATTTATGATTTTGTATAAATACTACTTATGTATAATGTACAATTTCAAAACACTTAACTACAAAAGTATAAATACAAGATTTATTAAAGGTTTTATATATATACAATGCTTATGTATAATGTTTGGAAAGAATATACAATTTCATATATTTTATGTAAGCATATATATGTGTAGTAGTGTATAGATATAATTATATGTACTAGGTTGGTTTTTGTAAGATTAGTTTTATGAATGAATTTTAGTTTGATCTTTATGTGAAATCAACATATGCACAATACTATCAATTATGACTATGTGTGAAATGCAAGTAAGTAATAAATCAAAGAGTGAGAGATGGAAAGATCAAACCGAGACACAAAGGATTTATAGTGGTTCGGCTACAAGGACACCTTCCTTGCCCTACTCCACTCCCCGAGTCACCTACTCGAGAGTTTTCTTCACTAGATCAAAAACCTCCTTTATGGCGGAGAAAACCGTACACACCAAATAACACACCACAAGAATATCACACCACAATCACAACTTCAACACACCTTCTTCACACCAATCTTCTATACTCTTCACACCAATCTTCTACACACCAATCTTCTATTTTCTTCACACCAATCTTCTACACACCAATCTTCTATTCTCTTCACACCTTCGAAGTACTAATGTCTTGACACCTTCAAGTCACTAATATCTTCACAACTTCAATGCACTAGTGTCTTGACACCTTCAAGCCACTAATGTCTTCACAACTTCAATGCACTAATGTCTTGACACCTTCAAGCCACTAATGTCTTCACAACTTCAATCTACAAATGTCTTCTAGTCTTCTCCACTAAAGATCCTTAATTTCTTCACTACAAGATCCTATTGCTACAATCTCCTATCACCACTACTATCTAACCCTTCTTCTTCACTTCAAGTTACACTTCACACTTACAACAATTCTAGATTCTTCAACTAAATCTAGTTAACTAATACATACACCTTATTCACCAAAGTATGAAAGATATACAAGAAAATGTAAACAAACAACTTAGATAGCAAGATGATACTAAGTTGTAATACTTCTAATAGAAGTATTCTTCTCTTTGCACTTGAAAGAATGAGGCTTTGGATCACTTGGAAACAAAGGCTTATGAAATGATCAAAGGATTTTTAGGATTGAAATGGAGATCTAGAACAGAAAGTTTTTGTGCAAAAAGGTGAGGAAAAAATCCAGGTTTAATGTGGTATTTATATGCAAAAGTTTCTGACAGAGGAGCGTGGCCGGTCCCCTTAAATCATGGCCGGTCCCCTTAAAATTAAGGGGACCGCCCTTTATAATTAAGGGGGCCGCCCAGCTGAAACGGCCAGAAACTTTGTCTTTTAGTGGGAAAAGTTTATTTGGTGAAAAACTAACTGATTTTGGTTAAATATTTGAAATCATATATTTAGTATGATTAAAACATTTTTCTTTATTACCAAAAGTGTTTTTCAAAAATATATAATAAGATTATATGATTAAATAAACTTTGTATTAGTTAATTAAATACCCCTTTGATCATACATTGCACTAAACACTTTGTTTATTCATACCTTAAGTGATTTGGATGTAAAGAGAAATATTAATCACCAAATACTTGTTTATATCATAAGTTTTAGTTCTTTGAGTTTATATTTTGTAACGATCAAAACATAGAGATATTGATAAAACTTAATAATGTTTTTAGGCATTATTTATGTCAACAATCTCCCCCTTTTTGATTATTACAAAATGATTGATGCTAAACGGTCAACTTAATTGACCAAGGGATGGTCAACCAAGTCAAACGTCTAAAACCAATGCTCCGCGGAAGTATAAGGTTTCCCCGGGTCGTATGTCCCGACGAGGTGTGAATTGTAAACAAAACGGTTATTTGATCGGGTGAATTTGGATGAAAAGGGATTTGTGAGTGATTGAACTAAGGAATATACGAAGAAATAGCTTAAACAAGCTATGTGAATAAGACGGGAAGCTAAGAAAAACCAGAAATGTTTAAAACTTAAAAACGCGTACGTTACGTTTAAATAAAACGTAGACGTACAAAATAAAACGCGAGTTTTAACAAAATAAAATACTTACAACAGTGAAAATCACATTTTTACAATCCTAATAATAAAAGAAACTTTTTAGAAAATTAAAATTACTTTTTACACTATTTAATTATTTAATATTAAATAAAAACTAATTAATACTTATTAATAATATTTAAATAACTAAAATACACTTACAATATTATTTAAATACTAAAAAGGTAAAAATAAAATTCTTAAAATTATAAAATAACTAAAAATAAGTTTTAAAAATAAAAATAAGTGTTTTTGTCTTTTTGTGCTTTTTGTATTAATTAATTACTTATTAATTACTAATTATCTAATTAACTATTTTAAATTGGGAAAAATACCAAATGAACAGTAAAAATGCTAAGAAAATTTCTAAAATTACTTTATAACATATAAAAGCTATAAAAAATATAAAACTAAGTTTTACTTAATAAAAACTAGATATGCTATTTTAAACTTAATATTAATTAATAATTAATAAAACTAAAATTAATTCTAATTAATACTAAATGAGAAAATAAAAATCTAAGAAAATTAATATAAATACTTTAATATAAGATATAATTAATAAAAATATAAAAATGACAATTACTTAATAAAAATATAAAAATGAAAATTAAAATTAAATTACATTAAATAGAAACTATCACTTAATTTTAAATTTGTTTTTCTTGATTTTCCTTTTAGAAATCTGTTAAATACTTAAAAACAACAAACTTTTATAAAAACAAACTTTTTGAAAACTTAAAATAAGCCAGAATAAGCAAATAAGGTGTGACAGTTGACTTTGGTTGACCAGATTTGGAAATAAGCTAAAATGGCTAAAAGTGGGGTCCACTCTGGATGAAACTGATCCAAATAAGCTTATGGGACTTGTATAAGCTGGAATAAGCCAAGATGGACCCACAGAATAAGCAATAAGTAGCAATAAGCACTTGGAATCCTAACTTTGGAACTGAAAATGGGACAAACTTATATGGTAATTCCAGGTGGGGCCCAGTGTGATTGAGGTCAAACCATTGGTCAAAAGTTGATCCCTACTAGGAGGAGGGTTGAATGGTGCAAGGTGGGGGGTTGTGGGACCCACTGGGTGGTCAGAAAACCACCACCAAAGGTGGTGTTTGGGTGGCTGTGCAGCTGCACAGGGGAGCAGCTGAGCCTGCAGGTGTGTTTAGGGCAAGGTGGGGCCCAGTACAAAATTCACAAAAATACAAGAACAATGGAAATCCAGAGTTGAGATGGTAGAGAACAAATAGAAACAAGTTACACAACCTGAAAGCAAATACAAAAATCACAACAATTGCTTGAACTTTTATAAAAATCTGAGATGCATGCACAATTGACTTTTGTAAAAACTTGATACCTTGACTTTTTTCAACTTAGATCTTAATTTATGGGCTGAGCAAGGTGTAATAAGCTATGTTAAGACTTAAATAAGCTACTCTAACAACTTAAAAGTGGAAATGGTGAGTTGTGAGACCCAATTACCTTGACAGTTAACTGTCAAGGTGATTCAAAAGGTTATTTGACTTTTGCTATTTGAAACTTGGATTGGAGACTTGTACTACTCTAAAACCATCTATTATGAGATATCTAAACAAGTTTTCACCACCAAAACTCACAAATGCACAGGGTAATTCCCTGTGCCAAACACTCCTTATCAGGTAACTAAAATGAGTATTGGTATGTAATTATGAGCTAGAGCATGTAAAAGCTAATCCTAGGCACTTAAAAAACTTTAATAAGCAATACTAAATACAAATAAGCTACAAGCTTCAGTACATTAACTAGAATAAAGGAAAATGTATGAAACTAAAATATAAACTTACTTGAAGGGTAAAATGAAAGTGGAAATGGTTCTGAACTGATGAGATAAGCTCATATAAGCTAAGAGAGAGCTTAATGAGCTTATCCAGAGGATATTAGAGCTTATACAAGCTTATATCTCCTCACTGATTTGTATCTCCAATTTATTTTTGGATTTTTTTCTTCTTGTACTTATTATGGATCCCAATACACTAACTGATTTGAAATCTTTCAAAACTTATAGTTAAGCTTTTGTGAACTCAGTAACATCTAAACAACATCTAACTTAAGTGATCAAGACATAATGAGATTTCTCAATAAAAATAATTCATAAAACTGAAATTGTGATAACACTTGAGTTTAAAACTTAACAACTGATTACATTACATCACCAATGTTTCATAAAACTTTCTGAGAATAAAAATTACAGCTTAATAAAAGAAATTATAATAAGGACAATTTAACTAAAACTAAACTAATTTAATTCTACTCTAACTACTACTCTTTCTTATCTTTTCTTTTTCTTTTATAGCCCTGGAGACTTCATTTGACTTTCCCACCATCATCTGAGCCGTAGGATATCTTCTTTTGATCCAAGCCGTTTAAACAACTTTTGGCGGGAAAAGGAAAAGTGGGCAGTTGAGTGGGTTTGGTGGGATAATTAATGAGGAGAGGGGTTGGTGTAAGTTGGTGAGTGTTTTGTGGGATAGGAGAGGAGAGGGGGGGCATGAACCTGAAGATTAGGGGGTAATGGTGGTGAACAGTGGTACGGGGGTGAGGTTAGGGGTGAGTTGACTGGGGTCAACCGTCAACGTACGGGGTGTTAGTTTAGGGAGGTGGGCCAGAATTTTTGGTGGGCTTGAGGTGTACATGGGCTGGACCAGATCAGGTGGTGGGTTAAAAGGGTGGGTCAGGTTTTGGTTTTTTGATAAAAAGGTGGTTTTGTTTGTTTATTTATTTTGTAGAAAACCATAAGGACTTAAGTTGTAATTTAGCAAAAGTGAGGGGCTGAGCATGTAATTTTCCAAAAGTAACTCAAGGGTCCAAACTTGCCAAGTTTAAATAACCAAAATCCATTTTTGAAATTTTTGTATTTTTCAAAATTCCCGGGGACTAAAAATGATAATTTTCAAAGTTCGAGGACTAAAATTGCCATTTTGTAAAATCTTTTATCCAAGGACCAAATTTGAACATTTTTGAACTTCCAAGGACTAAAAATGATTTTTCTTTCAAAATTATCCCACCAGGGACCAAATCTGCCAACGTTTGAAACTCCAGGGACCAATTTCGTAAATTTCCAAAACTTTTCCAATTTTTCACCAAAGGACTAAATATGACAACTTATGATTTCAAAAGGACCTTTGGTGATAATTTTCTATATTTTGACTATCCAGGGACTAGATTTGTAATTTTATGAAAGTTGGGGGACTGAAACTGCCAATTTTGCAAACTTTGTGCGTTTTTCGTTTGTTTTTGTTCGTTTTGCATCTAAAACATCTAAAACACAATTTTGAAATATTTTTAGTATTTTGATGCATTACTGAGTGTTTTTGTATGTTTTGCAGTTCAGATTAGACCAAAAATGATGAGTGTTTGAGCACTCATCAATCCCCCACACTAAACTATTGCTAGTCCCTAGCAATACTGTTTTGAAAACTTGATGGATTTGAAAAACTCTTTACCAAAAGCCATCACTTCTGGAGTAGCCAGGTGTAAGAACTGTGGCACACCTGATAACCGTGTGATTTTGAGCAAACCACCAGCTGTCAACGGATTTGAGAAGTCTTTACCAAAAGCCGTTTGCTTCTGGACTAGCCAGCTCTTGATGGAATAGTCAACATCTTGGTGAGCTGATTACCAATTATGGATTTTCCACGGCCTTTACCACAAGCCATAATCTTGCGGGCTAGCCAACTCATTTGTTTCCGGGGAGTTGATGAACCATACAATTTTGGGCAAATTACCAGCCGTTAACGGATTTGATATGTCTTTACCAAGAGCCGTTTGCTCCTGGACTAGCCAATCCCTTTTGTCAGTTAGACAAGGCGGACTGATTACCAAAAATTTTGAAGCACCAGTGAAAAAAAATTTTGAAAAAATTTTTGAAATTTTGGCTAAAAACGGGGGTATTATATAGTAAAATGTGATAAAATTCGCTAGAATAGCGAATACCCCCCCACACTAAGCATGAATATTGTCCTCAATATTCAAAATCCCGGCTATTATGCCGACATTTTGAACGTAAAAGGGCCACATTACAAGCTAAGCATGGAAAACGCCATATTGTATTTTCACTCATTTGTAACCATAGCATGGGGGACTCCCCCACACTTAGGGTGAAAACCCTATATGCATGCTATTGTTTTTGTTTACCGAGTCGCTAGCTTGACTCGACCCCGAATTCATTTGTCCTTGGGGAAGCATGATGTGGAAGAAACAATCTCAATCGGACTTTCATTCAAAATGTTTGGACAAACATATGAAGCACGTGAAAGTTACACACCGATGAGATAAGTATCCGGCTCAAGATAATGATACATGAAAATGCCGGGATCAAATATAGTGTCCTCACTCCCGAAGGAGTGAAGAAGAGAAGAAGTCACCCTGTAGGTGAAGAAAAGGAAGAAAATCATGATAAAAAGCATGATTTGATCTTCTTCCTCGAGAGCAGGCTCTGTAGCCTGAGTTTGGATTCCAAAAGGTAAGCTCGTAAACAACCCGGGAGGGTGGGTGGGAATTTGCAAATCCTCATGATTAAGGATATCTCCCCCCGGGCAATCAAACTGATGAGCGAGTTCATCGGAGAACTCCTCATGAAGAGAATCATTCACAAGATGTGAATCTAGGAACTCATGTTCCGGAATAGACTCATCACAATCCTCATTCCGAATACCAAAGAGTGGATTATCAGAAATCAAAGTGAATTCAGATTCGAATTCAAATAGAGGATTGGTGAGAGTGGTATTGAATGTTTCGGGAACAAAGTGAATATTATTCGCTGTTGGACTGCTGGGATAAGAAGTGAGTGACGGATCATGATGTAGGAGACTTTCAATTTCTCCCAGATCGGCTTGGAAATCGAGGAGACCATCATCACCTTCCAATGAAAGTGGATCGATGTGAGCAAGTTCATCAGCGAACTCCTCAAGAAGATGATCAGCATCAGTTTGTGAAACTGATGCCTCAACATACTCGATGTCTCCATAAGATGTGCAATCATCGCTAAAATCTGAGAAAGTCTCAAATTGATCGTTTGAACACTCAAGAGGGGAAGGAATATCACACATATCATCCAAAGTTCCCTGAGACTCTCTTGGGATTGGAACAAGGATCTCAACACCAGACTTTATTAATTCGTCCGATTCCTTATTAGGAATAGTGCTAAGATGCTCATCCCCCATAATCAGAGAGTGAGTGTGAACTTTGGGTGTGATAGCAGTTGACTGAGGTGGAATCTCAACTGCTGGGGTATCAACTGATGAACTTGAAGTTTTATAAAATTCAAGGATGTCAAGTGTATCCTCATCATCACTGTCATCAGGAATGAAACGGAACAAAGAGCTAGACTTGGCTGCTTTTTCTCTAGCAATGGATCCCCGAATAGATTTTTCATATTCATCTTGGGAATTTATTCTAGCAGCCTGCTCTTCAGCAAGCAATTCTTCCATAGATTTTTGATGAGTATGCCTTTGGGCAAAGTCGTCAACTAAACCCTTAAGCTCATCAACGATTTTCATCAGATTTTGCATTTCTGGAAGAAGTGCTTGATTCATATCGTACTGTGGAGGTTGGTCGTAATAAGGTGTGTCAAAATTGTCACAAGGGTATGGATTCCCCGTTTGACAATCTGAACTGAAGTGTGGACCTCCACAGAAATCACAACAGTAAAACTGTTGAGGCTGTGGGTTGTACGTGCTAGAGTCATAACCGTTATCAGGAAACTGCTCATAGACAAGCGTGTTTCCCGATTGACAATCAGAACTGTAATGTGAACCACCACAGTACTCACAACAGTAAAACTGTTGAGTATCATGGTGTGGTAACTGATGGAATAAATCAGTCGTGCCATGGTAGGAATAGGGATCTTGGTTATAGACAGACCCGTTTCCCGACTCTACCATGCCACAACTGGGGCAATCGCCACCATTATAAGGATTACCACACCAATGGCAAACCAGAAAGTGTGGATGAGACATAGAAAGAATCAAATGTGTATAGAGGGTGAGGAAATGAGAATCAAAAGGGTAGGAGGGTGAAGGTGAATGTTTTTTGGTTTTAGGATAAACATTTTATACAAATGAGAAGGAAAATCTTTTTGGGTTTTGTTTTTATGAAAATATGAACAAGGATGGATAAATGTACAATGGAACGAATTCCAAAGACACTAATCAGAAAAACCGTTTAGATAAACGCGCACAACCTCCCCGGCAGCGGCGCCAAATTTTGATTGATGCTAAACGGTCAACTTAATTGACCAAGGGATGGTCAACCAAGTCAAACGTCTAAAACCAATGCTCCGCGGAAGTATAAGGTTTCCCCGGGTCGTATGTCCCGACGAGGTGTGAATTGTAAACAAAACGGTTATTTGATCGGGTGAATTTGGATGAAAAGGGATTTGTGAGTGATTGAACTAAGGAATATACGAAGAAATAGCTTAAACAAGCTATGTGAATAAGACGGGAAGCTAAGAAAAACCAGAAACGTTTAAAACTTAAAAACGCGTACGTTACGTTTAAATAAAACGTAGACGTACAAAATAAAACGCGAGTTTTAACAAAATAAAATACTTACAACAGTGAAAATCACATTTTTACAATCCTAATAATAAAAGAAACTTTTTAGAAAATTAAAATTACTTTTTACACTATTTAATTATTTAATATTAAATAAAAACTAATTAATACTTATTAATAATATTTAAATAACTAAAATACACTTACAATATTATTTAAATACTAAAAAGGTAAAAATAAAATTCTTAAAATTATAAAATAACTAAAAATAAGTTTTAAAAATAAAAATAAGTGTTTTTGTCTTTTTGTGCTTTTTGTATTAATTAATTACTTATTAATTACTAATTATCTAATTAACTATTTTAAATTGGGAAAAATACTAAATGAACAGTAAAAATGCTAAGAAAATTTCTAAAATTACTTTATAACATATAAAAGCTATAAAAATATAAAAACTAAGTTTTACTTAATAAAAACAAGATATGCTATTTTAAACTTAATATTAATTAATAATTAATAAAACTAAAATTAATTCTAATTAATACTAAATGAGAAAATAAAAATCTAAGAAAATTAATATAAATACTTTAATATAAGATATAATTAATAAAAATATAAAAATGACAAGTACTTAATAAAAATATAAAAATGAAAATTAAAATTAAATTACATTAAATAGAAACTATCACTTAATTTTAAATTTGTTTTTCTTGATTTTTCTTTTACAAATCTATTAAATACTTAAAAACAACAAACTTTTATAAAAACAAACTTTTTGAAAACTTAAAATAAGCCAGAATAAGCAAATAAGGTGTGACAGTTGACTTTGGTTGACCAGATTTGGAAATAAGCTAAAATGGCTAAAAGTGGGGTCCACTCTGGATGAAACTGATCCAAATAAGCTTATGGGACTTGTATAAGCTGGAATAAGCCAAGATGGACCCACAGAATAAGCAATAAGTAGCAATAAGCACTTGGAATCCTAACTTTGGAACTGAAAATGGGACAAACTTATATGGTAATTCCAGGTGGGGCCCAGTGTGATTGAGGTCAAACCATTGGTCAAAAGTTGATCCCTACTAGGAGGAGGGTTGAATGGTGCAAGGTGGGGGGTTGTGGGACCCACTGGGTGGTCAGAAAACCACCACCAAAGGTGGTGTTTGGGTGGCTGTGCAGCTGCACAGGGGAGCAGCTGAGCCTGCAGGTGTGTTTAGGGCAAGGTGGGGCCCAGTACAAAATTCACAAAAATACAAGAACAATGGAAATCCAGAGTTGAGATGGTAGAGAACAAATAGAAACAAGTTACACAACCTGAAAGCAAATACAAAAATCACAACAATTGCTTGAACTTTTATAAAAATCTGAGATGCATGCACAATTGACTTTTGTAAAAACTTGATACCTTGACTTTTTTCAACTTAGATCTTAATTTATGGGCTGAGCAAGGTGTAATAAGCTATGTTAAGACTTAAATAAGCTACTCTAACAACTTAAAAGTGGAAATGGTGAGTTGTGAGACCCAATTACCTTGACAGTTAACTGTCAAGGTGATTCAAAAGGTTATTTGACTTTTGCTATTTGAAACTTGGATTGGAGACTTGTACTACTCTAAAACCATCTATTATGAGATATCTAAACAAGTTTTCACCACCAAAACTCACAAATGCACAGGGTAATTCCCTGTGCCAAACACTCCTTATCAGGTAACTAAAATGAGTATTGGTATGTAATTATGAGCTAGAGCATGTAAAAGCTAATCCTAGGCACTTAAACAACTTTAATAAGCAATACTAAATACAAATAAGCTACAAGCTTCAGTACATTAACTAGAATAAAGGAAAATGTATGAAACTAAAATATAAACTTACTTGAAGGGTAAAATGAAAGTGGAAATGGTTCTGAACTGATGAGATAAGCTCATATAAGCTAAGAGAGAGCTTAATGAGCTTATCCAGAGGATATTAGAGCTTATACAAGCTTATATCTCCTCACTGATTTGTATCTCCAATTTATTTTTGGATTTTTTTCTTCTTGTACTTATTATGGATCCCAATACACTAACTGATTTGAAATCTTTCAAAACTTATAGTTAAGCTTTTGTGAACTCAGTAACATCTAAACAACATCTAACTTAAGTGATCAAGACATAATGAGATTTCTCAATAAAAATAATTCATAAAACTGAAATTGTGATAACACTTGAGTTTAAAACTTAACAACTGATTACATTACATCACCAATGTTTCATAAAACTTTCTGAGAATAAAAATTACAGCTTAATAAAAGAAATTATAATAAGGACAATTTAACTAAAACTAAACTAATTTAATTCTACTCTAACTACTACTCTTTCTTCTCTTTTCTTTTTCTTTTATAGCCCTGGAGACTTCATTTGACTTTCCCACCATCATCTGAGCCGTAGGATATCTTCTTTTGATCCAAGCCGTTTAAACAACTTTTGGCGGGAAAAGGAAAAGTGGGCAGTTGAGTGGGTTTGGTGGGATAATTAATGAGGAGAGGGGTTGGTGTAAGTTGGTGAGTGTTTTGTGGGATAGGAGAGGAGAGGGGGGGCATGAACCTGAAGATTAGGGGGTAATGGTGGTGAACAGTGGTACGGGGGGTGAGGTTAGGGGTGAGTTGACTGGGGTCAACCGTCAACGTACGGGGTGTTAGTTTAGGGAGGTGGGCCAGAATTTTTGGTGGGCTTGAGGTGTACATGGGCTGGACCAGATCAGGTGGTGGGTTAAAAGGGTGGGTCAGGTTTTGGTTTTTTGATAAAAAGGTGGTTTTGTTTGTTTATTTATTTTGTAGAAAACCATAAGGACTTAAGTTGTAATTTAGCAAAAGTGAGGGGCTGAGCATGTAATTTTCCAAAAGTAACTCAAGGGTCCAAACTTGCCAAGTTTAAATAACCAAAATCCATTTTTGAAATTTTTGTATTTTTCAAAATTCCCGGGGACTAAAAATGATAATTTTCAAAGTCCGAGGACTAAAATTGCCATTTTGTAAAATCTTTTATCCAAGGACCAAATTTGAACATTTTTGAACTTCCAAGGACTAAAAATGATTTTTCTTTCAAAATTATCCCACCAGGGACCAAATCTGCCAACGTTTGAAACTCCAGGGACCAATTTCGTAAATTTCCAAAACTTTTCCAATTTTTCACCAAAGGACTAAATATGACAACTTATGATTTCAAAAGGACCTTTGGTGATAATTTTCTATATTTTGACTATCCAGGGACTAGATTTGTAATTTTATGAAAGTTGGGGGACTGAAACTGCCAATTTTGCAAACTTTGTGCGTTTTTCGTTTGTTTTTGTTCGTTTTGCATCTAAAACATATAAAACACAATTTTGAAATATTTTTAGTATTTTGATGCATTACTGAGTGTTTTTGTATGTTTTGCAGTTCAGATTAGACCAAAAATGATGAGTGTTTGAGCACTCATCACAAAACCTTAAACTCAATAGATTTAAAACTTGTTATTAGACAAGTATTATAGAGTTTACCATTTCTCTTCTCCCCCTTTTTGTAAAATCAAAAAGGTTAGGCCGAATAATCTTCGTGAAAGAAGTTTAAACGGGTAGAAAAACTCCCCCTTGATGTATGCTCCCCCTTGTTTGAGGGCACCAAGGTTTCGAGAAAGTAATTCTTGCAAGAAAAATATTAGAAGCACAAGCATGGCACGAGCAAACACATATAGCATAATATTAACAAGTAATAATCATGGTAAAAGGGAATAAGAGACATATATTAAATCATTCAATAACAGAGAAATGATTATGTCAACCCATAATCATTGTTACAAGAGCAATACAAGTAGAATTCTAAACAACATAGAACATCCTATAGTGCCAACAAGGAGTGTCACCAAACTTTCTTGAATCCCAAAATGGTTGAGGAGTTTTATTTGAAAATGAGAAAACATAAGCATATCAAATGCTTGGTGGTTTAGTGGAGGTAAACTCTTGGTTCCATGGGTGTTGTGAGTTTGTAGAGCTTGGAGGTGGTGGATTTGAAGTGGGGTTTGTTGGTTGAGGGTTGTGATGTTGTTCAAGTGATGGGGTTTGTTGAGATCTAGTAAGAAGATACTCAATCCAAGTGAAGTGCTCATTCAAAGCAATGGTTTGTTGTTGAAGGAAGATGCAACAAGGGCAATTGTTAACATGCTTCTCAAGTTGGTTTTTGTTATGAGGTGATGATGGTGAGCTTGATTGTGGTGGATCCAAATTGCGTTGAGCAAGATGTAATGCTAAAAGAGCACTAAGCTCATGTGCCTCTTTTAGCTCCTCAACGAACTTCAAGTGTTCGGAGGAAGGTGGTGGTGGTGGAGCATGATAGTTGTCTTGGGTGAAGGTTTGCACATGCAACATTGGAGTGGCATGTGAGGTTGTAGGAAGTGGTGGTGGTACTCTAGGTGGTGGAGACATGTTTGAGCTTGGGTAATCATGAAAACATGATATGGGTGGAAGAGGTTCTTCATGAGTGGATGATGTCTTTGTTGAATGAGCAATATGTGAAGTGTTGATTGAGATGTTGGGATTGTTGTTTTGGGATTGAGCATGCTCATCAAAAGAGGAAGCATTAATGAGGGTATTAGTGGAAGATAGGTTGTGGGATGACTCATTTGAGTGGGTTTGAGGTTGAGTTGTTGGTTGACTTGAAACAACATCACAAGGGTTATGACAAGAATCAAGTTTCCTCCTCCAAACGGGTTTGACGGAGATCCTTGCGGTTCTTGAAATCTTTGGTTTTTGGTTGTTGGAAGATGACATGTTTGGGTGTGATGGCATTAATGGTGGGAGGAGAGTATTTATAGTGTATGAGAAATGTGGTTTAGGAAGGAAAATTTGAGGGATAGTATGGGACAAAATATGTTTGTGAATTTTGGGAAGTATAGGTTGAGATGGGTCAAAAAGTGATAAAGAAAACAGTATCCCCGACCATCAGATGGCCGGTTCCCTTAAATGGAGGCCGGTCCCCTTAAATTTAAGGGGGCCGCCCATCTGGTGATTCCCAGAATGCCAGAAATGGGTTTTTGGCATAAAATTTTCAAAAAGGTTGTGTTTTTGGATTTGGATTCAAGTAAGTTCAACTCTTGAGGCTATATAGAGCATACTATTCATGAATGTAGAGAATATCATAGAAATGATTAGAGTGAACAATTAATTCCTAATAATCATGTTATCTACTAATATTTCAATTAAGTTTGGTAACTAAGGAAGCAATAAAGCAAACTAGTTAAGTATGCAACTATATGAAGATAATGGTAAGTAGGATTAGTGCAAACAAATTTAAGATTGCTTATGATAAACAAGTGGGAAGATATGATTATATGAACTTCAAGACTTGTTACAAACAAGATCCATATGGGCAAACCATGATTCTCATGAAATGATTTGATTAGATTGTGGATGTCATTTTCACATAAGTTTATGACATATGTGAGAAAATAATAATGTTTTAAACAAAATGTTTTTAGTTTTATTCAACAATGTTTGAAAGTAAGTTTTCACTTAATGCCATAAATCTGGGAACGAAAGAATCTAATGAGAAGCAAGGTTCATAAAAGTAAACTAGCGTTAGGTATATATAGGAAGTGCAATTTAATCAAGTTGGAGAATGAGTATGAGACTATTACTAGTGGTGCTCAATTCAGGCTAAACACGACCATTTTTACGGGTTACACACACCCAACTTCTCACATAGAAGCAATTCAACCGTTAGGTTAAATTGAATTTCTAGTCAATAGATTCTCCAGTAGTCATTCTCCTTTTAGAAGAAATCGAGTTCCTAAATTTACCTATCGAAGATTACCAAATATGAAGTTTTCTTGATTCACTAATACTTGGCTTAATGTTTTGAAATACATTCAAGTTTGTATCCTAATAAAACAAATTTTGTTTTGTTTCAAAAAGAAAAAGGTTTCTATCTTGATAAAGATCAAAATAATGTTATGATAGCTTATGATTAAGCATGTTGTTCGAAAAAGCATAAAATAGATATTCGAAGGGTTTTAACTCAAAGAGAGAAGTTTTTAAATATGATGTATTGATTTTGATAATCAAGAAATTTCATGTGAAAGATATACTTCAAGAGAATCGATTCAGCCCATTGTCACATGTAATCATTTCTAATGGCAACTAAAGATGTGAAAGAGATATGGTAGACATTGAACATCTAAATGCAATGAGATAGGAAAGGACAAAGAAAATCATCAATGAATGCAATATAGACATATGTATATATGCATGTATACAAGACACATTGTAATATTGAGTCACTAGCAAGTCTTAATTATAACACATCTATTAATGCAACTAGTAAGATCATATAGCACAAGTGGCAAGTATTCTATTCTAGATCATAGAAGATTATCAATATAGATGAAAACTAAAATAAATGATAATAGACATAGCAATAAGAGGGTTAATTATCCTAATGTTATGTATGCATATATTGGTATTCATGATCTAAAAGCATAGCAACTTGCAAATTAAAACATATTAATATACTAATTGAAGCATACTCTATCTTAATGTAATGTAGGCAAGTTTTTGAAAAGAAAACTTACCTCAGGTCCAGCTCTTCTTTAAGAGTGGTCATGAGAGCAATATAAAACGTCAAGAAGGTTTTCCCCAAAGCAAGTTGAAGAAGCGAAGTAATATCCCAATGCAAAAAGGATCAAGGAGACTTGATCATAGAAACACTATCGGTCGCACCAATCATCACAAGTCGTGCAGATTAAGAATGGTGGAACAAGAATCCTTCGTCATGAGGTAGTAACGAACACACCATAAAGTCAATGGTCATCAAATGAAAGAAAGCGAATAGAGCGATCCAAAAAGTAGTAGTTCCTTTGATCGTTAATTACCTACACATGACAGAGAGCTTGGTACCCAGATTCTCATGGGTCCGAGTTGATTAGTAGCGAACATCCAATGCACTTAAATGCATATGAAGAGGATGTCGTCGAGAAGTACAAGAATTCATTATTTGTTTGTTTTAACAAACAAACAATAACTTTCTTGACTAGAGAAATAATCAATGGATGTAAATAATAATAGTTCTAAATTTTTCCATTAGGTTTAACAAATTTTATTTGTTTTGATGTATTTGTCAAATACTCATCTGCCGTAAATCCTAATCCGGTTTTATCATAAAATGACTTTTGAATGTTAAGTAGATATTTTAAAGATTTAGAACTATTTTCGAATTTTGCCAATATTTTTGCTTTTTCCTTTTCCATTTTAATTTCATGTTTATAGTCTTGACAATTTTTACATTCAAGATCAATTTCAATATTACTTTCAAGTCTAGACATTTTGTCTTCTAAAATTATTTCTTTTTCAAAGTTATTTTCAGCGGATGTTGAAGATTCATTTTTAAAAATAATTTTTGAGTCAATGTTGCAAAAGTGTTTGAAGTTATTTTCCATTTTTGAAAATTCTAATATAAATTGATCATAGCAAAAATGTTTGGTTTTGAATTGTACCTTATTTGTACTTGTACAATCTTCACTCGCTATACGGTGATCAATTCCATTGTTCATGTCGCTCCATGTTTTGTTTGTAGTATTGCTTGGATCTTGGAGCATGTAATCCTTGTCATCACTATTTGTATTAACATTTGTTAGGATGTTCACGTATTCCGTATTTACATCGTCTTTATCGTCCTTGTTGCACCATGATTTATTAACATGCTTTCTTCGGATTTGACACATGTGTTCTTCATTATTGGTACCTTCAATGATCACATTTGAACTGGTAGTACATGTGTTTATTTCAACTAAATATTTATCTATTAAATTTTCTAGAGTAACTATTTCATGTGCAATATCAAGTTTATCATCTTTGGTTTTACATTTCTCTTGGTGAAACTTTAAAAGGCATTTCCAAATATCATTTGCCGTTTTTCAAGGAAATAATCTTTCATATTCAACATTTGGTAGAGTTTTGAAAATAAGTAATTTAGCTTTAGTATTTTTATCAATTTTTATTTGAAGATTATTATATTGATTTTCAAAATCCATTTTGGTTAGTTTAAGATCACCAATTGAAATAATATGCCAAAGATCAAGATCTATTGATTTCACATAATTGTCAAATTTATTTTTCCATTCAAGAAAATGATCATTTTCAAATAATGGTGGTTTTTGCGTAAATTCTCCTTCTAGATATTTTTCGAATTCCATAGATCGTTACAAGTTTTAAAATACAGTATATTTTAAAAATCTTGTTAGACGTGGCTCTGATACCAATTGTGGAAAACTAGAAGGGGGGGTTGAATAGTTTTACGTCTTTTTCGTTTTGCTTATTTTATAAAAGATAGTTTCTAAGATAAAACTTTCAAATCACTTTAATACATAAATATATATATACTAGTTAATTTATGATTTTGTATAAATACTACTTATGTATAATGTACAATTTCAAAACACTTAACTACAAAAGTATAAATACAAGATTTATTAAAGGTTTTATATATATACAATGCTTATGTATAATGTTTGAAAAGAATATACAATTTCATATATTTTATGTAAGCATATATATGTGTAGTAGTGTATAGATATAATTATATGTACTAGGTTGGTTTTTGTAAGATTAGTTTTATGAATGAATTTTAGTTTGATCTTTATGTGAAATCAACATATGCACAATACTATCAATTATGACTATGTGTGAAATGCAAGTAAGTAATAAATCAAAGAGTGAGAGATGGAAAGATCAAACCGAGACACAAAGGATTTATAGTGGTTCGGCTACAAGGACACCTTCCTTGCCCTACTCCACTCCCCGAGTCACCTACTCGAGAGTTTTCTTCACTAGATCAAAAACCTCCTTTATGGCGGAGAAAACCGTACACACCAAATAACACACCACAAGAATATCACACCACAATCACAACTTCAACACACCTTCTTCACACCAATCTTCTATACTCTTCACACCAATCTTCTACACACCAATCTTCAATTTTCTTCACACCAATCTTCTACACACCAATCTTCTATTCTCTTCACACCTTCGAAGTACTAATGTCTTGACACCTTCAAGTCACTAATATCTTCACAACTTCAATGCACTAGTGTCTTGACACCTTCAAGCCACTAATGTCTTCACAACTTCAATGCACTAATGTCTTGACACCTTCAAGCCACTAATGTCTTCACAACTTCAATCTACAAATGTCTTCTAGTCTTCTCCACTAGAGATCCTTAATTTCTTCACTACAAGATCCTATTGCTACAATCTCCTATCACCACTACTATCTAACCCTTCTTCTTCACTTCAAGTTACACTTCACACTTACAACAATTCTAGATTCTTCAACTAAATCTAGTTAACTAATACATACACCTTATTCACCAAAGTATGAAAGATATACAAGAAAATGTAAACAAACAACTTAGATAGCAAGATGATACTAAGTTGTAATACTTCTAATAGAAGTATTCTTCTCTTTGCACTTGAAAGAATGAGGCTTTGGATCACTTGGAAACAAAGGCTTATGAAATGATCAAAGGATTTTTAGGATTGAAATGGAGATCTAGAACAGAAAGTTTTTGTGCAAAAAGGTGAGGAAAAAATCCAGGTTTAATGTGGTATTTATAGGCAAAAGTTTCTTACAGAGGAGCGTGGCCGGTCCCCTTAAATCATGGCCGGTCCCCTTAAAATTAAGGGGACCGCCCTTTATAATTAAGGGGGCCGCCCAGCTGAAACGGCCAGAAACTTTGTCTTTTAGTGGGAAAAGTTTATTTGGTGAAAAACTAACTGATTTTGGTTAAATATTTGAAATCATATATTTAGTATGATTAAAACATTTTTCTTTATTACCAAAAGTGTTTTTCAAAAATATATAATAAGATTATATGATTAAATAAACTTTGTATTAGTTAATTAAATACCCCTTTGATCATACATTGCACTAAACACTTTGTTTATTCATACCTTAAGTGATTTGGATGTAAAGAGAAATATTAATCACCAAATACTTGTTTATATCATAAGTTTTAGTTCTTTGAGTTTATATTTTGTAATGATCAAAACATAGAGATATTGATAAAACTTAATAATGTTTTTAGGCATTATTTATGTCAACAGATCTGCCTGTTGCGAGTGTCCGATGAAATCCTTTCGTTGTTGTTTGTTGGTGTAGAATAGCGTCCTTGGAATGCCTTTGACAGAAAAGCAAACGCTTGTGTCAATGCTGCAGTAGTTTCATCATTTTCAGTGAATTCTGGTTCTTGGAATTGTGGGTATTGCTGTTGTGGAATAAGATGTTGTTGTTGCTGTGGGTAGAACTGTTGTTGGTAGACCGGTGTTGGTTGTTGAATGTAGGATGGTTGCATGTAGTTGTGAGTGGAAGATGATGATGGTTGTTGTTGTGTGTTCACTAGTATAGGTGTTGGTGCATCAGCCATTAATGCTAGAGGATCATGCTTTTTAGCTAGTAATTCAGCTCTTACTTCATTAGCTTCATCTTGATTTTGCTTCAAGAAGTCATACACCTGATCATAAGTTACTTCATGCAAATTCTTTGTCTGATAAACAATAGTGACATATCTTCCCCATTCTGGTTGTAACTCATTCATAAAAATGGTGTTGTTAGCAATATTTGTCTGACTGAGGTTGTGTCTTGATAAATCATTCATGATCTTACAGAACCTGTGGTAGTACGTCTCTATGGATTCACCAGGAATTGAAGTAAACTTGCGAAGTTCCTTAAGCAATTGTGTTTCCATTTCCTGTTTCCCGATGTCTGTCCCATACATTAACCTCTTGACTCTTTCCCAGACTGCATGAGCACTTACTTCACTGTCAACAGTAGCATAGATGGTTTCAGGTAAACCAAGAACGACGAAATGAAATGCCTGATCATCAGCTTCAATCTGTTTTCTGTCTTCCACAGTGTATTCAATCTCATTCTGTTCTCTGTAGTATGGTTGTACTGGGGGGTTACCATTTGGATCACCAGGGTCTAGTACTTGTGATGGTTTGAAGGGTCCATCCACAATGGATTTGATGAGAAGACTTCCATTTGTTTTGCTCTTAAGATAGCGCATCATACGACTAGCCCACTGTGAGTATCCACCCTTTGACAGCATGGGAGGTCGGTTTTCAGCACCGGCCGCATGAATGTCTTGCTGAGTTACCATTGATGATTTGTATATGGATAAAGTTGATACTTGGATCATTCCAACGAAATAGGAGTTGTGTTTAGAGTGAGTTGATGCAAGTTTTTATGGTGAAAATTGACTTAAAACCTTAAAACCTCAATAACTTCTTCTCGGAGCGTTTTTAGGCCTCGAAACTTGGGTTGAACGAATAAATTATTTCAACGTGTCCTTCTTCTCTGTTTCACGGTCGTTTTGACAGCTGATTCGTTGAAAACGGAGTTACGGTTCAAAAGTTATGGCCGTTTGAAGTTTGTTCGTCAAAAACCTTACTTTTGTCAAAATTCTCGAAACTTTGCTGTGTTCTCGAAACTTTGGATTTGCGAAACTTCTCCTGATTGCGAAATTAAGGTGATTTCGAAACTTGTGGATTGCGAAACTTCTGTGTTTGCGAAACTTTGAGTAATCTCGAAAGTTTGAGTAATTTTGAAACTTTGCAGTGTTTGCGAAAATTGTGATTTCGAAAATTGTCAAGACAGAGTTTTCGAAAGATTACAATTTTTCGAAACTTTGATGTTTGCGAAAATGAGTGTTCTCGAAAAAAAAATTTCGAAAATACAATCTCACAAAAAGAATTATGAAATTATCCAATTTCGAAATTTAGCCAAAAGTCGAAGTATTTTCTTTCTTATACAAGAGAGAAAGTACCGAGTATCCAACTATGATCACGAAAGGAGCCGATTCTTGTGTTCTCGAAAAGCAGTAAGGATTTCGAAAACAGGTACATAGGATTTCGAAATTATGGCAGTTTTTTGATTTCGCTTAAAGCACACCCAAATGAAGTTTGTAATCCAAGATTCTTGTACTTCTATGTTAAAAAACACCAAAACTTGAAGAAAGTTCAAAACTTGATGATTTTTATGAAACTTTTTCGTGATCTAAAAAACAAGTACAAGATGAAGATTCGAATTTTTAAGCTAAGATCTTTCAAAAGATTGAAACTTTCTTGTTGGGAAAGGTTTATAACACTAGTTTGTAATCAAAAAAGTGTTAAAAACACAAAACAAACAAGAAAAGTAATGATTTTTTGAAACAAAAACGTGATAAAAGTTTAAAAAACACGAAACAAACAACAAACTCTTAACCCTCCTAAATCATTGTTAGGCGATTGATACCACTTGTAGGACCTTAAATATCACAACTTTATCACATCATTTAGAAGCAAAGATGAAGAAGAGATGAAAGATGGTGACTTGATATGTATATATGTATATCGTGTATATTGAGAGAGAAAAGAAATATGAGAGCTTTTATTCAAAGAAAACACACACAAATACACACACAAGCACACTTACAAATGACTAGGTAAGTGCCTTATATAGTTAGAGAGAAAGGCCTCATGGGCTTTCTAATGGACTTGGGCTTGGACTTGGTTACATGGTTAGATAACAAGGCTTATGAAACATAGCACATAACATATTAGCTTGCCAAGTCCAAAGCCCAATGACTAAACTATTACTAATCTTAACAAACGACACAAAGTTATACAATGAGAATGACCATCACTTCTATATATATATATTTTTTTAATGCTAACACCCGCCTTGTTGCGAATGGTAGCAATCAGATAGAGGGTGTTGATGTTGATGAGACCTTTAGGGGTTGTTTGATTGTCACTTAATAGAATGGGTCAGCACTTAATGCAGAATCGGACAGAAGAGAGTGTGTTTGACTGGGAATTTTGGCACCTCTGAGCAACTAAATTCACGCTGACCGATTCTACCTAAAATGGGTTCTAAACCATTCAGCGAGTGAGCACGTCTCATTTTTTTAACTTATTTTATTACTACTATGTTGCTCGCTTTTATTGGCTCAATTTATATATTGTCGTGTTCCTTTTTTTAATTTTAAGTATAATAATAATTTATTGCTTGAGTGACTGACATAGTTGACAACATTGAGTGACACATGGATGACAAATACGTACCCTTTAGATTGAATATGTTTCGTTCGTGTATTTGTTATAACTTTTGGTTCTTAGTATTTGTTAAAGTGAAAAAAAAAATGCTTGTATACCTATATAATAACCATAAAATGGTTGTCATAATTAAAAAGAAAAAAAAAAAAAAAAAAATAATTTTAGTCATTCAGAATGTTAATTCATACTAGCTATCAAACAGGTGAAACTAAATCTTACAGTGCTTTAAGTCATTCAGAGAACAAAATCATCCAGCGCTAAATCATTTTATTTTGTCAAACAGCCCCTTAGTCCGGTTGTTAAACCAGGCACTATTTGAACTGTTCTTAGTTTGGCTATTTCTCGACATTGGCCAGTTCATCAGCTAGATGTCAAGAATGTTTTTTTTCATGGGGATTTGGCTGAGACAGTTTATATGTATCAGCCGCATGAGTTTCGTGATCCTGTTCATCCTTATTATGTCTGTTTATTGCAGCGTTCTCTATATGGTCTTAAGCAAGCACCTCGGGCATGGTTTCAGCAGTTTGCTACTTATATTACTATTGTTGGGTTTAGTCTTAGCCGTTGTGACTCCTCTTTATTTATTTACAGACAGGGTGATGATACTGCATTTTTGTTACTTTATGTGGATGATATTGTTCTCACTACTTCATCTGATAGTTTGTTACAGTGGATTATTGATTCTTTACATACGGAGTTCTCTATGACCTATTTGGGTGCTCTTAATTATTTTTTGGGTGTTTCAGTTATGCGTGACTATTCTGAGATGTTTTTTGTCACGGCGTAAGTATGCTATAGAGATTTTGGAACGTGCACATATGGTTGGTTGTAACTCTTCTCGGACTCCTGTAGACACTGAGTCTAAATTAGTTGGTGATGGTGATCCGGTTTCTGATCGTAAGTTATATCGGAATCTTGCTGGTTCTCTGTAGTATCTTACCTTTACTAGACCTGATATTTCTTATGCAGTGCAGCAGGTTTGTCTTTTCATGCATGATCCTCGGGAGCCTCATTTCTCGGCCCTTAAGTGGATATTGAGGTATGTTCGGGGTACATTAGACTATGGTTTACAGTTGTTTTCATCCTCTACTACTTCTTTGGTTGCTTATTCTGATGTTGATTGGGCTGGATGCCCTACTACTCGGAGATCGACTTCCGGCTATTGTGTTTTCCTGGGCAACAATCTCCTCTCCTGGTCCTCTAAGCGTCAATCGACGCTTTCTCGTTCCAGTGCCGAGGCAGAGTATCGTGGTGTTGCTAATGCTGTTGCTGAGACCTGTTGGTTGCGGAATCTATTGCGTAAGTTTTATACACCTTTTCTTCTGCTACGCTAGTCTACTGTGATAATGTCAGTGTCGTATACTTATCTTCTAATCCGGTTTAGCATCAACGTGTGAAACATATAGAGATTGATATTCATTTTGTACGGGATTTAGTTGTTGCTGGTCAAGTTAGAGTGCTTCATGTACCGTCACGTTATCAGTATGCAGATATTTTTACCAAAGGCTTGCCATCCGCTTTGATTGAGGAGTTTCGTACCAGTTTGAGTGTCCGGTATCCCCCCACTCCAACTGTGGGGGAGTGTTAGTCATATGTATATAGTACATGTGTATTTGTACGGGCTAAGGCCCAAGGTCTAGAATACTCTTTGTGTCGGTATTTATATACCGGTTTATGATTAATGACAATTCACGATTCACATATTTACCTACAGAGACAACCTGATCATATCGTTGAACTTGAAATACATATAATACTAGATACTTATTCAACTTGACCATAAACGTCGTAAAAACATTTTATGAGTTACACCTCTCTTGGCACTTGGCAGATGCAAATATTCCTACACACAACCATCTCTGCAGGTCAGCTTGAGCCAACATTTCTTCCACTACGGTACTCGAACGACTTGTAGTTCTTGTCCAACTTTGCCACCACCACCATGGCTAGCAACTTCTTTGGTTCCATCGACATCAAAAGCAGTAATACTGAAGTAGTCAGTGTTGTAAATATCGGTCTTGGTGGCTGATATATCACTGATATATCGCTTATTTGCGGTCCACCGCCACGATATTTTGCATATAAGTCAAATGTATCGGTCATGGTCAAAATCGGCCAAAATTAGTCAAAATCGGCGGTCAAAATCGGTCAATTATTGGTAGAAGACACAATCTGAAATAAAGAGTAGAAGAAATACCTTTTTTCGGAGATGGTGACAGCGGTGAGAAAGTGGTGCTTCAATATTCTGGAAGTTGCCGAACAAGAGGGAGAAGGTGAAAGGAGAAGAGAGGGGTGGTATTTACAATTTTTAGTTAACCTAATAAGTTATATGGTTTTTAAGTGGTTATTTGAGCTCAATAAAATAGCTTACACAATTGACCCAACAAATATCTTGGTGGACTTTAATTAAAACTTACCAAAATCACACATAATGTAAATTTTTGCAACATATAAATAAATGTATAACTAAAAATAATAGAAAGACTAATAAATTTAATAAAAATATGTAAATTATGCACAATTTATACCAAATAAATGTTTTATAATTTATGGTCTCCCGATATATTACTGATATATCACCGCCAAGACTGATATGGCACTTGACACGATACCGTCGAGCGATATTTTCAACTTTATCACCATATTCATTATTGCATTCTATTGTCACAACGACGTCCCCAAATTTGAAATCTAGACTTATGAAACAAGGGGTCTTCTTGTCTGTCAATCTTTGATCCGCCATGATTTACTTGATTTTTGTTTCTAAAATTTTGTCTACTCAGTCAGACAACTGCTACTATTATTTATTCCACACGACGACTTCAGCGAAGACTTCTCTAAATTGTAGTAAGTATTACAAAAACACGAGCTTATGCGGACGCATTTCTCCACAAAAGAAAGTAATTAAAATTTACAATTTTACTGCTCTCTATGTCCCATCAAAACATTCACTTTTGAAATTAACCATACTTTTTACCAATCAAATATTATTTTTACTCATTAAAATCTCTTTCATGATTGGAATATATAATGAACATTTATTATGAGGCATCCAAAATAGAATTATGAACATTTATTATAATAGTATGAGATTTGCTAAACAATGCCTACTGGCAATGCTTGATGCACATTAAATATTGAGAGTTTTTGTAAACTAAAATACTCCGTAGTTTTATTCTTTTAACATACACCAGATTATTTTGGAACTCTAAATTTAGTCTCGCTTTTTTTTTTTTTTTTTTTTTTTAGAATCATCAAAAGGGTCGTGTATTGGGAACAGGAAATGCTTATATGCCAAGCTCAACTTTTACGAGTAAATCCATGGTTCTCCCAATTAATTCTACCTTTTTATAGGAACATGATTGTAATTTGTAAAGATCAACATTACATGAACTATGTTCATAAACCACACCAAAAAAGAACAAACTCCAAACAAAAGCCGATCCAAAACTATATTTTTATTAATTAAATTATGTTATTACATTTTCCCTAACTAGATAAATTCAACCATTCATTAGTCGTCATTTGAACACTATAAATATTTTCATCATTTATGGGTATACACATGTCCCGAAAGCTGCATCAAGAAACAAAAATCGGTGTTAGTCAAACTTTATGATATGTGTTCAAGTACAAGAAATTGACCAGCACATAGATGTTATGTACAAATGAAGTTTATGAGCCAAGATCCAAACTAAAAGAAACTTACAAGGGTCGTTGGCAGTAAATGTAGCATAACCTATATCACATTGGTTATTAACTCGAAAATCAAGATTAATAGCGTAAGATCCATGGTTCATAAAATTGTCAGGGGCGAAGCACAAACCACCTGTCAAGATCTCCTTACAGTCGAGTCTCGCACACACATTGTCAAGAACTTGTTGCAACTTCGAGTCTGGAGTTTGGCTTTGAGAGACGCACCAAGTTTTGACTGGCTATTCGATAATCCTTATGGTAAAAACAAAATATGTCAATATAAATATATATATATATATATATATATATATATATATATATATATATATATATATATACACAAAAAAAACAAACAACAACACTTAGTATTCAAATAACTATTTTTATCGATGCATTTGTGAATCATATTTTTAAAATTTTACCTGTGCATGAATGGAGCACATACTTAAACATAATAAGATACCAATAAAACTCAAAGAAAATGCTAATTTGGCCATGATACTATGAAACAAATTATGAAGATTCATCTGGTTTTATAGTGTGAAAAGGTTGAGCCAAATATTTCAATTAAATGAATATATTTGCAATTAACATATTAACATTAATGTGGAAGATTAGAAACAAATAAATGTTATAGTAATTTAAATATAGAGCATTTATCTCGACCTTATCTATATCTATACTATATATAAAGAAAAAAAAAATTAAAAAGTGAAAACCTAAAACTAATTTAAGAAATTAATTTGTTAGTTTACTTAAATGGAAGGCTGAAAACTAATTTAAGGAAATTAAAACAAATTTATCCCATTTCTTGAATATTAAATTAGCTATTAAAATTTGTTCTTTTACTTAAAATCAATATATGTTACAATAATCTAAAATTATATTTTGATTTTTTTACGTTATAAATAAATGTTATACAAAACACCTAACCAAAATATCACAATCATAATTATGTACCGCGATAAAATCTCGTTGCTATGCACGGATACTCTTCTAGTACTAATAATGTGTACTCATGCGATGCACGTATCTTGAAAAAATTATACACGATTTTCTAAAAAAAAATAAACTTTTATAGTGTATGCCTAACTAAAAAGCTGTTGTATTGTACAAGAATTTCTAAAAGATACTTAAAAACAAAACATAATTCTTTAAAAGAATCTATTATATCAAAAATATATATATATATATAAATATATATATATATATATATATATATATATATATATATATATATATATAATAATAATAATAATAATAATAATAATAATAATAATAATAATAATAATAATAAAATTAAACCCAATATTTATATATAAATTTCATTCCTTTTGTGTGGACGTATGGTCCGGACTGGGCCAGGAATGGGCCAGGCCCGGTAGATAGCGGCCCACTCTACGCCTAAACCCTAATCCATGTCTTATAAATATAGGGCTGGGATTCTCTTCTTGACACAATACAATAGAATATAACAGGTTACCCTAAACCTAACTCTTATATGCTATATCGCATGGAGACTAACTTGACCGTCGGAGGTAGATCCCGGGGCTATGGCCTCGGGTCCACTTCTAACGGGTTCTCTTTATTGACATGTCTACTCAGGGCTCGAGAAGACGACTAACGGCCCAGGAAGAGTCGTCGAATCCAGTCCGCGCCAGATTTTGCATCAACAAGTGGCGCCATCCGTGGGACATGACTACGACAAGTTTCGTGTTCTCACATCACCGGAAAGCAACCATCGAGTTCAAAAGCCAGTATTCTTTATTTATTTTCTGCTAGTAGACGATGCGCAGATACAAAATAATTTACAACAACACTAGATACAATTAAAACCTAAAGCTAAAAGGTTACTTTTAGTTTTCTTGGTCAAAGATATACGGCTCACAAACAATTGCATTGTTTTCTTTTCCTTGTGATTCAACAAAGACAAAACAGAAAGAATTGTTTATAGCTTTCACGTACAACAAAACCTAAAACGTTTTTTTCTATTCACTGACACAAGATTCCTTGGTCAAAAGTTGCGGCATAAGATCATATATACTTATATTTGTTTTGCTGACATAAGATCATATATTTGTTTTGCTCGAATACAACAAGAATTATAATTCTTGTTCTTTTGTTTACTGTTCTCTTTTAAATATACGATCCAACGTATCCTTACTATAGGATTTGATTGTGTTTGAGCTACAACAAGTAAATCTCGTAATATTCGTAATATTCATAAAAAAGGGGATATAATATCTTTTAAATATTGAAAAGATTTTATGTAAAAAACAATTTAAACTTGGTAAACACGATTTTACCTATAACCGCACTAAATCCGCATGATCGGACCTACTTTATCTTTTAGCCGCGAACAACGCAGTCACGATAAATCTACCCGCGTTAGGCCATGCGTCCGGACATCTTCGCAGATTGGCGGCATAAGCGCACTGTCACGTACAGGCACCACGATTCTAGTCAATCGCCATGAGCGCACTGGACAAAAGCCGTGGTCATCTGCGATCATCCACAAATGTTAGAGTCTATGCGGTCACGATACATCCATCTGCGTCTGTGCATGCGATTAAAACTATTAGTCGCGGTCACGGTGTGTCCATCCGCGCCATTGTTTGTATAATAAAAAAGAAAAAAGATTTGTGGAAAACTAGAAGGGGGGTTGAATAGTTTTATGTCCTTTTAAAATTTATAAAAACATGTTTGTTTTAAAAACTTCGATTCTAGTTTATGTGATCTCAATACTTGCACTATATGAACAATTATATAGTAACTAACTAACTAAGCTAATATAGTAAAGGTAAGTAAGTAAGTAATGAAAAGAGTTGGAGAGATCAAACCACAACACAAGGATTTATAGTGCTTCGGCTACAAGGTCACCTTCCTTGTTCCTACTCCACTCCCCGAGTCACCTACTCGAGAGTTTTCTTCACTATGTCAACAAACTCCCTTATGACGGAGAAAACCTTACACACCACAACTACGTCACAACTTCTTCACACCTATTTACTTCACACCTATCTTCTTCACACCTTTCTTCTTCACACCTATCTTCTTCACTTCAATCTACTTCACACCTATCTTCTTCACAACTACACTACTTCACTACTAATCAACTTCTACTTCCTACACAACTTCTATTTCTTCTAAACTACTTATTACAAACACAACACAACTTCACAAATGATATATATATATATATATATATATATATATATATATATATATATATATATATATATATATATATATATATATATATATATACACTATGCACAACTACTCTTCAATACTTCTTGAACTTAGTTGTAGAAGGAGTGTTCTTCTTTTGCACTTTGGATGAGGATGGATGATAAGGGATTGAATCACTTGAAACAATGATTAATATACAAATGATCAAAGGGTTTCCTACACAACTTCTATTTCTTCTAAACTACTTATTACAAACACAACACAACTTTACAAATGATATATATATATATATACACTATGCACAACTACTCTTCAATACTTCTTGAACTTAGTTGTAGAAGGAGTGTTCTTCTTTTGCACTTTGGATGAGGATGGATGATAAGGGATTGAATCACTTGAAACAATGATTAATATACAAATGATCAAAGGGTTTTAGAGGATGTTTAGAGAGTTTGAGATCTGAAAATTTCGTGCAAAAGGTGAGGCAAAATTCCAGATTTAAGGTGGTATTTATAGGCAACAAATTCTGACAGAGGAGCGTGGCCGGTCCCCTTAAATCAAGGCCGGCCCCCTTAAAATTAAGGGGACCGCCCCTTATAATTAAGGGGGCCGCCCAGCTGTAACGGCCAGAAAACTTGTCTTTTTGTGGGGAAAGTTTATTTGGTGAAAAACTAACTGATTTTGGTTAAAAATTTGAAATCATATATTTAGTATGATTAAAACATTTTTCTTTATTACCAAAAGTGTTTTTCAAAAATATATAATAGGTTTATATAATTGAATAAACTTTGTATTAATTAATTAAATACCCCTTTGATCATGAGATGTATTAAGCACTTGTTTATCCATACCTTAAGTGATTAAGTTGGATGTAGTGATATAAACTAGCTTAATACTTGTTTACGTAGTAGTTTTACGTTTGATGATTTTAGATTTTGTGATCGTCAAAACATAGAGATATCGAAAAATATAAATAACGTTTTAATGCATTATTTATGTCAACAATCTCCCCCTTTTTGATGATTACAAAATCTAAACTCATTAATCGAAAAGTATATATACAAGTATTATTGTGAGTTTATATCAATTCTCCCCCTTTTTGTTAGCATCAAAAAGGTTATCCCGATAGTATAGTAGCTCCCCCTTGAAGTATACTCCCCTTCGTTTTGAGGTCATAATCAAGATATGGAATGCTTGCAAAAAATATTTAGAACAACCAATACATATATGCATGGAAGAAAGCACTTCATTAAAGTTATACATTCAAGATGTATGATCAATACAACAAGGCAACTAATACAACTAATAACCCAAAACTCTAATAGAAATGTTTTTCCTAGAGCTTGTCATCAAAATGGTTTAAACAAAGTTATTCTCAACCATGAGTCATGCTTAATTTGGGAGGAGTATTGTTGTAGGTGGAGTTGATGGAGGTGGTGTTGTGGTGGATGTTGGTGGTGGAGGAGTGGATGTTGTTGGTTGAGGTTGAGGAATCAAGCTTTCAATATATGAAAACATGTAAAGAATTTCATCTCTTAATCCAAAGATGATGGTGCGGTTATGGATGCAACAAAGACAAGTATCACCATGAGCTTCAAGTAAGCTCCATGGGATGGGATTGTAGGTAGGTGGATTGAGTGGTGAGGGTGAGAATTGTGCATCAAGAGTTGTGATGGGTGATAATGAAAGTGTTATGTCTAAAGTTGCATTTCCAAGAGGTGATGGTGGTGGAACTCTTGGTGGAGGTGATAGGTGAGTGTTGGTGTAGTCATTAATGGATAATGATGATGGTATGGAAGAGGTGGAGGTTCCATGTGTTGATGGTGTTTTGGATGGTGCATTTGGAGCACTAGGGGATGAGCATTGAGGTGGTGGTGATGGAGTGGTATTGTCTTCATTTGTGAGATCAATAAAGAGTTGTTTTGGTGGAATGATAACAAGTTTTTGTTTCTTGGCATTGTTGGAGGTGGTGGTTTTTGGTGATGACATGATGGATTTGTTGAGGTTGATGAGGAGGAAGTGTGGATGAAGGTGGAATGGGTTATATAGCATGAAATCATGATTAGAAATTGTATTAATTTGAAATTTCATTGTTAGATTCCAAAACCAGTTTAGTTTTTAAGGGAAATGATAGCTGGGGCTAGCAAAAGAGGTCACAAGTTGCAAAAGAAAACAGTGTAAAAACTATTCCAGATGGCCGGTCCCCTTAAATGGAGGCCGGTCCCCTTACATTTAAGGGGGCCGCCCATCTGACGACCCAGAAATCAAAAATTTTCTGGAAAAATGTTATGTTGTGTTTTGTTTTTGCAGCAAGCTCTATATGGACATTTCACATTAGTTTTGGTCTATTAGAAAGCATATATATATGTATACATACAATTTTACACAAGTCATGCAAGCATAGATTAAAATCAAGTATAAAACATGCATACATGTAGAGCAAATAATAATAAGGAGCAAACGGCAATATGGTTCAAATATGTCTAGAAGCAAAGCAACCAATAGCACATAAGTAACATATTACAAATTGTTTAACAAGAAAAGTAAAGCCAATTCCATAGACAACATCACTACTATTTCTTTCCTAGCATTCCATCAGCAGTAGTGGTAAGTGACTATAAGTCCTCCTCATCGTCATCCCTTGGAAAAGAGAACGAAACAATAATGCTGGGACGATTAGGTTTAAACTTACAGGTTTTGCAAATTTGAGGAAGAATGAGAGGTCGGAGGGTTGGATAGATAGATTGATAAATACTATCATCGAGATCGGGATAGTTTTCAATGACATGCTTGTGGAGACGAGTGAGAAACATACCATACGAAATAATAGAATTAGGATTTGCTCTTGCACATTCAATACGTTTAATAAAGAAATAATCCAAATTGTAAGGTTGCTCGGCAACAATACAATACAACATATGAGCAAGACAAGCCGGTAGATGGTCTGATTGTCCTTCGGAACCAAACGCATTCTCTCGAACTATTTCTTCCCAATACTCCATGTCGGGCATTAATTCTTTACGATGAATTTGATTTTTAGGATTTGAGACATGTTTGGGTATGATGCTTTGGGTGGAAGTTTCACATTCCAACCCGAGCATTTGACGAATATCTTCGGGAGATGGAATTTCGGAGATATAAGGACCATGAGTAGGACGAGAACGTTGGAGAGCGCAAAGATCCAATTCATTTGTCAATACAGATTGACCGGAAAAAGGAATTTGAAGGATTTGACCAAATTGTGCAAGAGTGAGAGTAATAAATTCATGTTGGATCATGAATGAAATGAAGATGGAACCAAAGTCATCGGTTTGAACCGTGACTTGGCTATAGAAGTCAAGAATGAAGCGAGGAATGATGGGTTCATTAATTTGGAAGAGACATTCAAAATGGATGTTGGTGAATGAGCTTTCGATGAAATCGGATTAATAGTAAGCTTGATCTACGACTCGACCTTCATGAATGTTTCTATCTTCTATTTGACGATAGATACGTGCAATGGAGGGAGACGTAGTGGGAAGTTGAAAAACTTTGGGAAGGTAGTTTTTGGTTAAGGAAATATCTTCGGTAGTTCCTTTTGGCATTTTCACCTAAACACAACAACAATACAAAAGACCAAAATAAATAAAAAGATGTATATATATTTTTTTAAGACTTATGTTGGAACGTAAACATACTTCGACGATAATTCTAGGAAGTAGTTTACCATGTTCCTTAATATTATTTTTAACTCGTTCTAGATATATTTTATGATGTTTAGTAAGTGGTTATGGACAGGTCCAAACACCCTTTTAAACATCTTAATATATTATGAAATTTACTAGATTTACATTAGATTGTAAAACTAGCCATTTCTTACGAGTTTCTTATGCATGTGATTTGTTTTCGAAAATGATGGTTTATGTTTTGACTTAAAAATATCATTTTTCGTACTAAATCAAACGCTTCCTTAACTAAATACTTTTACTACAATTATGTCAATATATATATATGAATTATATATCTTGACAAGTCCGAATTACAAATTTTAGGTATATAATCTTGACAACGTTTTATAAAAAATATAACGACTTAAATTCGACGTTATTTGGACATAATCCAAACACCCTCTTAACGTGTACAAAAATATTTTTACTTGGTCGAAAAATATGGTTTCATGTTTTACAAGTTATGAAAATATAATGTAATTAGTTTTAACAAGTTTTCAAATCATTATTCAACAATGTGTTTACCAAAAAAATTGAAAAGGAGTGTATGAAATTTTTCAAAAATTTTCGACAAGATAGTTTATAATTACTAATTTCTAGTGTTGATTAATCATTCTAATCCTAAGGGAAGCATTTAGTCATGGAGTTTTAAGACTCAATTCGAAAGAAATTGTGAAATTGAAGAAATTAATAAAACATGCATAATCATGAGTTTGACCAAATTAGATGGAATTAGATGAAATGTGTTATGAAAAACTTACAATACGTAATGGTGATTGTGTTAGATGAATTTGCCCTTTGTGAATTAACCCGAATTATGTGATTTGGAAGTGATTTATGGTGTTTTTGGGTTTTGGTTTTCATCACAGCAGTAGCAGGGGAAGGATTGTTTGAAAAAGTGGAGTGTTTGGCAAGTGGAACAAGAGGAAAAACGGGTTGGAACAATCAGATGGCCGGCCCCCTTAAACATTAAGCGGGCCGCCCTTCATTTGGCTGTCGGTCCCCTTAAATATTAAGGGGGCCGCCCTCCAAATTTTGATTTTTGTGATTTTGGTTTCTGGAAAGAACAGGAAAATATATATATATATATATATATATATATATATATATATATATATATATATATATATATATATATATATATATATATATATATATATATATATATAAAGGTTCTAGAGAAAAGTACACTTTGGTAGAAAAGTGAGAAAAAAAGTTGTAGGGTTTAGTTTGAAACATCTCAAACTTCAGGGGTATGTCTTGAAACATGCCCCCACCCACCCCACCCCCCAAAAAAATAAAAAAATTCCCGCCAAAAAAAAAATTTTTTTGGGGCCAATTTTTTTTTTTTTTTTTTTTTTTGCCAAAAATTTTCCCGCCAATTTTTATGATGCACCAATTTTTAGTGCATCTCAGTTATAACTATGATGCACCAATTTTTATAACTGAGATGCACTAAAAAAAAGGTGCATCTGGGTTATAAATTTTTGGCAGGAAATTTTTTGGCTCAAAAAAAAAAAAAAAAAAAATTTGCCCCAAAAAAAAATTTTTTTGGCGGGAATTTTTTTTTTGGGGGGGGGGGTGGGGGGGTGGGGGGTAGGGTGCGAATTTACAAAACCTCCTTAAAGAATGAAGGAAAATACAATTAGGTCCCTGTAGTTTGGTGTGAAAAAAAAAGAGGGGCTGATTTGTACACTTTTCTACCAAAGTGGACTTTTTTCATGAACCCACCTCTATATATATATATATATATATATATATATATTAGATTTATATTTAATCAAAAATACGTTGGAGAGTACTCGCACGAAAGGAATTACTTGACATTTCGCCAATTAAAATTTCTTGATCATTTCGGATGAAATTTATCAAGTTGTCAAGTGGACGAGAGAGTTGTGGAAGGTTTATAAGTGTATATATATATATATATATATATATATATATATATATATATATATATATATATATATATATATATATATATATATATATATATATAGTATGGGCTTTAAGACGAGAATATAAGAGGGAGACGTATGCAACGGAAGACGGGAGTTTGTTTCATCCATAGATTTTTTGACTCATCTCTCTACATCAGCATGAGTGTTGTTGAATATTAATGTTCAATAAGGCAAATGGGGGAAAGAAAAGGTTCGTAAACGAACAATTTCTAGTTCTAGAAAATCAACAAATGAATTTTCTAGGTTATATAATCCTATATATATATATATATATATATATATATATATATATATATATATATATATATATATATATATATATATATATATATGTATATGTATATGTATATGTGTATATATATATATATATATATATATATATATATATATATATATATATATATAACAGGAGGCATTTGATCAATATGCCACCTCATTACCCAGTCAATGCCCAGTAATTCATTATCTGACATGTCACCACATTGTAGCATCCATGTCATCAGTATTTGTCCACCTAAGCAATTATTTTCGTAGTAGAATTTTAAATATAATTCGTATTAAGTTTTTTATTTCGTATTAATTATTAATTTTTTTATTTTGTATTCATAAAATCTGGATTTATTTTGCCCAAAAAATCATGAAGCAGGATTTGAACCTCGGTCTTGGCATCCACACACAAGCATGTCAACCAATGGAGCACATGAGTTTTTGTTATTGATAATTGAAAATAATAAAGTCATGCTTTAATAACTAATCTATTACAAATGTAAAATAAAGCCCAATTCATTCATTATACGGAGTATTTTTTTTCCCAAAACCCTAATATCACTCATTCTTCTCATTATCACAAACACGATCTTATGTAATATACTTTTTCTCCAAACCTCAATTTAATCTTTTCATCATCCTTTTTTTTCCTCAATTTTGTCACTCTGATCTTTTTGTGTGTGTGCAGGTTTGAGAATACTTTTCTCCAAACCTCAATTTAATCTTTTCATCATCCTTTTTTTTCCTCAATTTTGTCACTCTGATCTTTTTGTGTGTGTGCAGGTTTGAGAATACGTGATCTTTGGAAGTAGCATGGTAAGTTTGCTTTGGAGATTATGTTGCAAGATTTACAGTAGTTGAAAACGTATTTGATTACGGATTTTTATTCATTGGTCACTAAAAAATATCATTCATACCAGACCTTTTACTCATAACCCTAATAATTTAAGATTTAATATTTTAATTATCCTTTCATGAAACTGTAGGTGTGATGATTTTAGCTTAATGGTTGTGTCAAGCAGCAATCGATGAGCAAACTACTGTTCTTCACCGCATTCTACAGGTAATTATCTGAGTTGGTTTTTGTTGCATGTGTGCTGCTTATTATATTCCTGCTGATACTTTTGATAAGGTATGCTATCTTAAGTTCATAGTTTATTGTAGTTTAATGTTAATATTAATACTTTATAAAGGTTTTGTAGTATGCTGAAACATTTGATGTAATTGCCTTTGTTGGTTTACATGTTTTTTGTTTCATCAACATGTGCTGGTATCATCGTGTATCGTGGTTTGCACTTCGTGTACCGTGGTTTGGACTTCGCATTGTCCAGTGGATGAAAAGGATTCTGACAAGAGACCAAACAAGGAAATAGAAGAGCACGGTGCGGGTGAGGATTATGCATCATCAAAGAATACGAAGATGACAATGAGGGAACCCATTGTTTGATTTTGTGGATTTGGGTCACTATCCACACTAATATCGTGGAAGAACACAATGATCAGTGTATTCAGATGTATTAGGTGGAGAGAGATGGTGGTTGGTAGCGGCTCCAATAGTGAGTGATGGGTATTGGTCTGTTGGTGTCGTTGTATTTAATATTATGGTTGCGATTATCTTATTGTGGTTGAGTGCTCTCATAGTTTTCCCTGTAATATCTAAGGTATCTTTTTAAAGTATGATAATTTGGGCATTACTTTCACCTTTTTCTTACCGTATGTCCTGACATTAAAATTACTATTTTTGTACCTGTTAGGGACTCATTGCAGAGGTCTGTTGAATTGACAACGGATGATGAGGATTCATCCGATTCAAGTGAGGAAGATCAACCATGCATCTGCTGAAAGAAGCTGGACTCTTTTAAGATATGCAGTACAAAGAAGATCAGCATCTCCAATGAGAAGAATTCAGATTGTTGGGCGATCTGGTTCTCGAAGAGCGGCTGCACTTAGTATTAAGAGTCTCAACTATATTCCAGCAAATAAGATGGCATCTCAGAGAGATGCAGCTGGTAACAGTAGTGAAGAGGAAGATTTACAAAGACCCCTTGAGAACAATGTATTGAAAATGAGCATGCAAGATAAAATCAGTCTGTTTGAAAGAAAACAAAGAGAACAAGGTGTAGAAATTCAGAAGACGAAAACGTCAAGTGTAACTGTAGGTGCAAACAAAAGCGTACTTAGAAGATGGAGTTCTTCACTGGGTGATAAGGCTGATGTTTCTTCTCCAAGCAGTCCCAAAAATGAAGCACCAAATGGCAAGACGGAACCTGGTAATTATATAAGTAAAACTGAAAATTGTGCTGAGACCTCTGAGAACATCTCATTCGTGCCTGAGAAACAAGCATCTGAGCAATTAGGGGTGGAAGTCGATACAGTTGAACCTGAAAGAGATGAAATAGTAATTTTAATACATCTGAATACACTGATCGTTGTGTACCTGTAACAAGTGATGGTAGCATAATCCAGAATCACAAGGAGCAAAGAGGTGGATTTTATGATCTTTATAAAAAAAGATGGAAGAAAAGCTTCAAGGGGAAGCTACGGGAAAGAAGGTTGCGAAAGATGACCATAAAAGAGCGAAGACGGCTACAACCAAAGTGAGTGGTACTAATAGAAGGCAAGCTTCTGCGAATGAACCCCAAAAACCTCAAAAAAACTCAACCCAGTCATGGCCCTCAAAGCCCTCACCGCAAGCTTCAGTTGCATCACCTGTTAGGAGTCCAACTCGTCCAAATTCTACTAATTCTTTTTTTTTAACACAAATTCTACTAATTCAACACCCACAAATCGAAAACCCCAGTCTGCTGTGGCAAGTGAGTTGTAACTTTACATTCTTTCATGGTTTGGTTTTAAATATTTTATGTGTTGTTTTTATTCTTGCTATTTCACATATGTTGCAGGAAGTAGCCATGACACGGATGGTGGCGAGCACACTTGATGCTAACGTTCATGTTATGGAAAATGTCTATGATAAAACAATACCTACAAAGGTAATCAAACAGTAGAGAAGGTATCCGTCTCCCCACATGTTAGCAGCGGACGAAATCTTTCAGCTGCTCGAGGTAAGCGACCTCATTATTTTCTATGTGGTTGGACTGTTGCATACTTAATATAGATGATGGTTTCAGCTATACCAACGTTTTCCAATCTGCTATTGTTACAGGTATTAACGAACAACGAGGGTCTTTTTTAGGCCGCTTACTGATATATCTGCGAATAAGGGCATTTTATTTAAGCAAACAAGTGATAAAGTTAGCCACAGGTGTCCTGTAGCTGCAACTAATATTGACGCAAGTTCGCCATCAAATGGTACGCAACATGGTTTTATTACTCATAAGACTAAAACGAGTATATGTACATATATGCAGACTATTTCTTTCGTGGTTTGGTTTTAAATATATTTTCAACTGATTTTATTCTCACTATTTCATAAATGATACAATCAATAACCATGACACGGCACTAACGTTTCAATAACACTGACGGTAGTTGTATACATGTATCAAAGTATTAAACCAATTATCCACAACTGTTAGGTGTTAGTAACTAATTATCCGCAACTTAATAGATAAAAATATTAAACCATTAGTTTATTTGTGTTAAACGAAACTCAAAGTTAATGTGTCCGTTAATTTAAATGTAAAATATTAAATTTTGACAGGTGGGTCATAGGGCATACCTGAATCTTGGCCCATTTTACAGATTGGAAGTACTGGAAAGTGGGGCTTTACACAAATTGCGATTGGGTTTGGTTTGAAGGAGGACTATAATGATAACAACACTGCAGGGTCCTTGGCTTTAGCCCAAGAGAAGCTACCAGATGATGCTGGACATCCCATGGTGATGAAGCTTCAATCTTGGGAACCAAGGTCATACTATTAGCAAGTAGATCTTTGGTATTGTGTTTTAAAAGTTATCTGATTATTGTCTATTAAGTTTTAACTAATCAGTTTCTTCAAGTTTTGGGGTTAACTGTGGTGAATGAAAGTGATGCCAAGCTGATGAGCAGCGAAGATTGTGGTCTAGATCTCGAGCAGTTGTAATAGTTCGAAAGGAAATTTGGGTCAATATCAGGAACATATTGCACATCCTTTTCCTTTTTTTCCTTTTTTTTGGGTTCAGTCGTACTGCAGGTTGTTCATGCCAATCAGGAACAAGATTGTTCTAATGTTCCTCAGTTGGTATACATTACAGAAACTGATCCTGTGAAATTGTTTGATGTTGAGACTTGAGATTCAAGGTGAGTAACATTTCTGTTATCCTTTACCGCGTTGGAGTTTAGTTTAATAGACTGTTTTGTACACAAAATTGAACCTATTTCTCCATATTTATAGGATCGTTGGTGCTCCATCTGACCCGCATGTCATCCATGAAGTCTGCACCATATGGATTTCTTACTGGTCCAGGTTTGACTCCCTTTTCTTTCTTGAATACCGCATACGTGTTACCTTCCAGGTCTATTAGTCTTGAAATGGATAAACGTTGCATGTTCTATTTGATGAAATCTCATATGCTTATTCACTTTTATGTGATGAAGCAGCAAGAGCCAACAAGATGGATGTACCTATGCAAATGGTTAGTCTCTTTCTTTTTTAAATGTTGGCTTTGCGTACTATACCAAGCTATGATACATGAACTGATAGTTGGCCTGCTCGAATTTTTATTAAGACAAGGGTTTAAAATGAACATATTTGTTAAGTTGTAGTTGTACACCTGTGGTGGCTGAGCATCGGGCAAAGACCGGACCGGACCGAGACCGAGACCGAGAACTCTAATTTATTAGGACCGAGACCGGAACGATGTCTACTCGGGTAGGGTCGGTCGGTCCTCGGGTTTGTCGGGTCGGTCCTCGGTTTTGGACATGTTGGACCGAACAGTTGTATGTTATCCATTTTAACATGCTGATCAATTATTTTAATTGTTATCCATTTGCACTAACGTGGAGTGAAGTCTAAAAATAGCTTTATCCATTTGTTATTTTAATTGTTAAGCTTTAATCAAGTATTTGTTATCCATTTGTTGTTTTAAGCTTTATGCATATTGTTCAATGTTCATTGTTTTAGAAAGGTTGTCTTTTATTCCTTTTGCATTATTAAAATTTTAAAAATGATCATTTGTTCAAAAAGAATCCAAATTTCAGATATTCTGTACACCTTTTATGATACTCTAGAAAAAAAAACAGCAATATGCATATGATCATTGTGAAAATAAAGGGTCCGATCACGATATATTGGTGATATCAGTTATACAAACTATGACCAACTAGAAGGATTAGTAGAATTCAAATATAAACTTTTAAAGTTTGACATTGCCACAGTAGCAAAAGACATAATACAGATACAAACTATGACCAACTAGAAGGATTAGTAGACTTCAAATATAAACTTTTAAAGTTTGACATTGCCACGGTAGCAAAAGAAACACGAGTTTTATCGAAAACCACTTGAGCATTCTTTCAACTTCACCAAAACTCCAAAAGCACAAAACGGGTTCTTCTCAATCCAACGATATACCTTTAATTTTCATTTCCATTGTCTCCCTTTAAATTTACAGATGGGGTAATGCAAATTCATGTTTTTCGTACCATTCCTAACGGAGTCGGCTCTATAAACTTGAGTACAAAAGTTACAATGTGCCATCTTAATTAACTCACCATCCGGTCCATCCGGTCGTTCCATCTTTGGAGTAAAATACTTCCAACACTCGGCTTTTTCGTTTCCCACTCCTCCACCTGGTTTTCTTTTGCGTTTTTTGGCATTCTTTTTGTTGTTGTTGTTGTTGTTCTTATTGTTGTTGTCGTCTTCGTTTGATTCATGACCAAAATCATCATTGTCAAGGTTTATAGTTTGGTCCTAAACAAACAAATTAAATAAATAAGTACACATGTTAACAATTGTAAAATGTGAACATACTGTAAGAGTAATATAGTATATTAGTATGTGTGATTCCTATAATCCTATTATCCTATAATCCTATTATACTGTAAGAGTAATATAGTATACTGCTATCCTCAGTCCTCACTACCTAAAAATTAATAACATCCATTCAATGTAAGTAGTTATATGATGATCCGATGATGCACCCACATTTGTTTATTCTCAAGTACATGAATGATGATTATGTAGACTAAAATCAATTAAAGAACACTTACTTCCATTGTCGGGTTTACGTTCATGAATGATGATTATGTTGATTTATTGATGATAATTGCATGTTCTTGAATCTTGATGATGTTATTGTTTGGATTTTGGGTCTTTTTAGATTATGTAAAGATATAGGGTTTTTAGATCACTTGGGAATTTGGAATGCAAAAGGACGAGTGGAAAAAAAAAGCACATAAATTGTAGCAAATGTTGTTCGGTCGGTCCGGGTTTTAGTCGGGTTTTTATTGGTTTTAGACCGGACCGACCCGAGACCAAAAAGTGCAAATATTTAGAACCGAGACCGGACCGATTATCCTTCGGTCGGGTTCGATCTGTGTCGGTCCGGTCCGGTTTTCTGGTCCGGTCGGGTTTGGGGTCTGCCATGCTCAGCCCTACCTGTGGATCTTAAAGATAAGTGGGGGAACATGTTGATAGAAAAAAATTGAAATAAAGGCTTATGGTTTTTATGTAGTTTTCAACTTATGTCATACTCACTTTTTGTGGCTTTTATTTAAAACTTTTCTTCTTTGGTTCTTTTTACCTTATTCTACCAATAACCCCATGAAAACATGTTTTTTTTTTTTTTTTTTTTTCGTAGTAGTAGTATCCGAATAGTCTTTTCTTTCTAGAAAGCTAGGAGAAGTAAGATGTGTGTATAATAACAATATGAAACTTTATGTTGAACGATGAAATGGAACATTTGTTTATAAATAAATTTTAGCTAATTGACAGATGTATCTAAACTTCTGGGCGTGATATATGGTGACATAGCATTTGCTCAAGAATTAAGACAAACAAATTACATGTAGTGTATAACTGTATATCAGTATTATTAAGCTTTTATGAAATTGTCGTGCAACTGATGACAAAGAGGTGAAAATGGAATATCACTGACAAAATAGAAACGGGTTTGCGCAATGTGTATTTATGTGCTAATTTGCGCCTCTATATTCTAGAACCTTAAATTATGCCGACATATATAGGTTATTTAGTGATGCACTGAGTTAACCTTTAAAAATGAGACTAAAATGGGTTTTTTACTTGAGTGCAGAAGCAAAAAATACTTAATGTGGTAATTGTACTTGAAGTCAAGAAAGATGTTTCATCATGTCCGCACACGAGGTGTTAATCCGTTTCTTCTTCTCCTTCTACTGATGCACTGAGTTGGTTCAAATGGTGACTTTTTGAGGTCAAAGCTGGAATAATGGTAGTTATTGTCATTTTTTTGTGTGGTTTTAGTGAACTGTTGACTTTTTTTTAATTCAAAGATAGATTCTTGGATGTAAAATTGATGAGTTTGAAGTAGTTTATTAGTAGTTATTTTCAGTTAACTTTGTTTGTATGAATCTGTTGCCTATTATTAGTTTATCATTTTGGTTAACAATAATTTCTTACATACAACTAAATACTTTGTAAGGTTTTATCACTATTATGTTAATTGTATATTATTCATGTATTATTATTAGTAATTTAGTATTGTATGAGCCATATTAATGTACTATAGTCCAAGTTGAAATTAACTGTAATCAAAAGAATCATTCTTACATTCATCGTTTAGAAAATTCAACTCTGAGCTAGGAAAATATAAAATATGTTGAAGACGAGTCTTCTTTACACGTATATGCTATTTTTCTTTGAGAAGATATGTATATGTTACCAAAAAAAATTATATATATAAATTTGATAAAGTTATGAGAGTCTTTCTTATTACACTTCTTATTTGTTGTTTCATTCTTTTGTGGAGTAAGAGATCTAGAAAATACATACTTTTGGAAGCATCAACAACGAGTTGGAATTCAGGAAAAAAATTGTAATGTCCATTGACGATAAGAATGGTTGCCATGGTCATGATGGCTTTCGGTTTCACCATTTTAGCGGTGTCGTGAATTACACAATGTTACAAGGATTCTTAAGCCGCAACCAAAGGATACCAAGAAGGGTTTTATTATTCTTTGTGCGCCAGTTGTATTCTTGCATTTTGTGTTAAACTTTCATGAGTAATAACTGTATACATTTCATTCTATATATACATTTAGTTTAATTTTGTTTCGTTCTTAATGCACTCACTAAATATAATGGTATGGTTATAATTCATTTACCTTTACTTAAATTTTTGTAGTAGGCTTGAAGTGGATAACTAAATGTGGTTGTCTCAACCGTTGTATACAATGAAGTTTATTTCGCATTTGAGTTTTTTTGGTTGTATAGGTTGTTCTTGCAGAACACTTTGTATCTTTTTTTCTCTCATATTCGACAAACATATATATATTTCTTTTCGTTCTTAATGCAATCAATAAATAATTTGGTATGTTTATAGTTTATTTTGACTAAGTTTCTTTTTCCAACGAAAAGTATAAGTCATGCCCGCCCATCGGGCGGGCTTAGAAAGCTAGTATATATGTATATATATATATATATATATATATATATATATATATATATATATATATATATATATATATATATATATATATATATATAGAAACTAGAGGGAACAATGAGCCAAGCAAAATCACATAAAAACTAGATACTAAACTAAGCATGCATTTCTTGACAAGGAAATAAAAGGAAATGTGTACCTTTCGTCTTGAATGCGTTTATCTTCAAAGTCTTCAAGGGATAGTCCGAACAAGAGGTGACATCAAAGGTTTCCATGTTTGAATGGCGAAAATTTTTACGTTGGTCCCCATTGTCTCATTTGACCAAAGTTATTTGATCCGAACATGTTTTGAATTTGACTTGGGTGCATATATGGTGGAAACATTCCCCACGGATTGAAGTTCCACATTTGTTGATTATTGTTAAAGTTTCGTCTATTTTGGTTTGCACTTGGTTGAGGTGTTTTAAGTCTAGGGTAAGAATTATTTGGTTTCCTAGGTGGTGGAGTTTTAGATCTTGTTTTAGGTTTAGACGTTCCTACTTCGGTTTTTAAAGATGGTTTATAAAATGGTTTTATTTCTTCATTACTAGCGAGAGGTATTTTCTTATCATTTATGAGTATATACTTAGGATTAGATTTTGAAGGTTTTAGTTCCTTGAGTTCACTTTCAAATTTAACATTTTTAATTTCACTTGTTGAAGCTTCGGTTAAGTTAAAACCTAAACCGGTTTTATCTCCGGATATTCTTTGAATACTTATAAATTTTCTAAGTGAGTTACTACTATTTTCAAATTTATCAAATTTACAAATTTCTTCCTTAAGTTTGTTGTTTTCACTTTTAAGCTCTTGACATGATTTACATTCTTCAAAAATTTCTTTACCTTTTTCAAGTTGATATATTTTAATTTTTAGTTCTAGTACTTCATTTTCTAATTGGTTGTTTATGTATTTTAGTGATTTGTTTTTAGCCATTACTTGTTGTCCTAGTTTGCATAATCTATTGTGTTCACTATCTAAATCTTTTTCATCTAATGATAAATTTTTATCACTAAAGTACTCGGTTTCGGAACGTACCTTACTTGATGCCTTAGCCATGAGACACTTTTCTTCCTTTGTTAATTCTTTCTCATCTTCATCACTATCACTCCAGGCTCCTCCAACAAACGCTCTTTGATTTTGATCTATTGTCATCATTGGACATTTCCAATGAGGTGATTCAGATCACCACACTTGAAACACTTTCTCTCATACTTGCTATACTTGTCATCATTATTCTATTGAGGTGCTCTCCTTTCATCGTGTGGTTGTGGTACCGTGGGGTTTGCACCAGGCTTTACCTCTCAAGGGATCTCGAGAAGCTTACAACCCCCACCAGGCAGTGTACCTGATCGATGTAGTATAGTATAATGACAAGTACCGGGGGATTGATCGTTCAGCTAGGAATAGTGTCGCTAGGATTAGAAAACCTAAAGACTAGGTCTAGAGATGAGGGATGATTCTTTTTGTATTTTTTTATATTTTTTAGAAAGCAAGTAAAAATCTCGGGTTTGAAGGATTTGGGCGGAATTAGTTGCTAGTCAACTAACCCAATACTAAAGATGCAATCAAAATAAAATGCTAAAATGAAAATAAACTAAATTAAACTAAGGTTGTGAGCAATAAGTGGGAGAAATGTGTTTACTTAGATTTCACTACTCCCTAGATATCTTTTACACGTTAATTACTTGTTATATTTGCGTAGATGACGGATTGTATTCCTTAATACCATTCATGGGGTGGTGTACTTACTTCCCCAATCCTATGAGTGCCTACTTCACTCCTATGTCGAGCCGGCTAAGAAGCTCCTAACATGGGATCATTAGAATTTACTCATGCATTAAATACAACCAATAAAACCTAGTACACATCGGTTCATGTTTCCTAAGACGTTCAATCATGTTACACAATGGAGATCTGCCAGTTTTCTTAAGCCTAACATTGAAATCATTCATCCAATACAACCATAAACAAGTAATCAACACATAATTAACATCTAGGTTTTATTAGATCTAAGCAAACACAAGATAAATCTAGCCTAGCATGTTGAAATCAAGACAATCACAAGATATAGACAACCAACACATATACATATTGATTGAATTAAAGAGAAGACTTATCTTAATAGCACATGAAAGGATTCAAGGGGTGAAAACCCTTGAATTTACTGTAAAATACGAGCTAGGGTTCACAAAGTTCGGCCCTAGGGTTTCTCCACACAAGGTCCTCTCTAATGAATGAAAAATAGAAAACTATATATAGATTTTAGAAGGTGACGGCGTCAAGAACAAATGTCTGACGCCGTCATCTCGCCGCCAAATAGTTCCTCGGACTGCCTAGATCTGGATCTGACGCCGTCATATGTACACCTTATGCAGGCCGTCATGATTTTAACTCTTGACGCTCTTGTTGTGACGCCTTCAGGTTTCTTCTGGGTCGTCATGGACTTTACTCTTGACGTCGTCAGGATTTCCTTCTTGACGCCGTCATACACTGTTTCCAGCATGGAAAATTAAGTCTTTGGCGTTTTCTTCACTTTTATGCTCCAAAAACGTCCGAATTGCTTCCTTTTCCAGATTTCACTCCTAAAGTACCTAAAATCACAAAAGGAACGATTTAGAGCAATATTTGATAAAATGAATTCAATTCCGGGCTTAAATGACCCCCTAAAAGTGGTTCATTTTTCGCCTCATCAGGTTGTCTAACGAATCTTCCTCGCCTTTTGAAGAATTTCTTGAAATCTCTTACGGCCATGGCATATTCTTCGTCATCGCTTTCGGAAGATGAGTTATCTTCGTTGTTGGATTCCTTTCTAGCTTTCAAGGCGATTGACTTGCTTTGCTCTCATTTTCCTTTAACCATTTCGGAGTCCTTCTTTATAATTGCTTCGTAGACTTTCAAATTTCCAATTAATTCATCAAGTTGCAGTGTTGAAAAATTCTTTGATTCTTCAATAGCCGTCACTTTAGCTCGCCATTTTGGGTGAAGAGCTCTAAGAAACTTCCTAACAAAATTCTTACTAGAAAAATTCTCATCAATTGCTTTTAAACTTGTGATTATAGTGTTAAATCTAGCAAAAGCATTATCAATTGATTCCTCTTCCGGAATCGTGAATTGCTCATATTGTTGAACAAGTAGATCTATTTTATTATCTTTGACTTGATTATTACCTTGGTGAGTTATTAATAAAGAGTTCCAAATTTCTTTTTCGGTTTCACACATAAAGATCCTTTCGTACTCTTTATGTGGTAGCGCATTGTAAATAACCATTTTTGCTTCATTATTTTTAGCAATTTTTCTTTTTAAATCATCATTTTGTTTTTCAAAAGGTACGATTTCATCTTTCTTAGTTTCGGGGTTATTTTGAATAGGTAAAAAGTCACCATTGGTAATAAAATGCCAAAGATCTTGATCTTTTGATTTCACATAAGTTTCGAATCGATTTTTCCAATATAAAAATCCATCACTTTCAAATAGTGGTGGTCTTTGCATAGATTGCCCTTCTAAATATTTTTCAGATTCCATAGATCGTTACAAGTTTTAAAATACAATATATTTTAAAAATCTTGCAAGACGTGGCTCCTGACACCAATTGTGGAAAACTAGAAGGGGGGGTTGAATAGTTTTATGTCCTTTTAAAATTTATAAAAACAGGTTTGTTTTAAAAACTTCGATTCTTGTTTATGTGATCTCAATACTTGCACTATATGAACAATTATATAGTAACTAACTAACTAAGCTAATATAGTAAAGGTAAGTAAGTAAGTAATGAAAAGAGTTGGAGAGATCAAACTACAACACAAGGATTTATAGTGGTTCGGCTACAAGGTCACCTTCCTTGTTCCTACTCCACTCCCCGAGTCACCTACTCGAGAGTTTTCTTCACTATGTCAACAAACTCCCTTATGGCGGAGAAAACCTTACACACCAATTTACACACCACAACTACGTCACAACTTGATCACAACTTCTACACAACTTCTTCACACCTATTTACTTCACACATATCTTCTTCACACCTTTCTTCTTCACACCTATCTTCTTCACTTCAATCTACTTCACACCTATCTTCTTCACAACTACACAACTTCACTACTAATCAACTTCTACTTCCTACACAACTTCTATTTCTTCTAAACTACTTATTACAAACACAACACAACTTCACAAATGATATATATATATATATATATATATATATATATATATATATATATATATATATATATATATATATATATATATATATATATATACACCATGCACAACTACTCTTCAATACTTCTTGAACTTAGTTGTAGAAGGAGTGTTCTTCTTTTGCACTTTGGATGAGGATGGATGATAAGGGATTGAATCACTTGAAACAAGGATTAATATACAAATGATCAAAGGGTTTTAGAGGATGTTTAGAGAGTTTGAGATCTGAAAATTTTGTGCAAAAGGTGAGGCAAAATTCCAGAATTAAGGTGGTATTTATAGGCAACAAATTTTGACAGAGGAGCGTGGCCGGTCCCCTTAAATCAAGGTCGGCCCCCTTAAAATTAAGGGGACCGCCCCTTATAATTAAGGGGGCCGCCCAGCTGTAACGGCCAAAAAACTTGTCTTTTTGTGGGGAAAGTTTATTTGGTGAAAAACTAACTGATTTTGGTTAAAAATTTGAAATCATATATTTAGTATGATTAAAATATTTTTCTTTATTACCAAAAGTGTTTTTCAAAAATATATAATAGGTTTATATAATTAAATAAACTTTGTATTAATTAATTAAATACCCCTTTGATCATGAGATGTATTAAGCACTTGTTTATCCATACCTTAAGTGATTAAGTTGGATGTAGTGATATAAACTAGCTTAATACTTGTTTACGTAGTAGTTTTACGTTTGATGATTTTAGATTTTGTGATCGTCAAAACATAGAGATATCGAAAAATATAAATAACGTTTTCATTCATTATTTATGTCAACAAGATCAATCAATCGCCATGAGCGCACTGCGTTCGTAGGTTAGCTACGTGCTACTTTTCTTATATAGTTTGTAAAACCTCACGATAGGTGTAATTCACACTACTACTTCTCTTGTGTGTTAATTTCGTATGCTATGTGCTATATATTGCTTCACACTAATCTTTTACTTCACTAGTTTTTATATGTTGCGATTCGCAGCATATACTTTTAAGAGGTATTGCAAGCAGATCGTACGCCTCATGCAGGTATATTTGGAAGCAGATCGTACGTAAGAGGTATTGCAAGCCCAATACAAAGACGGATTTAAATATTCGCACCATCTTGCCGCAGGGGAGACGTCCTCTGTCGGTTGTAAAGACGAATGTAATGTTCGCGCACAGCGCGCACCTCTGTCGCGCACAGTGCACATCCTTGTCGTGCACAGCGCGCACAGTGCACATCCTTGTCGCGCACAGCGCGCACTTCTGCCACAGAAGCACGTCTTCTGTCGCACCATGCTGCATCGCTACTGGAACAAAAGGTACGCCCTTACCCAGGATGCAGCATACGAGATCCACCTTCACCATTGTGAGATAATCACAATCGCAATCCCAGTGCGCACTGTCGGATGTGGGCTGCGAAGTATGGTCCGTCCCATGCGCACACAAGTTGCGCACACATGGGCCATGCCGTCATGGTTAATTGGGCCTACGCGGCCATGAACAGAACTTAAGTCTAGCATAACATAGCCATGCACTATGTCACACTAGACTTGGGGGGCTTGTGGACGTATGGTCCGGACTGGGCTAGGAATGGGCCAGGCCCAGCAGATAGCGGCCCACTCTACGCCTAAACCCTAATCCATGCCTTATAAATATAGGGCTGGGATTCTCTTCTTGACACAATACAATAGAATATAACAGGTTACCCTAAACCTAACTCTTATATGCTATATCGCATGGAGACTAACTTGACCGTCGGAGGTGGATCCCGGGGCTACGGCCTCGGGTCCACTTCTAACGGGTTCTCTTTGTTGACAGGTCTACTCAGGGCTCGAGAAGACGACTAACGGCCCAGGGAGAGTCGTCGAATCCAATCCGCGCCAGATTATGCATCAACATTTTGTTATATAGATATATAAAACATATATTTAAAATGTATATTACAACCGTTATTTTGTAATCACTAAATCATTAGTTTATTGTATAAACCTAAATTTTTATATATTATTATAGAAGAATTTAGATTTTATATAAAATATATTGACAATGGTCGTATGGACTTTTGTCATTTGGTATAAAAATACTACACGTTATCAATACGAATATAAATACATTTAAGGAAACTGTTTATAAATAGAAGTTTTAAAAGATGCTAAATATTAATTGATAGTGTCACAATGAAAAGTTTAAGTAAAACTCATGCATGCACCAAGTATTATCACCAGTATATCTATTGTATAATAAACTAACAAAAAAAAAACAAAAACTTGTCAAATATTATAATTTTATTAATTAAATTATATTATTATTCCCTTGCAACCTAGATAAGTTCAATCCCTCATAAAATAATTGAAACCCCTAAAAGCTTTTCACCTCTTATGGGTAGACACATATCCCAAAAGCTGCATCAACAAACAAAAGTCGGTGTTAGTAAAAACAACAACCGGTATTAGTCAAACTTTATGATATGTGTTAGTACAAGAAATTGACCAACGCATGGATGTTATGTGCAAATAAAAGTTGATGAGCTAAGATCTAAACTAAAAGCAACTAACAAGGGTCGTTGGGAGTATACGTAGCGTAACTTTCATCACATACATTATGAACTCGATAATCAAGATCAGCAGCATAGGATCCATGGTTCATATAATTGTCAATGGCATAACACGAACCCTTTGGCAAGATCTCCATACAGGCGAGTCTTGCACACACATCGTCAATGTTAATACAAATAATGTCAAAAACGTTATTCGCATTATTCGGTCTTCTCGTGTTTTGATAATCACAAAATATAAAGACATGATACGTAAAGTTACGGTTTATAAGTTTTTAATCGAGGAAACTCGTTTCTTCTACGTAGCTGCTTCAACATCACTTCAGGTATGAACAAACTTTATACCGTCATTAGTTAAATAATCAAAGAGTTTTATTTTCACCTAAACTTACATTTTTAGGTTTGAGAAAACATTTTCACAAAAGTATTTTTGTGGTTTTAAAGAAATGTTTTATTAAGAAAATAAATTCAAATTCAAACTTTATAACAGCTAGTTTTCCCCCAAATCAGTTCAGCCTGAACCAGATAAGTTTTCACCATGTCAGGACAAAAAGGGAGTGTTTTGTCGCGGCGGTCCCTTAGTCATAAAGGACCGTCTGGCATTTACGGGACCGTCTCTCTCCCTCCTGTCGTCTATTAATATTGAACTGTTACATTTCAGAAAATAGACTTTAACACACACAAAATTTTCTGGTCTTTGTTCATTGTATTCTTTGATCACTATAACATGTCGGTATATGTTTATAAGTGATTTCCTCTTCCGTCAAGTGCAAGAGAAGAACTCTCGACAACTATGAAGATTTGAGATGTTATAGGTGTCCACACACAAACGTAACAAGTGTTACAGTGATAGGTTCTGTAAATAATGTCATTGTTTTCCGACTTGTGTGTGAGTCGAGGATGGGGATATTTGTGTGAAGTTGGATGGTGATGTAGATCCAAGAATTATATTTGTGTGAACTTGGATGGTGATATAGATCCAAGAAGTCTTGTAACTAGATTAGTTCATGTATTTGATGTGAGGAGAGTGATGTCCTAGCGTGTTGGTTAGGAATTTGTTGAGTCATTATGTAAAGGCTTGAATTGGGTGATGATTCAAGTGAAGTCTTGTATGAAGGCTTGGTTCGGGTGAAGAACCAAGTGTGTCTAGTGTATGAAGGCTTGGCTCGGGTGAAGAACCAAGTGTGTCAATTATGTGAAGACTTGGATCGGGTGAAGATTCAAGATTGGACAAGAGTGCTTGTTCGTATGGCTACGTGGGTCTTGGATTAGATTGGTTCTAGCTATGATTAGAACTCGACATTATGCTTAGTGTCGTTAAGCCTTGTGTAAGCATGTGTACGGATTGCTCCGTGTTGATCCCAGTTGAGCAAACGATCTTATAGAAGTTGACTTAGAATATGCTTTAATCAATAATGCGGAATATTAAAACTTAACTTAAGAAGAATAATTTAAACACTTTCAACACTTCAATATATTAGCAATATACGAGCATTCAACAATGCTAGGGTTTACAACCTTGAAGTGAATCGACTTAACAATGAATATGTATCTATCCTAACCCTAGGCACCTCCTTTTATAGGCCAAGGAGTCCTATTAGGTTTATAATAACTTTCTACACAATATAATATCTTTTCCATATATATCTAACCGACTCTAATACATATCCACTAAGCAGTAGATTACAATTACACGAGCAGCAGATTCTTTATCTCTTCAAGCAACAGAGTCAGCTAGCAGCAGTTTGTTTACACTAGCAGTAGAATGAATTTTGTAGCAGCAGAATAAAAATCATGGTAGCAGCAGTTTAATTACAAGAGCAGCACTTCAATTTTCCACTTGCACAAGTATGTCAACACAACAGCAACCAAACAAAATTCGAAACAAATTAATGAACACACCACTTTTGTCGCCACGTCAATTTAAGGTTTCTTTTCTTGTAATCATTAACAGCAGCACATCATGAATATCAATATATGGCACCGACCCATGATTGTTTAAACCAGACCCATATCCGACAAATTAAAGAACCAGTAGCAGCTACATCCAATTAATTGGTTTTATATTTTGCACTGACTCTAATGTGCAATTGACGAGAAACCTCAATTGTATCAACATAAAATAATCAAAGGTACCATGTGCAATATAATAAATCCAAACTTATCCATGTGATGACCACCTACTAATGATCAATTAATGATGCCACCAATCCAGAGAAAAAAATACGAGGTAAAGTGATTTCTCCATGCGATTGACGACAAAAACAATATAATAGTTAGAATCCCATGCACCAATTTGAATGAAAAAATATCAGTACGAGAAGTCCACCAAACAGAATGATCGTTACCTTTAAAGCAACAATAAAAATCTTCGTACCTTTTTCACATCTGCTCCAGTCGACATCTAAAAACCTTGATGAACCCTAGATATCACGAGCTCCCTGAGCTCTGATACCACTTGTTGGACCGTTGTAGCTCGAGGTTATTTAGACCTCATAGTATGTAGGACATAATAACATTGATAATAACAAGAAGCGGAATAAAACAAATCAAAGTTATTGAAAACAAGGTTTTTCCCAATCACCTCCAATTATTATTTGATCAGAATAATAACGTGTTACCTAACTGTAACAAGGATCTAAGACATCTCAGACCTTAGAGGATACGAACAACACTAACTAGTTCTAGGCGTTTATAGTTTACACGCCCTAGAACACACACACACACCTTTTTGATATTTACATTGTGGAATACATATATAAAAACCTGTACCCTTGATCTCTTTATATAATAGAGATTTAGGGTTTACAAAAGACTACGAAAGACTAAATATAAAATCTTCTTTATCAAGCAAGTCCCTTGTGTTTGATTCTTCATCTTTTGTAGAATTCCAGCTTTGCATTATAGTCCCTTTGTTTCATTCTTTTATTTATTTTGTCACAACAAATCAAGAATCCCAACACTCCGCCTGAAGGAGTGTGTTGATATAGTGATTGATAACTCTCGAGTGTGGTACTCGGGGAGTGGAGTAGGACAGAGAGTGAGCTTCGTGTTGAACCACTATAAAACGCCGCGTCTCTTGGTTGTGTTCTTTCCTTACTCTTTACTTTACTTGTTTATTTGTGTATGCTAGTAACCAAATTGATATCACATAGCTAGTAGAATTCAACATGTTTGTAAATGAAAAATAACCGGACCTAAAACGGCGAAACGGTTTAGAAAATTAAAAAGAAGCGGTGAAACTATTAAACACCCCCCCCCCCACCTTCTAGTTTCTACAGTCAAGAACTTGTTGCAACTTCGAGTCTGGAGTTTGGCTCTGAGAGACACACCACCTAATATCCTATTTAATAATCATTATATTGAAAAATAAATGTGTTAATCAAACATATGCACGCATGCAACACTTAGTACTTGGAACGAAAGATGTTCGCTATTACCATGCACTCGTGAATCACAAAGTTTAATTTTACCTGAGCATAAATGAAGCACATACTTTAAAATAATAAGACACCAATAAAACACAAATAAAATACTACTTTTGCCATGATTATGTGGTGAAATAATAATAATAATAATAATAATAATAATAATAATAATAATAATAATAATAATAATAATAATAATAATAATAATAAAAGTGTTGGTTTAATCTGCTAGTTTACAGACTAAGCTTCTCCATAGTTCTGGTATTGTAACTGTTGGTCCTTCCTTTGATGATGCTTTATGTACTTTTAATATGGATATGGATATTGACCTTTTGAGTAACCGAAGCGAGGTCGCTGCCCCCAAACTCATGAAGAAATTGGCAGATATATATTTCGATCGGGTTACCCAAAATGTTGAATCTACATTCCATCTTTCTTCTAGACAGATGGCGTTATGGAGCTCTCTAAAGGAGGATCATACTTCAGATTGGCTCAGGGTGGCTCCTATATCTGGATTGGGTCAAACTATGAATGCCCGGACATACCGCTGTGTTTTGTGTTATCGGCTGGGTGATCCTCTTTTCAATGTTCAGGTACCGTGTTCAGCTTGTTCTCGTGTTTTTAATGGAGATATTTATGGGGATCATGCAGTTTCTTGTGCGGGTATTGTTGGTATTAAACATCGGAATAATATTGTGCGTGATGTTCTTGTGGATATATGCTCCCGGTCCGGAATTTCAGCTCGTAAGGAGGTGGATATTGGACTTTATGGTGATAGGGATAGATCTTTGCGCCCTGCTGATTTATTACTTTACTCCTGGGATAATGGGCTTGATGTTTGTGTTGATCTTACGGGGTCGTCACCTTTGACACAATCTGGTATGATTGATTTTATGCCAGGTCGTGCAGTTATTGAAGCTGCACAACGTAAACGTGTCAAGTATGAGGGCAAATGTGTGGATATCATATATGGGTTCCTCCCCTTCTCTTTCTCCTCTTTTGGAGAACTTGAGAAAGATGCAGTAACTCTTCTTTAGCGTATTCGCCGTTTCGCTACGACTCAAGACATTGGAGCGCGGGCTGCAGTTCATATTTTTAATAGGATTGGATTCGCTATTGCTAGAGGTGTGGGGGCCCAGTTGGTTTCTCGGCTCCCCACCAATTTCTTGTAAAATCCCTTTTATTGTTAATAAAAGTGTTGGTTTATATAATAATAATAATAATAATAATAATAATAATAATAATAATAATAATAATAATAATAATAATCCTCTGGATATTCTTTGTTTTTCTTTTTTGGTTTTATAATGTGAAAAGGTTGTGAATTATGCAATCTTTCAATTAATGTATTAACATTAATGTGGAAGTAAGAACAAATAAATGTTATGGTAATATTATTTTTTTTAATGAAATGTGATGGTAATTGGAATCATGTATCTTACCCTTATTCATATGTTAAAATTATATCATTATGCTTTTTCGCAAAAAGAATATCTAAAAATAAATATGTATCATTTTCTAACTTATTTGCTATATAATAGTTGAGATATGGAATAAACGGGGATTATAGAGTCCGCGCGTTGCGACAGGGCTTAAATCTGACATTTATGGACGGGTAAAGTGACAAAATATATTCAAACATAAGTTAACTAACATTAATATAATAGTTGAGATATGGAATAAACGGGGATTATAGAGTTCGCGCGTTGCGACGGGGCTTAAATCTGACATTTATGGACGGGTAAAGTGACAAAATATATTCAAACTTAAGTTAACTAACATTAATATAAGTGAAACATCTCATTTACATATTATATATGCATTTGATCAAATCCGTATGTGATATGCAAATATGTATTTAGTGTTAACATGAGAACTAATCTACATCATTCGTTAGTTTGAGCAAAACTGTTAAAATGGCATACGGTTACCTACAGCAAAAATATATCAATAAAAAGGTCTTCAAAATACGATTAAGTTAAGCCTAATGTTACAATACTTTTGATTAACACACAATTTTATAATAAAATTAAAATTTTATTTCTTAAAACCAATTATCAAGTTCAATCAAAAGAATATAATATTATAAAAATCTTCTAAAATGCGTGCAAGGTTTTGAGAGATTTGTTATTTCTAACTTATTCCCGCTTGATAATTCGAATTTTTTGACCTCGCTGCAACGCACAAGCTTTTTTTATTTTATTATTATTGTTATTATTATTATTACTATTATTTTAAAAGGCTAAGATATCATTAAAAACCCGGCTCTAACGAGGAGGCCGAGCAAAAGTTACACAGAAGCATATACACAGAATTAAAACAGGAGCTAAGACAAGAAAAGCTCCAAAACCAGAACCCACTTGAACTAAAAAGAATTACAAAAAAAGATCGAAAGGCTGAGAAATACAATAGTCCCATGAAGCAGATTTCAACGGACAACGGCCAGCGATCCAAGTTTTGGTAATTCCCTGAATGAGAGGGAAAAGGTCCTCGTCTCTAACCTTTGCAGCATCCTCCAGAGACACAATAATCATTTTATTCCCTCGCTAATCACCCAAATAGTAACTTGGAAAACCCCGTTGAATATATTCTTAAGCTTCGAACATCCAAATATAAACTTTGAAAACCCCGCTACAACGCACAAGCTAATCTAAATAAAAGATAATTCAAAATTATAACTTAAATTTTAGAGACGAAGACTCTCCTAAGTGGATGGATAATTTGTTGTTTGGTAACCCATAGCTATAAACAGTTTCGACTTACGAGTATACGTAAAATGTTGATTCAATAATTTTTTTTTAAAGCACTAACAATAATTTCTAACCTAAATGAATCTAAATTATTAAATTCTATTTAAAGACGAATTAATTCTGTGGCAGTGCACAACTAACTTATTCCTTGTATATACTAGTCATGCATACCTGTGAAATGCACGTATTTTAATATTTTCCATAAAATTATATTTTAACTTCATATATCTACTTAAAAATCTATTATATACGATTTTTTAAATGAAACTTAAAAACAAAATTAATTTTTTTTAAAGAATCTCTTACATCAAAATTTAATTATAAACCTAGTTTTTATTAATACATTTAATTCTTATTGTTGTATAGATATATAAAGCAATATTTATAAAACATATATGATAATTATTATTTTATAATCACTAATACTTAAGTTTATTGCATGAAACTTAATTTTGATATATTATTATAGAAGATTATAGATTTTAAATAAAATATATTTACAAAATACATATTGTAGTCATTAATTTATACTGTAGTTACTAGTACTTGCACTACATTTAATAACTGCAAATATATATGTATTTATCATTTGCTGCATATATTACTCGTATTTGTTAACCATAAATATTGTAATTATTATTTGCTAACCATAAATAATTTACACTTATTATAGATAGGGTTTTGCTAATATGTGTCAATTGGTTACTCTTTGTATATGAAATGTTTAATTTAATTAATATCAAATTTCTATTTAATTTAGGTTATTTTAAAGTTAATTAATGTTCATTTAATATATTTTTTGATTTAAAATGAAATTTTATGTTCATTAATTACACTTTACGGTGTGCTCAGTGGGGACGTATTTTGCAAAACCCTTTTATATAAAATTTTATATAAAGGGTTTTGCTAATGTGCCCACTGGGCACACCATAATGTGCAATTAATGAACATGAAATTTCCTTTTAAATCAAAAAATACATTAAATGAACATTAATTAAACTTTAAAATTACTTTAATTAAACAGAAATTTGATATTCTAATTATCTATTTATATAATTCACAAACAAAACGCCGCCGTTTTGCGTCCCCCATTTTTTCCCGCCATTCTGTTTTCCCGCCAATATTATGGCCCATGTTCTTAGCCCGCTTAGCCCAATTTATTGACTTCTAATCCAGCCCAAGCTTTTGTGGGTGGTTTTTATTAATATTAACATAAATCGGAATCCGGGCACGCCTAGAAAATTCCACACATCTCTGTTGTTGATGATGATGATGGAAGGATGTGGAAGGTAAACCAATAAACATGATAAGAAGATGATGATGATCGAAGATCGGAACAAGAAGGTTGCAACAATAAATTCGAAATCTTAATATTTAATTTATCCATTTTTATAAAGATTTAATTTTTATGAGGTGTTTGTTTTAACAGTTAGGGTTCCAATTTTCGGGCCTTCTTTTGCTTTCAAACTTTTGCCGGAAGATTACTAGGAAAATCAACAAGGTATGTATGCTTATTAATTAATTGTTTAGTTGGGTTTCTTTAGTTTGACTGTTTAGATTGCTTATTTTTTATGTTCACAGTTGTGCTTAAAATAAGAAATCCAAGTATAGAAAATAAAAATATTTTCAAGAGGGTGTTTGTTTCAGCTGATGTTTTGATATGCTTAATTCACTTAACTTATTGTTAGCGACACGCGATGCATGGCAAAATATCACAGACACATCTTGGTTTGGGTTAGGATCATTTGTTGTAGCCTTTTGGTTTGGGTGCTAAAAGTTAGTGACTTACTATTAGGATCATAAGCACTAATAAGATGTTTTGGCAATGGTAGTGTACATTCTTTTTTCGTGTTTCGTTGTGCATATGTATGCTACTTCTTTGTGCTGTTTGTCTTATCCTTTTTGTTTCCAGATTATGATGCCATGGAATGTCGCGTTTCTGATACTCCCATGGTTGGTGACTGCGTTGCAGATTTCCATTCAGTTTCTTGCAGTCACATCGCCGGTATTTTCTAACGAATACCTTTCATTTATACATTTATGTTGCCAACTGAAATAGCTTAACATACACACAGTAATTTTTTTTCTAAAGTGTAAGTTTATGGGTATAAAGAAAATAATCTCTGTGCCTTAATTCAGTCTGAGAATGTTTGTAATTTTTTTTCCCAGTTTTATATGGATATGGGAGCTGACAAGACGGTATGGTGTGCCGACAGATGTGGCTGTGGCGTCTGTGGATGTAGATAGAGTTCGTGGGTATGATGAGGAGACTAATACTATTTGTGAGCTATGAATTTATCCCGTATATTTTTATGGTTGTTGATTTTATGATCTAGCTATAACTATGTTTTTTTGTACAAAGTTACAACACTATTTTCTTGGGTTGAACTAGATACCACAAAAGAAAATAACAAGAAGCCTCCTATTTTCTTGCAAAAGTGAGTTCCAATTGTAAAGAGAAACCTGAGCCAAAGTTCTAAATTAAGTTCTCTTTTATATTACCTTATTTGTTCGGTTTATGGGTTATTTTTAGTTGGGAAAATTGAAAAACTTTTGTTTTCGGGTTGATTAATGGCCTTACGAGCAAAGTTTGATAAGCTCATAAGCTTTTTTTTTTGGCTTATGAACTTATAGTTTATTCAAGCTCTTTAGCTTAAGTAGATAACTTTATAACGCAAACAAAATCAGCTTATGCCCTTCAGACAAGCTAATGACAAACACCAACAAGGTTTTATTACTGATAAGACTAAAACCAATATACGTATGCGTAAGCGGACTATTTATTTCGTTGTTCGGGTTTAAATATATTTTCAGCTTTTTATTCTCACTATTTGATATACGTTGCAGCCAACAGGCATGATGCGACACTCATCTTGAATAACACCACTTCCGTCTTTTGCAATATCTGTGGCGAGGTCATTTAAATATCGGACTCTTTTCGGACTCAGTTATATGAAAAAGTCTCCTCTTTCAGTGATCCCGCGGGAGAATAACATCCAAATGCACCATTTATTTGCATGCTTGATGCAACGACGACTACGAGCTCAGGTACTTCTGCTGGTAAGGATTTCGTTATCTTTTAGATTGGTTGATATTTTCCTGCAAAACATGCTTGCACTATAGTATTGTGTTACTGATTTCTTATGCTCTTTGTTCTGTCCATAGAAGTACTGAAAAGATGATAGTGTCGCAGCAAGCAGCAGCAAATGTGACTGAGATGAAGCACACAAACTGACCGGGTTATAAAAGTAAGAATACATCGAAAATGCGTTGCTAAAAATGTTTCGAACCCTGAACCGACAACCTTTGTTGTATACTCCTTGACAGACAGATTGACCTTTATAGATTAAAGGTGATTGATTGTTGTTGTTAAGTGATTTGATTTTGTTTTGTGTTAGGTTACCCGTTACCAGTGGACTTGAGTTCATTGATGACAATGTTGTCATTGCATAATGCTACTGCATACGTGTTTAGTAATTGCACATGTATTCAATTTCAACGCTACCATTTAACCTGATTTTATTTTTCATTGACAGTATAGTCCAAGAGTTGAATCTGTTCCACTCATGGAAGCTGCTGCAAAGATCAAAACTATTGCAAAGCATGAATATACTTGGGCTGACATATATCAAGCCTGATGAGGTGGGTTGAATCTGTATACCGTCAATATTACTGCCATGTTTGCAATGTACTGGAGATTAGAAGGGTGTTCCCACAATCCCGGTATTTTTTTTAAGGTGAGCTATAGATGAACTTTATAAAGACCATAGTATCTGCAATTGTATAATGCCATTACTTACCATCTGAGGAAAATGAGGTGCTCCGTTTGAATGCAGACCATGAGGCTCAGCTCAGAGTGATGTAGTTGAAGTTGAATTGATGCCGACAAGATCACGGTAGGTCGACAATTCACATTTTACAAGAATCAGGATACAACTGAAACATGTTTCTAATTGTGAAGTACATCCATTTACTTACAAATGGGTACACTTGGATTATGTGCTAAATTATTTAACTAAAAAAGAGTTACTTATTTTTAGAATGTTATTTGTTATAATTCTTACTAAATCAAGATTATAGTATGTATCCAACAGATGATTAATGTGTTAAAATATGTTTGATGAAAACAGTTTGATCGAGACAAGGTTAATGCTTTCGCACAATTGATGACATGTAAAACAAAAATAGGAGGGACGCGTCTACAGAAATGGATTAGAAGGTATGTTTGTTGTTGGTGCCCGGACTTTAGATTCAGTATGAATATGGCTTTCAGACTACTAGGTTTAGGTTACACATGCTCTTTTATTTATTGACACAACAGGTTATGGTTGTTGAACCAAGTATTGCAATTCGTGTGTAAAATTTACATTTAAAATAGTAGTGGACATTTAGATTTTGAACCTTCCTGCAGTACTTAAATTTTGTTTTTTATGGTTGTTGAACCAAGTATTGCAATTCATGTGTAAATTTTACATTTAAAATAGTAGTGGACATTTAGATTTTGAACGTTCCTGCCGTACTTAAATTTTGTTTTGCTTTCATTAGTTGTCTTTTTAACCCTTTACATTAAGTTGGCAAATATAGTCAAGGACCTAAAATATTTGGTACACAAAAACCCATATCCAAACACCCCCTGAGATAACTAAAACTGTTCCATGCAGTGAAGTCAGTCCTGCAATTATATGCACCCAAAACGGTGTTGTAACAGGAAAAAAAACCTATTTGAATGTTCCTGTTAAACTAATGCTTATGCCTAAGCTACATTGAAATATTGTAATACGCTTAATGTGTTTTCAAACAGTTTTTATGACACGTGAATGATGCTGATATGAATTTCAGCTGTCCTGCTCGGCCCATTCTGATCTTTTTTAAAAAAAATATATGTGCTTGGTTGTTATATGTGACTTGATGCTTAGTGTAGAAATCTACTGTCAACGATAATGTTTTTTAACCTCTTAGCCAATATACGATATATCTCTATAGTTTTCATTGTCTTTGCCACAACTTCTATCTAAATATCAATATTTCCTTTATTGAGTGATGTCTATAACAAATAATATAAACTTAGCTTTGTGTTCACTTGAATTTTATGGACTACATATTTAGTTTATCAACATGTTTTGTTGTCCAGCAGCACAATTAAATGCAGGAGAGTGTTGAACGACAACCTCGGTGTTGACTAACCAACAATAGCTAATGAGTCTACAACAGTTATGTAAACCATCACCTCTATTGATTACAGTATTTGATATCATTTGTTATAGAAGAAAAGTTTATGTAATTAGTTTAATACTAAGAACAACAAACGCATTCAACAACAAATGCACCTACATGTTCATTATCACAAATGATTTATGCATTGTGAATCCGTCTGTAATACAACGGGAAAAAAAACAGGCCCGCACGCAACGCGGCGGCTGGCGCCATTCTCGTATATATTAAATGGCAACGGTTGCAACGTCGTTTTGCTCACCCGGTTTCCCGCCAAAAATGCCCAGACTTATATTAGCCCAATCTTTGTACTGGCCCGTTTTGTTTTGGCCCGTTTTGATCCATTGGCCGCCATTTATAGATAACGATTACTACTCCGTACTACACAATCCATGCATTTAGATGCTGTGGCGAAATCCAGATCCTTCGCCATACAATAGACGATGAAGAAGACGCCAGTTGGGTGATAGTTGTTGCTAACCAAAATGCCGATTTTCCCTCGGACCAAAATCTACAAGGACGGTATAAAATATTTATATAAAATCTAATCAGAAATTAGGGTTTTGTTATAATTTGGGGGTTTTTGCTAATTTTGGGTTTATTGATAAATTTTAGGTTTTGCAGGTTGTGTTTCCTTTGTTGATTCCAAAGGAGATAAGGAAAATTTGTGTAATAGATCTTGCCGCCAAACAAAAAGGTAATTTCATGGCTCTCACTTCAGTTATCACAAGTAACTTTTTTAAGGAGTGTCTAGCAATTTCAGTATAGAAGTGAGTGTAAGGGATGCCCTTTGGGTGTTCTTGAGGCGTTTAAAGTTGTCATAGTCAAATATTGTATGCTACTTTTATGTATATTAAACTAGACAACTTATCAAAAGACCAATTGTTTGGAATTATAAGTATTCAGGTTAGCTCTTAGCATCAAACTTTATGCTAAGTATGTTTCGTAACTTCAAGCTGTTGTGTTTTTTAAGAGATATGGCCAATTGTGAGGCGTTAAAGAAGGAATCAGCACGTATCTTGGCGGGGTAGCCACATGGACTTTGTGGTTGCAGCCAACGTGGCCGTTTGATGCTGCATAATCCTTTATTTGCCGATCTCTCACCGTAAACCACGTTTTATAATAAAATTAGTGAGTTATTTTTGTTTGAACGAGGATTTTGAATTAGGGTTATTTTGTTTTTTTGTTAGGAGGGTGTTTGGATGAACTTATTATCCCAGCTTATTAGCTTCTATGTTTTTGCTTATGCCTTAGGGTTGTTTCCGTTTTTGTTAAGGGGTCTTTGTATGGATTTATTTTGCAAGCTTATCAGGTTATTTGAATTTTGATTATAGGTTTAGGTTGTTTTGTTGTTTTGTTACCTTTTATTTAATTCGCATACCTTATTTGATTTTCCTCATGGCTTATTCATGATATATGCGCGCTTCTTATACATTTTTTCTTTGGGTTAGACAGGTTACGAACTTCGTCGACAAATGGTATTGACTATGATAGGTTTCGATTAAGAATGAGATTGTTTCAGGTTGGCGACGCAACATACTCACCTTGCAGGTGTTTCGATTGTTATCTATGAATAGTGTGCTACTCGAATATAAATTGCTATCTATGAATAATGTACAGGTTAAATTTTATATCCGGCAAATAAAAGGTTGGCTACTGAAGGTGTTTCGATTGACCCAACTTATGGTAATGTGTAGTTTATATACGTGTTATCGTACACTTTTGTTGTTTCCTTTAGTGTGAAGGTTGTTTAATGTCGTCTTTTTTTTTGCAATGCAGCTACAAATAATAGGACTGGTGGAATTTACAGCGTGGATTTTGTAAGGGATGTGGAGACTATAGCAAAGGTTAATGTACCTCCCAAGCAATCTAATGTAACTGATGGTTAGTGTTTTCGTATGTCTTATTATACTACACTAGCAACACAAATACTGAACTCATTCTTAATTTTTTGTGTGTTACCCTCTGTAGGCGTGCATTGTGGTCCTGTTGTGTTCAACTTTCTTAGCTGGACAGTTTCTCCGGAGGTGGCCGATAACTTTAGTGCACTAACTGATCCTTAAAGATACGGTCAACATTCTCCGTGTATCCGACCGTCCGCTGTCTCTACAAGTGACATTACTAAACAGAAAGGCAAAAGACTAACGGACGCTTGACCACGAAACTTGGCTGCTGAAAATGTGTTACTAAAAAGGCAGCGGCAGCAGCTGTCCATACGTATGTTGCACTTATAGCAGTTCACATTTTAAATGAACTTATGCCTTTTGGTTTATACCCTTTTCATTCTTCAGTACTTATAAACCATAAGCGACATGTTCTTTTTAACTATGGCTATCCATACAGGATGTGTACCTGAGTTTGATGATACCATCGCCCACCAGTCTGACCCATTTGCAACTAACCAGATGTTACCTGGTACTGTATATTGTGCTTCTCGAATTTGCCATATAGTATTGTTGCATATACTTACATTGAATTTGATTCAAATTTCAGCTACCCCTGGCTGCGGATGCCATCAAGTACTGACCGCCATTTACAGAGAGTTGGTCAGAGTGCATCAAAAATGTTTTGCGACCAAACAGAGTTATTACTGAAAGTCCACGCCCTCCGGTTGAAGGTACGCGATATGCAATGCCATTTGCCTATCTGACTTTGCACATACAAGATGTTTGGGTCTTATTCATTGAACTGTTGTGGCATTGTGAATGGTGTAGCGACATCATGTCCAGCAGTTGGAAATGCCATTGGTCATTGTGCTACGATTCTAGAGCAATTGGTGCCTCGATGCCTTTTGAAAAGCATTAGCTGACCTGCTTGATCACTTCAAACCTTCAATGGCAGGTCACCAAGACTTTCTTGAAAAGAGGCCCCCAACGTATTTGGCCGACTGTAGAAGATCACTTAGGAAACAAACTGACCTATAATATTTTTTTTATAGAGTGCGGTAGATGTATTTAATTTTTTTTATTTTTTATTAGGTAGGTTGATTGTAAGAAGCGATGCACGGTCGAGGACCACTTGGTTTTAGCGCACACAGTATTCTCATCTTGGTACCTCATTCTCATCTTCATACCTCATAATTACTGAGGCCGACAGGTGTTAGATTTTAGCGCACACATTGGACATTCGGCAATGTTACCTTGCGCGCGACCTGGTATGGATAACAACTCTGCTTTCCAAAAATTTTTGATATAGCACATACAAATGCTACACTTTTATTTGCTTATGGTTGACCTGGATTTTTGGTATATACTCTGAACCCACTTTCTTTTTAAATGTGTATGTATTAGTGGCTGCTGTTGTCACTCAAAATAGACCCGCGTTCACTTATTCATTGAGTGAAGGACGTCGTGCAAACATAGCGCCTACTGAAGTGGCAGACGCACCGGTTTCTGATGTTGGTCCTTACCATCAGGTTTTAGGTATGATAGTCGATAGATATGCATTTTACTTCTCTTTCATCTCTGTATCCATTCAACCGGCCATGTGTATTCTAACAACCATTTCATCACTCATGCTTATGTATTAGGACTTGCTGCAGCGGTGCTTCCTCCACTGTCACAGGGGCATCGTGTGCATAGGCCGCCACGTCATACACGGACACGCCCATCTTCTGATAATGCTCGCGCCCATACTATGCGACAAACCTCAATGGATGCATCTGGTATGATAGTATGGCTGTATGGACTTAGCTTGCGCACCATGCGTTTTTTAGATGGTTTAATTTCATTTTGTAATCTTGAAGCGAGTAGCACCACATATAACTAAAATATTGAATTGAACCTAATGGTTATTGCGGAAAGGGTTAAGAAATACACTTTCTGCGGGAATGGTGAAATCTGTTATATAGAGATTGAATTTTGTTCATTACAATATCCAAGCATACTACTTTGTCCACTGAAAGCCTTTGTTGTTTCATCTTCATACATGAAAGTGCTATTGCAGTTGTTACAACGTAATGAAGAAAATGAAGAAGTGAAGAACTATATCTTAAGTGAAGGGTCTATAATACAACGGAAAAAAACCCCGCCCGGCCGCAACGCGGCCGGCATGCCGCCATACTAGTTAATTCAAATATTCAACACCATCATCCCATCAACTAGTACTCTAGCATACTCACTTAGGGATATATATGGCCGGTGTTGACCACACCCTCCCCTAGATTTTACCCAAACCCTCCCTAAATGGGAGGGTGTACCTTTATGGTACTCTTTTTTGTATTTTTTTTTTGTCTTGTAGTGTAGGTGTTTTTTTTTTTTTTTTTTTTTTTTTTTTTTTTTTTAAGTTTGTAATGTTTAGGTATTGTATTGTGATGTTTTTTATTTTGTATATTTTTTTGTAATGTTAATAATTGCCTATATGACGTTATAAAAAAATATAACGTTATAAAAAGAGATGATGTTGACTCATATGCATTTATAAACTAATGTTTGTAATGTTTTTGTGTTGTGTATTAATAATTGCCTATATGACGTTATAAAAAAATATGACGTTGACTCATTTGCATTTATAAACTACTACAAGATCAATGTTTACACCTAAACTTAAATTATTTAAAAACAACAACTATTATTATAAAATTAAACGTCAACGTTAACATATTATTTAAAAACAACAATATCTACGACATATGAAGATTATTCATTTCGGTTAAAAGATCATGGAGCCTTGCACCCGACTGACAAGCGTGATCCTCAGGATTCCTTGCCAATTCTAACTCCATCTCCAACGTCTTTATTCTTGCCTTCAACAACTTGTTCTCATTATCTTTAGCAACGCAGTTTGAGCACTGCGTTGAAGAAGAGGCTGTTGAAGAAGAAGCTTGATTAAAGTACTCTTCTTCAAATTCATCTTTCCACTTGAAGTATCGACACCCATAGTCTTTTGTACCTGGCTGTTACATGTTAAGAAAATAATAAGAAATGTATTTTTAACAAACAAATTATTTACATAACTAAGCAAACGTATGATTATTTACCACTGAAATAGGACATGCATAAAACGGTCGCCCACGACTACCATCTTGCCAGGATTTCTGTTCTATAATAAATCCTATATCACATCGACACCAGAAAGGATTTCTTCGGCCCACCTGACAAAAGAATTTGCATAATCAGTCAATAATGTTGTTTACTAATTTAAATAAATATTTAATCATTTACTATATAATACAAACAGTTATTTACAACATAAATCAATAATTATTTACAATGTTTTGTCGGTAAAATTATTCACAACATAAATCAATAACTATTTACAATGTTTTGTCGGTATAATTATTTACAACATAAATCAATAATCAATTACAATGTTTTGTCTGTATAATATTTACTCCATTAGTCGATGTTGATATAAAGTTATCCATTCGTCTGCAATTGGCTCTCGGAAAAACCTCCATTGTGGGTGGTTACGCGGAAGTGGAAAAGTTGGGTCTAGCACCGGCCTTTATCATATCTAGATTTATTTTAAGAAACACTTATAGTGCTGGTTCTTATGTGATTTGTGTGTGAGACAGCTGTGGTGATAATAGTGATGGTTCTGTGGTGCTGGTTCTTATGTGATTCTGTGGTGCTGGTTCTTATGGTTCTGTGGCTGTGGGTAGGTTAACACCTTGATCTGCCACCTTTGAGTGGTATGAATACCTGCTCTGGCCTACCCCCAGTCCACAGGCTCTAACTATAAGCATAATTTTGTAATGAAACTGCTTAAGCAGTTTGTGATGAAACTTGATAAGCAGTTTGTTGTTTTAAAAGCATATTTGAAACTTGGTTTTTTTATAAAAAATACCGAGATATGGCAATGATGATTTAAAAAAAATGATTTTGGCGTGGCATTTCCAAATGGACGGCAATAAAAACTTTGCAACATTTGATGTTGTAGCCATATATCATATCTATTATGTCAAACTGCTTATAATCTGAGCCAATTGATATCTTGATGTAATAGTGAAAAGGCGTAAAGCTTATTAGTACCTCTTGTGTGTAAAATCGTGAACTAGACATTTTGGCAGCCTTGTTACAATGTTGTTGCCTTTTTTGTGCTACTCTGCCCCAACCCTTGTTACAATATTGTTGCCTTTTATGATGCTCTGCTTCTTTGTGAGACTTTGGTTGCTCAGAATTGGTTACCTTGTTGTGATACTCTGCTTCTTTGTGAGACTTTGGTTGCTCCAATATGGTTACCTTCTTGTGATACTCTGCTCTTTTGTGTGACTTGTGTAGCTCAGAATTGGTTACCTTGTGATGATTCTCTGTTTCTTTGGTTGGTGGTTATGTGGTAGAGTGTTTCTTGATATGGTTGGTTGTACTGTTTGTTGCAATGCTTGTAGTGTTTGCTGTAATGGTTGTGTTACTCTGATTCTTTGTGAGACTTTGGTTGCTCCAATATGGTTACCTTCTTGTGATACTCTGCTTTTTTGTGAGACTTGTGTTGTAGTGTTTGCTGTAATGGTTGTGTTTGTTGTGATACTGGTTGGTTGATTGAGCTTTGTTTATAATCCACCAAAGCTGCAATTTGTGGAATCTTACTGTTGAGCTTTGCAGTTTGTGGAATCCTTACTGTTTGGGCTTGTGACATGCCTCTTTTTGACAGCCTTGTTGTGGGTTGGTTTTGACCACACCCTCCCCTGCTTTCTAGTGATACTTGAGTGTGGAATCTGCTGTTGAGCTGTTGAACTTTGCAGTTAGTGGAATCCTTACTGTTGAGCTTGTGACATTCCTGTTTTGACAGCCCTTGTTGTGTTGTGATATTTCTTTCTAGTGATATTGTGGAATCTGCTGTTGAGCTGTTAAAAAAATGGTTTTTAAAACCAAGGCGATGACGAATGGTTTTTAAAACCGAATGGTATGGCGGAGTGATATTTTTATCACTTTCGCAACCTTCAAATCCGAGCCTTCTAAAAATCTGAGCCTATAAGGCGATGACGAATGTAACATTTCATCCGAGCCTGCAGTTGTGTTGTCTTTGTGTGAACCTGCAGTTGTGTAATGTTTGCACTTTGGACTTGATCACTTTGTTGCGGTTACTGCACTTGTGCTTTGACAAAAAAAAAATAGGACTTGGCGATGACGAATTTAACAATGATCCGAGCCTGCGGTTGTGTTTGTGTTTTGTTTGCACTTTGGACTTGATCATTTTGGACAAAACAAAATATTGCACTTTTGTGCTTTGACAAAAAAAATAGGACTTGGCTGCATTTTTGTGCTTTGACCCCAAAAAAAAGGACAAAAACCTGACCCCGTGGGGTTAACAGCTCCCATATCTATCGGTCATACAGTTTTAAGTTGTCAATTGTCAATGTACAAACTTTGGCACCTAATTTTTCAAGATATTTGCAAAAGTGCTAAAATGCTTGATGAGCATATAACCGATGATTCTAAACCTAATGGCCCCGATGATGTTGATTGACATTCGATTGATTCTCGTATTAAAACGTGGTTTTATAATACATGTGATGATATGTTAAAGTTCCATACTTTCATTCATACTGAAAAAAATAATACGAGTACCCAGCCACTAGTGAACCAGATCCCAAACCTCAATGGTAAAAGGGCACAAGAAGTGTATTGGATTTTCATATTCACATCAACATCAGGAATGGGACACAATAGAGTATTAAGGTCAATATCACGCTTATCTACATTTATCCTCATACAAAGCCGGCATACTAGTATGTAATTTACATGATAATACCTTATTTATCACCTGTGGGCAACACGAAGTTACTATCCACTTATTATCTACAACTGTGAACTGACCAGATAACTTGTCTACGCAAAGCCATGGATTGGGTTAAACTGAGTTTCAGATCCCCAAAAGAAACCCAAACAATCTTCTTTTTCCCAAACACCCGCCCCAAAAGAATGTAGTCATGTACAACGGATGCCTTCAAAACTCTATATAACATTAGCAAGAACACAGATTATTGACTAGTAATATAGTACAGCAAGCAACTAAACGCAGAGGTTAATAAGGTAAGTCTACCACCCATATGAAATCGTTTGTCTTCCAGAGTTTGAACCAACTTATGGTCATATGGTGTGAGCCTTGATGACAAGATTCAATTCTCAGCAGGTTCCATTCAAGGCATCAATAACTTACAACACATTACGAGTAGCCGAAAGCAGCGGACTGATTTCCAACACTACTACTTGTTTACACCGCAAATTCTCATAGAATATGCAATGTAATAACAATGGTTTTTCATTTATTATTCCGCTTAAACTATGGAACAGCTCAAACAACTTGTGCAGATCCTGAATACACACTAGATCCACATCATATATACACTGCAACCTTAGTAAACTATGCTCCTATTCCAGTGGCATTTGGATTTTCAACCCTCAGTTATAAGTTCCTAGCAGAATATACTCATAACTCAATCTACATTGGACTCAATTTATATCTACAATCACAATTAATAGCTCGACCATGGCCTTTATAATAGAACAAAAAAGGCCTAACATTTTAAATTTATTTTGTTGCTCTTACTGACCAGTTAAGCTTCTATACAAACAAAAGGCTTAACAACCTATATCAAATCAATGAAACATACAAACAATAACCTAATCACTTATAGGTTGATTGGATCAGCTTATTTAGCCAGCTTATGGGCTTATTTGACTTTGTAAAAGCCGATAAGCTCAGTTATTGAAGCTTATGACCTTATCAACTTCACCTTATTGGCTTATGCCAATATGCTAAAGTTAATAAGCTCTATGAAGTGAGCTTATTGACTTTTCCATAATCAAATAAGCCCATAAGCCGGCCAAATAAGCTAATCCAAACACCAAGTAACAACTTATGCGGTAAAAAAAAAATAACAGATCTAATGTTTCACATCACAAATTGACATCCAAAGTACCAAATTCCATTAAAAACAACCATTAATACATCATTTCTTCACATAACATAAACCCTAACAATCACAACCCAACGAGTTCACAAAACATAAACCCGAACAATCATAACCCAAACTCTAAGCCCTCTCTCCCCTAATCCTCCTGGCAAGCTGCATATCTTTCGGCATAATGGTAACTCTCTTGGCATGAATCGCACACAAGTTGGTATCCTCAAACAGTCCCACCAAATACGCCTCACTCGCTTCCTGCAACGCGGCCACAGCAGAACTCTGAAACCTCAAATCCGTCTTGAAATCCTGCGCAATTTCCCTGACGAGGCGCTGAAACGGCAGCTTCCTGATGAGCAACTCGGTGCTTTTTTGGTACTTGCGAATCTCTCGCAATGCGACGGTTCCGGGGCGGAACCTGTGGGGTTTCTTGACTCCTCCTGTTGCTGGTGCGGACTTTCGAGCGGCTTTTGTTGCGAGTTGCTTTCGAGGAGCTTTGCCTCCGGTGGATTTGCGAGCTGTTTGTTTGGTACGAGCCATTGTTGTTGTTGATTGATTGGATTTTGGAGATTTTTTATAAAATTTGGATTGTTTGATGATTGTGTGATTTGGGATGGTGAATGTGTGGGTGTTTTTAAAGGGGTGTTTGGGTGGTGAATGGGCGGGAAGATGTGAAAATTTGGGTGGGATGTGTTTGTTTGGAGTGAGATGGGCCGTTGGATGGGAAGGGAATGTATTGGAATGGGTGGTTCAGATTAGGAGAAGGGGTGATGCGGATTGTGATCCGTGTGAGGAGCTTTTGGCCAATAAGATATCTACACGTGGCTCTTACTTTTAAAGTTGTTTAACTGTTTAACTGTATTTTTTTGTTGAATAAATATTTACACTTTCATTTACTCCGTATGTAATATTTTTTTGTTGAATAAATTTAAGAAAAAAGATATATATATATATATATATACTAGAAAGGTGCCCGCGCGATGCGGGGGCAGATTGTTGGGGTGAAGAGGAGGGAGGTGGGGTGGTGGAGAGTGGTTGTTGGGGTGGTTGTTGAGGTGGTTGTAAATTGTTGGGGTGGTTGTTGAAGTGGTTATAAATTGTTGGGGATGATTATTAGAGGTGGTTATTTCCATAATTAGTAAGTAAAAGTCTGAATTTTTAAGCCTTTCTAATTATAGAATAGTCCCAAATACATTATATAGTAGTATAGATATATTTTTTTTAAATATTTAAAAAAAAAGTTGAATAAATTTTTTAAAAAAATATTTTTTTAAATAATTTTTTTAAAGAATAAGTTTTTATTTTTAGTTTTTTTTTAAATATTTTTTTTAAATAAATTTTTTAAGAAAAATAATTATTTTCTTAAAAAAAATATTTTTTTAAATAGTTTTTTTAAGAACTGTTATTTACAAAATTAAAAAAAAAATGAAAAAAATAATAAACAAATACATATGAGTGTTATATGACAAAATATTATTTGTTTATTTATTTTATTTTTATTTTTTCATTTATCAAGTCAAGTCTCTGTTGTTATCAAACATTATAATTGAACAAATTCTATATTGATTTTTATTCTCTGTTTTATTTCATTTATTTGAAATTCTTTCTACCCCTCAAGCTGAAGAGTGTACTACCAAATCCAGGCAGGAGCTAGAGACTAAAAAGGCTTGTTGTGATTCTGAGATGATATCCTTCACCAACGAGCTCAAGAAAACCGTCGAATAGAAGAACAACACTACCCTTCATGTGCAGGTGAAAGAAACCATGTTGGTTGATTTGCTAGCAGCCGAAAAGGAGAGTTGGTGAAGTTGTTATGCTGTTGAGTCTAAGAAAAAAGAGTTGGTGAAGTTGTTTTTAAATTATTTCCCTATCTCTTTTATGCTATGTTTATCAATGGGTCATGAACTCAATCAATTGTCAAACAAGTATTAAATATTTAATATTATATTATAAAAATACAAATGGTAGAATGTGTCACATGCAACCTGATCGTTTGGTGATTTATTGATTATGGAGCCAACCTTTCACATGTCATAATAAGAGTGGCTTTATATATTTGTATTCATTTAAAAAATAAATATAATGGAAATAATATTATACATTAGGTTGGGTTGTTGATAAATGGAAAAATAGTTTAAATTGGTTGTATGTATTTATCGTATAGGTAAAGGAATATAAAAATAAAAATAACAGTAAAATAGTTGTGATAGATTTTGAATAATCATAGTCTTAGGAGGCTTTTTGTTTCACGAGAGTCTGGGATTGGTTATAAGAGTAACTCAAAAGAATATATACATGGAGCTATGTCATTTTACATACATCGTTGATTAAACAATCACATATAGCATGACACACGACATAATTTATTTCTCTATGAGTGATGGACAACTAAACAAGAACGAGTGGTTGTTTTACCATCTTTTTTATTCGCGTGTCGTTTTTTTTCTGATCATTAATTTTAATTGGTTTGCTAAGACTGGCTTGATAGTTACCATTAGTGAAAACTTTACTATGTGGTTTGGAAGTTTTTAATGTCCTTTTCACTTCTTACCTCCTTTTTTTATTTTATTTTTAAAGATTTTTAAGACTAATGACCCTTTATCAATTAATAATATATAGGTTGTATAAGTTCACTAGGGTTGCTCTGAAACTTTATTATTGTCTACTTTTGGGTGTAAACATTTTTTCTCATTTTCTCCAAAGACAACTACTTTGGGTGTAAACTTTATTATTGTCTACTTTTGGGTGTAAACATTTTTTCTCATTTTCTCCAAAGACAACTACTTTATTATTGTCTACTTTTGGGTGTAAACATTATTGTCTACTTTTTGGTCTAATGTGCAGAGTAATATTCAACAAGAAATTCTATCTTTGTTACCTTTTAAAATCGGCAGGCTTCCTGTTACTTACTTAGGGGTTCCATTAATCACTAAACAATTGGCATTCACTACTTGCAAGTGTTTGATTGATAAGGTGAAGATCAAGGTAAGCAACTGGAAGAATAAATTACTGTCATATGCAGGCAGGCTACAGTTGATTGTATCTATTCTATCAGCTATGCAAGTATATTGGGCATCTGTATTTGTTCTTCCTAAAGTTGTTATTAAAGACATAGATAAGCTGCTAAAAGGGTTCTTATGATGCCAAGGTGAGCTTCCAAAAGGTAAAGCTAAAGTTGCTTGGAAACTAATTTGCAAACCTAAATGTGAGGGTGGCTTGGGGATCAAAGAATTGGAACAGTGGAATGCAGTTCTCATGACAAAACATATGTGGAATGTTGCTAGTAACAAGCAGACAATTTGGGCAAAATGGATTTATGAAACAAAGTTAAAAGGTTGCAGTGTATGGGAAGCTAAGAGTGATAAGTGTGCTAGTCATAGATGGAAACAGATTTTGAATCTCAGAAGTAAGGTTCAAAAGCATGTAATATGTCAAGTAGGAAATGGTGAGAGTATCTTCTTATGGCATGATAAATGGTGGGGACCTGAATCTCTTAGCAAATTTATACCTATGGAATGCATTAAACAAGCTGGGCTGAATCACAATATGAAAGTCAAAGATATGATATGTAATGGTCAATGGTATTGGCCTGATAATTGGCATAGAAATTTTCCTGTTTTGCCCACAATTTCCTACCATGTGTCCCAACTTAGAAGATAAATACATGTGGTTTTCAAACAATGGGAAGATTAATATGTACTCTACTAATAAGGTTTGGGCAGATTTAAGACATGGTGGAAATCAAGTGGACTGGTATGATATTGTATGGTTTTCTAATTGCACTCCTAAACACTCTTTTATCATGTGGATGGCAATTCAAGGTAGACTATCTATTCAGGAAAGATTGCATCAATGGTATCCTGAAAAGATAATGGCATGTCCTTTATCTTAACTACTTATAATGTATTTTTGGTCAAATGTGAAAAGTGGGAAAATGGAAAACTGATTTTTGGGTCAATTCCCATTTTGCCCTTGTCAATCTTAACTACTTATAATGTATTTTTGGTCAAACGTGAAAACTGGAAAAATGGAAAACTGATTTTTGGGTCAATCCCCATTTTGCCCTTGCGAATGAATAGAAACTATTGAATGGAAATATTGTAGTAGAGATACGAAAAAAGTGGACTTGTGAAAAGTCATAACTATGGAAAGTATTGAACTTAATATTCTATCTGAGGCAATGACTATGGCAATTACTGTATACACGGCTGGAAGAAAACTTGACTAAGGAAAGTAGTTTATGTATCAAACTATGCAGGAAATGATACCATCTCTACACCTCTCAGCACACAATTTATACAAACACCTCTCTCTCTCTCTCTCTCTCTCTCTCTCTCTCTCTCTCTCTCTCTCTCTCTCTCAGAGCATACAATTTTAGGTATCAAATTATACAAACACACACACACACCACAAAACTCTCGCCACCACCACCAGACATCACCTTCACCGAATGTCAAAACCATTGGAGTCGCCACCACCAAACGTCACCACCGAGAACCCAACCACCGAAACTAACAACCACCAAAAGAGTTTTTTTTTTTTTTTATGTTCTGTGGTATTTTTTGAGTTTTAATAGATCTATAACTATTAATTAAGTTTTGAGTGTTCTTTTTTATAGATCTGTATTTTTTATGTTCAGATATGAGTTTTAACAAAAAAAAAATACATTTTTTTTAACCGCCGCCACTTGCCGAAAAAAGCCGCAGTCTTGCTGGAAAATATCACTGTCGCCGCTGTCACCTTTGTCTAGGAGGAAAATATAAATGACGTGTGCCATTTATTTTCGTGTCCGATCAATTTTACATGTAAGTGATTTCATTCAATTTTACATTTAATTGTGGGTTTCAATAATTTATCGTCATTGTGTTATGCTCTTTTGTAACCGGAAGATGAGGAGTTCTAAGGGCTTTTGCGAAGTCGAGAAGGAGATGGCCTCGGTTTAAGATATTTTTTGTTTGTAAATTGATTTAATTGTGTGTTTTGTATTATATGAAGTTTTGGAATTATGCTTATGTTTATCAGATATAAAGAGTCGAGGTTGGAGTGAGGAGAACGAGAGAAATTGATGTGGGATTTAAGGTAGTAGTTGTCGTTTTTGTTACGAATTACTATGACATTTAGTTAAGTTTCCATTACATTTTTGTTGCATTTATGTGATGGTTAATGTGTGTATTATATGAAATGTCGGATATGTGAGGTGTTGTTTGTTATGTCGAAGTGGTAGATTTTAACTTAGTTTTGTGAATTGTGATGAAAGGTATGTTTTTTTTTTGCTAAACATGCTAATGTAAATTTGATTTTTTTTTATTTATTATTTTATATGGTTGGTTGTAGGGAGTTTCTTATCATGGCAATTGTACCGGGAGGGACTACGTGGGTGGCATGGTGGCGAATTAAGCTGCAAATAGTGTCCATCGGTGCTTCCACAAGTAATTATACATTTATATCGTTGTCTCGGTGAGTATGGTTGTTGCTACTGTTTGAAGTTGAACTATTGCGTTTGTTGACTTGTAAGTTTCTTAAAAGTGGCCTTATCCAATATTTAGATATTTTTTTAAGAACATTTGGTTTTATGCATCTGTGTCGCTGAATTAGAGTCATGTTTTCTTTGGAATTAAAGTTCATGTTTGCTAATTAGTGGTTCCATTTGAATAGGTGGCCGATGCTCGGTTTTTGCTTGAACTTTTGTTGGGACCAAAAGGTCAACCAGTGCAATGTATTATAAGGAGGGTTAAGTTATATATAGGACTGACTATTATGATATGATGTATAGGTGCACTTCAATTGCTAATGGAACTTAGTGGTGCTTGGATGTGAATTATATATAGGACCGACTATTATGATTTGATGTCGTATAAAGGAGTTTGTCTTTGAATAAATGTGGTTCTAGCTATTATTATGAATTAAGTATGTACATTTTTTTTAATGAAGTATATACATTGTTTCATCTGTACCAATGTTTGCAATAAATTTTAACCAGTTTCCTTAGTGCAATAAAAATGACACAAAAATAACATTATTTGATGGTTGTGGCAGATTAACAATTGCTAATGGCGAAGTTATAGCTTCTGTTCCGTTCAAGAGCGAAAGGGAAACAAAAAATGCTATTTCTTCAGCCTACGATGCTTTTACATGTATGGTTCTCTTTGCTAGATATCGTGGGTAATGAGATACAAATTAATAATTGACATTCTGGTGAATAATTATGGGTTTGCACGTTTATGTATTATTTCAGTGGTTTGAATGCTAACATTTGACACATTTTTAAATTCTAAATTTACTATTAGTTAGGAAATTAGTTTATGTTTCAGAACACTCATTTATATGTGCAGTAATTAATGTTTATAACTTGAAATTAGATTGAGTTAGAATGTCATTTATCGTACTTAATGTTGGTGATTTATTAATTGGGAGCAACGTGTGAGGACATGTAACTATTAGTCTCCAAGGTCGGTCTTTTATAGCGACAAATAGTTGTAGTGATATTTTGGTTACACAAACCACTTAACCAAAATATCATTACAACTATATACCGCTACAAAAAAATCTCGTTGTTATGCACGGGTACTCGTCTATTGCATTCCTGGACAAATTTTCCATTCGCTATAATATTTTTTCGATTTCAAACACATATTTTTTAAGGTTGGAAAAGGGAAAAATCAAGTTTAACTATGCCTATTGCGTATTGGCTATATAAACACACTATATTTCCATATCCAATCATTCATCAAATAAATCGTTTCACTACAAAAAATAATGGAAATTCAAAATGAAAGGAATGTTGATAATGACCTTCAGGTTAGAAATGGAATTCTTTTTTATATGATCTTAACTGCATACAATGCATATACCAATTTTTCTTGAAATTTCACAAAAGTGAAAACTTAATCTTATCTTAGGATCATTCATCAAATAAATCGTTTCACTACAAAAAATAATGGAAATGCAAAATGAAAGGAATGTTGATAATGACCTTCAGGTTAGAAATGGATTTCTTTTTTATATGATCTTAACTGCATATAATGCATATGCCAATTTTTCTTGAAATTTCACAAAAGTGAAAACTTAATCTTATCTTAGGAAAGTACCACATTACGTTTCATTTATGCATGCACACACCACATTACGTTTCATTTGCATCATTGATGCGTGGAATTGCACCCTCGCAAAAGGTTTTACCTCTCAAGGGATCTTGAGAAGCTTGCAATCCCCACCAGGCAATGTACCTGACCGTCGTAGTATAGTATAGTGACAAGTACCGGGGGATTGATCGTTCAACTCAAAGAACAGTGTTCGCTATGGTTAAAACTCACTTAAACTAGGTCTAGAGATGAGATATGATTCTTTTTTGTACTTTTATATTTTATGGAAAGCAAGTAAAAATCTCGGTTTTTGAAGGAGTGGGCGGAATTAGTTGCTAATCAACTAACCCAAATAACTAAAGATGCAATCAAAATAAAATAAAATAAACTTAAACTAATTATGGCGAAAACAATAATGAGAGAAAATGTGTTCACTTAGATTTCACTACTCCCTAGCTATATTTTACCGGTTGATTAGTTTGTTACAATTGCATGGATGACGGGTTATATTCCTTAATACCATTCGTAGGGCCGTGTACGATCTTCCCTGACTCTATAAGCTTCTACCTCTTCCTATGTCGAGCCGACACTAACTCCTAACATGGCCTCATTAGTAGTTACCTATGCATTAAATATAACCAATGTATCGTAGTACACCTCCAATCATGTTTGTTAAGACGTTCAAGCAAGTTACCAATTGGAAGTCTACCATTAAATATAACCAGTAGATTTTACATTCTGACGGCGTCAAGAGTAGGGTCTTTCGCCGTCAACTCGCCACCAAAATAATACTCGTAAGATCCACTTATGACGTCGTCATGTATAAACTTGGTCTTGGCCGTCATGTGCAATTTCCTCTTGATGGCCTTGGTGACGCCGTCATGAACAAATCCTCAAAACCTCTCTGGCACGTCACGCGTATTTGATTTATCCACCTCTTTGTCAAGTCTTGACGTCGTCACTAACAACATGTGATGCCGTCAGGTACAATTTTCAGCATGATTTTGAGACTTTGTCGTTTTCTTCACTTTTTCGTTTCAAAAATGTTCAAAATGCTTCATTTTGTAAATTTCCTCTCAAAAGTACCTAAAATGACAAAAGGAACGATTTAGGGCAATATTTGATCAAATAATCTCGACTTTAGCCTTAAATGACCCCCTAAAAGCGATACACTTTTCGTCTCATTAATCATTTTATCTTAGGAAATTATTTTATTTTATCTTAGGAAAGTACAATGTCTTACTTAATGTATGCATGTATATACAGCACACCACGTTACGTTTCATTTGCATAATTTCAAACAAAATGTTGACTTTACTTAATCTATGTATGGCAAATGTATTTTCCTTATTTAAAACACACAATTCCATTGCCTATATAAACGAATAGGACATCATTTAAAGTAGGACATCATTTCAAGTCGCATATAGAGAAATGGAAATTAAAAATGAAACAAATGTTAATGATGACAAGGTTAGAAATTCTTTATTAAAAAACTTTCTTCTATATGTTGTAACTGTTGATGACATCTAAAATCTCCTTTTATTGTTTGTTTTCCTACGGCTTCATCCCCCTCCTAACTTGCTTAAAAAGAGAGGTGGTGGTGGTCATGGAGGTGGTGGCGGTGGTGGTGGTCATGGTGGTGCTTGTGGAGGTGGTCGTAGTTCCGGAAGTAGTAGTCATGCTATCTCTGATGGTGGTGCTGCTCATAGTGGTGGTAACGGTGGCCAGCGTAATAACGGGAGTCTCCATGTGGCTTTTACTCCTCAAGCGACTTTTGTCATTATGGGCATAGTTGTTCTATTATGCTTTGCTTAGGATCTTCATGCATGCATATTTTATTTTAGAGACTATCTAAGTTGAGAATTTTGTTAGTTCAATTAATATGATGAGATGTAAAGGTTGAATTTATTAATTACTTTCAATGTAAGGGTTTCTTAATAACATGTATATTAATTTGTTTATTTGATACAAATAAGGGTTAACTTTTATATCGTGTTACTAGCTTGATTGTCCTTCGGGATAGACGGGTTAGCTTCATGAATACAACACTCGTATACTCTTAGTTGTTTTTGATAAATACATGTATTCAATATACATAATCTCAAGGCATGCATTAAATGTTGTTTGATAAACAGTTTGTGAAGAACTTTATACGAACATTATTTTGAAATTTAGAATACTTATTGTAGATCTATTAGACAATCATTGTATCTCTTACATATATTATTGTTGTATTAAACAATTACTCGTGCATAACAACGGGATTTAATAGTGGCATACAGTTATAATGATATTTTGGTTAAGTGTTTTGTGTAACCAAAATATCACTATAACTATATGCCGCTAGAAAATCTCGTTGCTATGCACGGGTACTCGTCTAGTGTGAGAAATGTCTAGATTATCTGAATCACTTTTTCTTTGAGTGCCATTATTATGGAAAGATTTGGAAACACTTAAAAGAAAAAATTGACCAATCTGAACTGCTAAAATAAACAAAAAACACTCAAATATGCATCAAAATACTTAAAATATCTTAGAAGTGTGTTTTATATGTTTCAAATACAAAATATGCAAAAACAGATAAAAAAATGTACAAAGTTTGCATAATTGGCAGTTTCAGTCCCTCAAGTTTCAAAAGTTGTCAAAACTAGTCCCTAGTTATTCTAAAAACTTGAAAAAGTCACCAAAGGTCCTTTTTAATCATAAAGTTACATATTTAGTCCTTTGGTGCAAAGTTTCACAAAATTACAAGTTTAGTCCCTATACTTTGGAAATTGACATAAATGGTCCCTGGGATATTAAAAACTTTGAGAAAACAATTTTGGTCCTTGTACTAATAATCTTTTGCAGGAATGGTCCTTGGGTGATAAGTTTGGTGAAATTTCATATTGGGTCCCTGAAGTTTGAAGATATGGCAAAACAGGTCCCTCAAAGTTTCAAACTTGACAGTTTTAGTCCCCAGGTGTTCAAAATGGGAAAATTATCATTAAGGGTCCTAGGGGATTCATAATTGTCACTATTAGTCCCTGGATGAAAAGTTTGGAGAAATTACATGTTAAGTCCCTGGAGTTTCAGTTTTGTCAATTTTAGTCCCTGGGTATTAAAAAAATGAAAAATATCAAATATACCCTTGTACTATTCATCCTTGTCAAGTTTGGTCCTTGTGAGATCCTTGGAAAAATCACAAACTCAGCCCCTTAACTTTCACAAAATTACAATTTTGGTCCTTGTGATTTGTTACTAAAAAACCAAACGGATCCTTATTATTTTCACAACCCAAAATACCAAATCCAAATCCATACCACACTAATACGAAGCCCACCCTATATTTTTTACCAAAGCCCAAAACTCAGCCCAATCCCCTTAATATTAAAAACAGGGGTCAAACTAAGAAGTCAAACCAATCACCCTGGTTTAGTTTTTCCTTCCATCTCCCTCACACCACCACCTGAGTCACCATACCAGGTGGTTTTGCCACCTGCTACCACCACCTCATCACCTCCACCTCACCACAACATTTCAAACTCAATTAAACCCCTAAAACCCTCACACGTTACTCATGTGACACAATAATACCTTTGGCGCCAAGTTTCTAATTTAAACGGTGGATATGAGTTTGACTAATCCAAGGGCTCTGATGTGGTGGGAAAGGTCACAGTGGGTCCCACAAACCTCATAAGTCTCTACATAAGGAAAGAGAAGCAGAGGAGATGAATTATTAGTGTAGCCTTAGTGTAGCTTAATCGTAGGTAATGTAAGTTACTCATCAAGTTGTATTTTCAATTGAAACAAGCTTGAACCAGTTAATTTCATGTATTTCAATCTTTAATTCAAGTCAATTTCCAATTTTAGTTTGATTTTCAGTTTTTGTATTTCTTAAAATCTCAAAAATCTCACAAAGCTTGTATGTTGTTATTTGTTTGTTGTTGTTGAATTCATAAGCTTATATAAGCTCTGACAAAGCTTGAATAAGTTTTAGAAAACCTTGTTTATCTGTTTAGATCATAAAAGAAAAAAATAAGAAAAATACAAATTAAATATAGTAAAAATAAAAAAATCAGTGCTTAGAATACTTAGAGCAAAGAGCAGGATACAATTTGAATAATCTTGGTACTAGTGCCTTATGGGAGGCTTTAGGAAGTGAGTTTGTTCATGGTTCTTGGTTTCTCAGCGCACAGTTGGATCATTTGTAAGTTACTCTTATGATTTTTGCTATATCACTATAGATATGCTTATTTTAGCTTAATTGTTCTTTAAACATTCTTGTTTTAGCTTATTAAATTTAGTTTGAGTCTCAGTTTAGTCTATATAAGCTTAAGTTTTGATTTCCTTTGAAAACTGCCTTATTTAGGGGTGTTTGGCTCAGGCCTATGCACTGTGCTCAGGGCTGTTTCTAAGGGTTTTGTTTGTTTACATAGTTTACTTAGGTACACAATAACTCAGTTCAACCATAAAAATTAACCACCATTCAGTAAAAAGTCAAAATAGTTCTTAGTCTTATTCTAGGTATACACTGTTAGGATTTTGAGATCATAGACTCATCAAATCTGTTCTATAGTTGTTAAGATACCTTAATTAAGTATTAATATATCATATTACATCAATCTCATTTAGTTTAGAAGGATCAAAGTTCACATAAGTCAAACTAGTTCAAGTTTCATAAAAAGTCAAATTGTCATTCTCATATTTTCACAAAACTAGTGGGATTTTTATAGAATTTTGTATCAAGATTCAAGCTTTGAGCTTTTGTGGACTTGTAGTCTACCAGCTCTATTTTAAGATCCCATTGAGCTTATAATTTTGAGATTTTTATTGTGGGTCCCACAGACCTCCAAAGACGACTGCAGGGAGAACCCTTCCCTTGCATCAGCAGCATCACATTCATCACCACCACTTTGGTGGTGATCTGTGACCACCTCAGTGGGCCCCACACCTCCAACTTAGGTTCTCCCAACCCCCTCCTACCAGTCTCTTAGTTTTGACTCATAGTTTGACCTGAATCATTGTGGACCCTACTTGAAATTGCTCATGAACTCTGTCCCCATTCTGTGTAGTATTTGAGATTTGGAATTGCTTAACCTTGCTTATCAGCTTATCTACTGAGCTTATTTGGAAAATTTTAGCTTAGACATATTCAACATACTCAGTTAGACCTGTTTCATCCATAGTGGGTCCCACACAAGCTCATTTGAGCTTATTTGCTTATTCAGTCAACCAAAGTCAACTGTGGTAGTAATAAGCTTCCACAGAGCTTATTATTAAGTTATAAAATAATTGTTTTTACAAAAGTTAGTTATTTTTAGATATAAATTAGTTTTGTAAAAGAAAAATCAAGAAAAACCAATATCAAAATAAGTGATAGTTTCTATTTAATATAATTTAATTTTAATTTTCATTTTTAAATTTTTATCAAGTAACCTACCTTTTTATATTTTTATTAATTTCCTTTTATGTTAAAATATTTTTAGTAATTTTATTAGATTTTTATATTATCATTTAGTATTTATTATAATTAAAAATAGTTTTATTAATAATTAATCAATAATTAAGTTATAAATAGCATAATTAATTTTAACAAAGCAACACCTAGTTTTTATATTTTTCCTAGCTTTTATAAGTCATAATATAATTTTAGTAATTTGTTTAGAGTTTTTACTGTTCATTTACTAGTTTCCATAATTTAAATAGTTTAATTGGAAATTAATTAATAAATAGAATAATAATTAGTAAACTAGTTTTAAAATACATAAAATAAAGTTTTTATAATTTTTTAGGATTCCTGTGATGTTTAGTTAGATTTATAAAAATCTTCTTAATTATCTAAGTCTTTTTAGTATTTATAAATAATTTAAATCATATAAATAGTTAATTAATAATTAAATAGTTAATAATTAATAATAATTAGAATAATAGTGTGAAAAATATAATTTTATTTTTAAAATAAGTTTTATAATATTTTAGACTTTTAGAAATTTTAATTTTAATATTCTAAACTTATTTCACATTTTCTTAATTATTAGTTAATTATTAAATAATTAATAATAGTTATTAAATAAAAATAATTAATTAAATAATTAAGTAATCATAAAATAAATATTTTAAGTTTATTTAATTTTAATTTAAGCCCCTAAGGCATATAAATTACTACTTTAGTTAAATTCGTTTTTGTTTCGTACGTTTACGTAGAATTAAATTAAACGTACACGTTTTTAGATATCCAGCTTTCACGTAATCATTCCAATAGCTTATTTAAGCTATTTTGTTTTATAAAACCCTAGTGTAATCACTCACACACACACTTATACCTTTCCTGTTCATATTCACTCGATCACAGATTCGTTTTTTATAAACCATCGCACACCTCGTTGGGACATTACGACCCGGGGAAACACTGTATTCCCCGGAATCATTGACCTAAGCTGTTTGACTATTATAGTTGACCATTCACAAGTGGTTGACCAATAATTATCTGACCGTTTCAGGCGAATCAGTTATCTTCCTGATAAGTGGGATGATATCATTAGCAGTTTGACTAGCATAAGACACAACAAGTCCATTAGAAGTGTATTGATCAGAATCATCGTGGCAGCTAGTGTATATTTTGTATGGAATGAGAGGAACAAGAGATTGTTTACTAATGAAAGAGTTGATAACAAGAAGCTTCTTGAGAATGTAATCAACCATGTGAGACTAAAGCTTTCAAGCCTAAAAGTGAAGAAGTCTGCTCAAATTGTGGAAGTAAGCAATAAATGGGATGTTTTGATGAATGAAGTATAGTAATCGAGCTGTTTGGACTATGGGGTGGATATGTGAAGAGTATTTGATCATTATGCTTATTTATGGAGTTGCCCTGTTTTCTGAAAGGGGTGTTTGGTTCTTTGATTTACAAAAGTAGTAAGCTATTTTTCTACTACTGCTGATCATTTCCAACCATAACAGTGTGTATGTATCTAATATCTTGGATTTCTTTGGGTGTGACTATACTCACTGGATCATCATTCTCTTAACCAGTTGGTCCTTGGGAGGAAACTGTGTTAGGCTTTGATGCTATAGTGAGAGGTCTAATTCCATTGAATGTAGCATAAAGTAAAGCATCACATTGTGAAGGGTATATGCTTGTGGAGGCCAATGTATGATGAATGGAATAGCAATGAGTGAAATATGAACTTGCTTGGTCCATTCAATACATTGGCACAGGAGGATATGATGGTCATCATTGAGGGTGAGTGTTTCCAAACAATTGAAGCCTTTTTAGATAAGGAAATGTAGGTTGTTTGGAAGAGCCCCCCAATGGATGGGTTATGGGTTCCTAGTGAAGCCACACACTTTCATATCTTTACTATTGTGGGTGATGGTTGAATGGTTTAGATGGGAAGTGATGTGGAAATGTAGCTAGATGGTAGGTGCATAAGAAGGTGAATCTTATAGCAAAGGTTGGCATGGTTTCTTTTATAGTGCAGCCTGGAGCTTGTGGATATTCTTCTCTGTGATGACAGAGAAATTGTAATAAGAAAGTGGATATCTGACGAATCTGTGATCAGTTACAGATAGTATTAGTTAGTTGTTGATTGTATTTTTTGTATTCACTGGTTGAAGATGTTTTCAATCCAGTTATGAGAATTGTAATGTAACTGTTTAATGTTGATAATAACATAAATCATTCACCTTTTGCACAAAAAAAACTTTCACAGTCTATTTGTTTGGAGGGTTTATATAAAGGGTTTGGTATATATATATTTTTTAGGATATTCATCTTCTCAAAACACGCAAACATAAGTTTTCTAAATCTTTATAAAATAGCTAGTTTTTACACCAACCTGTGAGACCCTTTTAGATTATGTTTATTGCATGGGTTGTCAACCCAATCCAAACAATATTATATACAAATAATAGTTTTTTAATTTGTCTATCCAACCTTATCATCTGATCGAAGTCATCTGGTGATCTAGTAACTCAACCCACAACCTTGCCACATGTCCAAATTTTAATGACTAACCCAATCCAAACAATGTTTATTGCATGGATTGCCAACCCAATCCAAACAATATTATATACAAATAATAGTTTTTTTAATATGTTAGGTTGGGTTGTTGATAAATGATAAAAAAAAATATAGATTGGTTGTATGTATTAGTTGTGTAGGTGGAGGAAAGATAAAATAATATTTTATTAAGAGATTGAGTTGTGATGGGTTGTTGATAAAGATAATCTTACATTCTTTCACGTTCTTTGCTAGTTTGTTATTCAAATATAATATTTTTATTTCTAATTTATTATAACACATTTTTAAATAAATATAATTTATCTTTTCTAAACCTACCTTAAATTCTATTCCTAAACTAACCCAACTTATAAACCAAACAAACCCTTAATACAACCAAAAAGTACTTTTTATTTGGAAATAGCATACAACAGCTTATCCATTAAAAAGTTATGCCTCATTAATACACTACCTTAACTTCTTGTACATTAATGTGTCCTAATAAAAGCTTATGTATGTAACAGTGTAATGGTGTGTTTGTTTTTTTACAAAAGGATATGACTAGTCTCTTATCCACTTACCAGTCAAATGCGGTAAGAGGCAAGTGTTTTTTTTTTTTTTTTTTTTTTTTTTTTTTTTTTTTGGCAAACATGATAAGAGGTTATGCATCTTACCCAATAACATAACATACGGTGGTAATGTTTGATTGCATCTTAAAACACACCATCATATCCCTTCACCCCAGTAACATGAAGTAACATTATGTTCTTGAGATCTATAAATAGGAGAAAGGAAGAGAAGTGGAAAGAAATTGAAAAGTTTTTTGTTCTCCGGATTTTTTATGGGAAAAAAAGAAAAGAAGAGATGTGGAAGGAAGTGGAAAGAACTTGTAGTTGTTTTTGTTGTATCAAATCTTCTTTCCGGTTTTGGGAGGAAGAGAACTTCTCTTCTCATATCTTCTATCACTTCTCTTTTATTATCTTCTTTTAATAAGTGAACTCGAGAACATAGCAAAGTCAAACCCATCATCGATTTTGAACATAAAACAACCAAACCTTACTCGAGACATTTTTATCAAGTTTTTAGCCATGGTCCTTGTGTGATTCGAGATTAAAGGAGATAAAAAAAAGACATAAGTTTTCTAGTGTTTGTGACTCCGTAAACCATAAATAGTTTGGTCGGTGGCTGTTGTGGTACAAAGATAAATTAAAATGAATGGTAGGTAGTAAAGTTGTAGTTGTGAGTTGTGACTACTTTTTTTAGGGTCATGAAGTGAAATAGGATTGTGCACTAGTATTAAGTACGTGTTTGGTTTATGGGTGTCGGAATGGATCTATCACAAGCAACCTCATAACAAGTGTTTGTTTACAAGTTTGGGTATCAAGGAATCAACTCACACCTATTGAACCTTTCTTCACAAAATAGGTGGGTTTCTTTGTATTTCATAGGACCCACTGTTTTTTTCTTACAAATTGATGGGACCTCTTTATTTATTTACCACTCTTTTTTTTACATCAATAATACTTTTTATTTCAATTTTATTATATTAATTTTTATTTAAATATTATTTTCTCTCTCATACTTTTTTTTTCTTCAAACATTTCATAAATCCGAATCCAATTTCAATCCCACCTATAAACCAAATGCACACTGTGTTAAGTAGTTGGTAGGGTAGTTCGGTTTAACAAGTTTTAATTTGGATGATTTTTCTTTTGAGATAACAATGGGCCAAGTACTCAAGTATTAAGTCAAGACTAGTTGGCAAAATGCAATTTTAAGTATTGTTATGATTTGGGTTTGTGAATTTCTTTAACCAATTATTCGTCTTATAATGTTCAAAAAGGAAAAAAAAAAAAAAAGAAAAAAAGAAAAAAAAAAATCATCTTATACTGTAACACGTGTGTTGACAAGGGTGAATGGAAAACATGTGTTTGTGAATTCATAGATTGATTTTCTTTTTTTCAAATATTTATCTTCAAAGATACATTTAGGTGCTGTTTGGTACAAGTGTAAGAATCACTTTCGAAATCGGATTCATAACAAATGGAAATGGAAATAATTTGATGATTCTGTTGTAGTTGTTTGGTTGTGCATGATTATTTTTTTCTATCATTAGCTCCACAATTATTTATGATGGATTTTAGTCACACAAATAAATTGATAACTCTGTGAGTAAAAAGTACTTAGTAATGAACTTTAGTTTAATAGAGTACTACTAAAAACACCAAAGAGATTTTAAACATCATTAATTGTTGTCTTTTGTTCTCGTAATATGCACCCTAGAAACGATTAATGTAATTAAGTAGGAATTCTATTAGGTGTAAAAGTGATGATCAAGATATTTCTTTTATGCTTCTCAATGCCATTTTGATTTCCTTATCCACGTTTTATTATTTATTTAAGTTTTATCAACTTCCAACTAAAATCTAATTATGTTAATAAAAAAATAATAATAATAATTTAATAACCTCCTTTTTTTTCTTTTTTTTTCCACATATGTTAAACTACCTTAATCCAAAAATTCATTAGGACAACTTGACTTACTCACATTTACTATTACGGATGACTATACTGGCTCGTATGTGTTAAATAGATAATCGGTAAAATCGTGTTTTATAAATTTTAAAACTTGCACACGTTGTAGCACATCAATGAGTTCCCATCAACATGTTGTTTTGACAATACTACTCTCAGTGATTAGGGGTGCAAATGACCTAAGCTTTTATCAAGCAACTCGAGCTTGAGTTCAAGCTCAACTTGACCGAGCCAAGCTTTTATTAAGCTCGAGCTCAAGCTCAAGCCCAATAAACTGGCTCGAAACGTATAATGAGTCGAGCTCGAGCTTTTAATAGCTTGGCTCGAGTGGTTATCGAGCTTTTCGAGCCTTAGTATAGATATATTTCATATTATTTTTAAATATGTAAATAAGGGCTTATTTGAATATTAACATAATTCTAAGGACTAACTCCATAAAAGATAAAATATTATTTTCTAGACGTACCCTTTAAACCCTAATGTTGGCCAAGGTTATGAGAATTTTATTGTTGGTTTTATTACTCTTAAAAATATCTAATTTGATTTTCAAACGGTGAAGTATTTCTCTTCCAGTTTGTGATTCGAGATCATATACAAGTTCGGTGTGAAGACTATATTTTTTTGTGACAGCTGTAATTTGCAATTCATTTTGACACAAAATGGTGTATCCGCTATTTTTTTCGAGCTTAGTTCAGCTGCAAATGCATTTGGCATAAATTTGAGCTTTTCATATATATAATTTCGAGCTTTTCAAGCTAAGCTCTAGTTTTCCTCGAATCCTACTCGAGCCGAGCCCAAGCTTGGACGGTTAAAGCTTGACGAGCAATCGAGCTGAACTCGGGCCAACTTTTTATTTTTCGAGCCAAGCCCAAGCTTGGATGGTTATCAGTGATGAGGCAACTTAACGAGAAAAAAATAAAATAAAAGTTAGTGAACAATGCCTCTCAGTGGCTGTTTTGCAAAAAAAAAAAACATTAGTTGAGAGTTTTTTTTTTTTTTTTTTTTTTTAATTTTTCCAACAAAAATCATTTCATTATAATCCTTACATATTCGTATAACTTAGACATCAAATTTCCAAATTACCCTAATACGTATCTATTTTTTAATATATGAATATATAATTAAATAAGTAAAAAGGAAAACATAAATTAAAGAAATAAATGATAATAATTTAATTACATAAAAAGAAGTAAAAGAAAAGTAAAAAGTAATGATTAATATGATAATTTTAGTGAAAAATAAAAATATGTGTAATGATTACACTAATCATTTTGATTTGTTTAAGGTAACAAGCCAATAATTAATTAATTATTATGGTGTATTTAAACTCACCCGTTTAATAATGTAAAATGACCCACATTTATATCAAATCAACAAATATTTATTACAATGCATTTGAAAGGAGGCTACCTCCTAGATTTTCGAGTATGCCTAATATTTTTCATTCATTTCATTACTTTAATCCAATATACATACACCAAACATAATTAATGAGATTAATATTCCTTGATTGTTATACTTATTCCTGTCAAGTCAACCAAACAGCACCTTAAGCTTTTTATTTATAGTATTTTTATAATTTAATAGGATTAATTTCATATATCACCATATTATGATTAATTTCATATATATACCCAAAATGCAAGTATTAAATGCATAACATACAATGTTTTTAATGTATGTTATATATGAAATTTCCCAATAAAAAAAATGAGAGATATGAAATTGCACCTATTTAATATACTAGACGAGTACCCGTGCATAGCAACGGGATTTTATAGCGACAGATAGTTTATTGATAAAAAAAAAGTTTATAGGTTATAAGCGAAAAATAATAAAAGTTTGAAGATTTGAGAATTAAACATAATGTTTTAAAACCCGATTCGACCCGGGTGGTTTAACTGGTTGAACCGTTTCGGTCGAAAAACGGGTTTGAAGCGTCCCAGGTCAACCCGGTTTGTGTTTTAATTGGTTGTATTTAATTTGGTAGATATGTTTTTAATTGGTTGTACAATGTGAATAAATCATTGTACTTTTAAGTAATGGAATAATGGATAATGTTTTGAAACCCGGTTCGACCCGGGTGGTTCAACCAGTTAAACCGTTCCGGTCGAAAAATGGGTCGATTTAAACCGGGTCAACTTGCTAGGTTGGGTCGAAAACGGGTCAAATTAAACCGAGTCAACCCGCCGGGTTTGAAGCGTCCCGGGTCAACCCGATTTGTGTTTGAATTGATTGTATTTAATTGGTAGATATGCTTTAATTTGGTTGTATAATGTGAATAAATAATTGTACTTTTAAGTATTAGGGTGTTTTAATAAGAATATTAATTACATTTCATTTTCTCTCTCATTTGACCATTGTTAAAAACTCAACATTTCACTTTTGACTATTTTTCCATTATAGGTAGTACAGATAATTTTTCTTTAACAAACTATTTAATATATACTTAAAAATTCGAATAATAAAAAAACAAACATTATTTCATTAGATTGAAATTATGCCGTTGCCTAAATGCAGCATCACATTACTTGCAAAGAAAGAAGGACACCATCACTTATTTAATTAAACCTTCTTTTGTTTTCTTCATTTGATAATAATGGCGGCTAGGCGATTATTTTCCATCTTCACAAACGCCATTAGACAACCTAACATCTCTATTCGTAACGGTCAGTCAGCTCTCTCTATTTAGAAAAAAAAAAAAATGATCTTGTTTTTGTTTGCCCACAATTTATAAAATTTCATGTTTGGTAATGGGGTTTGAATTGTTAGTGAGTATTTGGTATAAAATTATATGGGATTATTAGGGGTTGTTTGGGATTGCTTCTTATCTGCTTATTTTTTGCCATAATATTTAAACCTTTAATGATAGACTTTGATTAGATTTTCCAAGAAATTATTGTTTTTTCGAGGATTATTGCGTTTTTTACTTAGTAAGAACTATTTACCTAAGTGCTTATTCTTAAGGAGCTTATAAGTACTTAGACGCATAACGGCCTAAGCAATCCTGGACATCAGTCTAGCTGTAACAAAACAGAATGGGAAATAGCTTTTGGGCGCAATTAAGTTGTTTTTTAAGCTGTTATTGTTATAATCAGATAGTAAGATGTTTGCGTTTTTGGAAACATCTTATTAGTTAGGGATCAACTTGTTTAATCACTTTTGATAAGAGAATTAGTATCATTTATATTGTAGCTATTACCAAATCGGTCTAACTGAAAGGGACTTTTTGACCGGTTTTGATAAAGTCCGTTGCAGTGTAGTCTTTGCACCAAGTTAGAATATAATGAAATGCAATTTGATGTTTAGAAAATCATAATTAGGTGATCAGTTTCGAAAGGAAACGCCAAACACCCTTTACGAGAAGATGGTGAATGTGAGTATGTGATGAAGTTAATTGACCACTTAAAAGTAAGAGTAAAAGAATTTTGTGAAGTAGAACTACAATAGTTTGAGATGTTTCATCGCATGTAAATAAATATCGGGTTATGGATTTAAAAAGTTAGACGACACTTCATTCTTCCCAAATTTTAAATAAACTCATACGTATTAGTTTCCAATCTAATATTGGTTGTGAAAATGAATTGATGGCTGCACATGAAAGTGTCAGAGATACTACTTTTCCATATTTTATTTATGTTAAATCATGTTTACTCTTGACAGATTCTGCAACGCAGTTTCTTCCTTCTCTTAGCGCATTCATTCGTGGTGGACAAGTCCATAGAACACAAATCCGAAGATTTTCACAAATCAGCAGTCCATCTGTCAAGAACACTATAAAGCATGAAGCTGCAGTAGCTCCAGTTTCAAAAGCGATCGACAACTTAGCAAACACTCATACCTCTGCAACCAACAACACTGGGGTCACATTCACTGCTAAATCTAATTTAAAAATATCTCCCAGACATGATCTTGCCATGATGTTTACTTGCAAAGTGTGTGATACGAGATCAGTGAAGACAATTTCTCGTGAATCATACGATAAAGGTGTGGTGGTGGCTCGATGTGGCGGATGTAATAAGTACCATCTGATTGCTGATCACTTGGGGATGTTTGGAGAGAAAGGGAACATTGAGGATATTCTTGCTGCTCGTGGTGAGGAAGTCAGGAAAGGAAATTCGGATACTTTGAATCTTACACTTGAGGATCTGGTTGGAATGGCGAAATCATGAAAATGAAATGCTGGTTTTTGTTGCATTGGTAGTCGTAAGATAGTTACTGGTATGATTAATTTCTTTTTATGCGTTGTGATAGAATTTTGAACTTGATTTATGGTGGAAGAAATTAATAAGTTTGGATAAGTTAGAACCATATAGAACTTATGTTTCATTTGCCTATATCATTTATGGCTCGTTTACATATTGTTTCAGTAGATAGGTTTGGTCTCATTTCACTTTGGTTCTAGTCACAGATGTAGTGCCAGCCTTCGACTTTATATAGCTTTCAATATCTCTGTTTTTGTTGCTGCTGCTCAGAGTTAGATTCTGAAGTATCTGTTATCTGCTTAACTTACCTCTGCGTGTAAGTCTGTCTACTGATTCTGGTGTTTGTTCAGATTTTTAAGTAGTGTTTTGCCAGTGCAGATTTTTAAGTGTAACAAATATGTTGTTACACAATAAATTGATTGATAAACAACAAATGGATAACGATGGACAACAAAATGATGATAGGAAAACGTAGCAACACAATCGCTCAATGTTTTTTTACACTCTGTTCCCGAGATATAAAATGGAAAGAAGATAAATGAAGAGGTTAAAAACGAGAGAAGAGAAGAGGAGAGGAAAAAATATTGATTTTTTGTTTATGTTCCCAAGTTAGAGAGAAAAGAAGAGAGATTTAATAAAATGATGCACAAAAATCATATTCTCTCCAAATCATCTCAATTTGGGAAGAAGATTAGGAGGGGAAATTTGTTGAATCGTATGTTTACATTGAAGCTGTGTGTCTTTAGCTTTATTAATGACCAATATTTATAGATTACAATAAACCCTAATGTACCCTAAGCCCACAGATCGGGCTTGGGCCATTCATCAATTATATCGGCTAATACTCCCCCGCAGTCCGAGCGACGAAATCGCGAAAGCTCGGACTGGAGATACATAAAACAATAAAGCTATAACTATTTTTGTTGACGAAGACACCCACAGCAAGCAAAAGCAAACAAAGAAAGCGGTACTTGTCGAAGAACTTGTAAATTCACTAATGATGTGCATTAGGACATCAAAAGGTTTCACATTGATTCTTGAAGAAGTAACCTCTTGCGGCTTATTGAATGAAGCAACACCATTGATCGAGCTTTAGTCGACTTTAGGTGGAGACAGGTCGAGCTTTAGGCAACTTTAACTGAAAAGAAAAAAATAAAAAATAAAACATTAATTTTTTTTTTTTTTCACTTCGTGAGTTATGGAAGCAAGCAAGCATGTGTGCAGATGTGCAGGTGTGGTGAAGTTATGGAAAAAGTGAGCAACGGAACAACAGAAAACGCTTTAGAGTTGACTGCTTGATCGAACTTTTTTTTTTTTTTTTTTTTTTTTTTTTAAGGGTTGTGGAGGAAGAAGGGCGCTGCAGTAGGGTATTGGAGTAGCAGTGATGTGTGATAAAGACGTGGATACTGGTTTTGCAATATGCAATGGAAAGTATTGGTTTCATGCAAGATTTACATGCACGTGATTGTGAATGCAAGAAGAAAACAATGAGAATTAATGATAATGGATGGTGGGCATGCAACAAGAAAGATTAAAGAAGCAATAGCAGTAATAATGGATCTAATGAATTAATTAAGCAAGCGACACTTGATAATGCACTGGAATGAATAATTTAGTGACGGCTGAAAAAAAAATGATTGGTTTGTGGAGAGAGGTTAGAAACGATGGTGATGTTTTTTTTTTAGGGTTTTAGAGGATCGGTATTACCCTCTGATACCATGTTGAATCGTATGTTTACATTGAAGCTGTGTGTCTTTAGCTTTATTAATGACCAATATTTATAGATTACAATAAACCCTAATGTACCCTAAGCCCACAGATCGGGCTTGGGCCATTCATCAATTATATCGGCTAATAAAATTTAGCATAATTTACTTCCCTCTTCTCTTCTTTTCTCTTAAAAAAAAAAAAACTCTGGAACATAATATTTTGTCATTTCCTCTTCTCTTCTTTTCTCTCCAAATAAAAACTCGGGAACAGAGTGTTAAATTTCTCGATCGCATTGATTTATAATAATTAGGGATTTCGAGTTAACTTGTATGTGTTTATAACAATACTACGCGGCGGGTATCCGTGTGATTATATTTGCCGGTGATGATCTTTTTCAAAGTACTTTATTTACGATAGCACATTATTTCAGTTGCATAATCAGTTAAGATTGAATTAATGATAGTATCAAGTATCTAGAAAGATAATGTACAACGAATGTAGTGTTAAAGCTGATAACAAGATCTTTTGCTTTTATAGAAGGGGAAAAAATGTCCGATATGGGGTTATTAATTAGAAATTATCTTCGTTCAAGAAAAATAATAATAAATAAATAAATAGAAATTATCTCCTACTTATGCATTTACTAACACTAGCATGGTACCCGCGCAAAGCAGCGGGTACGAAGACGAATGTTGTTTAACGATTTGATTATAGGTACCCATCGTCGAATGTAGTTTAACGAATGTTGTTCGAAGGCGAATTGAATAGAATTTGAGTTTTTCTTTTTGAATGAGTAAGATTAAAACGCTATCAGAAAAACATGTATTTGATGTTGCTTATTAGAAGAACAAATAGAATAAAAAAATAAAATAAATAAACAACAAATTTGTAAGGCTTGTGTAAATATTCATAAAAACTTGTATATGTAGTTGGTTGTGCAATAAATGAACAAAAGTCCATTGTAGTCTAGTGGTAGGAATATTTTGCTTTCACTTAGAAGACCCTAGTTCGAATCTTGCCACTACATGTTTTTAAAATTTTAAGCATTCCATAAATAGAATGTCCCAAATAATTTATATAGTATAGATTATAAAAAGCTTATTACATTATAAAAAATGTCCAATATGGGTTTTTAATGGACTATTACATGTATTTGAAATGGGTTGCTGTTACAAGTCTAAACAATTTAAAACAATTAATCAACTTATTTTGAAATGAGTTGCTGTTACAAGTTCAAACAATTTAAGACAATTAATCAACTTTTAATTATGTGTATGTAGGCTATTTACTATCCTTTTATAGTAAGTGTGCATGCTTATTTTTTAAAAAAACTTCCTCTTATAGAAAGTCCAAATACATTATAAAGTAGTATAGATGAAAATTATAAGTCATATGCATATACATAAATATTTAAACTAACATTTACACCATTAATAAAAGTAATTAAAAATATCACATAACAAATTTAGCTTGCCATTAGTCATGAAATGTCATATTAGTAATGATATTAGAACTAAATTTGAAAGTATGAATGCTACTTTGGTATATTTTAAAGTTCGCGAATGATTTTTGTGTTTTTCTAAAAGTATGTTGCTATAATATAGGTAATGTTTGGAAGCAAACATATAAAGCTTTTTGTAGCAACTAGGGTTTTAAATGCAAAACTTGTTTATCAACAAGCAACTAGCATTTGCATTTTGCGTAACTGCTCTTATTCAAAACGTTTTCTTGTGAAGCATTAGAATATTGCTACTATCGTTATGCTTATCAAATTACATATGAACCCTCAAATTTATTTAATAAAATTATTTTACTATGCATATTTTTTTTACGTCATTTACACCTTATAATCAGAGCTACAATTACATTAAATATTTTTATTAAGCAAATAACTAATGTCAACAGCTACTATTTTACATCTCACTGATATCGCTACGTTTCGCCAAACATACTCGTGGACTTAAGGGCATCCACTATGGTGGACTTTTTAAAAGGTTTATAAAATTGCCACATCTTACATTGTCATTAATTATTAAACATTTTCATATTGTGAACATATTCCTATTATGGTTAAAACTTTTAAAATTTATAAATTGTTCCAACATCTACTATCTATATAAAACAGAGTTTTCTTGATCAATCTCCTCTCTAAAAATCTTCTAAACCTGCCATGTGACATTTCCCCCATATCTAACGGTTCTCCTTGCTTTCACATCTAAAAAAGTCAATGCACAAAAAAATTGGGCGGAATACCTTTTCATACTCTCATTTGCTACAACTGCTCCAACAAAACACACACACACACACACACACACACACACTTCTCTCAATCATCCCTTTTCAAGCATAAACCCTAATCCATCCCACCTCAATTCAATAACACCACAAATAAAAAACAAGATCCATACCGATTAAATCATTTATTGATAAATCACCTTTTTCGATTTCATTATCATCTATTATCCATAAACAAATCCGAATCATTCTCCATTTTGGCCAAAACAATAACGCTTGATAACTATAATAATTATTTTCAAATTGTTGATTTCAAGATTCATTATTTCAGTATATTATCATATCCAAAATCCATTTGGTGCTTATCGAATTATCCTTAAAATGTTTCGATGATGCCTGATAGATCTAATGTTCAAATGGGTACGTTTTCCAACACACACACACACACACACACACACACACACACACACACACATATATATATATATATATATATATATATATATATATATATATATATATATATATATATATATATATATATATATATATATATATATATATATGAGTCACTTTATTTTGTATACTCTAATTTTGGTGCATACCAATAGACAAATCTCCACCATTCATCTAGTTTTATCTAATGGTGGGGATTAATCTAAGATTTAGTTTGGAAACCTAAGTCCATGTTTTTTTTTTTTTTTTTTTTTTTTTTTATTATTTTCTTTGTCTTTTTGTCCTTTTCTTTTATTATTCTTTTATTTTTTTTTACCTTTTTATTTTTAACGTTTTTTTTTTTTTTTTTTTTTTTTTTTTTTTTTTTTTTTTTTTTTTTTTTAGCTCATTTTTTTTTCCTTTTTTTCTCTATTTCTACTAATTATTATTTTAGTTCACGTTTTTTTTTTTTTCGTTTTCGTCTGTTTTTATACGTTTCTCTCCGTTTTCGCCCGTTTTAATACGTTTTCGTTCGATTTCATCTATTTTCTTACGTTTTCGTTCGTTTTAATACGTTTTCATCCAATTTCTTTGGTTTTCGTCTATTTTCATTCGTTTTCGTTCGTTTTCAGACGTGTTTTTACGCTTTCATACGTTTTTGTCCGTTTTTGTCCGTTTTCTTATGCTTTCGTCTGTTTTCATACGTTTTCGTTCGTTTTCATACGTTTTCGTCCGTTTTCATCCGTTTTCTTTCGTTTTCGTCCATTTTTCATACGTTTTCGTCTGTTTTCAGACGTGTTTTTACGCTTTCATACGTTTTTGTCCGTTTTCATACGTTTTCAACCGTTTTCGTACATTTTCATTCGTTTTCATATGTTTTCGTCCATTTTCATCTGTTTTCTTTCGTTTTCGTCCATTTTTCATACGTTTTCATCCCTTTTCTACGTGTTTTTATGATTTCATACGTTTTCATCCGCTTTTAAATGTTTTTAGCCGTTTTTATACGTTTCTAAATATCACAAGTGAAATCATGTGATATCCAGAATATCACAATTGATATTCTGAATATCATAAATGATATTCTTAATATCACAAGTGATATTCTCTGATATTCAGAATATTACTTATGATATTCAGAATATCACAAGTGATATTCTGAGTATCACAAGTAATATTCTGAATATTACAAGTGATTTTCTAAACATCACATGTGATATTCTATGATTTTATGAGTATCACAAGTGATATTCTGTGATATTCGGAATATCACAAGTGATATTCTGAGTACCACAAATGATATTCTGAGTACGTTTCATACGTTTTTGTCCGTTTTCATCCGTTTTCTTATGCTTTCGTTCTTTTTCATACGTTTTCATCCGTTTTCTTACGTTTTCATATGTTTTCGTCCATTTTCATCCGTTTTCTTTCGTTTTCGTCCATATTTCATACGTTTTCGTCCTTTTTCATACGTGTTTTTATGATTTCATATGTTTTCAGCCGTTTTTAAATGTTTTTAGCCGTTTTTATATGTTTCTGAATATCACAAGTGATATCCAGAATATCACAATTGATATTTTGAATATCATAAATGATATTCTTAATATCACAAGTTATATTCTATGATATTTAGAATATTATTTATGATATTCAGAATATCACAAGTGATTTTCTAAGTATCACAAGTAATATTCTGATTACTTATGATATTCAGAATATCACAAGTGATTTTCTGAGTATCACAAGTAGTATTCTGAATATCACAAGTGATTTTCTGAATATCACATGTGATATTTTGTGATTTTCTGAGTATCACAAGTGATATTCTGTGATATTCGGAATATCACAAGTGATACTCTGAGTACCACAATTGATATTCTGAGTACGTTTCATACGTTTTTTTTTCCATTTCACCCATTTTCTTATGCTTTCGTTCGTTTTTATACGTTTTCATCCGTTTTCTTACGTTTTCATTCGTTTTCATATGTTTTAGTCAATTTTCATCCGTTTTCTTTCGTTTTCATATATTTTTCATACGTTTTCGTCCTTTTTCATACGTGTTTTTATGATTTCATACGTTTTCGTCCGTTTTTAAATGTTTTTAGCTATTTTTATACGCTTCTGAATATCACAAGTGATATCCTATGATATCCAGAATATCACAATTGATATTATGAATATCATAAATGATACTCTTAATATCACAAGTGATATTCTATGATATTCAGAATATTACTTATGATATTCAGAATATCACAAGTGATATTCTGAGTATCACAAGTAATATTCTAAATATCACAAGTTATTTTCTGAATATCACATGTGATATTCCGTGATTTTTGAGTATCACAAGTGATATTCTATGATATTCAGAATATTACTTATGATATTCAAAATATCACACGTGATATTCTGAGTATCACAAGTAATATTCTGAATATCACAAGCGATTTTCTGAATATCACATGTGATATTCTGTGATTTTCTGAGTATCACAAGTGATATGTACCACAAATGATATTCTTAGTACCACAAATGATATTATAAAAATCATAAGTGATATTTTGAATATCACTGGTGATTTTCTAAATATCACAAGTGATTTTCGACTAATGTTTTGTAACATGAAAATCACAAGTGATATTTAGAATATCACGAGTGATAGATATTCAAAAATCGCAAGTGATATTCAGAAAATCACAAGTGATATTCTGAATATCAATTGTGATATTCAAAAGCATGTGATAATGGACAAAAACGTAAGAAAAAGGATGAATACGTATGAAAATGGACGAAAACATAAGAAAATCACAATGTGATATTTTGAATATCACTTGTAATATTTAGAAACGTAAGAAAATAGACGAAAACATAAGAAAACAAACAAATACGTATGAAAACGGACAAAAAATGTATGGAAGCGAACACGTATGAAAATGGATAAAACCATATGAAAAATGGACGAAAACAAAAGAAAACGGATGAACAAGGACGAAATCATATGAAAACGAACGAAAATGTAAGAAATCAGATGAAAACGTATGAAAATGGGTAAAAAAAAAGCTTAAGAAAACAGATGAAAACGGATGAAAATAGACGAAAATGCATGAAAGCATAAAAACACGTCAAAAAATGGACGAAAATGTATGAAAAATGGACAAAAACAAAAGAAACGGACGAAAACGTATGAAAATGAAAGAAACGGACGAAACGTAAAAAGACGGACAAAAACGTATGAAAGCGTAAAAACACGTCTGAAAATGGACGAAAGCGTATGAAAAATGGTTGAAAACGAAAGAAAATAGATGAAAAGACGAGAAAAAAAAAAGAAAAAAAAAACAACAACGGAGTTGTAAAAGAATCAAAAGAAAAAAAAAGAAAAGAAAAAGAAAAGAAGAAAAAAACGTAACTTGCAAAAAGAGAAAAAAAAAAGAAAATTAAAAAAAAGGGTAGATTGCAAAAGGAGCAAAAAAAAAAAGAACGTGATTGAATTTTCACATGATAATTAGAAAAAAAGCAAAAGAAAAAAGAAAAAAAAAGTAATAAGAAATACAAAAAGAAAAAGAAAGAGGAAAAAAAAACATGGACTTAGGTTTTTAGGGTTTAATCTTAGGTTAATCCCCACCACTAGATCAAACTAGATGGATGGTGGGGATTTGTCCATTGGTATGCACCAAAATAAGGGTATGCATTTGAATTTTTCCCATATATATATATATATATAACAACCTATATAAAGCACAAGTGTGATTCCTATATTTAGAAGGTAAAATTCATCAAAAATTCCTCAAAACTCAAAAAACTACACGTGTAAATTAATCTAGAAATAGAAAGATATCAAATATTATGAAAAGATTTTGTGATGAAAATTCAAACGAATGTTTGCAGCTATTTCAAAACTAAGATCTCTATTAATATGGAATGAGTCAATTCGGTTCAGGAATTAAAAAAAAAAAAAAAAAAAAAAAAAAAGGAAACATAGTTGTTATCCAAAAATTTTCCACTCTATCAAAATTCAACCTGATTCTTAATCCTTCTAAGGTAATTGTTATTTAGAACTTTTGGTTTTATTGAAAGAATTAGGTTAGCCGATCACTTTAAATGTATAATGAATTAGGGATTAGTTTCGTAACCAATTCCATGAATCATTAAGAGGTGCTAATCCCTAATTCATTAAGAGAGTCATCGATACGTTGAACTCATGTTCATCTCGCTGCCGTGATGGAATATATCGCTGCCTAGGTATTGATTCATTAATGTTGTATCAATATATGTTACGTTAGCATGTGGTAATTTAATTATATCCTAATTGTGATTTTTAGGTTTTTGGTTGAAGGTGTTTCGATATAATTATGATTGAAGATTGAATAGTAATGTTTGGTATTGTTTTTTGAAACTAAATGTGGATGAAAATCAACTAAATTAGGCAATCCTAAAAAGCCCTATGAAAAATTATAAATAAGCAATCTCCTACATGGTTTTTATTTGTCAATGTCGTTTTTAAAGTGTGTGTTCGCTGACAAAAAATTTCAATTAAAGACCTGCAAACCAAGGTACATGTTGTCGACGCTAATATACATACATATATACTCACAGTGTGTTATATATATAAACAAGCTCTCAAAATATCTACTCTGTACAGGTTATTGAGGTTAATCTTGTGACATTCCCTAATGTTGTCGATGCCATATTAGCAAATGGTATGTTCAGTCACTACGGCCATCCTCGCATTGCTAAACTGTGTGAGAAAGCAGGTATTTTTGTCCGAGCCCTCCAGGTTGGCTAATGTGCCAAGTTTGTCTATTTCCAGTATCTTATTTGATTGATTAATATTTGTGCTTTCTGCAGCATTACAGTGAATTGCCTGAATGTCTGATATCAAGCGTGTCATTGTAAACACTCATGCTATTGAGCCACATGTTTATCTATCGCTGGACCTTTTTACTTTACATTGTGACATTTATCTGGCTGCAAGAAAATTGGTAAAAGTTAGTTTCAGAAGATGAAAATACAGGTAAGTACGATATATATTATTTTTATCTCACAAAAAAAAAAAAAAATAATTGAAGTATTATATTGCTAATATTGGTCTAACTTGGGCTGTTTTGTTCAATCATGAAGCTTAATAAAGCAAAGCAAGAATTACATTTAAAAGATGAACTAAGGAAATTAAAAGATAGTTTACAAAATGTAGAAGGTAAGGCTATAGGAAAAGATCAAGTGCATAAACACCAAAAACAAAGATTAAGGAACTTGAGACTAAAGTTGAGTTCAAAACAGAATCGCACTCTCAACTTAAACCGTATATAGGCTCGATTAACTCTTCAGACAAATCAATATCTGATTTGTTACTGTATATTTGATGAGTCTTACTTTGTAGTTTCATACCTATGCTATCACCACCTCTAAGGGGTTCTTAAGGTGTTCCTATGACATAAGTAAAACAAGTCGTGTGTTTATGAAGAATTTTGAATTAAGGTGCTACATTGACTAGGTGCTTAAGTAGCTGGATAAACAAGTGGCAACATATTAAATATGTTTAGAAGTCTTGACCATCCTACTGGATTTTAAAACGTAATAAACAAAGCGGTTTTTAGAACCCATCCCAAACTCTCATATATGGGGGTACTTAGAATAAGATGTCTTTAGAAATTTTTACCACCCTCTGGTATTCTTAGGTGGGTGTTTGAAATTTACTTATCATGGGATTATTGGCTTATCAAAATTCGAAAATCCGAGAAGCTCACTTTCAAATGAATTTATGAGTTTATTAACTATTTATGATACCTGCTATATGTTTAGAGGCATCTTGCATTCACATCTTTGGTTAATCAGAGTTATTAAGGACCTGTAACATGTATCCGTATTCGAATTTTATACTTACATGACATTATTAATAATAAAAAAGTGAACATTGGAAATAACTTCATGAGCTATGTATGGAGGTTTGAGAGTAAGGTCTTATCAAACCGCTCAACACTATAGTTGACTGTTTTGACCCATTTATCCTTTCTGCAGTTTTGGAGTCGCATGATATGGATGGTCGGACACAACATGTTATGTCACAACCTTTAAGCAGTCAATACATTAATGCTACTGTAGCTATGATACCGGAGGTGCCCATATGATCTTCTCATTTGAAGCATCAAGTACAAGAACATTTGAACCAACAAATGCTTACTTCCGGTAATGACTCTGTTCAGAATGTTCATGATATCTATCTAACTGAACCAGCAACAACAGCTATGTATGTCAAAGCAAGCATACCCATAGGGATATTGTGTGGTTCAGTAATTCAGGAAAACGAAACAGCTGGGAAATCTAGAAGGAACTCGCAACAAAGTAGTTAAAATTGATAAGTAATAACAAGAGACTATGAAACTTCATAATACGGAGACACAAGGAAAATAAGAAGAGGGTGATGTTGGCAATGATGAAAAGGCCATGAGACAATTTAAAGTTGCTCTTGTGGAATTTGCTAAGGAGATTCTGAAGCCAAAGTGGAAGGAAGGTAAGCTGAGCAGAGACATTCACAAAACTGTTGTAAAGAAAGTGGTTAATAAAGTTACAGGTACTATTCAAGGGAACCAGATCCCTATCACACAAGCAAAGATTGAGCAATATCTCACATAGTCACATACTATAAACTGAAAATTACTAAGCGTGTGGAGGTATGGCTTTTTAATCACATTTTGATTATAACATTTTATTGCATGTTTATTCTGTTCATTAATAATGATTAAAATTATAACAATTTTAGTATCGTGGTTAGGCCATGATACACATGGCACACTAACAAATCCTGCATGACCCAACCACGAAGGACAAGTTCTGGTTATCGACTTTTTACCTTTCCCGGAACTTGTTCTGATAGTAGTTATTTAGCTATTGATTATGCTATGATTCAGCTTTCAGTAATATCCGGCCACTTCTTTATTAAAGCCAATCAATATAATAAAAGTGTGAAATTTAATGTGATGCTTTATATTTGGAGTCTAGGGAGAGTTTAATTTAAAATTTTAAGAATTTGATGTGATGCTTTAAAACAAGTAACTATAATGTACATATATAACTTTATATATTGGTATGATGAAATGAAAAAATGTTTTTTTTATCAGGTTCTAATTTGGCCTATCAAGTATAATTGTGAGGAGATGACACCAAGAAAACGTCATTGAATGGAACTGGTTGTTTTTATTTTTATAGAGAACCTGAACGGGTTTATCTTGTGGTCTTGATATGCTATATAGAAAAAATTTATAATGTATGTTTTTGCTATTATCTCTCAAGTGGTTGTATTTCAATAGGTGTGTTTACTTATATGTTAAGATTTACTAAAATTACCTTACTTATTGACCCACACTCAGGCCTAGATCGTTAAAGCACAATACTTAAGTGTAGGACGAGGCATTATCATAGTGGTTGATACCACTTATATATAGGTTTGTCTAAGTATGCAGTTTTGGCGAAATTTTAATCCCATAGTACTTTCCATTTTTTATTAGTCCATGCATCTGGAAGCCCTTTTTCAGAACACAAAAACAATACAATATGTGTGAATACATATTAGCTTTTCTTTTTGGATTCTTAACCTTGCAAGTTTTGTATTCTTAGCCTTCCAATGTTATTGATCAAAAAGTCATCAGTTAATTATATTCTTACTATAGTTTTGAGCCACTAAATATAATGAATCATTTTTCAAATTTTCAGAAGGAAAGTTAGTAAAGATGTTGGATGCAGATGAGTAGATCATTTTATACATACGTATGAAAAACTATTGTGTTTTTGTTTATATAAAATAAGTGTCATATTTGAGATGTGTGTTGTTATTCCTGTTGTTGTGGAAATTCGAGTGGTAATGGGTAAGATTTTAGGACTTATTATTAGAGGGGTAAAGTTGTTATGGTTATTATTATTTTCATATGTGCACTTTTTATTTGAGGGGTAAAGTTGTGTTTAATATTATTTTCATATGTGCATTGCTGTCATACAAATTATAGGGATAATGGGTAAGATTTTTTGAGCTTATGAAGGTGGAAGGCGAGTATACTCAAGGATTTAGGAGATGTCGGAATAGAATTATGGAAGTCATTAGTGTGTTTATTTGAACTTTTGCAGGGTTAGTGCTCATGTGGGACAATATCATAATGTCATACGTCATAACATGAAAACCTCTTACTATAAGATGAAAATTAATAAGCAAAGTATCAGAATAAAGTCAGGTTAAACGATAGCAGATCTATTCAAGACAATTGGAATGGCTATATGCTATTCTGAAGTGTTTGAAATAACTCTCAACTTGATGATGTTACTTGAGTTGAAGATTAATCACTAGAGAAGAATACAATAGATCGCAAAAGGATATTGAACGTTATGGAAGAACTTGATGATGTTACTTGAGTTGAAGTGAGTTGGTTACTCCTCCTACAATAGACATATTTGTTCACCATGGTGGTAGAATTATAACGAATGTATTGTACGATTTTTGAAGTGAGTTATTTACTCCAACTACTAATGATGTATACAAGGAAATATATCATAGTCTTTAAACATTCACTTTTTGGTACTTATACAAGGTTTTTCTTATCTGTAAAACACATATTTTCTGCTTATGTATGTGTGTAATTTATTACATATTTGTTTATGATCTTTTGAGGTACTCAAATTTTAAAAATTAAGCGTCTAATATTAATCAAAATGAAATTATAGAGCTAGCCCGCCCATCGGGCGGGTCTTGAAGCTAGTGTGTATATATATATATATATATATATATATATATATATATATATATAGAGAGAGAGAGAGAGAGTTATGATCAAATAAGAAGAAAAATTAAAATAAGAATGATAAGAAGAAACTACAACCACTCATTTTAGATGCACCTACAAAAATAGATGCATCTCCCCTTAAAATTCTCCCTCTTATTTAAAATGTGTGGCTATAAATTCTTCTTATTATTTTTATTTTAGTTTTTCTTCTTATTGGATCCCTTCCTTACATACATATATATATATATATATATATATATATATATATATATATATATATATATATATACACACACACACACACACACACACACACACACACACACACATATATATATATATATATATATATATATATATATATATATATATATATATATATATATTCATTATATATCTGTCAATTTAGATTTTGTATAATTTATATTTGTTCTGTATGATTTAGGTGTCATTATGTTTTGGTTCAATTCTTCAACCAATCATGTGGTGATGAAGTGGAACTGGAATGGATTTGCCAATCTTTGTGGATTTGTTCATCCAGAAATGATGCTTGATAATATTCAGGTTCCAATATTCCATTTATGTTAAATTGCTAATCATGATCTGGATAAACATTTGCTTTTGATTCACTATAGGTTGTATCATAAATTTATTACGATTTGTTATTTTATCATACATATTATTTGCTTTTGATTTGATTCGATTTGATTCATTATAGGTTGTATCATACATATCATTTGGTTCATTATAAATTCAATTTGATCCTCACAATGAAAATAGTAGATGTTAATGTTAGTGTTAATGTAATTTTTAGATTAAATTTCATGATAAAACTATCAAATATTTTGTCAACTTTTAAAGTAGGTAAGGTTTTTTAAAAAGATCTCAAAAAATCACCCCTGAATAAATATACTACAACAAAATTCCATGATTTTTGTGGATAATTAAAGTTTTCAAATTGTTTCCTTAGTTATCCACCTAAATTTTTAAATTTTGAAAACTATTTTAACCTAATGCTTGATCTATAAAAAGGCAACTCATATGCAAAGATTATCACTTATCTCTTCCCTCTCCTACTTTCTATTAGTCCGGTAACAACTATAATTATTTTTCCTATTAGCATTTCAATTCATGTCTTTTCTATTTACACCATTTATCAAATGATTAATTTTTAATTTCTTTTGTAGATACATAAATGGAATAGAACATCACTCTCTTGTGCGACATTGATCCTATGTTATATTGTATGTTTTTTATGAAAGTGTTATCATTTTTTCTAATACAGCTTAACAATCGTAGAAATCAGATCATTAAGGTCTGTTATATTGTATGTTTTTTATGAATGCAGCTGGAACTCTTTCTAAGCTGAGGAACTATATGTCTGTCAATTTATGCATTACTGACGGGTATATTTGGCATGAATGTACCTTACACGTGGAATGAAGATCATGGCTACATGTTCAAATGGGTGAGTGTAAAATTTTTAAGTCAACATGCCAGTTCTGAGTGACATATATTTCTATTCCAAAATATTGACGTATTGTATCATGCATCGTGACAGGTGGCAATTTTATGTATTTAAAATTTGGCTTCTAATGCTTGAGTTATCGTTTTGCTTTCCTGACAAATTCTTCCGCCTGCAGCATTAACAAAATACCGAGTCCAGAATCAATCCGCTAGAGAATATCAGAAGTGATCTTTATATATATGCACACACCAGAAAAGACTCTTCACAACCAGGAAACACCAGTTTTAAGCATGTTTTTGTTATTTAGAACGTTTTATCTCTTTAAATTATGGATTTAGTTTAGCCATTTGTTTTTATTTATTTATTTCTTTTTTTTCTTCATATTAATAAAAAATAACGCGAAGCATTAGAGGAGAAGAATTCAACAACCTTACAAGCTAAATGTTGAAAACGAATGCACCAGATGGTTAACTAATATGTTTGAATGGTCAATATCAGGTTTAACACATAAGTAGATTGAGATGGAAAAAGACACTAAGCGAACCCCGACTGAGAAAATAGATTAAAAGAGACTGTTTGAATCAGGCCAAAAAGTTGTTATGGACCAAGATGGTGAGCCAAACCCAAGTGTTGAGATGGAGAAAAATTGAAAAAGAGATTATTCAAATCAAGTTAGATGATTGGTGCGAATGACAATCGATTGGAAATGCTTAAAACTCACCACAGGTTTGTTGTTACATCATTTACTTTTAGGCGAAAACATAAAAAACTTTCCCAACTCATAGTTTGATCATCAATAGGTGCTGATAACATAACAAAAACAATTTTACTTCTATCTTAATCGAGTGGATACTTTTATTATTATCCTACAGGTTCTTGCATATATGTTTTGGCCCTAAGTCATACAATTTTGCACATTTATCAGGATAGTTTAGTCAGAAAGTAAGGTCCTTTGTTTGGAATAGAGGAAACCTGGCATGATTGTTATTTACAACTGGGTGGATTGAATTTGGAAATTAACTATCCCTGTTTAAGCTGAACCCATTTTCAGTTTAGTGTAAACTTCTAACTTGAATAGTTCCCCTCTTTATCACTTTATACCCGTTTCCCAATATATATATAACGACAGTACCAGGTAATACTAAAATATAGCTTAGTTTTTGCTTATAATATCACGAAAAATATGCAATTATGCATCTTGGAGATAAAACGTATACACAATAAATTATAGCATAATACAAAAAACAAAATTCTAAAAAGATCCAAAGACAGCAACGTATCCTATATGGGGTTTAGTTTATGTGTTATGGCAGCTCTGTGTTCTTTCCCACCTAAAGTAAACTACCACCTCTTTTTACCGTTTTTTCAGGGAACATGTTCTTCAAAAATGTGATAAAAAAATTGCAAGTGAAACTTTGTGTTACTTAGAATTAACTCGAGGTATCATTGATTTTATAAATATTAAAACATTAATAAGCTTCTTTACAAATTGACTATTTTTTTAATTGCTTTTGCTATGAGTGAACACAAGGCTGTTTGAATGGGCATCCTCAAAATGATTATTGGGACTTATAATAGTTACGAATAGAATCAGATGATGAAAGATACTTAGTCTTGAATAATCAAGTAACTTTTACTTTTATGGTTAGCTTTATTTAGCGACTTCTTATGCATTACAAAATTGATTTTGTGTCTCATATTTTTTAGAAAGTTAAAATCCTAATAAGAAATTCCAAAAACTTATCAAGTTATTGCAATAATCAGAGTAACTCACATCCAAACACTTAGAAATTCATATTCACTTTTCTAATGTTTTATAGATTGGTTGCTTATAAATGCTCGAAAATGCAAGGTGTAATCATTACGCTTTATATCTTATATATGCCTTTATATCTTATTTTTTTAATGCAGTAGGGTCGTGCATTGCTAAATGCCATTGGTAATTTAGAGTTATCTGGGGCTTATGGGTCATGATTTGGACGACATTGCTAGGCAGGTGAGCTTATTATCTTTACTTATGTAACTGGTGTTATTTATTAGTATCGGTTTAATAAAGATAAAACCATTAAAGTTTTAACTTTTTGGTAGTTTGATCATTAAAACTTCTTGGGTCATTACTACACAAATTTTCTAGACTCACAACAAGAGTTAACGAACCAATGCTAAAAGAAGTCAAGGGATTAATTGAAAAAATGGTGAAAGCTCACTAGTTTACCATTAGTAACCCCTTAATATTTTCATTTGCTTAATGAGTTAGTAGTTGACAGGAGCCAGATGCAACATTTGGAAATGGTGGTTTGGGCCGACTTGCGTCCTGTTTGCTAGACTCATTAGCACCATTGAATTACCCTGCATGGGGTTACGGTCTTCATTGCAGACATGGTCTGTTTAAGCAACTCATTACAAAAGACGGTCAAGAACAAGTTGCAGAAAGTTGGTCTTGAAGATGTGCTTTGAAGATGTATTTAGTCTTCCCTAGATGTGAGAGTAGTTAGTATTCCCTATATGTCCTTTGGAGATGTAGTAATCGGTTTATATATACTTAAAGTTATATGGTATTATGATTGCCCATCACTTGATGGATTTTCCAAACACCAGAACATATAGTTACCTGCTTTTTTACATAGTGAATCTTTATATACACACCCAGATAATGTTATTATCAAGTTCATAGTCATAGATTATATGTTTGTTTTTTAATCTTTTTTTAAACACAATAATTCGTTCGTACTTTTCTTGCGGTTATTAAGAGCATGACTTATATTCGTTTAACGTTATTCTATCAACCATTTTAGTATTTCTTTTTTCTTTTATGCAATTAACATCGTGCTAAATAAATTAGAATTACAAATTTGTTGCAATTTTCATTGTTATTCTATTATTAAACCATTTGTACTATCTTTAGTTTTTTACAAACAATTTTTTAAAACTAACCGGCGAACGGCAAGGCTTGGAAGCTAGTAAATGATAATAAACACTTCTTAAACCTCTTCAAAATCTTACACCTTTTCATGTCACCTAGACATGAAATGGTTTTTCATTATGGTACACAAAATCTTATACCCCTTCATAAGTTTTTAGACATTGTTGGATTTTTTTTTTTTTTTTTTTTTTTTTTTTTTTTTTTTTAATGATTTTCCCGTTAAAAAACTAAAAATAATGAAAATTGTATTACTAGAAGATCACCGACAGGAACGAGATCTGAGAAAAATCAATGTGACCACGATCAAAATGAGCTGACATGCATAAAATCACCACCACCACAAAAGCGCGTCATCCACACTCGCCCCTCTTTAAATAACAACACTTCAAACCTCCCACACACCAAAACCCACGCACACACACTTTAGTCAAAATCCACAATGGCAACAACCACCACCACCACCGACACAACCACCACAGTCAACGGCGTTGAACCCGGCAGCAAGGTCGCCCTGATCACCGGAATCACCGGCCAAGACGGATCCTACCTAACCGAACTCCTCCTATCCAAAGGCTACTCCGTCCACGGCCTAATCCGTCGCTCATCAAATTTCAACACACAACGAATCAACCACATCTACATCGACCCACACAACGCGCACAAGGCGCGTATGAAGCTCCACTACGCTGACTTAACCGACGCGTCATCTCTACGGCGTTGGATCGACACGATTGCGCCAGATGAGATCTATAACTTGGCTGCTCAGTCGCATGTGGCTGTGAGCTTTGAGATACCTGATTATACTGCTGATGTTGTTGCTACTGGGAGTTTGAGGCTGCTTGAGGCGCTAAGGTCGCATATTAGTGCGACTGGGAGGACGGGGGTGAAGTATTATCAGGCGGGGTCGAGTGAGATGTTTGGGTCGACTCCGCCTCCCCAGGCTGAGGATACGCCGTTTCATCCGAGGTCGCCTTATGCTGCGTCCAAAGTTGCGGCTCATTGGTATGGATTTGATTAGTTGTTCATATGATCTGCATTGTAGTTAATAGATTGCAGTTGAATTTTTAGGTTGTAATGCGAAAATTAGAAAATGTAGATCTTTGGTATAAGTATAGTAGCAGCCAGGGCGGAACCAAAAAGTTATGGCCGAGGGGACGAACTTTGATCATTTTTAGGAACTACACTAGAAATCGGTTTGTTAGGGGGGCAAATTACAAAAATAGCCAGAAATGTAGTTTAATCTACATTGTTTGCTTTGTTTAGGATCACGTAAGGACTTTTATTTGTTGTAGGTGAAACGAGTTTCTAATGCAAAGTAATGTAACCGACAACTCATTGGTTGAACTAGTTAGAACTTAGAAGTTTGATTTAGCTATTTCTTTTTGCTTAATATCTGAATTAATCTGAAATGTTTGATTCGTTTAGTAACTATATTGATCTGATTCGTGCTTCTAGGAATTGAACTTGTCCAGGTACAACAATCTAGTTTTTCCATATTATAGTTGTTGTCGTGTAATATGTTCCTTGATCACAGCAAGACTACATTTCTTTGATGCGGGGAAAATGTTGGTTTGTGTTACAAATATAGAACATCATCCAGTTATTGGTGGCATTTAGAAATATGATGCAGTTAAAATTTGTTGCTTGATACATGAAAGAAGTTACGCTTACGAGCTAATAGTTCGTATATGTATTACGCATCAGATGCTTATCGAATATTTATTATGTGAATATGTGATACAGGTATACAGTCAACTACAGAGAAGCATACGGGATCTATGCCTGCAATGGTATTCTTTTCAACCATGAATCACCTCGAAGAGGTGAAAACTTTGTCACCAGGAAGATCACAAGAGCAGTTGGCAGGATCAAGATCGGCCTGCAGAACAAGCTGTTTTTAGGGAATTTGCAGGCTTCAAGAGATTGGGGGTTTGCTGGTGACTACGTGGAGGCAATGTGGTTGATGCTACAGCAAGAGAAGCCAGACGACTATGTGGTGGCTACTGAGGAATCACACACAGTGGAGGAGTTTCTTGAGAAGGCATTTGGGTATGTCGGTTTGAACTGGAAAGATCATGTGGAGATTGATAAGCGGTATTTCAGGCCAACGGAAGTCGATAACTTGAAAGGTGATTCGACCAAGGCGAGGAAAGTTCTTGGGTGGAAACCGAAAGTAGGGTTTGAGCAGTTGGTGAAGATGATGGTTGATGAAGATATTGAGTTGGCTAAAAGGGAAAAGGTTCTTGTTGATGCAGGATACATGGATGCTCAACAACAGCCTTGATCTTGTTCTAGATCTGGTATGAAATCTACTATAGCTATACCCATAACTTGTTGGTGTTTTCGTAAAATTTTTGTTATAGTTATTCAATTGTAATTCTTTCTTTTCCACATTAGATGTTGGTTTTAATTTATGTCAGGGGTGCGAGCATAATCTTGATTTGTTGTTAAGAACCCCAGAAAACTTATGAGGTTTATAGAGAGGGATGTAACTTTATGTGGTGATCTAATAGTGTTATTTTGCGAAGTTTTATACAATGTATTTTTGGGCTTATCGGAATGAACTTCGTCTGTTGGTAACAAAATTTACTATGGTATAAAAAAGGTGATTATGAATATGTGATTTATGATCAATTATGTTTGCTACTTATTTTGTAAGATAGTCGATTAGTTGTCTCATAATATTTTTAAGAGAAAGTATAGTTATGAATGAAGTTTGATTAACTGGTACAAAGCATGTTAGATCTGATATCAAAACAATGATGGTCTATATTAGTAGTAGATATCAAAGTTTCAAGCCTTGCTATCCGAATTTATTGTCGATGCTAAGTTGCCAAGCATGTTAGATCTGATATCAAAACAATGAGAGTCTATATTAGTAGTAGATATCAAAGTTTCAAGCCTTGCTATCCGAATCTATTGTCGATGCTAAGTTGCCAACACCGTAAACATTAAAGATCAAACCTTGCTATCTGAATTACTACTAGTAAAGGTTAAACTTAATGGTAAGGTTGCCCAAGCTACACGTAGATAGATTCTGACAAAACAGCATTTTGTTCAGAGTCCATTTGGAATTCTGGAAAGCTATGCAAAATGGTTGGTACTACCATTCTGAAGCGGCGAGAAAATTACTCAACTTCTGTTCAAGTATTTAAGCGTCGCTGAAGTGGGTTTTTCTCATGTCACATCTTGTGATGAACTCGTCAAAACATTAGTTCCGTGATTGAAATATATGGCAAATCCTTGAGTCGGTTGACTTGGTAATATTGTTACATTCTTTGCACATTATTGATACGTTAGATGTGAATCACAAAAACAAAATATCGTCATTGTAACTTTTTTTTAATAAAAGGATTTAGGAGGTGCATTTTAGGCGACAATTGACATATTTGACCTAGTCGAGTTGTTTGCTTTCTAAGTACTTTTCTACTCTGTTAAAGATAGAAAGTAATCCAAATCAACTTATTTATAAGCGGATGAGCTAAATTCCTTGCAGTGATGCCAACAATATCGATACTTGTCAGAGCTTGAATGCCAGCCGACAGTTGAAGACAGACTTGCCCCATACCTGAAGATGGACCAACCTGTGAGTACCCAAATCCAACCACCAATCCACTAAACACTTGCTCCTGTTACAATACACACCAACAATGCATTAAATCTTGTTCAGCAAGAACAAACTAAGTATATTGAGCTAGATTGACAAGTCTCTGTTATTATAGAGCCTAAAATGTAGTTAGTCCTTAACTTAGTTTAGCTTTACATGAGACTCCCTTTACAACATCTAAATGACACCTATAAACTTATCTCCATCGTGAATAATAAAAACGTTATTATATAAGGCTCTAAGTGTACTTCATCATGTACATTGTCTTTACGGAACCATGGCATATGAGATTCTAATTTCATATTTTTGCGTCTCTTGACTATGAATCTCAAGGTATTATATCAAAGGTAGCAAGATGGGTAAGTTGGGGTAACTACTCAAAACATGTTCTTATAGCAAATTGTTTTTTTAAAACAAAAGGTTTCCAAATCTTCAAAGAAAACGATTTGCGAGGTTGTATGCATTAAAACTAGAATGTTGGCAACTTTTAACCCGTTTGACCCGTTCCTTTATTAGCACATTTTTTATTTGACGTGTTTGAGATGAAACAGCACTTAAATTAACCAAATAAGTAAATGAGTATAAATCGTCACCTTCAAATATATGAGAACTATAAAAGGAGCTAGTAGCATAATGATTAATATGATATACCTCACTAAAGTTCACTATCATAGTGATAATGATTGATCTTTTGGCGTAGACGACAAGCTACTGGTAGAAAAAGCAGCTGTAAATGGCTTGACCGATGACTGAAGTGATTCAGGTCCCTCTGCCACAATTCTCTTGCGTAAACCCTCACAATTAGTTATAATTTCACTTAGCCTTCCTTTCAGCTCCCCGACTTCCACCTGTAACTGATGAACTGCTAGGATGTTTCTTCACTATCAGGTGTAAAATATATGATAACAATTTTCTTTCAATAACCAGTCGACGGATTGCATAGGAAAACATAATTTATACCTCCTGATAGGTGACTTGAAGTTTTCTTCATCGAGGACACAGATAAATTATATGTCTGAAAAAGTTTTACGGCCAGATTATTTACTACTTCTATTTTGTTTTCCAGCTCTTCCTGCGAGAATATTCAAAATAAACGCTCTATTACAAAAGAGAATGGTAATACTAGTAAGACTAGTAAAAACTTCATATTTTCTTTTCTGCTAATCTAACAGAGCCCTGTAATTGATACAAAATCAGGACACAATAAGATCAAGTAGCATGTGTATCATTTTTGATGTTAAGGTATCCTATCATATTACTAGTCAACTGACAAAAATGTTCAAATGATTTATAGACCTTCTCAAATTTCAAGTGCGAGTTTATCGTATTGAAAAAACCTGCTGTGTGTTAATGTTGTGAGTCTGCTGTTCTTGCCACTCTTGGTACATCGAGAACAATTCTAGTAGCACTTTAGGATCCAGAACACCTATTTCGTTAACAAAAGATAAAGTGTTACTTGGTCACTATCACATAGTAAAAGAAAGTGCTTATCAAGTTCACTTATTCATAATTAGCTAATGAAAGAATTTATTTTTCTTGAATACAACAACGACAATGTTAAGATTTCAGCAAGCCTCCATATGGATACAAGGTAACACAAACAAACGTAAAGTACTGAAAATGGGATTGGAAACACTCTATTTGTCTATGGGGATGTTTGGGATGCTTATTTGAACACTCCGATCCATTGTTTAAACAAACGCAAAGTTAATGAAGAAAACACACCTGCACCGGATGAATTAGAGTGTTTCCTGACCAAGATATCTGTCAAACTACTCTCTGTTGGATCAGATATGAGTATAGGATTCGCCTGCACACACGTTTTAATAACAACCATATTAATAATAAAACTACTAAACAGTAAACACACACACAAATTGTTACATTTCTTATAAAAACTCACAATTTCGAGGGATTTAAGCTTGTCTAACACATGATGGACGGTTTCTGGTCGCTCGGAAACAGTGGTTATTCCATCTTCCACACCCTTCAAAACAAGAAATTACGGCGGGTAAATATCAGTAAAGAATGATGAAATTTGGAGCGGACCCGGGACTAAAACTCATGGGGGTGCATTTTATTAAAACTTCGAAACAAAAAAAACTGGGACAAGGTGCATTTCGGGAAAAATCGGTATATTTGACATAATTTTACACTACGCATGACTAAAATCCACGTGGTTTCGGAACCCCTTAGTCCGCCTCTGGATGAAAATATATAAAGGTGGTGCATTACATGTGTAGCTGAGAGTGTAGATTCTGATGAGCCCATTGTTGATTGATTCTGGGTTGGTGAACAGTGTGAGGAATAATACCGTTAGAGAAGTTGGTTTATGCTTTGGAGCGACTACAGACCAATGGTCGGGTTGAAAGTATTCGTTGATTAGATGTGACCCGGTTGTTTATTTTGGGTAGTTTGAATTTGGATTTACAGTTTTTTCTGATCTGTTTGGATTGAAATTCAAGTGGTGTTTGTATTTAGGTGATGTTTGGTTGATGGGTGTGGTGTGGGTTTTAGTGAAAGTAATCCCAAATTTACAATTTGTTTGGTTTGTTACTTTGTTTTGCATTTGCCTAAATCACTAATCAATCGTCATCAACTCTTGTTTTTACCTTAACACATAGACTCTTTTGCGGCGACTCAATGCCCATTGATTTATATCACAATAAAGACAATGTCAGTTATATTAATACAAGTACCACTTATGACCTTATCCTGCAAACCTAAGTCTCCCATAACATGTTTTGATATTAATCCAAACCAAAGGGTTGTAAGAAACACATAGGTGAAAGGTTCACGATTTCTCAAAATATGACAAGTGGATTATGAAATTTTATTGTTTAATTTATCGAAAGTTCTAAGTTAAATATTTATGGTGTAAAACACAAACACCTCCATAGTAGGAGTGTTTGACCACACGGAGTAAGAATATTCCACTTACCTTGTTCAAAGCATTGATTATGATGATTATCAACACATATGAAAAACACCTTATCGGTAAAATTAAAGATTGTAGAATAAACATGAAAGAACTATTTTAGCATGTGTAACTAATTAATAGCTTAACTTTACAGATATCCACTCAAAGCACTTGTGTTGCGATCTTTTATATGAAGATGTGAGTCTTGTCACTACGTCATTGTCACTTCCAAATTACGCTAACTAAAGTTACAAGTTTCTTTTTATGGTTTATACTACAATCGAGCCGTGATTATTCAACACACATTCATATTTTACTTAAACATAATTTTTTCAATCCGAGTAAGAAATCAGATTATATGCGTGTCGCACTCTTGTTGTTCCACCTCATTTCACGTCGTTATCATTGACACTCCCGCAAGATAATTGACTAAAAACCAAAATTTCAATGAACTTATATACATTGATGAATTTATAGGAAGTCTAGATATTAACAATTATAGTAAGTTTGTATAAAAATTTGTACGGGGAATGATTAGACCAGACCCTGCCCTAGTACCAAACCCGAAAGCATATAAACATAAAACATACCTCAACTCACATTTAGAAATCAGAACACAACACAATAAGTGACTAGTGATTACCTCTACCCACCCAACCCATATGAAAAAACCTTATCGGTAAAATATAATATTAAAGAATAAATATGAAAGAACTATTTTAGCGTGTGTAAATAATTAATAACTTAACCTTGATATCCACTCAAAACACTCTTGTTGTGATCTTGCCATATGAGGATGCAACTACGTCATTGTGATTTCCGATTTGCGCTATTAACTATAATTACAAGTTTCTTTTTATAGTTTGCACTACGATTGAACTGTTATTATTCAACACACATTCCTATATTAATTCGATATAGTTTTCATAAGATACTACAGTAAGTGACTTGTGATTAACAAGTTTCATAACCCCCCCCCCCCCCCCCTCCCGCATCAAAATTTGTGGTTTCATCCTACAATCCTTTCAATCAATCAATTTTAATTCAGTTAAATTAAATCCGATAATGAGAACTCGAAACGCAAATAATCAAAAATCACCACCACCTCACACCAAAAAAACACCACCATCAAAAAAATTAGCAACTAAAACACCGCCAACGAAATCCAAATCGGAAGCTTCAAAAAAATACCTCTTACGACTTCATGCTTGAAACTTATCGTTTTAATATTTATCTAAACATATGGGCTTTAAGAAACATATAAATGAAAGGTTCATAGATTCTCAAAATATGACGAGCCAATTATGAAATTACATTGTTTAATCTATCGAAAGCTTTAAAGAAAACATCCATGGTGTAAAACGTATACATTAAGATTATTTCACGTACCACGTTCAAAACATCTATTATGTAAATAGATGATTATCAATCCCCTTGACATGTCTCACAATTAACTTAGCTTTTACAAATATCCACTCAAACTATTAACGATACCATCCTGTCATGTAAAGACGCGCGTCACGTCACTATATCAATGCCATTTCCACGCTATCAACTACAATTGCAAGTTTCTTTTTATAGTTTACACTACGATTAAACGGTTTTCTTCTAACATACATTCATCTTCTGATTAAACGTAATTTCACAATTCTAGTTACAAATCCGATTACACACGCGTCGCTCTCTCGTTGTTCCACCTCATTTCGCGCCGTTATCATCGACACTCCCGAAAAAACCAAAAGTATAAGAAAACTTTTGTATAAATTGATAGAGTAGAATTTAAACAGTTATAATAGGAAGTGTGATACAGTAATTTTCTAGTGTAGTACGGTAAATGATTGACCGAAAGCATATATAAAACACAACACGTAACTCACATGACTTTATCAGAACCCAGTAACTAACTGACTAGTGACTAGTAACAACTTTTATACCCACTACCCTACCCTCTAGGGTTTCATTCTACAATCCCAAAAATAAATCAATTTTAATTCAATTGAATCCAATCAAATCAAATTATGAGAACTAGAAACGCAGATAATCCAAAGTCACCACCCGCTAAAAAAACACCACCGGCAAAAAAATCAGCCACACCGGCGACGGAGTCCACGTCGGCAGGTAAGCGTGGTCGGGGAAAGGCTGCCGTAACCGCCACAACGACTCCAGAACCAATAGGTATAACTATTTTATTACCTAATTATGTTTAGCTACTATTTAATTTTAATTAATGACGTCATACAGTAATTGTTATTAAAAAGTTAATGGATTTGATTATGTTAGACGGTTAGAGGATTTTTCGGATATTTGTTTAACAAGATTGATAATCAACACACAACAGTAAAAAAATTTGTGTATGCCAGAGCTAATTTAGCTTCGTCTCGAATAGTTACTTTGATAGTTTGATAGTTTGATATATGGCGAAAGTAAATACGGTTTATGGCATCTCGAATAAGCAGAAGCAGTTTGTTTGATCCAAACGGTTGAAACTTCTTATCTGCTTAAATCCATGCGAATTATAGGTTGTTTGGGATTGCTTATTATGCTTTGGCTTATAAAATAAAAATAAGCACTTATTAGCTGTTGGAAAATATCTACTTCAGGAAATAGTATTTGGATTTGCTTATTTTGTAAAATAGTTTTATTAGAAGATTGCAATTTAATTCATTTGTAATGGATTTTAAATTGGATATGATGACTAAATTTAGTAATTTTAGTTTCCTTTGAAATAAGCATATCCGAACCTGCTTAGCGGAAGCATTTTCATTTTGGATGAACCAAACACATCAAACTACTTATTTGCTTTATATAGATAATAAGCAGTTAGGCAGAAAAATTATTAAGCACTTCCAAACACCGTTTAAAACTTATCAGTTTATGGAACAGTCAAGGGTGGACTTTTTAAGGGGCAGGGGAGGGTCCCGGTCCCCCCAAAAGTTGCGACGACTAGTGTAAGTTTTATATGTTTTAGGGGTAATTTAGTTGATAATACAAACAAATCTACGATTTGCCCCTCCCCCACCCCACCCCCAAGAATAAGTGTTCAAGTTCCGCCACTGGAACAGTGTTTCAATTTCTTATGCCGACAAAAAATAGGGTTTTAGTTTAGGTACAAGGGAAAACAAGTAATTTTAGTTTCATTTTACATTATTACTTTGAAATAATCTGGTCCCAACTTGCTTATTAAAAAGTGATTGTTTTACTCCAAATTAAGCATGGAGTAGAGGCAGTTTGTTTTATACAAAGACTCAAACTGTACTCTAAAAAATAAGCAGAAAAAAAATAAACAGTCCCAAGCCCTCTTGTAATTATTTGTTTGTTGTTCATGTAAGCTTTAACTTATTGTGATGTTATGCATGTAGTTGATGCCCCAAAGGTAGAGGATGAGACAGTGAAGGTAACTCCTGGAACGAAATCTGGAACTAAAAGGACTGTCAAGAAAGTGGTTAAAAGAACTGTTATCAGGAAAAAAGCCAAAGCGGGTGATAGCAAGACAGCGTCTGCTTCAGTTAAAGCTGAAGAAGGTGATAGCGAAGTACCTGCGGAAAAAGATAGCGTGGAGCATGTAGAAGAGATGAAGGACGCAGAGCCTGTGAAACAGGAAGAGTTGAGCCCAAATGATGAAAATGATGATGTTGGTGTGTCCCAAGAAGATGATAAAGATGTTGCTGAAGGTGAAGATACGGTGAAGGATGTGGAAGATGGTGGTGATATTCAGCCTTCTGTTGAGAATGTCGTGGGTAATTCAACGCAGGAAAGTTCTGATGTTGTGAAATCGGTTGAGCTTCAGGAACCAGAAGTGGATGAGAAAGGTAACATGGAAACAGAAGAGGAACCAGTTGAAGATGAGGAAGCTGATATGGAAAAAGAGGAAGTGGATGAAAAGGAAAATAGGGTAACAAATGATGAAGAAGTGGTTAAAGTTCAGGAAACGAATATTGAAAAGGTGGAAGTGAATGAGAATGAAAATAAGGCGTCCAGTGACGAAGAACCATTTGAGATCGAGGAACCTAGCATGGAAGTTGGTAAAGACGAACCTGATGTTGAGAAACAGGATAGTACTATGGAAGAAGAGAAAAAGGTTGAGACAAATGCTGATGAGGATAAAGTTGAGTTGGAGAATGAACCGATTGACATGGAGAAAGATCACAATGAGGAACTGAAGGCAGAAGATGATCGACAAGAGCGTTTATGTTTCAGTGATGAGGAAAAAGATAAGGACATGGATGAAGATGAGCTCACAGATGAAAAGAGGGAAGAACATGGTGATTTAGGGTTCGAAGAGGAACATGAAGAGATTACAGCAGCTGCAGAGGAACGTAGGAGAAGGAAAGAATTTGAGATATTTGTTGGTGGATTGGATCGAGATGCAACAGAAGAAGAGGTAAAGAAAGCTTTTCAGTATGTCGGGGAGGTTGTTGAAGTTCGAATACATAAGGAACTGCCAACTAATAAAAACAAGGGATATGCATTTGTGAGATTTGCGACGAAGGAACACGTAGCCCGTGCGTTGGCGGAAATGAAAAATCCTGTTGTATGTTTCTTTCTGCTGCATTACTTGTTTGTTTAGAGTAGATTGTACTGGTAGATGCTAATAAGATATTATTCACAGATACATGGAAAGCGTTGCGGGACTGCACCAAGTGAGGACAATGATACTTTGTTTTTGGGTAATATCTGCAATACGTGGACAAAGGAAGCTGTAAGAATATTGTCCTGATTTGCTTTTAAATTTTTTCTTTCTTCATGTAGACGCTTTTTAACAGTCACTATGGTATCAGGTAAGACAAAAGCTAAAAGATTATGGCATTGAAGGTGTTGAAAGGATTACACTTGTTGCTGATCCACAGCATGAAGGGTTGAGTCGTGGTTTTGCATTTATTGAGTTTTCAGGTCACCCAGATGCTCAACTTGCCTATAAAAGGCTTCAAAAGCCTGATGCTATTTTTGGGCATTCTGATAGAACCGCCAAAGTAGCTTTTGCAGAACCTTTGCGTGAGCCAGATCCAGAGGTTTTGGCTCAGGTTAAGTCTGTCTTTGTTGATGGCCTCCCACCTCATTGGGATGAAGACATTGTTAGGGAGCACTTAAAAAGCTATGGTACTATTGAGCGTGTCATGCTGGCACGGAACATGTCATCTGCCAAGAGAAAGGATTTTGGATTTATTGATTTCACTACTCATGAAGCTGCTGTTACTTGCATTGATGGAATAAATAGCAGAGAATTGGGTGATGGGAAGGTAAAGGAACCTTATTTTATCTAGTTTATGTTTGTGTGTTTGACTTATTTTAACTGCCTTGAAGTCACAAAGTAGTGACTAAAGTTGTTCCTTATTCATTTTTCAGTGATGAAATAGAAATGTTGGGTGGTTAATTATTTTCTGGACATAAAAAGGAAAATAAAGTTTTAATAAAGGGCGAAGAGTGTAGATAACGAAAGTTGAGATAATAAAGAAAAATGTATGATAGTAGCCAACTCATTTCAGTTTACAATGCTCTTGAGAGTTGAGCTATACTATAGTACATTAATCCAGAGTAGTTCCATACTTAAGCTCTTTCAAGTTGAGCTATACTAGTATACATTAATCCAGAGTTGAGCTATACTATAGTACATCTTTGTTTTTATAAATTATTCAATTTGTGGAACCGAATTTCTTGGGGAGTGGTACAGAAAAGGAAACTTAAAGTATATACAATTCTTAGTGTTACAAAATGCCCGTTCTTAATCGCCATTCAGCTAACAAAATATGTTTGCATAGATGAAAGTGAGAGCAAGGCTTTCAAATCCTTTGCCCAAAACTCAGGCTGTGAAAGGTGGAATAGCGGGGGGATTTCGAATTGGTCAAGGCAGTGGTGCTACATTTCCAAGAGCTGGTATATACATATAATCAAACAATTATACTGTTCACATCTTCACTATATAAAATGTTGTTTAATCTGGCTCACAGGTAGGGGCTTTGGTAGAGGTGCAACTCCGTCCAACCGTACGAATTTTCAACGAGGCAGAGGTTCCTATCAACATGGACATGCACAAACCAGTAGATTTGCAGAGGATTATCCGCCTGCTGGTCCTCGTCCTCCTTTCAGAGGGAGACATAATTTTGGTCCTGCAGGAGGGAGGTGGAATCATTTCAGGGGTTCCCATCAGCCATCTGGTCGAGGCACCATGCCACCAAGATATGATGTTGATAGACCGAGGCATGGTGTTATGATGAATCAAGATCATCCTATGCCAATGAGAGGCCAACCATTTCCGCGTGAAGAAGAGTTTAGCAGACCTTACAGCGGGAGGCATTATGAAGACCCATACACTTACGGAGATGGTTCACGTGGTGTAAAACGTCCTTATTATGCAGTAAAGTTCACTCATGATGTCCAAACTCTTATTTTTATTTATTATTATTATTTTTTTTAATTTATTTATTATTTTTTTTATATGTTTCTGTTGTGGGAAAAGAAACAAAAATGGATAGTCTTATGTTACCCTGTTTGATTTTATTTTTATGTTTGAATAGTTTTCTTTTGGTTTTCATGACCAGGATCCTGACTATAGTGAGTCTAGCAGAGGTCGGCCTCGTTTGGATTACTCTGGCCCAGCAAATTCAGCTCCTGGAACTCGTTATCAAGGTTTAGCATTAGTCTTTAATTGGTTATGTGGATTTTAATACTTGCCCAATTTGTTATCTGTTGATTTACCAACTTTTTATTTCTTTCTGATTTTCTAGTAGGTGGCAGCGGTGCTCCCTCACGAGACTATTACAACTATGATGTGAGTATTTTATTTTCTACCCATGTAAATCAGTTCAATATACTTTCACTATCTGCTACTTTGACATCCAGTATCTTATCATATGCAGTATTCATCTTACTATGGTAATAACCAGCCTTATGGTGGTAACCGGTCTTATGGTGGTGATCGGTCTTATGGTGGTGTACGGCCTTATGGTGGTGACGGACCTCATGGTGGTGAGCGGCCTTATGGTGGCGAGCGGCCTTTTGGAGGTGAGCGGCCTTCTGTAGGTGACAGGCCTTTTGTAGCTGACCGGCCTTTTGGGGGTGACCGGCCTTATGGCGGTGATCGGCCTTATGGTGGTAATCAGCCTACTGGCGGTGATCGGCCTTATGCTGGGCGATATTATTAGACTACGTAACAACTGGTAATTCAAGTTCTTTGCATCTGTTACCTGCCTTATGTTCCACATTTGATATTTGTATTTGATGTCATTTTTTGTACTGAATTGTGTACAGGGCTGACACACAGAGGCAGGATGTTTTGGAGTATTTGCATCTTTTGTGGCCGCAGGAAAGGCTCAAATTATTTTCATTTCTTTTCTTAAGACTGTCCTTTCTTTGAGGTTCTTAGGTCACTCCAAGGCTGTTTCCTGCTAGATCTCAGTCCAGTCTGTTTTGGTTGAATATATGACATGTTGGTCTAATCTTTAGATTGTCCTTCCAATAGGTCATTGATCTGTCATTTATGGAAGGTGTTAAGTCTAAGATGGTACACACCCTACTAAGTCTAGGTACTGCATAAGAGTTAATTTAGGGACCAGAGGTTATCTAAAGATGTAAGAGATGTCTTTATTATGGATACTGTTATGGATTAATATTTTAGCCTTTTTATATTCTGAAGTTTAAGAAACAGATTGACTCTTGCAGTTGTTAAGCGAAAGGTTTGAAATAAAAGGGGTTTTGCATAGTGTTTGAAGGGCATTGAAGTGATTTAGAAACTAAGCCCTCTAGACATGTCTTTTGAAGATTTTATGGATTTACATATTGCTCGTGTGTCACATGGTGTTTTGATCAGCTTGAAGGAAAATATACTAAGGCACGTCTCTAAAATTCTGATCGATTATGGTTGTAATGTTGTGGGAAGTACTTTTGAGGGTATTTATGTGGATGTTTGATTATGGACACGAGAACCATATGCTACTTGGGATTAAATTGCCGGTATCTAGTGCTCAAAAGGCATATAACTATCTTGATATCTCATTATATGAATGTTTTGGTGGTTTACTATGGTTACTTTATGGTTATTCTCTGAATCCAACTTGTTGACGATTGGTATCCCATTAAGGCCAATTTGATGTTTAAGATTGTCTGTGAAAACAAGAGGTGGCCAGGCCTCGGCTAATCCAGTTTTTGTGATTACATATCCTAATACAGTTAGGGTCCATTTATAGCATGTAGTATGGTACATATTACAGTTAATCACTTTATCTAGGAGAATTCTGCAAGGATTTTTGTTATTACAATCTAGGTATCTCATATTACTTGGTACCCATCGGATAGTCATTAGGAAAGACGCATCAAATATTGGTTCATTTGCATAATGTGTGGCTCACTGAGTCACTACTAAGGGCTACAGACAGTTTGATGCCCACTCGCTTCAAATTTCATTTCACCTAAACTCTATAGCAGGTTAATGAAAAAAAAAAAATTGTGTTTCTGTTAAGGTTAATCTTCAAATCGAGGGATTCCTTTTTAATGTTCCAGTTGCTGAAGGTTTCTTTCAGTTTGTTGGACTATTTTGACTAACTTGATAAACGACTTAGGATATAGGTGGGATATAAATGTGTGGTTTAAGGTTAGAGGGTTGCATTATTACAAGTTTTCCTCGTGCATAGGCTCATCCTCCTTTAGGGATTGATTCTAATCCTTGTAATTTGAAGCTTTAGGTTTTTATATTAATGTGCTATATTGACTATGTAGTTGAAATTAAGTCATTAGTTCTTTATATCATTTGTATTTGGAATTAAGCCAAACACAAGGGCAACTAAGATGCGCATCATTTTGACCTCGGCACCCATTACTATAAATAATGCTGTTAACTTGCTGTCACATGTACTGTAAACATGGTTGTTTGATGGTTCATGATTTTAGGACAAGAAACTATTTTTTTCCTTCTTTTACCTGTGGCAAATAGAAGTGTAGGTGATAGAAGAGCATAGGCTCAACTGATCAAACATAACTCCAATAGTGAGTCGTGGTTTTTATGCAAGAATAAGTTTAAATGGTTCATGCTCTGTCTGATCAAACATAACTCCAATATCATTGAATTTTGGGTTTCGAGTTGCTTCTTTAACTTTTCGTTTGAGTCTGTTCACTTGTTTTGCAACTGAGAAACATAACACAATATTGATTGGATCTGTTGTCTGTTGGTTCTATTTAACTGCAAATTTTGCCTCCGAAATTCTAGTTCCCTTCGCAGGCATATATGTTTAAGTTAACTAGATAGACATTCAAATATTTCTATTGCATCTGCGTATATGAAGTCCATAATGCTGCTTATGTCAAAGTCAAACTAATTTTACTTCTGGTTTGTTTCAAATTCATGATCCGACGGGTAGAGAACCTACATTCCCTAGTTGGCAAGAGAGTGAAGGCATGACATTTCAAAGAATGAATTATATAAAGAACTTGGATGGGCGGCTACTGTTCTTATTTCAAGACGGCCTTTATTCGACGGCTACTTTTCAAATACAATGAGTTAATGGCACCATTTCTAATACTGTAAAAATAAAGTCATGACCATTGTATAACGGCTATACTCTAATAGCTGTTTTCATACGTCATGCTCACTAGTCGAAATGGCCAACTAGTCGAAATTTAATTAGAAAATGAGTTTCTTATCTTGAAACTCTTTAGAACATCAATTTTTCCAACATCTCGTGGTGAAGTTATATATATTTCCACTTTTACTTGAAAGGATTTAAGCAATACAAAATAATCGGGCTAAGCACGCAAAACATCAAGCTAAATGAACATTTGTTAACACTACGTGTTTATATATTTTCCTGCTTCAAATATATCAACTACTTTTACTATTATAGATGACAAACAAGGCAGTTAACCGTTTCAAGTTCTTTGACCATTGCCAGAAAACCTAGGTGAAGTTTGAAAATGTGGTTGATTTGATATTTACATATTGTGACAACATATATTAGAACTAATTCTAAATATTTCTAACTTAAAAGCTAACAATTGTAATTCAAATGGCTTGAGAAAAATATTAGTTGGTAAAATTTGTGCAGTGATAAAAATGTTAAGTCAAGAAGGTTGTGAAACCATTTGTGAATATTGAAGTTCTTTACAGGTTATATAGAGAAATTGTAGATACGGTAAAAATAAAACATGGAAATATGGAATGCATATATGAATTATTCAAGTTAGATATAAACATAATGCGCTACTCATATTGTTTCAACTTATGTAGTTCAAAGAAGAATATACCAATAGTATTTGTGACGATATATAGGAAACAAAATAGAATCAGTAATCAGGTTAAAGGAGTATGCAGGAGATCGATCTATGCTACATATCGATTAGGTGATATAAACGTCTCGTTGTATCTCACATCTTTACATATACTCGTGCTGAGAGTAAGCAACATGTCTTTGCCTTTTCCTTTGCTCTGCTTCTTCTTTTTCACTTCGAGCACTTCGAGTTTATAAAGATTCTTTCCTTTTTCATAACTAGACATCAACATATTGCCATTCCTCATCAAGTGTAGCGGCTTAAATTTGAGATAACCATACGGATTGTCTACCTGATTATAATTAGTAACCACCTTCGTCCAATATCCATCTTCATTCATCTTCCGCAATTCGATGCATATCGTTAGATCATAGCTTCTCCCCTTGTTGTATATGATACAAAGATGAATGCAGCCCGTATGAACCATGAGAGACACATGCATCGAGTTTTGATCATGTATATTATCCAAAGAGGGAGTTTCTATCTCAGTGAACTTTTCAGTCTTCGTGTCAAACTTTATAACTGAAAATTTTTTTGTCTCGAAAGTGGATAAAAAATACATAATTCCATTTAAACAAGTACTTGACGACCATTCGGGCTTATTAGGAAAGAAAATCAATGATTTGACTCTTCTCCATAAGTCAGATTTCAATGAGTATATGCACGCATTGCAATCTATTAAATGCAGAAGCTTGTAGTCGTCTTCACAAGAATTGTAATATAATCTGAATACACTTCCATATGATAATTTCACGCCAGAATTGGTTGACAATCTTTTATACTCCTTCGTCAAAGGATTCCATAAAAATAAACGAGAGTATTTATCATAGAAATTTATGCCTACACATACCAGTCCATGATAAGATGTTAGAATCTCAATTTCTTTTGTGCCATCAAACTGCGGTATAGGGCGGCTAGGAACTAAACCATTTATAGGTGCTTCACAGTCGATAGTGCCAAACATGCGTTGTTTTGTAGATAAGAAAAGAAGTTTGTGGTGATTTTGATCGTCGTTTACAGATTCGGCAGGAACCCTAGGTAGTATGCGGTTTGATAGCACGTCATCTGGAAGAGTAGCCACCATTGTCGATCTCTATGGTTTTAAGTTTGAGACTTCGAGTTTCAATGAGTATAAAATATATATATGAATATACGTCGGTCTCTTAACCGACATTCTGATAGTCCATTGTCGGCGGAAATTATAAAAAGGGAAGGTCGGTTGTATATATAAAAAGCGCTGGATTGGGCTGGTTGTATATATAAAAAGGGATGTTTTTTTAGCACTACATATGATGCTGAGTGTGGGTATTCTTAAAATATGTTTGATTTATCTTAATTGGGTTTATATATCATTACCTAATCTCCACGTGGTAACAAACGACTGACCATAATATAGCAAATAAATCAACAAAACTAATTGGTTTTTGTCTCAGAAATATATAAGAGCAAGGGGCGGAGAAGAACTTGTAGAGACCATCTACAGTACTCTTATATGTGCGGAAATGTATGATTATGCACCTGAATACTTTGCAAAATCTCAAACCTTAGCCAATTCTAATTGTCCAGAAAGATAACGTAGGGACTAGGGAGAGATAAATCGTGAATAGAATAAGCCGATTTTGCAAATAGTGGTGTGAGTGTATGGTGTTTGAAATTCACTGTCGGGCTCTCTCTAAAAACTTTTGCTCGCTAGCACTCTCTCCTCCTGCCATGCTATGAATGTGTTGGGTAACTCGATTGGCGATAGGCAGCAAGTAATAATATACTAGTATACAGTAAGAAATAATGGTTTGGTCCTCTCAAAATGAAAGAAATGCTTCTGAGTGTGGCTTCTTGTACAAAATTTTAATTATTGTCAATTGACTGCAAAATGAATTCATGTCAAAAAGGTAAGTTTTTAGTCTGGGAGTCGTATAAGACTATAAGCTCTATTTGTGTTCTCAAACTTATACATATTATTCAAGTAATGAAAAAAAATTCAAAAATGTTTTGTGATAGCTTCAAATATATAGTTGTTCTTACGTTTTAGAAAAATAAAAACAAAAAAAAAATATTGAATTACAATTCAATTCGTATTTAAGGTATCATATTATCATATTGATAAAAAGTTATAATCATACTAATTTTTGTGCAATAAGGCTAACTTTTGCGCCATTATTCGATAACATGTTGATACGTCTAAAATGTAAAAGTTACCCTTATTACACAAAAATGAAAGTTGACAATTTTGTTCGTTTGATAATAAGGTACTTTGGTCAACAATTGGCCCATAGCTAGTTGTTTTTTTTTTTTTTTTTTTTTTTTTTTTTTTTTTTAACCAAATAGAAATTAGATAGAAAAAAAATAGTTTGGTCACTATTAGTCTGAAAATTGCTTTAAGCATTTCTCATAATATAATATGTCGTAAGAGCACCGACGGTTGTCCGGTGTGACACCAAAAAGGCCACGCGAAACCACTCCGCACCCTCCTAATCCTATGTGAGTTGGGCTTCTTTCCCAAACAACAAACCCAGGTGTGCCCGAACATTCACTTGGTCACTTACTAACTGACACAAACACCCCAACACAAGGCTTCCACCCAACGACATCTCACTCTCCTCTCCCAAACTCCGTATAATCTGCCCATTTTCGGCATCCTACTCACCTGTGGCATGCCACTCCTCTTTCTCAATGCGTGTCCAACAATCAATTATTCGAGCTTGGCAATAAAAATTCATGGTCTAACCATACCAAAGGTGTTGTGTATTAGAATTTGTGAGTTCGTGCTGAACTTACTAAATGCAAGGAAAGAGAAACTAAATTATGTTTTGTGTGAATCCTCATGTTTAGTTGTTTAATGAATTGTTAGACTAGGTGACACATGATTGTCAACTTTGGGTCGCATTAGTCTTTTAACACAACCAACATCACAATTAACATAGTGTAATAAGACAATCAACTTCATTACCCAAACTTACTCCTCCTAAACACAAATATACTACACAAAAACCAACACCACACACATACAACCTTCTTTTTTTTTTCTTTTTCTTTCGCAACTCGATTATGAGAGCGTAGGGTGTAGTAGCTCTAAGTTATACTTTAATTCAGTGCCACGTCAGCGCTACATCAACTTTAACTTTTCAACCTTAAAAAAAAAAAAAAAAAAAAAAAAAAAAAAAACATAACTCAACCATAACTCGACAATTTACAAATTTAAACACTAGACTAAAACTAATACTTCATTTAATAAATAACATAACATTAAAACTTAAACATTACAATATGATTTTAAAAAAAAAGTTACAACGAAAAAAGAAATACGAAACATACGAAAATAAAAAATATACATAAATTAAAAAACATACGAATTAAAAATACTTATGCATCTTCTTCGGAATCTTGTTGTTGCCGTTGAAGATATTTTTCCCAAAGATGCTCCATAATGTCTAGTTGGAGACTAGTATGCGTTTCTCTGTCGCGTATTTCTTTTTCCTTTCTACGTTGGGTATCACATCTGTCGACCCACCTTTCTTGCCTCATACTTGGTGCTGATTCCACCCACATTTCTTCATACTCACGTAGTGCAAACTTTTGATCTTTTAAAATCATGCTATGGCAGTTATGCAAAATAATGCAAGAATACATGATTCTACTTATCCTGGTAACTTCCATTTGACGTGTCGGTTGTTGTATTATACCTCGACGTCCTTGGAGCACACCAAAAGCATGTTCAATATCCTTTCGTGCACTTTCTTTTTTCCTTTTAAAATAACCATGTTTATCGTCAGTTACAACCATGAATGATTTGACGAAAGTTGCCCACTGTGGGTAAATTTCGTCAGCTAAGTAATATCCCTTTCCATACATGGTTCCATTTACCATATATGGTGCCACAAGGGCGACGTCATCAAGAATGTCGTGGAATATTGGAGAGTTATCTAAAACATTAATATCGTTATTCGCCTCCGCCACCCCAAAAAACGCATGCCAAATCCATAAATCTTGCGAAGCAACAACTTCAAGTATTATTGTTAGGTATTTTTTTTATCACCCCTACCATATAGCCCTTGCCAACCCACCGGATAATTTTTTCACTCCCAATGCATGCAATCAATGCTACCAAGCATTCCCGAAAAACCATGATAAGACTCATGTCTTTCATAAATACTCTGAATGTCGGCATATGTTGGTTTTCTTAAATACTCCGGCATAAACAATTCAATAACACACTTGTTAAAATCATCAGGACAATCACGTGAAGTATGCTCACCCATTTGCAAATATTCATCAAACGTATCGGGTGCGGTGCCATATGCCAATTGGCGTATCGTAGAGGTGCACAAAACGGTTAACCGGTCCGGTTTGACCCGAACCGGTTTGGTGGTTCGATTTGAGTCAACGCCAAAAAAACCAGTCATGGTGGTTAACCGGTTCGGTTCCAAATCGGATCCGAGGGGAAAAAATCCAAACCTACCCTAACCGGTCCGGTTTCGGTTACATGCGGTTCATGGGCGGTTAACCGGTTTGGACCGGTTTTTGTGTGTGTGTGTGTTTTTTTTGGCCTATAAATACTACCCAATCACAGACTTCTCAGTTCTCAGTTCTCACTACCCATTCACAATTTGACATTCACAAAAATCAAAATTCGATGTCTCGCAAAGATTTCTCGCAACAATTCTCAAGTCCTCACAAAGATTTCTCACAACAATTCCCAAGTCCTCCAAACGAACCTGTGATTGTGAACACTGCACCTGCAGAAAATGAAAATCAACAACAAAACGCTCCAGCTGAGAATGAACCGGTAAACAATCCACCGGTGGAACAACCCAATACATTTGGGTTGACTGATGAAGAACTCTTTGAGCAAGATATGCAAGTCTTGAGAGAAGTTTTAGGGAGCGGCTAAACAGAGAAGCACCACACCGCTAGGCCTTGGGGTTAGGCCCTCAGCCATCAGAGTCTTTTTTGAGTGAGGAGTATGGCTGGGTCTCAGATGATTCATTTTCTTAATTCGTAGTTTTATTTTAATTACCGTATCGTAGTTTCTATTAATCGTACTTTGTATTTCATGTTTTAACTTTAATGTTTAATGTAATCCGTGTTTTAACTTTAACGTTTAATGTAATTCGTGTTTTAATTTTTTAGAGTACGTTAGTACGTATACAAGTTATGAATAAAAAAAACACAACATATTTATTTATACTAAATTACAATGGCACAAGTGCACAACAATTTTGAAATTTTTAAAAAGCGAACTGACATAAATGTTGAAATTTAATAGCACAACAATTTTGAAATTTAATAGCACAACAAATTTGAAAATTTTTAAAAGTGGCCGGTTTTGACCGGTTTGAACCGGTTTTATAACCGGTTAACTTTTTTTTCCCGCCTTGGCGCCTTATTCAAAATTTGAATTTCTAGTACCAGTTTTATAACCGGTTAACTCTTTTTTTTCCCCGTTTTGTCATCGTTTTCACAAAGTAAAATTAATACATCGAAAGGAAAAACTTCATAAATATTTCACAAACACTTTTATTTAATACATTGATAGGAAATACATCGAAAGGAAATACATCATTAAAGGAAATACATCACACAATACATAAGCTTAAAACATAATACATCGAAATACAACACACATAATACAAATGAAAGGAAATACGTCACACATGGAAATGAAACACACATAATACATAAACTTAATAAATGAAAAGCTACTCGTAAACCTCTTCCTCGGATTCGGAATCGACGGACCTCCTAGCCGATGTAGCAGCTTCATCTTCTCTTATTTCTTCATCGGAAAGCAACTCACAGGTACCCTCTTGCACCTCTAACTCGTAGACCCCTTCTTCAACTTCTCCGGGGTCTTCAAGAATTGCTTTGTGTTGTCGTCGCTTGATTGAGTCCAAATGATCTTTCAAACATATACACATTTCCAAAGAAGCCGGTGTGAGCTTTTATCTTCTGTTTGATAACACCCTTCCACTTGTTGAAAAAGCGGATTCAGAAGCTTCCGAAGTAGCTTGTACAGTAAAAAGATCCCGAGCCATTTTGGATAGAACCGGAAACATTGTTTCCTTTGATTTCCAAAACGCCAAAACATCAAAGTTTTCATGTTGGTCGGCCGGAATACATGAGATAAAATCGGTCCCGGTATATCTTGTATGTTCATTGTTTTGGAGACGATCACAAGTAATTACCGGTGGCAATTTTTCAAAATATTTAATGAGCTTGTCTTTCATTGGTATAACCATATTTGAAAATGCACCACCACTTAATTCAAATGAGGAAAAACTTGAACACATGTAGTATAGTTGCTCGAGTACCAAATGGGATGTTGGATAATAAACCCTCAATAATTTTTTTGTGGCGTTGTAAAAAACTTCAGGTAATCGGGTTAATTTTTCAATAGTTTCTCCATGCTCGACTGAAAATGGAACAACCTTACCCTTTTGTGCCAACTAGTTATGAAAATATTGTAAAGTCACCTTTTGTTTTATACCACTTAGAAACATAATATAAGTGGAATTCCATCTTGTATCACAATCTAAATTAGGTGACAACCAATGTTTCTTCGCATTAACACACATCCTAACGTAGTTATTCATTCTTGTACTACCCCTTTTGAAAATATCATGCAACATTTGTTTAAAAGCATCTTTCATTTGACTCATTACGGGATCGTTTAATCCCGCTTGCACAGCCAAGTTAATGATGTGTGCAACACATCGAGAATGATAAAAATTGCCATTAAAAGGTGGCTCGAATTCCATTTTCAGTCTACCCATTGCATTTGCGTTGTTACTAGCATTATCCAACGTAATTGAAAAAACTTTTCTTTGCAAGTGTTAAATTTGTGAAACACTTTTCTCAACATTTTGAATAACGCACTTCCCCTGTGAGGAACCGGAAACTCTTCAAAGGATATGACTCGCTTCATGATTAGCCAACTTTTGGGATCAATCCAATGTGTGGTAACACAAAGGTACGAATATGGCGAACCATAAGGAGCGGACCAAACATCCGTTGTTATGTTAACACAAGTATCTAAAATTAAAAAAAAGTTTTTTAATTCTTGTTTGGCCGTTTTCCACAATGTCATATCATCGCGTTTTAGAGTCATACGACTTACATGAGTGTACATTGGTTGGACATGAGTCTGCATCACCTCCGTCGTATCCTCGTCGTCCCAATGGTTGAACGGAAAACCTCTTTTGATCACCAAACCGGCAAATGCTTGACGGACTTGTTCATGATCGTATACAAAAATACTCCCGTCCCGAGCCATAGACGATTTACCCAGTTTCGGAGCATTTTTGAGTGCCTCGCAATACTTCTGGTGGATATGAGCCCTCAACGTCGAGTTGGAACTCGCCGACATTATACTCAAGCAATGCTTACATTGAGCTTTTTTCTTGCCATCCGACATTAGGAGGTAGTTGAAGTTTTCCCAAGGATCTTTGACACGGTCGCACGGTAAAATTTTGACAATCGTAGGTACATTTGATAAACCGACTGTGGTGGTGTTTGTGGCGGTGGTGTTTGAAGTTGAAGTATTATCCATTAGTGAGAATTATTTCGGTTTTGATTTCTTAGAGAGTTTTTTGGTTGTGTGAAAGTTGTGAATAAACAAATGCATGACACTTTCTATTTATACTAAACAAGAAATGGCAAAAAGGTAATTTTTAAGCCTGAATAATTAAAATCTGGTCCCCCCACGCTCCTTCCCATTCAAATTCAAAATTTAAACTTTCAAATTTCAAAAAAACCAAAAAAAAACCCGCCCATACTGCCGGTTCGATTCCTAACCGGTTAACCAAACTGGTTCGTGTAACCGGTTCCCATAAACTGATCTCCAAACCGCTTGTTTTCTTAAAATGTCAAACCGGTTCCTAACCGCCGGTTTGGGGAAAAACCAAACCGGTTTGGGTCAAAACCGGGTTTGACCGGTTTGGTTTTTCGGTTGGCTATCAGTCGCAGTTCGGTTAACCGGTTTTTTTGTGCACCTCTAGGCGTATGGCAGATGTACACCTCATAGTAATACAAATACTCATTGGACTCATACAATTGGGTGCTTGCCTAAAGAATGCAAAATAACTTGGAAGAAGATCGAAAGTATAAGATTCAATACCTTTGACTATTTCTAGAAATAGTTTTCGACTCATATGATATCTTCTTCGAAAATTCCGGTGCAGATACTTACAACCTGGATTGAAATAGTCGATCATCAAACGTTCTTCGGCAATCTCACGTTCACGATAGATCGGGTTACGGGACAAGCGGGGTTGAGCTGCTTCTTGTTCCAACTGTTGCTGATATTCGTTCGTGGCTATCATAAAGTATAAGTCAGTTTCATCATCTACATCTGACCAATACTTAGGTTATTCGTCACTTTGATTCAGATCCATTGTCAATGAACATTTTTTTTGGTTAGAGAGGAAGTATATAAATTTTAGTTTGAGTTGTGTAAGTGTGAAAAAAAGTTGCGTGTTAAGTGGTTATTTTATAGTGGTGAAAAGAAGGTTTTGTATTTTTATTTATTTATTTATTTTAAATCTACCCGTTTTTAAACGTTAGAGGGGCAAAGTGTAATTTTTTTTTGAATTTCAAATGGTAAACGAGCCGTTTAGGGGCAAAATGTATGTATGTGTACATATTAACGCGCCCCTTAACCAGAGACGGAGACAATGGGGGAGAAAGGGGGTGCTCGGCTCCCTCCAACACGCCCAATCGCTTTGCTATTTATCTTATAAAATTTAAGCCTATAACCCAACTATAAGTAAATGACTCCCCTAACCTTTAGATGTTGTGGAAAACTAGAAAGGGGGGTTGAATAGTTTACCGCTTTTTAACTTTAATTATCTTTGAAAAGCTTTACGTGTAATTAATGATTCTAACTAATTAACAATAATAAGTATGCAAGTATAAAGAAAGAAACGATCAAACCACAACACGATTGTTTATCGTGGTTCGGCTACAAGGACTCTTTTTCCTTGCCCTACTCCACGCCTCGAGTATCCAACTCGAGAGTTTCAAGCACTAGTCAACAAGCTCCTTTCACTGGTGGAGAAACCTTTACAATCATCGCTTACACCTTTATCCGGTACAAAGCTAAATACCGGGTCCTAGCTCAAGGTAGAACCAACTTAACGTCGCCTATCCACTATTTCCGACACTAAGCTAGATGTCGAGTTCTTTTCACAAAGGTACAACCACTCCTTTCACTCTATGTATTTTGAGGTCTAAAATACTAACCAATCACTTCAATACAAGATACAAATGAAGTATAAACTACAAGAGTCTATACACTACAAAGCTAACAAGTCTTGCAATTTTGAGTTGAAACTTGTAACTTCTCGGATGAACTTGTGAACTCCTTTGCTACATAAGAGAATCACACAAGTAAGTTGCTACTGAGATAGATGAGAGTATATATGTAATATATAACCTAAAGTGATGAGAGAATTCTTGCAAATGGCTTGGTATTTATAGCTAACCAAGCCAGCTGACTGGCGGATCCGGCGGAACCAAAACAAGGGTTCCGCCCTTGTACACTGAGGGTTCCGCCAGGTCTGAGAGTCAAAGACTTAAGAAATCTTTCCATATCAACCAATGTCAAATCATGTTTCTATAAGTCAACACACTATGGATTGAGTAAGAGACTATCCAAATGTGTAAGAGATCTTTATGGAAAGTCAACTACTAGATTTAGTAAGCTTTCCATAAATGCACATGATGTAAGTTATGATGTCATATTATGTTTTCTAAAATAAGTAATATAGTAAAGTTGTGTTTGGAATGAAATGTATGAAATGTAAAGTTTAGTGATACGTGAGAATTGCGCCCTCGCAACAGGTTTTACCTCTCAAGGGATCTTGGGAAGCTTACAACCCCCACCAGGCAGTGTACCTGATCGTTGTAGTATAGTATAGTGACAAGTACCGGGGGATTGATCGTTCAACTCAGGAATAGTGTCGCTAGGATTAGAAAGCCTACTAAACTAGGTCTAGAGGTGAGGGATGATTCTTTTTGTATTTTTTATATTTTATGAAAGCAAGTAAAATCTCGGGTTTTGAAGGAGTGGGCGGAATTAGTTTCTAGCCAACTAACCCAATTAACTAAAGATGCAATCAAAATAAAATAAAAGAAATGAAAATTAAACTAATTTACTAATGTGGTGGATACAATAATGAGAAAAGTTGTGTTTACTTAGATTTCATTACTCCCTAGATATCTTTTACAGGTTGATTAGCTTGTTACAATTGCATGGATGACAGGTTATATTCCTTAATACTAGTCGAGCCGTTAGAAGCTCATACTTCACTCCTAACATCGAATACAATCATCCGTAACAATTATAAACACTATAAGATCATACTTCACTCCTATGTGTACAATATTCCCTAACTCTATAAGATCATACTTCACTCCTATGTCGAGCCGTTAGAAGCTCCTAACATGAGATCATTAGAATTCTCTTACGCATTAAATACAACCAAAAATTGTAGTACACCTCCGATCATGTTTCTTAAGACGTTCAAGCAAGTTACCAATGGAAGTCTGCCAGTTTTCTTAAGCCTAACATCGAATACAATCATCCGTAACAATTATAAACAAACAATCAACCCATAATCAACAACTAGGTTTCACTACATCTAAGCAAACACAATAGAAACCTAGCCTAGCATGTTAAAGAGAAGACAAGCGTAAGATATAATCACACAACACATAGACATATTGAATGATTTGAATAAGTAATTATCTTCAATTGAACATGGAAGAATCAAGGGGTTGAAACCCTGGAAAAAGCTGTAAAATTCGTCTTAGGGTTTATGCCCTAATATCCCACACAAAGTTCCACACTTTACAATGAAAAAATTGGAAAAATATATATAGACTTTGCATCCTGACGGCGTCACGTGTTAACCTCTGACGCCGTCAACTCGCCGCCATGATGAAATTCGTATTGCCTAGATCCATTTCTGATGCCGTCATGTAGAAAAATACTCTGGGCCGTCACGTGTATTTGGACCCTGACGGCCTAGGTGACGCCGTCAGGCCAATAAGCCAAAAAATATTCTGGATCGTCACGTGTATTTTCCACTTCCACCTCTTTTGCCACTCTTGACGCCGTCATTAGCAAACCCTTGACGTCGTCAGGTACTGTTCCAGCAAGGAAATTTGAGACTTTGCCGTTTTCTTCACTTTTATGCTCCAAAAACGTCAAAAATGTTTCCTTTTTCAGATTTCTCCTCAAAAGTACCTAAAATGACAAAAGGAACGATTTAGGGCAATAATTGATCAAATAATCTCGAATTCGGGCTTAAATGACCCCTTAAAAGCGGTACACTTTTCGCCTCATCAAATACCCTTACACTTGAGATTTGCTTGTCCTCAAGCAAATGCGCTTTTATTCTAATCAAAATACAAGTTAGGGGTCATTTAACGCTAATATAAAAGTAATTACAACAAATAATCGTTCCACTAAAAACCAAAAACAAGCACGGAGGTCATACACTAGCACCTCATAAATAGTGTTTAGATACTCACATCTCTTGGGTGTAATAAAGTATATATCACAATATTGAAATGGAAAACATCTCTCACTACCTGTCATAGCAAATAGATTACCATAGGCTTGGGAAAGGATCAAACCTCCACCACTTGGCGTAAGCACCTAGGATAAACTATCAAAGAGGTCTTTTAAAGGGTTATAACGTTAGGCGTAGGAATATGGAAAACACGGTTTTGTTGGATAAAGGCAATATTTACTGGTGGCGAGTTAATCATCTTGGTTAATTACATGTACAATATGGCGTTGCTAAGCAAAGACTCGACTCGATTTAAGCTAATAAATCAAAAATAACAAAAACTTAAAACAAACATAGAATGAAACGGGATGGTAGTTCGTATGTTTTTCTCTTTTCTTTTTCTATTTTTTTTTATTACTTTTTATTTTTTCGATTTTTTTTTTATTTTTTTTTTTATTTTTTTTTTTTTTTGTGTGCATACTCTTACCCTACCATCCAAAATAATACATCATAGGGAATGTACATTCCCCTTACACTTGAATTTTTACATACTTTACAATCAACTACTCTAATGACTCGAATCAAGATAATCAAAACACTTGGAGTATTTTTTAAGATTAACGCACAAATGGGGGTAATATACGATGTTCTTCCCCATTACTCCAAAACACAAGTACTTTACCCATGAGTCCCAATTGTCCCAAAACAATATGTACAAGATATGACTCGACTTAGCAACCATGTAATCAATTAGATGAGTGCATACACGGAAGGCTAAGGCGATTTGATTGCACATTTGGGTGGGTTGTAACAAATTCTTTCTTTAAGTAAGATGCTTAAAGTTAGAAACAAAAAAGATAGGCTCGGGGGGGGGGGGGGGGGGTGTACTAGGGGTATCGTGTACTAAAAATGAGTACAATGCTAAGGTGTAGGAAAAATTAATTGACTTTACTAGGCAAGCAATATGACTTAAATGGTCAAGTAATTATGATACGGGTTTAAACACAAGGGTGATCTTAATGCCTCTTATCATGTAGTAAATCCTACTACACGAATGTAGTCTCACTATCGGTCTCGGGATGCATCACTAACGCATGTTCTAGAATCTAAATGCTACCAGTATGCTCATAAGCACTAATAATGAATGTTTTTCCTATCAAATCTAAAGGCGAACCTCACATATTTGGGTGGAAAATTTTTCTGAATGGTACGATTTTGTGCTAGTCATACAACTCCTATCCATGAGACGCTTGTTAAGGCTAAAGTTTCACTCCTAAATGTTGTAAAAAATGTTAAATTTGGCGCTAAAATTACGCTAACAAGTATTTCTCTTAGTTTTATTACACACCTACCATCGAACAAACAAACTCAAGTGCAATAATATCCTATAAGATATCATCATTTACCCTCCCCTTACACTTAGGATGAACATTGTCCCCAATGTTCAATTAAAGGATGTAAAAGTAAAATAGGTAAAAGAATGAAAACAAATACTCCCATGATTCGTTCGGTGTAGATAGTGTGTCAACAAGGTTAGATCTTCCTCCAAGAAAATGAACGTTGAAGCTTCCCTTCCAGAAATATAAATCATCTTCTTTTCATATATAACCTGTTAAACCTAAGAAAACAATCAAGGCAACCTCGCGTAAAATCGGCGGCAATCTATATATATACTTGATTCGTTGTGTTTTTGTGCAAAACAATTTATCAAAATATCAACAAACGTGATGTCAATGTTATCTTGAGACAACAAGACGTGGAGAATTACAAGTAAACCTTTTAGGAAAAAGATTACATCGTAAATTCGTGAAAGTGATATTTAAGACCGGGAAGTGATTTCCCGGGTCGTGTCCCAACGAGGTGTGAATAGTTTCATGAGAAGATCGAGATTAAAACTTTGTATGTTTGGTTGTGAAAGATTATTTGGTTTTGTGATACATTAAATTAACGAAAATTACGAATTAATGAACGAAAATGAGATAAACGTAACCTAGATGTGAATTTAAACAAAGGAATGCTAACGAATACTTAAAATTACCTAAAAAACTACGGGAAACATGTTAGGGAAAACGGGGAATCCTAAAATGTAATCTAGGTTTAAAAACGCGAACGTTAATTTAATTAAAACGCGAGTGGGCAAAATAAAAAGTGAATTTAATGCTACATGATTCGTGTGAAAGAAACAATCTTATTATAGTATAGTAGTAAAGTATCGAAATGATCCGCGAGAAATACGAATCACCCAAGTCGTTTCCCAGTGAAGGTGAATGGAATCAAGAATATTGATTCGTGTAATCGTGATTTGAAAAGTGGTGAAAAAGACAAATAGTGATCAAATAGTTCAATTATCAACTAACAATTAAGAAATATGCAAGAAGTACAAGCTAGCAATGCACTAAAGTCTAAAACGCAAAAACGGAAATGCACACGCGATTATTTAAACGTAACGTGCTAAATAAAACGCGAGTTTTATGCTATACTAATTCTACGGACTTCAAATTAATTTTAAAAAGTTAAAAATGGTAAAAGAAAATTTTAAGAAAAAGAAAAAAAATATTTTTTTTGACTTTTTATTTAATTTTTATGAATTAAAAACTATTTATCTAATTTAATAATTAAAAGAAAATGTAAATAAAGTGAGAAAAATGCAAAATTACTTTCTAAAATTCTAAAATAACTTAAAATAATTTTCTAATATTTGTTGGATTTTTCTTGGCTTTTTTAGATTTTTTTTTGTATTTTTCAGCAATTAAAAAGTAATTAAAAATGATTAAAAATGAAAATTAAATAAGAAAAATAGCAAATAAGCTCAGAAAAATATGAAAATTTCAGGGAAAATCTAAAATTATATTCTAAATCCAGGAAAAATAGAAAAAGCGAAAAATAAGCACTGGAAGTGCTTATTAGCTTAAAAATAGCTTATTTAAATGCTTATTTCTAAGCACAGTTGACCAAATGTTGACCAAACTTTCACAAAATGCTTTTATGACTCAAATGAGCTTATCATAACAAAAATCAGGTCTTATGATGCACAGAAGTACAAGCAGTGATCAAATATGGTTCAATAAGCACTAAGTATAGCAAATAAGCTAAGCAAAATAAGCCAAGGCCAAATACCAATTGAAATAGATGCAATGCACTATACTAAGCCCAGAACAATCAAAACTTTTAACTAGAGGTCTAAATTAAAGAATTGCAGCCCTACTTTTAAAACAGAATTAGCTACAACCTACAAACTAAATGATTCAAATAAGCAGTTCTAATAAGCTAGCAAGGCAAAACAAATGGTGGAACTCTAATTACTGCCACTATGACAATACAAAACAAGCAAAAATTCAGATCCTAGATGTAATCTATAAGCCCTAAATCACCCAAGAAGTTGGGTAAATACTGATGGAGCAGGGCACTTACTACTCCAATAAGCTGACTTCAACAGCTTATTCAGACAAGCAAACAGATTCCAAACTGGATTTTTCTTTTTGAAATTTGTTATTTAGGTACTGAGCTTCAAAAATCAACCAACCACAAGAATTTACAATGAGAATCAAAAGCTATACAAGCTCACAAAGTTGTGACCAAATTCTGAGTTCAAAAAGGTTTTTGACTTTTAAGATAAAACAGAAAGTTGACTTATTTGGTTTTTGATTACTCTAATATGATTACTGATGATATAATAAGCTATTGTATGATTACTTTAAGTTAGTATTAACTAGTTTGCAACTATTTCTAAGTTTTCTTAACCTAAAATCCACTTAACACTAACTGTATGCTACTTTACCTATTGATTTGACTATTTTAACTAATGACTAATTGATTTTATACCTTAAATAACTCTAATATTACCCTAGTGAGTTACCTGAACCAATATTACCTTATTAACTAAAGCTTATGACAGCAAACCTTACACAACCAAACACCCCTTAAGGGTCTGTCACCAACTCAAAATCAAACACAGACCTTATAAATCAATTCCAAATCAAATCCAAGATACCCAACATGATGCATACACATAAAATCACTCAGAAACATGGATCATAAACATCATTTATATCAAAAGCAATGAATCACAGATTATGATTAGATAAGGCAGTATAAGACCAAATCACACCAAAGACATTCAAAAGTGACCAATAAGCAATGATTAAGTACTATTAAGCTGTAACAAGTAGTATTTAATGTAAATAAGCTACTAATGACAGATCTAAGCTATATTATCAATAAGCTACAAAAATGGAATTTAAAAGTGGAAACTTACAAAGCCAAATCCCCCTCAGCATGAAAAGAGGGGGTTCACTATGCTAGCCTGTCTTTAGACAGGCCAATGGACACCTTTTGGCTGCCTTCAAACATCAATAAGCTCAGCTTATTCAATAAGCTGAGCTAGTTTGACTTTTTATTGACTTTTTGAAATTTTTGGTTTTTGAGAAACAAGAAAACAACAAGCTTACTGAAAGATATAAGAATTTAAATAACCTTGAACAAACAACAATTAAGCACTAAAATTGATTGAGAATAGAAGACAGAACATGTTTTTTTTTTGGATTTTGTAAATTTTTAGATTTTTTTGGTTTTTTTCTTTTATAATAAACAATATCAAACAGAAATAGTGAACTGTAGATTAAAACTAGAATAGTAACAAAAGAAACTTGCTTTAAAAAGAAATAAGAAAGGAATAAGCTTTAAATAAGCAATAAGCTGAAAAGACAATAAGTAATAAGCTGTAGTGGAATTTAAATAAGACAACCAAAATAAACTTTCATTAATATAAAATTGAGTTACAAAAATGGCAGAGTAACACTACAATTACTCTACACCTCTAAACGTATCAGGGGGGGGGGGGTTTATATAGGGGAGCCCAAGGTGAGGGGTGCTAGGGTTTTGGAAAATGCTAGAAGCTCATTCTCAGCCACAAATCCTTGTTCTCATCATTATGTTGTCATCCCACTAATCTTCTATCCGTTAGATGCATTCTTATCCTTTGGCCACATTAGTTTGTCCAATCAGTGAGCTCAAAGGTGCCATGTGGAGGGAATGATGTCGACATCCTCTGACAAGTCAGAGCTTCCAGAAGGGTGAAACCTCGTACTAAAATAGATGCTGGTAATTATGTGGAGAGCAGGGTAAAGTGGTGGGGGAGAAGCACAGTAGAAAAAAGCGCTTTTTTATTTTTTTATTTGTTTGTTTGACTGAGGGTGGGTTTGGATCGGGTTTTGATAAAAGGAGTGTGGGCTTGTAATGTTTTGGGCCAGCAGTGGTGTCTTAGGATTGGGCTTGTTTATTTTGGATTTTTGGTTTAGTGAATATAGGATCCGGTTGTGTAGTAGTGAATCAACGAAGGGACCAAACTTGTACAATCTGAAAATACAAGGACCCAAACTGCCAATATTATTCCAAGGATCTTTTGTGGTATTTCATGAATGATGAGGGCTGAGTTGTCAATCTTCCAAAATATCTTCATAAGGACCAATGTTGACAACTTTTGAAAGTTGAGGGACCATATGTGTCATTTCTTCAAACTTATGACCAAGGGTCATTCTTGTAATTTCTGAAACTCTGAGGATTCCATATGACCACTAAGCTTCCCCGGCTCCGGCTTTATTCACTTTTCCAAATCTCGTGCCTGTTTTGTCATTTTCTCGTGATTTTTCGTCTTTTTCTTAAATATCCGTTCCTGCACATTCACAAACACAAAAACACACATTCTTTGGCATTATTGGTTAGTTTTTGGTTTATTTGGTCCAATTTTTGGCTTAGAAAAGGTGAGTGAATGAGCACTCACCAAAATCCCCCCGATTAAAGTATTGCCGTGTCCTCACGCAATGTGATCAATTCACGCTCACGAGATAAATAATTTCATAACTCTTTCTACTAACTTTGTAAAGTAGCAAAGAGGTTCAAAAGAGATTATAAAATCATTTACTCCCATAAACGCTCCGTTTTCCAAAATTTATTTCTTTATTCCACTTTATTCTATTTTTGGACTTTTCACACTTCATACTTGTGACGGTTTGTTGAACTTTCATTATTTTTGCAATAATTCTTAGGGTCTACGAGTAGAAACACTTCTATTTAAGAAGTGACCATACGGATAAAAATCGTCATCCTTGACTTTTCACGAGCTCCCAAACTAAGCGTCAAAACGAGATCACAGCTTATCTACAAATTTAATGCTAACACTACTCATAAAAGTTACTCGTGGAAACTTCTTACTCCCATGTCCTAAGTTTTTGTATCTCAATATTTTACTTTGTTGAGAAATGAATCGCTTCATATTTTCTCGTTTCAATAATTTTTAGTCCGATAGTGACACCTAAGTTAAAACGATAAATAGTTATTCATTTTCTCTTAAGAACCACTGCAATAGAATTTCGGTCCACATCAAGGAATTTGGGGGTACATACAATATCAAGGATATAAGTTGCGGAGTACAATCACGTGCACCTCATGTGACTGATTACTAATCACTTATCACATGCACCTCACGCGCCAACAACTTTTGATACATACATAGCTCTTATTCAACAATACTACAACTTTCATTTTTTTTTCATTTCTCACTTTTTTCACTTTTCTCATATTTTTCACTTTTTTCTTGATTTTTCTCATAATATCAATGGAAGCTTATCGGGTAGCTCCAAAACCACATAGATAATCAACTTTTGACTTTTGATTTTTTTACTTTTTGGTTCTTATTTTTGGTGTTCCTTGATATGTACCCAACTTCTAAAGCAAAAATTCTCTTAAGAAAACAAAGAACTAAATATTATTCAAACCGAAATACCACTAATTAACCTAGAACATCTATTATATATTGGTGACGTATCTGATGGGAGTAAAAAGCCACGAGTACCTCTTATGAGCTCTAAAGAGAACCACTACTACACGTTTAGCATTAAACTTGTAAATAAACTCTATCATTTCTCGTTCTCTGCAAATTTAAGACCTCAAATAATGAGATTAGCAGATGCTTAGTTAATAATCAGCCACGCATATATAAAGTCAAAAACGGGAACTTTGCAAACTCTTAAAAAGAATTCGCGTTTTGTAGCTCCTAGTGTAAGTGACTAGCGAAAGCTTTTCAAGCCGTGCATGTATAAAGTCGAGTATGGGAGCCGACAAAAGAGTAGCTCCTAGTGTACAAGGCTAGCACAAACTTTTATGATTATCATTGGTTAAGGGAACAAGCTAGGGCTCAACACGCCCGGTCAAGTCGAAATATTTATTCCTACTCTCGCCAGCAAGAAAATCAACAAGTTGTCAAATCACTTATTTAAACTTTTATCATATTTTTTTTGCACAACTTTTTCTACTTTTTTTTTGTGCTTTTCCATGACTTTTTCTTTCATTTTTCTTCAAAATTTTTGAAAATTTTCAATTTTTTCAATTTTTTTTATTATTATTATTTTTTTGGGGTTTTTGGTGGAAAAACGGAGTTGCAAGAGTATACGACATGGTGAAAACTGCAAGGTCAAAATCGAATCGAAGATTCACCCCCCCGGACTAGAATGAAACATTGTCCTCAATGTTTTACGGGCAAAGGTAATCCTAACAAATATCTAGGGCCGTTTATTAAGTATGCCAAAGAAAACGTTAGTCGATAAGATTTTCGGATATTGGATTTCCAAAAGCATCGATGAATGAGACTCGAGTGGAGAGAAAGACAAAACCACGAGCACGAGAGTCATCATAAATCGGGGACAATCCTGGACAATCATCACAAACAACCACGAAACACGAGATTGGAAGAGGTACCCCCTCTTCACGTTATTTATTAGAAATTAGAAATATAAGAAGATGATTTGGATAAGCATGGGTTGCCTCCCACGAAGTGCTTTGTTTTTGATTACCGAGTCACGTAGCTTGACTCGATCCCCGAATTCAATCGTCCTTGGGGAAAGTTTGGAGATCCGGGACTACCATGGTTGGTACGTCCCCTCCGAAATAGTGTTTCAAACGGTGACCATTCACCTTAAAGTTGGGACCATCAAGTTGAGCCAACTCAATAGTACCATAAGGGAATACTTGTGTTATGGTGAATGGTCCAGACCAACGGGTTTTAAGCTTACCTGAGAAAATCTTCAAACGAGAGTTAAAAAGAAGCACTTGATCACCAACGTTGAATACGCGGTCTTTGATCTTGGCATCATGAAGTCTTTTTGTTTTCTCTTTATAAATTAAAGAATTCTCGTAAGCTTGATCACGAAGTTCGACAAATTCGTTCAATTGAACTTTTCGGTGATCACCCGCGGTTTTTAAGTCAAAATTTGCATGTTTTAAGGCCCAGTAGGCCTTGTGCTCTAGTTCGATGGGCAAATGACAAGCTTTCCCGTAAACCAACTTATATGGAGTACACCCGATTGGGGTTTTGTAAGCGGTCCGGAAAGCCCATAGAGCATCGTCTAATTTGTCGGCCCAAGAGGCACGGTGCTCTCCTACGGTCCTTTCTAAAATCCTTTTGAGGCCACGATTGGACACCTCCACTTGACCACTTGTTTGTGGATGATAAGCCGTGGAAAGACGATGTGTGACACCATATTTAAGCATAACTTTAGCTAATTGGTCATTGCAAAAATGGGTCCCACGATCACTTATGATGGCTCGAGGTGTACCAAATCGGGCAAAGAGACTTTTTAAGAATTTCACAACTACTCAGGCGTCATTGGTGGGGATCGCCTTCGCTTCAACCCATTTGGACAAATAATCGACGGCCACGAGAATATATTTATTTCCTCTTGATGACGGGAATGGACCCATGAAATCGATGCCCCAAACGTCAAAAATTTCACAAACTTGAATAGCATTTTGTGCCATTTCATCTTTTTGAGAAATTTTCCCTTGACGTTGGCAAGAATCACATGTTTTCACCAATTCAAGGGCATCCCGATATATCATCGGCCAATAAAAGCCGGAATCCAACACTTTCTTTGCGGTGAAATTGGCACCATGATGTCCCCCCGTGGGTCCACTATGGCATGCCTTAAGAATTTCAACGGCTTCCGTACCGTGAACACACCGCCGGATCACTTGATCCGCACAGACTTTGAACAAATAGGGGTTGTCCCAAAAATAGTGTTGGACATCTTTAAAGAATTTCTTCTTTTGTTGGGACGACATCCCTTGTTTAATGAAGTTCCCCGCATGGTAATTCGCAAAATTGGCGAACCATGGGGTACTTTGGTCAAGTTTAGTCACACTCCCAAGTGTCTAGAGAGGAAAAGCATCGTTAATTTCCTTGTTCTCGAGAACACTTTGATGGGGGTTCTCAAGTCGTGAAAGGTGATCTGCAGCAAGGTTCTCAGCTCCTTTTTTGTCTCGTATTTCGACATTAAATTCTTGGAGCAAAAGAACCCACCGCATTAAGCGTGGCTTAGCATCTTGCTTTGCCATTAGGTATTTCAAGGCTGAATGGTCCGTATACACTATGCATTTCTTAAGGAGCAAATAAGTTCTGAATTTCTCAAAAGCATAGACAACCGCTAACATCTCTTTTTCGGTAGTTGTGTAGTGATGTTGGGCGTCATTCATGGTCTTACTTGCATAGTGTATAGGTTGAAAGTACTTATTCTTACGTTGCCCCAGAACTGCACCAATGGCATAATCGCTAGCATCGCACATTAGCTCAAAAGGTAAGTCCCAATCGGGGGCAACTAAGATTGGTGCCTCCATTAACTTTAGTTTTAAAACATTAAATGCATCGACGCATTTATTTGTGAAGTTAAACGGAGCATCCTTTTCTAAAAGGTGGGTCAGAGGCCGGGCAATTTTCGAGAAGTCTTGTATAAAATGTCGGTAAAAGCCAGCATGACCAAGGAAACTTCGGATTCCTTTGACGGTCTTAGGATGAGGTAGCTTAGCAATAACATCAACTTTTGCACGATCTACCTCAATCCCAGATTTTGAGATCTTATGGCCGAGGACTATGCCCTCTTTAACCATGAAGTGGCTCTTCTCCCAATTTAGAACCAAGTTGGTGTTTTCACACCGTTTCAGCATATTCTCTAAATGGGAGAGGCAAGAGTCGAAAGAACTTCCATAGACGGAGAAGTCGTCCATGAACACTTCCATGGTTTTTCCAATCATATCAGAGAAAATGGCCATCATGCACCGCTGAAACGTGCCTGGAGCATTACAAAGGCCAAAGGTCATTTTACGATAGGCAAACGTTCCATACGGGCAAGTAAAAGTGGTCTTTTCTTGATCCTGAGGATCAATGGGAATTTGAAAGTACCCAGAAAAGCCATCCAAGAAACAATAGAACTCATTTCCCGCTAACCGTTCAAGCATTTGGTCCATAAAAGGAAGCGGGAAATGGTCTTTACGAGTTGCATCATTTAACTTGCGGTAGTCGATACAAACTCTCCATCCGGTCACAAGTCTAGTCGGTATAAGCTCATTATCATCATTCTTCACAATAGTGATTCCGACCTTCTTTGGAACACAATGAATCGGGCTAACCTATGAACTATCCGAGATTGGATAAATCATTCCAGAGTCAAGGAGTTTTATAACTTCCTTTTTGATCACTTCATGGATTTGTGGGTTAACCCGTCGTTGTTGTTGGACGGACACTTTGTGATTATCTTCAAGTAGAATCTTATGAGTGCAAAATCGAGGGTCGATTCCCTTAATGTCGGATATTTGCCAAGCAATCGCACCTTTATGCTTTCGAAGCACATCTAAGAGTCGGGTCTTCTTCTCATCTTTTAAATCTTTTGAAATTATTACGGGAAATTTATTATTAATTTCCAAGTATGCGTATTCGAGATGAGGAGGTAAATCCTTGAGCTCGAGCTCCGGAGGATTCTTAATAGACGGCTTAACTTCTTTTACATCTGCCATTTTTAGGTCCATCGGAGGGGGAGAAACAATCGGGTTTCCATTTAACAATTTCTCAATTAATAAAATATCCCCCTCCGGATCAAAGTTATTATTATCAATTTCCGGTGAAAATGATTCATTTGAAAGATAAGCATTTATTTCTTCCCAAGCGAGATCACTTCCCTCAAACGGAGTGAGGGAAGGGGAAGAATCAGAGACGATCGGTTCAAAAGAAGGAGTGGGATTGCCACTCGAAGCATTGGCGGTAAAACCAAGAAGTTCTTGAGAATACTCCTCCGTAGCTTCGTCAATAACATCGATTCGATTGACGGAAGAAACATCGTAGTCGGAGGAGTATCTCGCGGTTTGATCAAGGTTAAAAGTGACGGCTTCATTTCCAACACGTAAAGTAATCTCCTCGTCGTAAACATCAATTAAGGCACGACCGGTCCGTAGGAATCCTCTCCCGAGAATGAGAGGAACCCGTGGATCGGCATCGAAATCAACAACCACAAAATCCGCAGGGAAATGGAATTTCCCAACATTGACAAAAATATCCTCGGCTATTCCAATTGGACGAGACGTAGATCGGTCGGCAAGCTCGAGGGTCATAAGCGTCGGTGTCAAGTTAGGAAGAGACAACTTTTTCCAAATTGACAATGGCATTAGGTTAATGCTAGCACTAAGATCGGCCAAGGCGAAGGATTGAACCATACCCGGAAAATTGCACGGTATAAGAAACTTTCCAGGGTCTTCAAGCTTTTCGGGAAGCTTCTTAAGAAGAACCGCTGAGCAATTCTCGTTCATTTGGGTTCTCGACATTTCAAAAAGCTTTTCCTTATTATTCAAAAGTCCTTTTAGCATTGAGGCAAATTTGGGCATCAAAAGTATAGCATCCACGAGACTTATATCAAAGTGTAACTCTTGAAAAATCTGATAAAATTTCTCCATTTGGTTTTTATCCTTCTCGCGGTGCTTTTGTTCGTTTTGACGTGACGGATATGGCAACTTTGTTTTAACGGGTGTTTCATTTTTATTATCATAAACAACCTTTTCCTTTCCTTTAGACGTCGGGACCACTCGAGGTTGGATGTCTTCGGTCCTTCCATTATTAATCGGAATTTCCGTATCCGTTGTCGCCTCGGGTTCACGGGCGACTACCTTGGGAGGAAGAGAAGAAGAGGTAGTCAGAGCCGTCGGTCCATCATAAGTAACACCACTCCTTGTGATGATCGCTTTAGCATCGCCCCTCGGGTTAGCGATCGTGTTGCTCGGCAACGTTCCAGAGCCCGAGGGTCGATCATTTAAACGCTTGTTAAGATCATTGATTTGTGTTGCAAATAACCTCGTTGTTTCCTCATTTTTAGCAATTAACACTTGTTGACTTTGAATCAATTGTTTAATCAATTCATTCGTAGGCGACGGATTTTGAACCACATTTTGATTTTGATTACTGAAATTCTGCCCACGGTTTTGAAAATTCTGATTATTCTGATTCCCTTGATTGAAGTATCCATGATTATTATTCTGAAAATTCCCATTATTTTGAAAATTATTCCCTTGAGGCGGGCCTTGGTTGTAATTTCCCCGGTTTTGATTTTGATGAAAACTTTGATTTTGTCCTTGAAAACCATTATTTCCTCGGTTTTGATTTTGATTGAACTGATGATTACGGTTTTGCACATTATTATTCTGATTCACTTGATTTGGTTGATTAAACCCGGGTGGTCCATGAAAATGGCTCGAACGATAGCTGAGAAGATTTCGATCTCCTTGAAGAGGTGGGTAGCCGGTGCCACCCATGTTTGCAGCATACACGTTCTCTTGAGCATAAGAGACGGTCGACGGACACTCATAATACGGGTGTGGACCACCACAAGTCTCACAGCCATGACTCACCATTTTGACTTGATGGTTCGGTTTCTCAATAGACATAGCATCGACTTTCTTTGTTAAAGCCAATATCATACTTTTCATTTCATCATTATTTTTCTCATTATTAGACACTTGATGTTTATTCCTAGACATTCTCACACGAGCCTTGTTCTTGATTATCATGAAGGCATCATTCGTGTTACGAGCCAACAAGTTCCCACCCGCAGCAGAGTTGAGTGAGTCTTGGTCAACATGACTCAACCCATTATAGAAAGTGTCAATCTGCTGAAGGGGTGTGAACCCATGGTTCGGACATTTTTCCATCAAATCTTTGAATCGGTCCCAAGCTTCACTAAACGACTCATCAAAAGCTTGTTGGAACCGAAAGATTTGGGAACGTAGATTCGAAGTTTTAGAGGGAGGATAGAAATGATTCACAAACTTGGAAGCAAGGTTATTCCAAGTGTGAATCGAGTTCGGCGGTTCCTTTTCCAGCCAAGTCCGGGCTGCTCCTTTTAAGGAGAAAGGAAACAACTTCAATTTCACCACATCGTGAGGGACTTGATTCATCCTAATAGTCTCAGCGATGTCGGCGAAATTTCAGATGTGTGCATAGGGGTCTTCGTTATCAAACCCGTGAAAGGATATACCCGTTATCAAGTTGAGTAATCCGTGATTGATTTCAAAGTTGGCATTGATGTCCGGAATCACAATAGCTCTCCTCACACCATTGAATGGTGATTGGAGTTGTTCTTCCATCGGACGCGGATCAAATGCCGGATGTGGTCCCACCGGTGGGATCACATTGTGCTGCGGTCCACCCATCGGCGGGGGTCCGTTGTGTTGTTCATCATGGTTCATCTCCTCGTCGTCGAGGAAATGAACACGACTCGTATGTCGTAAAACCCGCTCGGGGTTAGAGAACGGAGACGTAAGATTCTCAGAAGAAGAACGGGTGTGCATACACCACAAGCAAAATCAAAAAGTGAATGAAAAAGAATATATATATATATATATATATATATATATATATATATATATATATATATATATATATATATATATATATATCTTTATATTATATATAACAGGAGGCGTTACACGTAGATAATGCCACGTAAACGCCACCTCATTGCCCAGTAATTCATTATCAGCCATGTCATCATATTATCGCCATGTAAGTAATTTTTAAAATTTATTTTATTTGCATTTTTTTAATTAATTTTGAAAATGATAATTTTTTTTAACTTTTTCCTGGATTTATTATTATTATTTTTTTGGTATTAAAATCCGGATTTAATTGATACAGGAGGCATTTGAAGAAAATGCCACCTCATTGCCCAGTAATTCATTATCAGCCATGTCATCACATTGTCCACTGTAAGCAATATATATATATATATATATATATATATATATATATATATATATATATATATATATATATATATATATATATATATATATATATATATATATATATATATATATATATATATATTTTCTCTTTAAAACGTCACGTTAATTGAAAACCGTTTCCTTCAAACCACTCGTGACGGGACGGGAGAGAAGAATGGATCTCTCTTCAGCTTGCAATTTAATGTCAAAGCTATCCGTATTTCCTGCTTATTCGGTTGTAGTATGAAGTAGTCCGACAAACAACTAATTTAACGTTTTTGTTATATTGTTATGCTTATTTGGTTTACAACGCTCCTCCTTTCGGTCGAGTCGAGGCAATAACTTTATTAATTTTTAGGTATTCTTGGAAATACTTTAGGAAAAGTATTTCTGATTTTTCAATATTTATATATATACGAAAATAGAAGAAGGCTTAACAAAACACGATTATTTCAAAACAATGATTCAAAATTCACTTCAAGCCTTCCCCGGAAGCGGCGCCAAAAAATTGATTCGTGTGAAAGAAACAATCTTATTATAGTATAGTAGTAAAGTATCGAAATGATCCGCGAGAAATACGGATCACCCGAGTCGTTTCCCAGTGAAGGTGAATGGAATCAAGAATATTGATTCGTGTAATCGTGATTTGAAAAGTGGTGAAAAAGGCAAATAGTGATCAAATAATTCAATTATCAACTAACAATTAAGAAATATGCAAGAAGTACAAACTAGCAATGCACTAAAGTCTAAAACGCAAAAACGGAAATGCACACGCGATTATTTAAACGTAACGCGCTAAATAAAACGCGAGTTTTATGCTATACTATTTCTACGGACTTCAAATTAATTTTAAAAAGTTAAAAAAGGTAAAAGAAAATTTTAAGAAAAAGAAAAAAAATATTTTTTTTTGACTTTTTATTTAATTTTTATGAATTAAAAACTATTTATCTAATTTAATAATTAAAAGAAAATGTAAATAAAGTGAGAAAAATGCAAAATTACTTTCTAAAATTCTAAAATAACTTAAAATAATTTTCTAATATTTGTTGGATTTTTCTTGGCTTTTTTAGATTTTTTTTTTGTATTTGTCAGCAATTAAAAAGTAATTAAAAATGAAAATTAAATAAGAAAAATAGCAAATAAGCTCAGAAAAATATGAAAATTTCAGGGAAAATCTAAAATTATATTCTAAATCCAGGAAAAATAGAAAAAGTAAAAAATATGCACTGGAAGTGCTTATTAGCTTAAAAACAGCTTATTTAAATGCTTATTTCTAAGCTTGACCAAACTTTCACAAAATGCTTTTATGACTCAAATGAGCTTATCAGAACAAAAATCAGGTCTTATGATGCAGAGAAGTACAAGCAGTGATCAAATATGGTTCAATAAGCACTAAGTATAGCAAATAAGCTAAGCAGAATAAGCCAAGGCCAAATACCAATTGAAATAGATGCAATGCACTATACTAAGCCCAGAACAATCAAAACTTTCAACTAGAGGTCTAAATTAAAGAATTGCAGCCCTACTTTTAAAACAGAATTAGCTACAACCTACAAACTAAATGATTCAAATAAGCAGTTCTAATAAGCTAGCAAGGCAAAACAAATGGTGGAACTCTAATTACTGCCACTATGACAATACAAAACAAGCAAAAATTCAGATCCTAGATGTAATCTATAAGCCCTAAATCACCCAAGAAGTTGGGTAAATACTGATGGAGCAGGGCACTTACTACTCCAATAAGCTGACTTCAACAACTTATTCAGATAAACAAACAGATTCCAAACTGGATTTTTCTTTTTGAAATTTGTTATTTAGGTACTGAGCTTCAAAAATCAACCAACCACAAGAATTTCCAATGAGAATCAAAAGCTATACAAGATCACAAAGTTGTGACCAAATTCTGAGTTCAAAAAGGTTTTTGACTTTTAAGATAAAACAGAAAGTTGACTTATTTGGTTTTTGATTACTCTAATATGATTACTGATGATATAATAAGCTATTGTATGATTACTTTGAGCTAGTATTAACTAGTTTGCAACTATTTCTAAGTTTTCTTAACCTAAAAACCACTTAACACTAACTGTATGCTACTTTACCTATTGATTTGACTATTTTAACTAATGACTAATTGATTTTATACCTTAACTAACTCTAATATTACCCTAGTGAGTTACCTGAACCAATATTACCTTATTAACTAAAGCTTATGACAGCAAACCTTACACAACCAAACACCCCTTAAGGGTCTGTCACCAACTCAAAATCAAACACAGACCTTATAAATCAAGTCCATTTTTGTAGCTTATTGATAATATAGCTTATGACAGATCTAAGCTATATTATCAATAAGCTACAAAAATGGAATTTAAAAGTGGAAACTTACAAAGCCAAATCCCCCTCAGCATGAAAAGAGGGGGTTCACTATGCTAGCCTGTCTTTAGACAGGCCAATGGACACCTTTTGGCTGCCTTCAAACACCAATAAGCTCAGCTTATTCAATAAGCTCAGCTTATTCAATAAGCTGAGCTAGTTTGACTTTTTATTGAATTTTTGAAATTTTTGGTTTTTGAGAAACAAGAAAACAACAAGCTTACTGAAAGATATAAGAATTTAAATAACCTTGAACAAACAACAATTAAGCACTAAAATTGATTGAGAATAGAAGACAGAACATGTTTTTTTTTTTTTTTTTTGGATTTTGTAAATTTTTAGATTTTTTTGGTTTTTTTCTTTTATAATAAACAATATCAAACAGAAATAGTGAACAGTAGATTAAAACTAGAATAGTAACAAAAGAAACTTGCTTTAAAAAGAAATAAGAAAGGAATAAGCTTTAAATAAGCAATAAGCTGAAAAGACAATAAGTAATAAGCTGTAGTGGAATTTAAATAAGACAAACAAAATAAACTTTCATTAATATAAAATTGAGTTACAAAAATGGCAGAGTAACACTACAATTACTCTACACCTCTAAACGTATCAGGGGGGGTTTATATAGGGGAGCCCAAGGTGAGGGGTGCTAGGGTTTTGGAAAATGCTAGAAGCTCATTCTTAGCCACATTGGTCTTTAAGGCAACACTCCCTTCCTCCCTTATCTCTTAATTCGTGGGCTTTAAGGCCCATTGGTCTTAAATGCTTAAGCCTTGAAACATAGACTAGTTAGATAAAATAACTAAGCAACCTATTACAAAAGGTAATGAACGAGACTTGACTAAAATACTAAAGTATGATCCCAACAATCTCCCCCTAAGGGTCGGTCATCACGGTTGCTTGACGTCTTCATCTTTGTCATTGACTTGTGACATGTAAAACTCTAGACGTCTTCAAAATGAGTGAATGATAATGAAAGTACTTTGCCCTTTGTCTTTGTTCTTTGGTGATGATGTAGTGATTAAGTTATGAAGTTGTCTGCCGTTCGTCACTCCTGCGTCTGTGGTGGTTGTCCGCCATTCCAACATACTCATACATCTTTAGACTTAGACTTTCACGTACAAGAAGTTCCTTTTTATACATTGAGATCTTTGTCTTTATACTTTGAAGATTCTTCTTATTGGTGTAGAATCTTCCTTTGAACTTTGTGTTGCTAAGATCTTTGGGGGAGCTTTCTTTGACTTCAAGATGTATGTATGAGCATGTTGGAATCTACCATCATGGAAGTGAGGTACCTGCGAGTAAACAGTTAGCAATAAAACAACCGGTACTTACGGATAAGGAATTAAAGCTTATCAACAGCATATTGTGAAGACTCCTTCTAATCCTTATCCAGGCCGTTCCCATATCAGATACTCCCGAAGGAGCTTACTAGACCTACTAAGTAGCTCAATGACTGGGTGAGTCGCTGGGGATCACTCCACGACTGTAGACCATAATGGAACCACCGCAAACACTAAGCGTAACCCTTGTGAGGTTACCGAAGTGACCTGCTGTCAGGGCTGTTTGATGTTGACCCTGGCAGGATTTCCGTTCAATCATTGAGAAATACTTACGTAATCCTCTCATAAACGTTCTCAGCAGATTGCTAAGATCTGCGAAGGACTCGATAATTTACAATTGATGCCCATTGATGTAGAACACCAGTTGTAGAAATGCTAAGTGTTCCTAAGAGATCTTTGATGTATCTCATGGCTCTAGACTCTATAAGTGCACTCCTAGGTTTCCTATGCGGAGACTGGGGAGGTGTCTCCTGCTTCAATGTCAACCGTCTCTAAGAGATAGGTCGATAGGTTACGCGGGTTCCCCGTGAGAATGAAACAAGTCCTTTTAAGAGAACTTGAGTGGTTAAGAAGGTTTAGTGCATTGCGTCACTGGGTCCATGATGACTTTGTCTTCAATACCGGTGTTGTCTTATGCAACAACCAGTAGCATACGTATTGAACCCGGTGTCTGCCCTAAGGTTGAACATATGGAGGGCTATTTCTTTTCACCCTTTTCTTTACTTTTCTTTTTAATTCTTCAACTCCTTCTTTCCCTTTCATTCTTTTCTCCTTTTTTTTCGTATCATACCTAAGGACTTCTAATTCTAACTATGGGAGATGTCCTTGGGTAGATCCCTCCGGCTCTGGCGGATCATAGGACGGATATTCCTATCTTAATCACCTTATAACTCCGACAGTAGCCAAGAAACCTTTGATTGAAAATCTCTCAAAGTGTTTGTGTAAATCAAATATTTTGTTTAACACTTTGAGAGTTTTGTGTACACTTTTGAAGGGCTCCCCCTGCACATGTGCTCATAAGAGTATAATAAATTTGCACATGCGGGAGGAGCAATCATTTTGAATTGATCCACTTTCCGTGAACAAGACCGATTCGAGACACGCTTACATCACTAGTTAGACTAGCTTGAAGTTATTACCCGGCCTGGTCAAGTCCACAGAAAGTTTCTTGAGACGGTACATTTCTACTAAGACATATCCTTTTCGAGACACGCTTACGTGGTTAGTTAAAGAGATACATTGTCAGCTTTTAGGTAACAACTAGCTCTAGTAACTAACTTGATGTTATTACCCGTCGAGGATAAGTCCTTTCGATATTACTAACTTTTATTGTCTCATCAATTCCTGGGTCAATACTGAGTCTAGCTCGCACATGATACAACTTTAAAGCTTTGACTTCGTATATTTTAATCACTTTTTCATTTTCTCCCCCTCAAAAATAGCATATAAAATGATGTTTTTGACAATCTTTTAGATTAAAATATGCCTTTTGAATCTTACGGGGAGATTCACCAAGAACTTTTGATTTAGAGCAAAGTATTTAGTTTTGACAAGTGCTCCCCCTCAACAAGTGATTAGGTCTTATTGAGGTGAAATACTTGTCCTTTTGAGCAGAATTATGAAAATCATAAATGTTTGATTAATTCTACTCAAAAGTAAGAAGCCTTCGCTCCTTAAATTTAGGATTGAGGCACTGATGCGTACCTCAGGGTCCTTTCTTCACAAGTTCGGGTTGTGCACTGTTATGCGTGCACAAGCCATTATGAGATATAATATTGACAAATCGAATCAAATTCTTACAATAATACTACCAATCAGGTCTCTGAAATGTCAACACCGGAAATTTTGATCTTCCTCCAACATAGCTTTCCAATCTCCTGAACTGATCCCTTCGCTTCAATCGGCTCTCTATTCTTAAGATGAATCTGCGGGCATCCCTGACCTCTGTCGTATTCCACCGTTTCGATTTACCCAAAGCAATGTCATCGACTCTGCTCTTGATTCCATCTCTGACGAACTTCAATGTTTCATCATAGAACTTCTGAATTTCGGTGTAAGCCATGAAGCAGTTGCGACCATTAACACTGCGGTAGGTGAACCCAAATGGATGCTTGATCAAGGTGTATTGAGGCAGATGTTGAAGGTCGGGGATGTTGAACATGTTGGGTTTGGTGAGATTGAGCTTCTTCTGATAACTTTCCACTCCTAACTGAAGGTCTTCTACTCTTTCTCTGATGACTATTTGCCTGATAAATATTAGGAGAGCTTGGATAAAGGCAAGTTGTATCTCTTTCGGCAAGCCACAGAGTTTGCCTTGAACTTTGAGCAGATACAAGTCTTCGATGTCATTGAGGAGTAGTCGTGGAAAGTGAGACTCGGAAATGTCGTACTCCTTTTCATCAAGTCTTTTGAGTGTGATTTTGCTGAGGAAGGGGTACCCAAAGTGAGTGACAGTCGAGATGAACTGAATAGAGACTATCTTCAAATCACTTGCCACATCGCCCATCGTCTGATTAAGTCTGCTGCTTCGATAGTATTGTGCCCGGTTTTCTGGTCATTGATGAATGCCGTAAAGTGCGTTCCGGTCATATTCAACAATTTTATCAACGAATAATGCTGTAGCTTCTTCTTCGATGGCATTGTTGAGATATCGAGCTGCAGGGAGAAAGGCGAGTGAGGTAACGTAATTCTTCTCGATCGTACTTCTTCTCGATCGTACTTCCAAGCTTCAAAAATTCCAAGTCTGTATTGAAGAAGAACATGTACGGGATCTTCGGTTCATTAGGCCTCCCAACCATTGGTAGTGGTTTCGACCAGTCAGTAATGTAGGGTGCGGATTTCTTCGTGATCGGATCGACAAAAGATTCAGGGTTAATCCAGTCAATATCGCTTGACATGGCTCGAGCAATATTTTCCAGATGATACTCAAGCTCGATGGAGTTTGCAGACCGATCTCTGAGAAGATTAAATGCTTCATTCTTAATTCTTCGCAGATCTTTCTTATTCATCTTTTTCATCTTAAACTTGTGCTGAAGTAATTGAGCATATTCCACTGTTCGACCATCTTGAGGTTCCTGATTGTCTTCCAGTGGTGGTTGTGAATTGATCATCTTCTCAAACTAGGAATACTCGGCAGTCTCATCTTTATCGAGCCATTGAAGGACGGTTTTGGGTTTCTTGGGTTCCTTTCCTTTAGATGAGGTGTCCGGTTTGGGTTGATGATCCTTTCCTTTCCTTTCTTTCTTCTTCTTCTTGGTTGACGGTTCTGGAACTTCATCGGGTTGAGGAATCTCGTCACCACCGGTGTATTCGAAGTGATCATGTGCCTTGGGAGCAGAACCTGATGCCTTCGGTTGGTGTGTGGAGGTTGTAGTGGTAGGGGGAATGACCGGTGTTCGAGATGAGGGTCCTTCGGCTTGTTTTTGTTTCTTTGCCTGAGAATTCGGATCCCTGTCTTCATCATCTCTTTGACGTTTCAGCTTATCGGCCTCTGTGCTGCAAGTCTCTTTGTTCATCTTGTCTTTCAGTGCTTCCAGGACTTTTGCTTCTTCAGGAGTCAAGGTGAACTTGTTTGCCAGCTTTTCTAAGAGTTGAGCTTCCAAATCATCCAGAGATAGTCCTGGTAGAGGAGCAGTAGACTTGTCGGCTCGAAGAGTAAAAGTCGTGGATCGAATTACTTTCTTGACAGCATGTTCCGCGAACTTGGTGAGTTCATCTCTCATGGGTGCCAGCAGATCTTTTAACTCAGCAACTAAGTGTTGTGCCATGTATTCTTGTGCTTGAGCTGCTAATGTGGCTTCCAAGTTCTCTTGAACGTCTTTAGCTAAGAAAGTATCAACTTTGTCTTGTAGCTCTTGGACGTTCGAGGTCAGCTTCGTCAGTTCAACAACTTGGGTTACAAGTGTTGCAACCTGATCTTCCAGTCTGCTTCTCTTCTTCTCATGTACTCTCTTGAAAGCTGACTTGAGTAACTTAGATGCAGCAGAGGCTTTGGTGCTTGGTTTATTGATATATTTGTCATGTGTTGATTCAGATGCAGGAGGTGATGACTATGTGGATTCAATGATGGTGGTAGAGTCTTTGTCATCTCCTTTCTGTGGTTCGGGTTGATCAACTTTCTTTTCTTTGGCTGCATCTTCTTTCACCCTTTGTTCTTCTACCAGTTTATCGGCTTCGGCTTTAAGCCTTAGTTCTTCAGCAACCCTGGCTTCTTCTTCCTTCTTTAACTTTTCTTCAGCCAGCTTGGCTGCCTCTTCTGCTTTCCTGCTCTCTTCCATTCTGATTGTTTCTTCCAGTTTGGCTTGAGCAATCTCTTCAAGCCTGGCCTCTTCTGCTTCATGTTTCTTCTTCAATTCTTCTTCCTGAGCCCGTTCTCTAAGCTCCATTTCTTCCATGGTCATAAGCCTTGGAGCATCAGTGTCCATGGGATCTTCCTCTTCGTCCTCTCCCATTGCTGTAGTCATTACAATGTCTGTGGGAGATACTGAGGGATTATCATAAGCAACTAAGTCTGTATTGATCCTTGTGGTAGGCTCAGGAATGCTGCTTGAACCGCCAGCTTCGGTGGTCTGAGAGAACACTGGAGGTGGTGGTAGATCAGCATTGAAAGTATCAATACGGCTGTGGAGGAGACCTAAGTTGAGAGCCCTTTCATTTTCTTCTTCGACTGAAAGGCCTTCAGGCTCTTGTACAGCTGTAACCGGTTCCTTCATCTTTTCTCTTCTAATCCTTTCTTCTTCCAGCATCGTCTGAGCTTCAGTGAATGGTCTTTGATTGAGGTATGATGGATATACAGCATTATCGGCAAATTCATCAATGTCTTTATCCCAATCGATGTCTTCAAGATTCTCATCTTTCTCAATATTAGCATATGCTTCCCTATACTGTGGACCTTCGTCAGATTCGGTTTGTTCAGAGTCAGACGGCTTTGGAGAAGATTGTGGTGAGGGAAACCACCCAGGTTCGGGAATAGATGCGGGCTGCTTGGTATGAAGTCTTCTTTTAGAAGTACCCTTCTTCTTCTAAGATTTGGACTTTGTTGAGCTGCCAGAGCTTCCAGTCTTGGTACCTGTCTTTCCCTTGAATGGTTGAACTTCATCCAAGAAACCAACCTTGTCTTCCTGAAGAGCTTGTTCGTAATACTTGTAATTAGTGCAAGCCTTCACTTTGTCGGTCAAGAGACAATCGGGAAGTTTCTTTCCCTGCTTGCGTGTGTTAGTGTCCATTCTCTTGACGACTCTAAGAGTATGTTCATTTCTGAATGTGTTCTTCTCTTGGTCATCGAGTCTCTGTGGGATATCATCGTACTCACGAAGAAAGCTTTCGACGAGTAGTTTTGTGAAGCGGACAAACGGGATGTTAGTCATCTTGTGTTGAATGTGCCACACCAGGTCTTCCCAAATGATGCTGGCATAATCAACTTTCTTCACGTTAGCCACTGCCCAGAAGAGTTTGAGGTGTTGGAGCTTTGGATGTTCATGCCCAGAATCTCTGCCAGATAAGGACTTGGCAATCAGTATGTATAGGGTTCTCCATGGTTGTGGAAGATACCTAATGTTGACCCTAGAATGTCTGGTAATAACTTCTTCTGATTCGTCATACCCAATATCCCTTAACCACATTATCAACTCTTCTTCAGTGGGGACTGTAACATACTCCTCATTAGGGCCGAGTTCTGGTAAACCGAGTACATTCCTGAGCACATCAATATCCACAGAGACCTGACGGTTATGTAATGTACAGGTGAAAGATGCCTCCCCAAGATCTAGCTGTAGTGTATGCCAGAACTGGTGGATGTAGAAGCAGGAAACCGAGGCGGACTTGGTAAACAGCAGCTTATTTGGGTGGTAAAGAAGAGCATCTATAGCCACAATACAAGAGGACTCGTTGCAGGTCATCTTGTTGAAGTTGATACGAAGGTTGTTCTTTCCAATCTTCCTGGTGTAGTCATCTGGGAAAGTCTCTTCCCATGAAAGCTTAGGTTCGGGCTCTGGTCCGTATGGAATGTCGTTGTGTTCTGCCATCTGAATAGATCATAAACACACACAAACATGGCAATTGTTGACTAGGTTAGTAAATACATACAATTATGAGGTACACATCTAGAATTGCATGTTATACATTGATCAATGGGGGTTTGTGTGTGTGAAAACTTTTGATATATGACAAACTTGAGTTATATTACTTGATAGAATCTTACAATAAATCAGTTACAACATAAGTTTATCATTACAAGAAGTTACACTTTGGAAAATTTCACAACACTTAGAAAAAATTTGGATTTTGACAAGTTTACGCGTAAGTGGGTAACTTTACGCGTAACCTGACTTAAGCGTAACAGTAGAAATAATGCGTAAGTGCAAAAGCTACGCGTAAGTTAGAATATTACGCGTAAGGTGAATCTTATGCGTAAGATCAATTTTATGCGTAAGATAAATCTTAGGCGTAGGAATTGAAATTATGCGTAGGATTACCCTTAAGCGTAAAGTGTAACTTATGCGTAGGTAATGACTTATGCGTAAGTTCCAGACTTATGCGTAAGGTCAGAACTTATGCGTAAGAATTACATTTATGCGTAAACTATGTCTAATCCAAGACACAGTTTGTCCACGTGTCGAATCTTACGCGTAAGATTCAATCTTACGCGTAAGATGAACAATTAACGCGTAAAGACGCCATTTTTCCAGAAAATCACCTTTCGAAAGAAGAGTAGTTTGATTCCTGAAAGGGTAACACACAACCACTGATCAATAATCATTATAACATACTTAAATACCCATTTTTACGCGTAAACATGCATATTACTTAGATACGCGTAAACCCGTATGAACATTTAATCACAATCACAATCAAACATGAATGTGGGTATGTTTTAGCATGGGGCAAATGTTTGTAACATCCTAGGGATCATATGGTTCAAGTAATAACAATAATCGACCACTAAAACTCAAGATCAAATCTGCTAGTGTACGAACCCTAGATCTATAAATATTGATCAAAAAACATGTTTCTGATACAATTAGATCATAGTAACATGATCCTAGGCATACAAGAACACTATCCCTATCACCAATTACAATCCTAACACACAGAATAAAGAATCCCTAATTGATTCGTATGAACCCTAATAATCAAATCAATCGATTAAGTGTTTCTGGGTATGATTGGAGTTAGGATACATGTTGATAATCATCCAAGGACCATTTCCCATCAACAAATTTAATCATAACATCAACAATAATCTGGGTTCCCAATTTACGCACAATCCTAAGACCAAATAATCAATTATGATAATTTTAACCGTTGGATTGATAAGAAAATTAAAACCCTTGTTTAAAAAACATGATCAACAACGTTTGACACTTACAGATTCGAAGATTAATGCACGGATCAAGCCAATGATTATGGATCGTTAGATTGAGTAGTTGAGGTGAGTAAATGTGTAGCAGAGATAGTAAATGTGTGGTCAAACTATGTTTTGACTGAGGTTAAAAAACAAGTTTAGCATATTGACACAAAGGGTCCCTTAACCTAATAAAACATTTACTCCTAATGCTTAAACACATAATCACATATAACTTTCGTTAATTAACACCAAGACATGATAAGAACAACTTGTGCTACTCCCCCTCGACCTTAGATCATAGTAAAATACTGAAAAATTTATAATATTGGTCAAGGAGAGTAACCCGAAACACTTATGAATCAATACTTATGATAAAAACGTATTTATTTTTGGTGAAATGCAAGTATAAAAGTGAATATATTTTAGAGAAGTTTGAAAACATTACTTTTCCTCCCCCTCAACACTTGTTTTAAATATTTGAAGACATTTTATAAAATAGTGTTGAAAGTGGTTTATACTTGCATTTTTTTTTGAGAGCAAGACCAAAAAATCTTTTTGAGTTTTTGATTGGTTTTATATTTTTGTATTTTTGTTTTTGAAAAAATATTTACAAAGATAGTTATGATGTTTGACGATCAATTGTGTTTTAAAAACTTTTCCAGATCCTCTGGAGTCAAACATCGCATACCAATTTGGTGAACTAGACAAGCAAACCTTGAGGGTGCCAAGGATTTGGTAAGTAAGTCTGCCAATTGGTACTCAGTCCCAACAAAATAAAGTTCAACGGTACCCTTTTCCACATGCTCTTTGATGAAGTGATATCGGAGATCGATGTGTTTGGATTTGCAATGATGTACTGTGTTGCAGGAGATAGCAATTGCACTTTTGGAATCACAGTAGATTGGAATCTTGTTGAATAGGTAGCCATAATCCTTAAGTTGTGATCTCATCCAAATGACTTGAGCACAACAGGCAGACATGGCTACATATTCAGATTCTGTTGACGACAGTGATGTGCAGTCCTGCTTCTTTGATTGCCATGACACAAGTTTGTCTCCGAGAAATTGTAATCCACCAGATGTGCTTTTGCGTGTGTCTAAACATCCTGCATGGTCAGCATCTGAAAAAGCAATTAGTTCAAAGCCAGAATCCTTCGGATACCAGATTCCCAAGTTAATGGTTCCCTTTATGTATCGAAGGATTCTCTTGACCTCACTGAGGTGTTTTTCAGTTGGTTTGGACTGATAACGAGAGCACATGTAGACAGCAAATACTATATCAGGTCTACTAGCTGTGAGATACATGAGGGACCCAATCATACTTCGGTATTTGGTAGGGTCAACTGGAATCCCATGTAAATCAGCATCTAGTTTTGTGGTATAGCCCATAGGTGTATTATAAGTATCACAAGACATCATTCCATGTTTCTTTAAAATTTCAAGAGCATATTTGGACTGATTTACAAAAATTCCACGGGGTGATTGATGAACTTGTAGTCCTAGAAAGAACGAAAGTTGACCCATCATGGACATTTCAAAATTATCTTTCATTAATTTTGCAAAATCATTAGAGTAACTTCTTTGTGTTGTGGCAAAAATAATGTCATCGACATATATTTGAACAACAAGTAAGTCCTCCCCGTAGGTTTTTGTAAATAGTGTGGGATCCACCGATCCTTTAGAAAATTTATTGGCCAGCAAGAAAGTGGACAATTTGTCATACCACGCCCGTGGGGCTTGCTTGAGTCCGTAGAGTGCCTTTTTGAGTCGGTAAACATGATTAGGACGCTCAGGATCAACGAAGCCTTCAGGTTGGCTAACATAAACTTCTTCACGGAGTTCTCCATTAAGAAATGCTGTTTTGACATCCATTTAGTAAACCACCATGTTCCTGTGTGCAGCATAGGCCAAAAAGATCCGAACAGCTTCATGTCTAGCCACTGGAGCAAAGGATTAAGCAAAATCAAGTCCTTCCAGTTGAGAGTATCCTTTCGCTACCAGATGTGATTTGTTTCGTATGACAGTTCCTTCAGCATCAAGCTTATTCTTCCAGATCCATTTTAACCCGATGACAAAGACTCCGTCAGGTCTTTCAACTAATTCCCAGACTTCTAATCTTATGAATTGCTGAAATTCCTCTTGCATAGATTCAATCCAGTTGTCATAAGTCATTGCGTCTTTAATGTTCTTAGGTTCTTCGTGACAGACTGTGAGTGCATATATGCAAGTTTCTCCATCAGTGTGAAGTCGTTGTCTTGTCATTACAGGTGCATCTGGATGGCCAATAATATGAACTAGTGGATGGTCTCGAGTCCATTTGTGTGTTGAAGGGTGTAGTTGATAAGTATCTCGCATGTTAGCAGGATCCAAATTGCGTGTTGACGACTCAGCTATATCAGGAACTGTAGGAGCCGATGCAAATGGATTAAAGAACGCATCAGGATCATGCTCTGCGGGTTGTGGAACTGATAGTAGTGTTGGATCTTCAGCTGGATGGCGGGAGTTAGAACCAGTTTGTTCTGCTGTAGATGGTGATACATTTGGAGGATCGTCTCTCTCAACACTTGTAGTAGTTTGTTGAGGTGAGTCTGGTACTGGAATGTTTTCAGGTTGAGCAGCGGAATTAGGTGAGACCTCAGTAGGACGGTATTCAATTGTGTCATCAAATAGTGGAGCAAACAAGGTTTCTAATTCTTTGCGGTTGAGTGGCAATGGTTCAGCTGAAGATACCGGAGAGTTAAGACGGTTGAATTCGGGTCCTAAGCTGTGTTGCTCAGAAGCCATATGTGTGAGTTCATCAAAATTAGCGTGAATGGTTTCTTGAATTTCTCTTGTTCGACGATTCCATATCCGAAAACCTTTAGAATTTTCACAGTATCCAACGAACACTCCAATGTCAGCCTTAACTTTAAGTTTACCTAAATCATCACGATCATTTTTTGGATAGCAAAGTGCTCCAAATACATGAAAGTAATCGATGTTCGGTTTCCTTTTGTGAACAATTTGATATGGTGTTTTGCGATGGCGTTTTGTGATCATGCAACGGTTTTGAGTATAACATGCGGTTGAAACAGCTTCTGCCCACAAGTAATCTGGTAATTGAGCATTAATCAACATAGTTCTAGCAGCTTCCACTAACGTTCTGTTGCGTCTTTCAACAACTCCATTCTGTTATGGGCTTCTAGGAATAGATGTTTGATGTTCAATTCCCACTTTCTCATAATATGACCTAAGTGTCTGATTCTTGAATTCAGTTCCATTGTCAGTTCTAACTATTCATACCGTGTTGCGTAACTGAACTTGAATTTTAGTGAGAAAGGTGATGATCATTGAAGGAGCCTGATCTTTACTTTGTAAGAAATAAACCCAAGTCCATCTGGAATAATCATCCACAATTACAAGAATGTAGCGTTTACCGTTGATACTTTGAACACGCATCGGTCCACACAAATCCATATGAAGCAGTTGCAGAACATGATTCGTACTGTGCTCAGGTTTTGAAGGAAAATGAGCTCGAGTACTTTTTCCTTGTTCACAGGCAGGACATAAGTGATCTTTGGTGAAACGGAATCTTGGAAATCCATCAACAAGTTTGAACCGAGCAAGATCAGTCATAGTTTTGAAATTCAAGTGTGAAGGACGTTTGTGCCATAACCAAGATTTAGTCGATTCCGCTTTGGAGAGAAGACATATCGGAGATGTTGCAATCATATCTGACATTGAAATTGTATAAAGATTGGAGCCACGTGAGCCAGACATAAGGTCGTTTCCTTGTAAGTCACGAACAAAGCAAGTTTTCTCACGAAATGCAACTTCTAGATCTCCATCACAAAATTGACCAACTGAGAAAAGGTTGTGTCCAAGTCCTTCCACATAGTAAACACGACTGATTTCGATGTTCCCACTTACATAGTCACCATATCCCATGATTAAAGTGTAATGATCATTCCCGAATCTGACAGTGCCAATGAACTTTGAGACAAAGTTGTGTAACAGTTTGAGATTACCTGTCATATGTCGGGTGCATCCGCTATCAACAATCCAGAGAACAATCTGTACCACCTGCATCAACAGAAGAAGACACGGATGGAGCAGAAGTAAGGGTGGAACCCAAAGAAATTGCGGGTTCCTGTTGGTTAGAAACACATGTATTCAACAATTTAGGGATCCATTTAAAGTCTGGTTTGTGTTGTAACCAACGTTGCCAATTCCAACTAGTTCTTGCTTTTTTAATGTTAAATGCACTAGTAGTTGGCTCTGTCCTAGATTTGTTCTCGATACTTATGGGGGTAACTTCAACTTCATTAGAAACCGTAGAAGATGGCTTTCCTAAGTTAGACTTAGAGGCAATAGTGGGCCTAGAAGGAATGCATATCCTACGTTTCTTATGACAATTGAGAAGAGAATTAGCTAAACATTTTGTATGATCACCAGATGATACGCTTTTGCGACAAAATACACAAGATGCATTAATATTCAAAACATTCAAAGGTTCATCATTCGTTACATTTAGATTTTGATTACAATTTGCCAGATTAGAATCTAAATCTGATGCAACATGAGTTTTATTCAAATTCCTAAGTTGGTCTTCTACTTCTTGAGCTTCTAGTTGTCCTCTCTTACGTTGCAAGATCCTATTCTTCTTTTTACTTTTTCGCTTGGGTCTGCTAACGCTATTAGTGGAGACTAGTCCTGTAGAAGTGGAGTTATCAACATTAGTCTTTTGAATGACAAAATCTTTAGCAGTTTTGTCTAATTTATACATTCCTGGTGCTATCAACATGGTGTCAACCATCTTTCCTTTTTGAATTAGCTTGATTTTCTCTTTTAAATCAATGATGATGTGATTTTTGTCTTGTATTTCAGACTTAAGTAAACCATTGCAGTATTTGATGTCATCGCAGTTTTGTTGCCATTCGGCGTTTTCAACTTTTAACTCCGCAATTTCTTTCTCGTATCGAAAACAGAGACCTTTTAAAGACTCGTTGTTTTTGCAATTCTGACAAGAGTTTGAAACATTTTGACTTTGAAACTTCAATTCCTTTTCAAGACTTTTAGCTTGATACCATTCAAGCCTTTGATTGAGTTGACAAATTTGTTTTGAAAATTGTTTTGTCACATCATCATTTTTAATTCTCAGCTTTTCGTTTTCCATTTTGAGTGTCTCAATTGCCTCATTCAACAGATTATTATCAACACAATGATCATTCTTAAGCATAGAAGTACCAGATTTATAAAGATCATTCATGATAACAGACAAAATATCAGCATTGAGAACTTGTTCCAAGAGTCGATCAGCATCATTTTTGAAAACTCTAGTTCTTTGCTTTTGAACCAAAATCTCATTTTCAGTTGCATTGAAAACGTTTATCATATTTTTGACCTCCTTTTGAAGTTCCTGATCCCAACGTGTAGCACAGAGACGGAGGTGTTTGACAATTGGCAGCATTTGTTTTTGAAAAATATCTCTTTTTTCTCGCTCGTAAGCGGATTGAAACGTTTCAATTTTTATTTCAGAATTGCGTTCAATTGTCTCCTCCAAAATTTCGATGTCTTCCATAAAGGTTTTGAAATAGTTTAAGACACGACAATTTTTTGGTAAAGGTGCAAGTTCACCGGATGATGGTAAAGGACCATTTATTTGTGCTACAGTTTGGACAGGGGCCGCATTAGAAGATGAAATATATGACTCTTCGACGAACCATGATTTCTCAGGTAAGTCCTTTTGAGTAACAAAAGATTTAGAAATGGGAGGAGCTTTAGAATAATCATATGGTGTCCAATATTGAACATGACTCATTTTTGATCGACTCTCGTCTTCAAGTTCTTCTTCTTCCTCAGTATCAAAAACAACAGCACGCACAATCGTATTATCGAGCAAATAGTCCATATTGTAAATTTTAGGAATATTTTTGAATGCCGTGTGAAGAAACATAGAATTGTAATCGCCAAGTGCAAATCTTTTATCGGGTCTCGGTTTTAAAGTAAATTTCTGAATTGTTGTGACAGAGTTCCCGTGTTTGTAAACAATGTTACGAAATTCTTTGAGTTGTTTTTCAAGATCAACAATTTCACCGAGTAAGTCATCTATATACTTCCTTTTTCGTATTTTATGTTCACAAAAATCCTTTTTACAACTTGACAATTCTGTTTCTGTTTTTGAGAGTGTTGTTTGAAGACGTTCAACTTGCATTTTCAATTCACACTTTTCACTTTCAAGTTTCGAAATCAACTTTCCGTTTGACTCAATTAAATCTTGCATTTTGCGTTGAAGATCTTGTTCTTTGTTGTAAGAATCTTGAAAAGCTTTTTCAAAACTTTTTGCATTTTTAATCTTGTCTTCCTGATTTGAAAGCTGAATTTTATAACACTCAATATCCCTTGAAAGTGACGCATTTTGTTCTTTTAAAGCTTTATTTTTCTCGTTGCATTTTATGATTTGCAATTGTTGAGCATCCAGTTGTTTAGATAACAATATTAGGTCAGGGTCTGGATCAAATGATGGTTCATGTTGTTCTAAATTATCATGTTTATCATTCTCAATAGGATCATCAAATGAAACAACTGTGTCATCATCGAATATGACAACTGTGCTTATTTGTTCATCTTTTTGAGATGATGAAGATGATTTAGATGGAACAGCTTGCGCCATATCTGATTCAGAAGCAGAAGGTGAGGCTATTTCATGTATTAGGCATGTTTTATGATCATGTACCTGAGACAAGCCGTCAGTGTCATACACTGGACCTGAATCATTAAACTGAAGTTCCTGCATGTTGGCCATAAGCATCACAGCTGCATTTGCTTCCAGATCTTCCATCTCATCAACATTGTTAACATTTGCCACGAAGTTGTTATCCTGTTCAGGGAAATGTCCATCTTTTTCATCTTGAAGAGCCATGAGTAATGCCTGCTTGTGAAACTTACTACCCCAAGTTCGCGGTTTAGGACATGCAGTCGCAATATGACCTTGTTCATTACAATTATAACACCACACTGCATTCCCTGAGTTGGAGTTCCTTGTTGCAACTGATTCAGACCTTTGCTGAGAAGATCCTGAGTTGTTCCTGAACCCTCCATTGTTACTAAACCTCTGACCATTCCCATAATTTCCTGAAGAACTTCCTGAACCGGATCGACCATAGTTACGATTCTGAATTTTCACTCTTCCATCATTGACAACAGCTTGATTCCTTGTGTTAGAAGATGAATGTTGACGGTTGTTTGTTTTGTTGGAGAATTTGCTAAAAGCACGAGCAATAAGAGCAAGTCCCTGATTCAACGTATTAAAGTCATCATCGTCATCATCATTGGAGTTGGTGTAGTACACAACATCATTGTTGTGTGATGGAACAAGTTGAGTAGAAGCATCTTGTGGAGATGAATCATAAGGGACCATTTGGTTCGAGGTGGAAGATTGTGGATAACTGAAGTAGTTCTGCTCTTGAACATATGCATGATTTGACATTGGTGGTGGAGCATAGGGAGATTGAGCTACGAGAGCCAAAGAATTTGATGTTGGTGTGGGTGTGTATCCTCCTCGTAGAGCTCGATCTTTTTCCACTTCAGGTTCATGGTGTTTCAGAAAATCATACAACAAACCATATGGAGCATCATGAAGATTCTTCGTTTGACGAACAAATGTCACATATTTATGCCAATCAGGGCCAAGACTACCAACAAATTTGGAGTTCACAGCGATCCTTGGTACTGTGATTTTATGACGTTCCAGATCATTGACCACATTTGTGAAACGATGATAGTAGGATTCAAGTGTCTCTCCTGGTTCAATTGTGATGTCAGTGTATTCCATGTAGAGTTTGGATTCCATATCATCTTTGTTCAATTGAGTGCCTTCCATAAGGAGATGAACATGTTCCCACATAGCTTTGGCTGTTTTCTGAGCATCGACACTTCGATATATTGGATTAGGTATACCTTGAAGTATATAAGCCATTGCATATTGATCAGCTTCACGATGTAGTTTCTGTTCTTCAGTGAGTGCAGATTCTGGAAGGGGTCTATCACCAGGAGGACATAGAGGATCAGCATGTAGATCACCGGCTTCAAATCTTGTTGGCTACTCAAATGGTCCTTCAAGTATCACTTGCTTTAAGAACTTCCCATGAGGTTTCTTCAGTTCAAGAAATCGTAAGAATCGACTTGACCATTGAACATAGTTCCCAGGTGTAAGCATTGGAGGTGTTTCAAGTGATCCTGCCTCATGTCGGGATTGTTGAGTTGTAATAACTTCACACATTCTGTCAAACCAGTGAGGTTGTTTGGAGGAAAACTGAGTGTTTTGTTGTGGCACTTGATATGGTTGTTGTTGAGGAATGATCTGATGTTGTTGCATCATTAGGTAATGATGTAGTGGATTGTATGTTTATTTTTGAGAAGGTTGTTGATACAATTGGTGCGAAAAGTATTGTTGTTGCTGATACTGCTGATGTTGATGTTGCTGAGTATGAGGGAAGTAGTGATTAGGTGGTTGAGACATCTTAGAACACTTGTGTAGAAATGGATCTTTGTAGAAGATTGAAATGTACGTTCCTTTGATTAAGTCCAAAATCCTTGGGGTAAGTTCAATTCTTACGCGTAACTTTAATCTTACGCGTAAACTGTTAGGTTATGCGTAAAGAGTTAGTTTATGCGTAAACACAAAGTTTAGGCGTAAGTTTACTCTTTACGCGTAAGCTTTGGCTTATGCATAAGTTTAGACTTATGCGTAAGGTTTAAACAACCAAACAAATCTTCCAAACTTATCCAAGCTTGAAAGATATCCGAAGTCGAAGTAATCCACTAACTTATCCAAGCTAGGGAAGTACTGAGTCACCGGAACACAAGGAGAAGATCTTTGGTGAAGGTTAAGCGTAGAATCTGTAACTTACGCGTAAGATAGTACTTATGCGTAAAGTTAAGGCGTAGGATCTGTCTTGTGCATAGGAATTCACACTTACGCGTAGAAAATGACTTTACTCGTAGGTTTTAAGGCGTAGATTTCCAAGTAACGCGTAAAAACAGGGTTTTGACTAGAGTTACGCGTAAGAAAAGGGTTTTGACCTTAGTTACGCGTAAGAAAAGGGTTTTAGGCCAAAAGTTATGCGTAAAAAGGACAAAAAGTACTGTTGACAGCTTTAGAATTGTACTATTCACCAAATTTACGCGTAAACTGGTTAGAAACTTGAAAAATCTCAAATTTTTGAAGAAAAAATGCTTAGAAATAAGGTACTTTTGATCAAATAACTTCACCAATACTTAGAAAACACTAACTATTGAAGATTTTGCTACCAAAAACTAGTTTTCCAATATCAAAGAAGCTATAAAACCTTAAAAAACCTTAAAAAATCACTACTTTATGCAAAAACTAAGCTTCAAATCACTATATCAACCTTGAAACTTGTCCAAGCTTCAAGATTTGAGTGAAAGAAACAAAGAAAAATGCAAAAAGATGAAAAATAAGCACCAAATCCCCACGTTAAATCAAAGAAACACACTTCAAACTCTAGTAGGCTCTGATACCACTTGTTAGGTCACCGTTTTGTAAACACAAGTATGATATAGAAAGAAATAAGATGAGAAATGAGATTGGTTGATTATGAGACAATATGAAAGGTGAAAGTGCAAGAGTTTCCTTAAGATAATCAAATAACCAACAAATGAAAAGTTTACATAAGCTTACTATTTATAAGGGAGGAGTTAGGGCAACACTCCCTTCCTCCCTTATCTCTTAATTCGTGGGCTTTAAGGCCCATTGGTCTTAAATGCTTAAGCCTTGAAACATAGACTAGTTAGATAAAATAACTAAGCAACCTATTACAAAAGGTAATGACCGAGACTTGACTAAAATACTAAAGTATGATCCCAACAGCTTGTAATGTTTTGGGCCAGAAGTGGTGTCTTAGGATTGGGCTTGTTTATTTTGGATTTTTGGTTTAGTGAATATAGGATCCGGTTGTGTAGTAGTGAATCAACTAAGGGACCAAACTTGTACAATCTGACAATACAAGGACCCAAACTGCCAATATTATTCCAAGGATCTTTTGTGGTATTTCATGAATGATGAGGGCTGAGTTGTCAATCTTCCAAAATATCTTCATAAGGACCAATGTTGACAACTTTTAAAAGTTGAGGGACCATATGTGTCATTTCTTCAAACTTATGACCAAGGGTCATTCTTGTAATTTCTGAAACTCTGAGGATTCCATATGACCACTAAGCTTCCCCGGCTCCGGCTTTATTCACTTTTCCAAATCTCGTGCCCGTTTTGTCATTTTCTCGTGATTTTTCGTCTTTTTCTTAAATATCCGTTCCTGCACATTCACAAACACAAAAACACACATTCTTTGGCATTATTGGTTAGTTTTTGGTTTATTTGGTCCAATTTTCGGCTTAGAATAGGTGAGTGAATGAGCACTCACCACTACACTAGCCCTACGGATGTAAAAATAATTTTTCTAAGTTCCTAGTGTTAAAAGAAAGTTTTAGAAAAACGAAAAATATTTTTTTGCTTTTTAATTTTTTTAATATGAATTAAATACTAAAATAATAAAATAAATCTTAGAAAAATAGTAAAACAACTTGGGAAATTATAAAATTTTTAGGGAAAATCTAAAACCTAATAGAAAAGCTAGGAAAAATATAAAAATGGAAAAAGCAGTTTAATATTAGCAGGTAATAAGCAAATACAAAAAGCTGAAATTTAATAAGCTAATTAAACTAACACTATAATAAATGACAAACTAAACTACTCATAACAACAAGAATCTATTAGCACAGTTGGTAATGGGAGTTGGTGTTTGTTTGTCTGTTAAGCCAGAGGGGACCAGGGTTCGACCCTTGGTTTTGCACTTTTTACCAAATATTTTTTTTTTCAATTTATCTTTTACAAAACTGTTTACCATAAAAAATTAACCAACTTTTATGAAGAATTCTTTTGGGAAAAGCAGAAATAAGCTCAGTGAAAGCTTATTTCCACCTCAGTTTCACAAAATAAGCCAAAGGATGAGGTTTCAGACTTGAAAGACTAATTAAAGACCCACAAGCTAATCAATAAGGTATAATAAGTTATGAATCTATGAGATACACTTAAAACAATTATGAACAAGAAGATAAGCAAAGTGAAACAGCTAAAAAGAACAAATAAGCCATATCAAAACTTCCAAGCCAAACAAGCTCTAACTAACAATTGCAAGGTACAAGTAAGCTAGGGGCAAAAGCCCTTAGGCTCAAAATGAACTTGGATCCAGCAAGACAGCTAGGTAAGCTATCAGTAGAACCCAATATCACCCAGTGGCGCCCACTTGTGCAGCCTATGGGTCCCTAGGAACTTGGGCAGGCCAGACAAGTAAGGTGGTGCAGGGGAGGTATAATGGTCTGCAGGCCACTTGGAGCAATCATACAAGCTACTAAAAAAAATTCTAAAAATAAGCTGTTAGTGGGATTACAAAGTTTAGCTGGTAGACTTCAAATCCTAAAATTTTCAAGTCCTAGTTCCAAGTACAAAAATCACAAAAATCTTGGAAAATTTGATTTTCTTCACAATCTTGCAAGTTTGACTTTTGAAAATTTTGAACAAGTTTGACTACGGTGAATCTAGATTGATCCTAGATGATTACTTATGTTATATTAACCCCAAATGAAGTGAAATCTAGCGACCTAAACTAATTCTAAGCTAAATGAGGGATTATGCTATCAAAAATCTCCAACAGTTAAGCTGTGGGGGGAGATTTGAAGAGAGTTTGACTTTTTTTGCTTGAAATCCACCAATTAAAGACTTTGGCTGAGCTATTTATGTCCTGGGTGAGATGTCTAACCAGTCTTTAACCACAGAGTGTTACAAATGCTCAGTAGCTACCTTAATCCAAACACACCCTATAGAAGCAGATTTAATAATTTTCAAAGCAATATAAGTATTTAAACTAAGAAACTAGTAAATAAACTTGCACTAACATCTCCTAAACAGAAATGAACTCCTATAAACCATAGATTACAACTAAGAAACAAAAATGAATAATATGCTAAAAGGTGATAAAAAAATTGGCTTACAAGAGATCAACGCTAGAACAAGGCAGACTAAGAGTCAACCAAAACCAAAACCATATCCCTATACTCCCCATGGAGTTTTAGACCAATTGCCATCCGCCATAAATCTGCTCCATTCCATCACCTTCATCTTTCTCATTTACTTTTGATCTCTGTTGATTTTTCTGTGGTTTTATATATATATATATATATATATATATATATATATATATATATATATATATATATATATATATATATATATATATATATATTCTCTGTGTTAAACTTGAAATAACAATTAAGAAAGATTATATGAGCTTCTTAAACACTCTGAGATAACAATTAAACTTGAACAAAGATTTTTGCTAAGAACTCTAAACTTTAATGAAAATGAGTAAAATTGCAATGAAACTGAGAACTTAAACTTAAATTTAACTGCATAAAAACATTACAAAGCTAATGTTAATGTTACTAAAAATAAAATACAAGAGAAAGATAGATGCCATTGAGGCTTTACAAGAGTCCTATTTATACTACAATCGAAGTAGGCCTTCCACCCTTTGTTGTGCTTCCTGAGTGAGACAAAATAGCCAAAAGCGATCCTTGTGACTTCCTAATCAAATCCCAACCTTCAATTAAAAGTAACCATGATTTGAACCCTTAATTCTATTTTAGCGGGAAAATAATTGTGGTGTCTTTTTGGATTGCCAGGGTGTAAGTTTGGGGGTAGGTAGGCTTTGTGAGTGTAAAGGAGGTAGTGGGATTGGTAGTGGTGCAGGGGGAGCTTTTGAGGTGAGGTGGAATATGGCAGTGGTGGTGGTGGTGGTATAACCAGGGGTAATACGTGGGGGGAGGAAGAAAGGGGGTATTAGTTTGACCCTTTTCTTTGACCAAGGTTGACCCTTTGACCATGTTTTATTAATACGGGGTGTTTTGTTTTGGGAGGGAGATTGGGCCAAGGTAAGATTGGACATGGTGTTGGGTTTAATTTGGTTTTGGGTTTTTTAATATCAAAGGTCCGTTTGGTTTTGTATGCAAAATAAACACAATGACCAAATTTGTAAATTGATGAAAGTTGAGGGTTAAATCTGCCATATTTCCAAATTTAATCCAAGGGACCATTCCTGCCAAGTTGTGATTCCACAAGAGTCGTTTATTTTCCAAATTTAAACATACGGGGACCAAAATTGCCAAATTTCAAACTTGAGGGACTATAATCGCCAATCTTTGAAACTTGCAATCCAAGGACTAAAAATGTCATTTGATGATTCTTGAGAGACTTTCGTTGACTTTTCTTCATAGTATCTCTCCAGGGACCATTTCTGTCATTTCTTGAACGTACAGGGACCGATTTTGCCAAATGTGGAACTCTAGGGACTAAACTTGTAAAATTTTGAAAGTTTTTGACCCAAAGATCATTATTTGGTAAATTTTGATTTTTAAGGACTTGGGTTGAATTTTCTTTCAAAACAAATGCTCAGGGACTGATTTTGACAACTTTTGAAAGTTGGGGGACTGAAACTGCCAATTATGCAAACTTTGTTCGTTTTTCATTTGTTTTCAATCATTTTGCATTTGAAACATATAAAACAAGACCTTTGGGATATTTTCTGTATTTTGATGCATTTCTGGGTGTTTTTAAACGTTTTTGCAGTTCAGATTGACAAAAAATGATGAGTATTAACACACTCATCAATCCCCCACACTAAGCTATTGCTAGTCCCTGGCAATCTTTTGTGAAAATTTAATAGATTTGAAGTCTCTTTACCAAAAGCCATTAGTTCTGGAGTAGCCAAATGTTTCAGTTCAAGTAAGAACTATGGTACACTGATAACCATATGATTTTTAGCAAATCATAAGCTGTCAACGGTTTTGATTTGTGTTTACCAAAAGCCTTTTGCTTCTGGACTAGCCAACTCTTTGATGGAATACAGTCATCATCTTGGTGAGTTGATTACCAATTATGTTTTCCACTGCCTTTACCATAAGCCATAACCTTGCGGGCTAGCCAACTCTTCACTATCAAAGCAAGATATGGTGAGTTGAACACCATGCAATTTTTGGCAAATTTCCAACCATAAACGGATTTGAGATATCTTTACCAAGATCCGTTTGCTCTTGGATTATCCAGTCCTTATGTTAGACGTGGTGGACTGATAACCTTTTGTTGTGTAAGTGCAAAGCACTTCCACTAAATTTTTTTTTGGCCAAAACGGGGGTATTATGGCACAAAAGTGATTAAATTCGCCAGAATTTACCCCCCCCCCCCCTCCCCCCCACACTTAGAAGTGAATATTGCCTTCAATATTCAAAGTACCGGCTTTTATGCCGACATTTTGGAATGTAAAAAGTTTAGATTTGGGCAAGTGTGGGAAAACCATTTTTTATTTTTTTTTTTGAGTATGGGTACTCCCCCACACTTAGTTTTTAGAAAAGAGAAAGAAGTTAGAAAGATGGGTGAAAACCCATGTAATGCTACTGTTGTTGTTAACCGAGTCGCTAGCTTGACTCGACCCCGAATTCATTGGTTCATGGGGAAAGTTTGGAGGTCCGGGACAACCATGGGTGGTATGTCCCCTCCAAAATAATGCTTCAACCGATGCCCATTCACTTTAAAATGTGGACCGTCATTTTAAGATAACTCGACGGTGCCATAAGGAAAAACTTTAGCAATGGTGAATGGTCCAGTCCAGCGGGTTTTGAGCTTACCCGAAAATATCTTCAATCTAGAGTTAAAAAGAAGGACTCGGTCACCAACGTTAAAAACGCGGTTCTTGATTTTGGAGTCATTGATCTTCTTTGTTTTTTCTTTATAGATCAAAGAGTTTTCATAAGCTTGATCACGAAGTTCATTTAGTTCATTGAGTTGAGCTTTCCTATGATCACCCGCAGACTTAAGATCGAAGTTAGCTTTCTTCAAGGCCCAATAAGCTTTGTGCTCGAGCTCGATCTGTAGATGACACGCTTTTCCATACATGAACTTATACGGGGTGCACCCGATGGGTGTTCTATAAGCCGTGCGAAAAGCCCATAGAGCGTCATCTAACTTGTCCGACCAAGAGGCACTGTTTTCACCTACGGTCCTTTCAAGAATTCTTTTTAAACCATGGTTTGAAACCTCTACTTGCCCACTAGTTTGTGGGTGATACGCGGTAGCAAGTCGGTGAGTGACACCATACTTGAGCATGACTTTTGCAAATTGTTCGTTGCAAAAGTGAGTACCGCGATCACTAATGATAGCACGGGGAGTTTCAAACCTAGCAAAGAGAGATTTTAAAAATTTTACAACTACTCGAGCATCGTTGGTTGGGAGAGCTTTGGCTTCGACCCATTTCGACAAATAGTCAACGGCCACGAGTATGTACTTGTTCCCTCGTGAAGACGGGAACGGCCCCATAAAATCAATGCCCCATACATCAAAGATTTCACAAACTTGGATGACATTTTGTGGCATTTCATCCCGTTGTGTTATCTTTCCTTGACGTTGACAAGAGTCACAAGATTTGACTAAGTCATGGGAGTCTTTGTAAATTGTGGGCCAATAAAAACCGGAATCAAATACTTTTCGAGCGGTGTAATTCGGGCCATGATGTCCCCCGGTGGGTCCATTATGACAAGCCTTAAGAATTTCTATGGCTTCTTGGCCATGAACACACCGATGAATGACTTGATCCCCACAAATCTTAAACAAATAGGGATCATCCCAAAAGTAATGATTCACATCTTTGAAAAACTTGTTCTTTTGATGGGACGACATCCCTTTAACAACAAAATTCCCCGCATGGTAGTTTGCAAAGTCGGCAAACCATGGGGTACTAGAATCACCACAACAAGAAATCACATTAAGTGTCTCGAGAGGAAACGTTTCATTTATTTCCTTTTTCTCAAGGGCACTTTGATGAGGGTTTCCCAATCGGGAAAGATGATCAGCAGCGAGTTTCTCGGCTCCTTTTTTATCACGAATAATGATATCAAATTCTTGTAGGAGGAGAACCCAACAGAGCAATCTCGGCTTTGCATCTTGCTTGGCAAAGAGATATTTGAGAGCCGAGTGATCCGTATACACTATGCATTTAGTCAAGATCAAGTATGGCCGAAATTTCTCAAACGTATACACCACGGCTAGTAATTCTTTTTCTGTTGTGGTGTAGTGAGCTTGAGCTTCGGTCAAGGTTTTGCTTGCATAATGAATCGGATGAAAGTGTTTGGTTTTTCGTTGCCCCAAGACCGCACCTATGGCAAAATCACTTGCGTCACACATAAGTTCGAAAGGTAGGTCCCAATTGGGGGCAACTAAAATTGGTGCCTCGGTAAGCTTTTTCTTGAGAGTTTGAAAAGCTTCGATGCACTCATCAGAAAAGACAAACGAAGTTTCATTTTCAAGAAGTCGGGTCGTAGGCCTATCTATCTTCGAGAAATCTTGAATGAATCTACGATAGAAGCCGGCGTGACCCAGAAAACTCCGAACACCTTTAACAGTTGTGGGAGGAGGAAGTTTAGCAATGACATCTATTTTAGCTTTATCAACCTCAATCCTGCTCTTAGAAATCTTATGGCCAAGGACAATGCCTTCCTTGACCATGAAATGACTTTTCTCCCAATTTATACTAAGATTGGTATCTTCACATCTTTGAAGCATTTTGTCTAAATTGGCGAGACATGATTCGAGTGAATTCCCAATGACCGAAAAATCATCCATGAAGACCTCCATTGTTTTCTCGATCATGTCGTGAGAAATGGCCATCATGCACCTTTGAAACGTGCCCGGAGCATTGCACAAGCCAAAAGGCATGCGGCGATAAGCAAATGTTCCATATGGACACGTGAAAGTTGTTTTCTTTTGATCTTGAGGATCGATGGGAATTTGGAAATAACTCGAAAAACCGTCAAGGAAACAATAGTATTCGTTTCCCGCCAATATTTCAAGCATCTGATCCATGAAAGGTAGAGGAAAGTGGTCTTTATGGGTGGCGTCATTCAACTTTCGATAGTCAATGCAAACACGCCAACCCGTTACCAATCGAGTAGGAATCAACTCATCATCATCATTTTTAACAACCGTAATACCACCCTTCTTGGGCACACAATGAATGAGACTAACCCAAGGACTATCCGATATAGGGTAAATCAAACCGGCATCAAGAAGTTTTATGACTTCTTGTTTGATAACCTCATGAATTTTAGGATTCACCCTTCTTTGTTGTTGAACCGCCGATTTAAAATCTTCCTCCATCAAAATCTTGTGCATACAAAATTCCGGGTTAATACCCTTGATGTCGGAAAGTCTCCAAACAATGGCTCGCTTGTGTGACTTTAAAACCTTGTGGAGAGCGGCTTTGTTTTCCTCATTTAAGTCTTTAGCAATTATGATGGGAAACTTATCATCACCCTCCAAAAATGCATACTCGAGATGAGGTGGTAAGTCCTTGAGTTCGACCTCGGGAAAGTCATCAGTTTTTTCAACATATCTGACTTCCTCGTTATGAAGTCCTTTTGGAGGAAGAGGGGGTGAAGGATCTTCATTCAACAATTTTTCAAGCATAAGTATATCCCCCTCGGAATCAAGATAGTTACTATCAACTTCATGTGACATTGAGCTATCTTGGGTAAGAAAAGCCTCGACCTCTTCCAAAAGGAAGTCACTTCCCTCAAACGGAGTGAGAGAAGGGGAAGAGTCGGCTATGAATGGTGCAGAAGATGGAGTGGGATTGTCACTCGAAGAAAAACTGAGAACCTCTTGAGAGTACTCCTCAAAAGCAACATCAATGACATCTATTCAGTTAACCAAATCAGAGTCGAAATTTGAGGAGTACCTTGAAGTTTGATCAAGGTTAAAGGTAACCGCTTCATTACCAACATGTAGAGTGATCTCTTATTCAAAAACGTCAATAAGAGCTTGACCCGTTCTTAGGAATCCTCTTCCAAGAACGAGAGGAACTCTTTGATCCGCATCAAACTCAACAACTATGAAGTCAGCAGGAAAATGGAACTTTCCTACTTTCACGAACACATCTTTGGCAATGCCGAGTGGACAAGTGATGGAACGATCTACAAGCTCGAGGGTCATGCATGTAGGAGTAAGTTCGGGAAGAGAAAGTTTCCTCCACACTGAATGAGGCATTAGGTTGATGCTAGAGCCAAGATCGGCCAAGGCAAAGCATTCAACCATTCCTGGAAAAACACAAGGAATGAGAAATTTTCCAGGATTTCTGAGCTTCTCGGGAAGCTTCTTTAGTATAACTGCGGAGCAATTCTTGTTCAGTGGAGTCTTAGCCATTTCAAACAATTTTTCCTTGTTGCTTAACAAGTTTTTGATAGTCGATGCAAATTTGGGCATTAACATGATAGCATCCGCAAAGCTTATGTCAAAATGCAACTCTTGGAAGATTTGCAAGAACTTGTCCATTTGGTGACTAGCCTTTTCACGGAGCTTTTGATCGTTTAAACGTGATGGATAAGGTATTGAAGCTTTGGATTGAACAGGATTAACCGGGGGTTCAAAAATAACTCCCGGTTTTGATTTGGTTTTTGGGACAACATGAGGTTGGACGTGTGCGGTACTTTGTGGGCTAGTAATTTTCACTTTGTCCTTTGTGGCCTCAGGTTCATGTTCCACTACCTTCAGAGGAGAAGTAGAAGAGGTAGTAGGAATCATGGGTCCATCATAAGAAACACCACTACGGGTTGTGATCGCCTTTACATCGCCCTTCGGGTTGGCGATCGTGTTGCTAGGTAGCGTTCCCGATCCCGAAGGTCGATCATTTAAAGACTTCTTTAGTTCAAAAATCTGACTGATCAACAACCTGTTTGTTTCTTCTTGAGCTTTCATGAATTGTTTCAACAACTCATCGGATGATGATTGAGTTTGAACAACGGCTTGGTTTTGATGAGAAAAATTTTGAGCTCGGTTGTTTTGATTGAAACTTTGATTTTGGAAATTTCCTTGGTTTTAGTTACCATTACCATGAAAATTGTTTCCATGATTGAAATTACCATAACCTTGGTTTCTATTCAAGTTACCTTGATTTTGAAAACCTTGATTGAAATTCCCCCTTGATTTGAAAATTGATTCATCGGGGCATGAAATTGATTTTAGCTCCACTTGAGGACGGTATTGGTTACCTCCTTGATTAGAACTATCGGCTATCACATTAACTTCAAATGGATTGCCATCGGTGGCAGTACAATTGTAATATGCGTGTGGACCACCACAAGTAACACAAACTTCAACCTTTTTTACTTCGGTAGGTTGAGAAGAATCTTTCTTATTTTTGGTGAGAACCAAAGCATGAATGGCTTCCGTGAGTTTATCAAGCCTAGCATTGGTGCTAGATTGAGCCACGGGTGATGAGGTAGAAGGACCAACATTCACTTGGGAAACAACCGGCTTGCTTCGTGGAATGCGGACCTTAGACTTATTCTCGATGATCACTAAAGCATCCCTTGTGGTTCGATTCAAGAAATTACCTCCAGCGGAGGAATTGAGAGAGTCTTGATCAATTTGGCTCACACCATTATAGAAAGTGTCGAGTTGCATTAACTCAGAAAAACCATGATGAGGACATTTGCGAAGCATATCCTTAAAACGGTCCCATGCCTCACTGAATGATTCATCAAGTTTCTGCGTGAATTTCATGATCTCATTCTTAAGGGCAGTGGTTTTAGAAGGAGGAAAGAATTCATTCACGAACTTCTTAACCAAATCTTCCCATGTTTCAATCGTTCGAGGGGGTTGTTTGTCAAGCCAATTCTTGGCAGCCCCATCGAGGGAAAACGGGAAAAGAAGAAGTTTGATTGCTTCTTCAGGGACGTTTTTGCATTTGATGGTGGATGTGATTTTGTTAAACCATCGAATGTGATCTTGAGGATCGTCCCTTTCAAAACCATAGAATTGACGCGAGGTAACTAGGTTTATCAACCCCGTCTTAAGCTCAAAATTGTCAGCCACGATGGCTGGAACAACGATAGCATCTCCGTAACCCTCGATGGGTGCTTCGAGAAGCTCATTCATAGTGGGCTCAGCCGCCATGATAATGGAAGGAATAGTATGAATCTCGGGTTCGACTATTGGATTGGTACGTCGTCGATTACGCCTTTTTCTTGGAATGTTGTTGAGCGATTGTAAAGGACTTGTTGACGTAGACGAACGAGTGCGCATGCACTACAAAAACAAACTCAATTAAAACAATACCACTTTAACGATAAGGGAACTTAAACCAATAATCAAGAACGCAAGGTTGACCTTTAAGGATAAACGTACAAGGAGCGGGAGAAAAGAATGGATTTCTCACTAGGGCGAAGTTCGTTGGATCCCCCTATACCATTTCGAATCCTCTTAATGTAAGCTTATCGATTAAAAGTTTTCCAAAACGCAAGTGATATAAAGGCAAGTTTTGATCTTTAGTTTGGGAACTTATTATGGTCACACCCCCAGTTGGTAGGTGTTCTGCCTTGGTTTGCGGTGGTAAGATTTTAATGTTGTCCCCAATGTTCAATTAAAGGATGTAAAAGTAAAATAGGTAAAAGAATGAAAACAAATACTCCCCTGATTCGTTCGGTGTGTATAGTGTGTCAACAAGGTTAGAACTTCCTCCAAGAAAATGAACGTTGAAGCTTCCCTTCCAAAAATATAAATCATCTTCTTGTCATATATAACCTGTTAAACCTGAGAAAACAATCAAGGCAACCTCGCATAAAATCGGCGGCAATCTATATATATACTTGATTCGTTGTGTTTTTGTGCAAAACAATTTATCAAAATATCAACAAACGTGATGTCAATGTTATCGTGAGACAACAAGACGTGGAGAATTACAAGTAAACCTTTTAGGAAAAAGATTACCTCGTAAATTCGTGAAAGTGATATTTAAGACCGGGAAGTGATTTCCCGGGTCATTTCCCAACGAGGTGTGAATGGAAAGTTTCGTGAAAAGATCGAGATTAAAACCTTGTATATGGTTGTGAAAGATTATTTGGTTTTGTGATACATTACATTAACGAAAATTAAGAATTAACGAACGAAAATGAGATAAACGTAACCTAGATTTGAATTTAAACAAAGGAATGCTAACGAATACTTAAAATTACCTAAAAAAACTACGGGAAACATGTTAGGGAAAACGGGGAATCTTAAATGTAATCTAGGTTTAAAAACGCGAACGTTAATTTAATTAAAACGCGAGTGCGCAAAATAAAAAGTAAATTTAATGCTACACTAGCCCTACGGATGTAAAAATGATTTTTCTAAGTTCCTAGTGTTAAAAGAAAATTTTAGAAAAAAGAAAAATATTTTTTTGCTTTCTAATTTTTTTAATATGAATTAAATACTAAAATAATAAAATAAATCTTAGAAAAATAGTAAAACAACTTGAGAAATTATAAAATTATTAGGGAAAATCTAAAACCTAATAGAGAAGCTAGGAAAAATATAAAAATGGAAAAAGCAGTTTAACATAAGCATGTAATAAGCAAATACAAAAAGCTGAAATTTAATAAGCTAATTAAACTAACACTATAATAAATGACAAACTAAACTACTCATAACAACAAGAATCTATTAGCACAGTTTGTAATGGGAGTTGGTGTTTGTTTCTCTGTTGAGCCAGAGGGGACCAGGGTTCGACCCTTGGTTTTGCACTTTTTACCAAATATTTTTTTTTTTTCAATTTATCTTTTACAAAACTGATTACCATAAAAAATTAACCAACTTTTATGAAGAATTCTTTTGGGAAAAGCAGAAATAAGCTCAGTGAAAGCTTATTTCCACCTCAGTTTCACAAAATAAGCCAAAGGATGAGGTTTCAGACTTGAAAGACTAATTAAAGACCCACAAGGTAATCAATAAGGTATAATAAGTTATGAATATATGAGATACACTTAAAACAATTATGAACAAGAAGATAAGCAAAGTGAAACAGCTAAAAAGAACAAATAAGCCATATCCAAAACTTCCAAGCCAAACATGCTCTAACTAACAATTGCAAGGTACAAGTAAGTTAGGGGCAAAAGCCCTTAGGCTCAAAATGAACTTGGATCTCGCAAGACAGCTAGGTGAGGTATCAGTAGAACCCAATATCACCCAGTGGCGCCCACTTGTGCAGCCTGTAGGTCCCTAGGAACTTGGGCATGCCAGACAAGTAAGGTGGTGCAAGGGAGGTATAATGGCCTGCAGGCCACTTGGAGCAATCAAACAAGCTACTAAAAAAATTCTAAAAATAAGTTGTTAGTGGGATTACAAAGTTTAGCTGGTAGACTTCAAATCCTAAAATTTTCAAGTCCTAGTTCTAAGTACAAAAATCACAAAAAATCTTGGAAAATTTGATTTTCTTCACAATCTTGCAATTTTGACTTTTGAATATTTTGAACAAGTTTGACTAGGGTGAATCTAGATTGATCCTAGATTATTACTTATGTTATATTAACCCCAAATGAAGTGAAATCTCGCAACCTAAACTAATTCTAAGCTAAATGGGGGATTATGCTATCAAAAATCTCCAACAGTTAAGCTGTGGGGGAGATTTGAAGAGAGTTTGACTTTTTTTGCTTGAAATCCACCAATTAAAGACTTTGGCTGAGCTATTTATGTCCTAGGTGAGATGTCTAACCACTCTTTAACCACAGAGTGTGACAAATGCTCAGTAGCTACCTTAATCTAAACTCACCCTGTAGAAGCAGATTTAATAATTTTCAAAGTAATATAAGTATTTAAACTAAGAAACTAGTAAATAAACTTGCACTAACATCTTCTTAACAGAAATGAACTCCTATAAACCATAGTGATGAGACGAAAAATGAACCGTTTTTAAGGGGTCATTTAAGCCCGAAGTCGAGATTATTTGATCAAATATTTCCCTAAATCGTTCCTTTTGTCATTTTAGGTACTTTTGGAGTGAAATCTGGAAAAGAAAGCATTTTGGACATTTTTTGGAGCATAAAAGTGAAGAAAACGGCAGTCTTAATTTTCCTTGCAGGGAACAGTACTTGACGACGTCACTTGCTCTTTAATGACGGCGTCAAGAGTAATACAAGAGGTGGAAGTGGATGATACATGTGACGGTCCAGAGTGTTTTGTACATTGGAGATGACGACGTCACCCAAGGCTGTCATGGTCCAAATGTTAGTGACGGCCAAGAACAATTTTACACATGACAGCGTCAAAAGTGGATCTATGCAATCCGATTTCATTATGGGCGGCGAGTAGACGGCGTCACAGATTCCTTCTTGACGCCGTCACCCTGTAAAATCTATATATAGTTTTCCAAATTTCATTCATTAGTGTGTAACTTGGAGGGTGCAACTTTGAGGAAAAACCCAAGTCCGATTTTCACAGCTTTTTCAAGGGTTTTAACCCTTTTAATCTTCCATGTTTTATTGGAGATAAGTACTCTTTCAATTCAATCAATATGTCTATGTGTTGCTTGAATATATCTTACACTTGTCTTCAATTTAACATGCTTGGCTAGATCTCTTTTGTGTGTTGCTTAGATGTAGTGAAACATAGATGTTAATTATTGGTTGATTGTTTGTTTATAGTTGTTACGGATGATTGTATTCGATGTTAGGCTTAAGAAAACTGGCAGACTTCCATTGGTAACTTTCTTGAACGTCTTAAGAAACATGATCACAGGTGTACTATGATTTTTGGTTGTATTTAATGCGTACGAGAATTCTAATGATCCCATGTTAGGAGCTTCTAACGGCTCGATATAGGAGTGAAGTAGGTTCCTATAGAGTTAGGGAATATTGTACACGGCCCTACGACTAGTATTAAGGAATATGACCCGTCATCCATGCAATTGTAACAAGCTATCAACCTGTAAAAGATATCTAGGGAGTAATGAAACCTAAGTAAACACAACTTTCCCCATTATTTTTACACCACACTAGTATAATTAGATTCATTTTCATTTCTGTTATTTAATTTTGATTGCATTTGTAGTTAATTGGGTTAGTTGACTAGCAACTAATTCCGCACACTCTTCCAAAAACCGAGATTTTAATTGCTTTTATAAAACATAAAAATACAAAAAGAATCATCCCTCACCTTTAGACTTAGTTTAGGAGACTTTCTAATCCTAGCGACACTATTCCGGAGTTGAACGATCAATCCCCCGGTACTTGTCACTATACTATACTTCAACGATCAGGTACACTGCCTGGTGGGGGTTGTAAGCTTCTCGAGATCCCTCGAGAGGTAAAGCCTGGTGCGATTCCCACGTATCAAGTTTTTGGCGCCGCAGCCCGGGGAATAGTTATTGTCTAGGTTAGGATTTCTTTTTATTAGGTCTACTTCCTAGATTCCTTTCTAGTAAGATTTTATTTTTATTTTTAGGTTTTCTTTAGTCTATCTTATTTCTTCGTGTCTTTGTTTGTGACCTTTACCATCCGACATCATGGAAGGTGGTAACATCTTTGAACCCATCAACCCACCACAACAAAACAACCAAAAAAACCTACCACTAGCAAACCAACCTCTTAGGCCCCGAACCTTAGGAGAGTATTCCCGTCCTAGCCACCAAGGCTATCAAAACACTATTGAGCTCACTCAAGGAGCCAATGTGTCCCCCTTGCGATCCGACACCATCCCGTTGGTGCAAAGCGGATGTGCATTCCATGGACTTCGTTCCGAAGATCCTAATCAACATCTCAAGGATTTCCTTAAAATCGTAAATTCCATAGACCTTGATGTTGTAACTAGAGAGTCGGCCCGATTACGCCTATTCCAATTCTCTCTACGTGATCAAGCTAGTCAATGGCTTGAACGTTTACCCGCGGGATCCATCACCTCATGGGATGATCTCACCACTTGTTTCCTTGCTCAATTTTTCCCCCCGGGGAGAACTACCAAGCTTAGAAATGACATCTTGATGTTCCAACAACGTCAAGGTGAAACTCTATATGAAGCATGGACTTGTTTCAAGGACTTACTCCAAAAAGTCCCTCATCATGGCATAGATCTTTGGCTCCAAGTCCAAATCTTCTATGACCATATCGATCTCTCCACAAGGCGAACCATTGACCAATTGGCCGGTGGCAAGCTACGTGATCTAAGTGCGGAAGAATCATGGGAACTCATAGAAGATCTTGCTCTCTATGACAACGAAAGTTGGAATGATCCCCGTGATTTGAACAAAACGGTCAAGGCAATATCTTTGCCTTCGAACAATTCTAGCACTCCCGACCGTAGGATCATGGAACTTGAGGACCAAGTCAAGTTTCTCATGAAATCCTACGAAGCTCCTAAGCCTTCAAGCCAAGTGAACAAAATCACTTCTTCATGCGAATTATGTAGTGGTCCCCATGACACTCGTGATTGCGTGGAACTCCCTGGACAAGCTTTTGCGGACTACGCATCCTCGCGTACCGATGAAGCGGGAGACAAGTGGTAGACTTTCAAACCCGAGCCAAATCCTTACGGTGATTCTTAAAACCCTTCTTGGAAAAATCACCCGAATCTTAGGTGGAAACAAAACAAAAACAATTCTTCCAATCCACCTAATCGTTACCAACACAATCCTTCTAATAACTATGGTAGTGCCAATAATCTTGAAGGATTGATGTCCAAGTTCATGGCATCTCAAGAAGCTCGCATAGCTAAGTGTTAGCCTCGCTCTTTTATAAAGATAACGTCACATACGTGAATTGGACTAGATACGTAGTTAGTTGTGCCTTTAGGGATTACTATTGTACAAAAGGCAAAGTAATGTTGTAATGAGCCTATAAATACCCCTCATGACTCTCCATGAGGGGTGTGAGATTTTGTGTAATTGTTCTTTCATTATTAATATATTCCATTTTCTTCACCCTCTCTCTACTTTCTCTCTCTAAAACTAAACATGGATATCATCTATTTTCATCAACCTCGACCTCCCGAATCACATAAAAATCATTACTTTCGATCCTACAATTAGCATCAGAGCTATGGTGTGTTGTTTTGATGATTTTTTGTGGCTCGTATCATGTTTTTAAGATGTTTCTACCAACATTTTCGGACCTGAAATTTTTTTTCTTATCTTTTGTGGTATAACAGTTTTAAACAATATTTTTATGTATCCATTTGGTCAAAAAGTTCAATCTTTTATCACTAGTTCCAATACTGTTTTTTGTGTCCTTTTGTCCAAACAACATATTTGTGAACTGATGTATCATCCTTAGAGATTTTTGCACCATCCGTGAAAGTAATATAGTCAAATTCATGGTCCAGTGGGTCAAAAATAATATTATTCCTGGTCATAGGGGTCAAATTTATGGTCTTTACACTGGTTTGTATGCTGCTCAGAATATTTTTCCGGAATCTGGTCGGAAAAAGGACGTCGGATATTGGTCAAATGGTCAAATATTCATGTTACGCTCAAGTTTATGCAGAAAACCCTCTCTTTACGCGAATCTTCAGTTTTTCTACGCATAACTTGGACAAGTTATGCGTAAGGTTCAACTAAGGCAAAAAAACCCTTGTCTTACGCGTAATACTTACTCCAAAGACAAGGTTTACGCAAAAGTTGTTGTTTACGCGTAAGGCATGTTTAGGCAAAATATTCCTACGCATAAGGTTTCACACAGGTTTACGCAAAATGTTATGCGTAAACTTGCCAAACGAAATAAAAGAAAAAGAATATTAGATGAAGCAGAAGAATAGAATTTGACCACAAACCGTATACCACATAACTCGTTGACCTCAGCTTATATACATCATTAGTCCACACCAAGCAAGCAACAAAATGAAAAAATGGACCAGGACCAGAGTCTATAAGACTATCGTATCCAAGTCAATCTAATCCCAAAGTCATACATACTCCTATTCCATCTCTAATCAAATTAAAGACTCAAAACAAAAAGGATGATACAAATCTCAGACCGGTTCATTTTTATCTCTAAAAAGATTTTTGTTGAACCTAAATCATCACAGATCCGTGCTGTAAGCTCTACTTCTATTTATCTCCGAAACAAACTGATGAAGAATAATAACGATTCTGTTATTATCTTATGTCAGTTCGTTCATGACCAACAAAAACAAAACAAGCAACCTACCCGAGACCAATTTACTGATCTTGAAGTCGTTTCTCTTGATGCTACGCCGCGAAAGATCGAGCAAGAAAGATATAGGTGGGTTCCTTGAATATGTTTGTGTGTCGTTTTAATTAGATGATGAAGGGGTTTTGATGTTTGATTGTAGAAGATGTGATATGTGTTTGATGAGATTGAAATTGAGTTGTGAGTGTGTTTCGATTTTTACAAGAAAATATCAGAATGGGTGAATTTCAAGGAGGGAGATAAGGCAAAGAAAGTGGTGGGCATTTTTTTTTATCACAAGTGTGATTTAGGTTTAGGTCAAAATGTGGTGTATTTGACTTATAACACAACTCTGCTTATCAATTGTTGTTTGAAACTTTGGATCGGTTTGTTTTTGTTTGATTTGGGCCTCATTGTTAGTAAATTCGATTGTTGGACTGGATCGAGAAATGGGCCGATGATAATGAACAACAATTGTTATCCACATCCGATTATTATTTTTGGGCTGATATTGATTCATAAATAATTGCTATCCAAATTTACTTACAAAAATTTTGGATACAAATTTTTATTCGGTATAAAGTGTGGTATTTTGGTTTACAAACTTCACGGGGATACATTATTCACGGCTAGAATTGTTTTGTTCAACAACATGATCACGGGGTATTAGTACGGTATTATTGATTTGATTTTGAAGTGGCATTTCAAAATGTGTACTTATTTATCTCAAAGTCTAGGGGTGGTTGGATGCACGACTTTTGAAGATAACTTGTCTGCGCAAATTAAAAAATTCACTCTTGACAATCTAGTTATTACTGATGTAAGGAGTTACGTTGTAGTGCTCACAGTATAACTATCACTTTAAGGAGTTACGTTGTAGTACTCAGTGTCACGCGAAGCAGTGGATTGTTCAAGCGGCGAATATTTCATGCAACCTCATACTTAAAGGAGTTATGTTGTAGTGCTCAGTATAGGTATTAAGTCACATCTATCGTACAAGCATTAAGTCACAAGATGGGATGATTACTTCTTTTTCAAGCTGGTCATATCAGGTTCTCTCCATATGTGGTCATTACTAGTAACCGGTGAATTCTAAGGAGGTTCGATAATAGGTTGATTTGAGAGAAAAGTATTGAGAGTATATCTTAGCGACATATACTCACAAAATTATGCTTTCATGGTTTATCTATATTGCATCAGAAGTGTAAAGTACGGGTAATTATGGCATGTACACAAAATGGTATGATGATTTCGATAAATCGCAACCATCAGGAGGGAGAAGAACATGCCAATAGAAGTAGTGTTTCATCTCTAGTACGTTGGTTGTTCGAGGGAATTGTGCTTACACTAGAACCGAAGAAGTACTAATGATGTGTACATCAGAGCGTATTACCAACCTTTTGTGCAATACTATGTGAGTTATATTGTCATGATGCTCCCTGAACGACAACCATGTGCCTACACTTTTGAATCTACTTTATCCGCTGCGTGATGAAAAGAGAGTTGTCGGTTCAGGAGGGAGCAGGAAAAAGAATAAAGGCTCACTAGTTAGGAGGGAGTAATAACCTAACTAGACCATTACAGTTGAAGTTCAGAGCTACAAAGACCTTTGCCGTTAGTGTCAAAGATTAAACGCCGAGATCGTCGGAAGAGAGAACTTCAAGTCTGCCTCAGTATCTAGACTACAGAGACTCTGCGCTTCAACAACGTCAACATAGTTTACTATTGTTGTAATTTACATTGTTTATGTATTTATAGGTCTCATTGTAACCATTCACATGTGACGATATCTTGGAGGGAGATTGTTAGCCTCGCTCTTTTATAAAGATAATGTCACATACGTGAATTGGACTAGATACGTAGTTAGTTGTGCCTTTAGGGACTACTACTGTACAAAAGGCAAAGTAATGTTGTAATGAGCCTATAAATACCCCTCATGACTCTCCATGAGGGGTGTGAGATTTTGTGTAATTGTTCTTTCATTATTAATATATTCCATTTTCTTCACCCTCTCTCTACTTTCTCTCTCCAAAACTAAACATGGATATCATCTATTTTCATCAACCTCGACCTCCCAAATCACATAAAAATCACTACTTTCGATCCTACACTAAGTTTGAAACCGAATTCAATCAACAACAAACGGAGATGACCAATAAGATTGACAACTTGTTGAAAGCCCTCAACAATCAAGTGCTAACTACACCTAGGAAGGACACTAGGGACACTAATAGCGTAATCCAAATTAAGGACCCCTCATCATCCAAACACGTCCACTTTGTCAATGTTGTCACCATTAAGCCAATAGATAAGAATATAGAAGAAAGTGACAAGGATGAAGTTGGAATAGAAACCAAGACTAGGGATGAGATTAAGAAAGTTGATGATACTAAGAAAGAAAAGTTAGAGGAAGTAGAAAACGTTGAAAAATACTTTGATAAGTTACCCACCAAGGAAGAACGGGAGTATCACAAGGATCTATTCGATGATCCCGAGACACCATACATCCTTGGTTCACCCCTTATTAAAGTAGGTGATCCCTCTAACATCAACATACCATGCAACATTGGGCATATGCATGTATGGAAAGCTTATATCGATCCTAGGTCTCCTATAAACATCATGACTAGGACATATTATAATTGGGTGATGAAGAAGCAACTTGGTTATAGGATGATGCCTAACACAAATTTGACGAGCAATTTTGTACGAAGAGTGAAAGGATTGCATGTATTTGTAGGAAACTTCGCTTATGTTATCGACTTTATGATAGTAGAGGATACTCGTCCGGTAATAGATGATTGCCTAAGTCAAGTAGTGTTCGGAAAACCGTTTGTTGAGGCCTCTAAGATGAGTTATGACCCGACCCTAGGGATTGTTAGATTCAAGGAAGGGAACGATGAGATTGCTTACCAAATGCCCTATAAGATTGAACAATACCGCCTTCTATCAAACATAGAAAAGGAACACAAGCAAGCGGTGTATTATAGAAATGATGAGGATAGACGTAGAGGAGTAGATTATGTCATGAATAGAATCCTTGGTTTCTACAAGGAATGTTCGCAACTAGGCCCGGAATACAAAACTAAGATTGGAGATGACCTAGAGAATGAAACCAACGATGAGGTCACGTAATTGCCCATGACCTTGAGTCTAGCTACAAGACTTGTAAAATAAAGAAAAGCGCTTCTTGGGAGGCATCCCATGTTTTGTGTGATTTTTATTTGTTTGATTGTTATTTGCTTCCGTATGCATGCTTTATTTTTATTGTCAGTAGATCATGTTTCAAACTAAAATTGTGAAAATGCTTTATTTTGTCGTTTAACTTCGTCTTAACTTCATATAAAGGTATTTTGCAAAAGCTAAGTGTAAGGGGAAACCCCAAATTTGTTTATAAGAACGAAATTGATCTTGATTCGCCACAATATTAAATGAACATGTGTATTAGTATTTGTTAGAGTCAAATGCTTGTATCGAGTCATAATGATGTTTTGCAGGATTTTCCAGAAAGTAGGACATAAGTTTTTCCAGAAATTTTCCGGAAACTTAACGTAAAGATTTCTGCAGGTCACTTCTGACGGCGTCATGAATTAATTCTTGACGGCATCATGTGTAAAATTCTGGAAATTTTGCGAGTTTTGTTTTTCTAACGGAGTCTTAAAGTTTTTGTTAATTCTTTAGTTTTATAAACTCGAGGAAATCTGCAAACATTCATTCCACAAGCATTATATCTTAATTTGTTTTCTAGGATTTGTTTTCTCAGGTTTAACAGGTTATGTATGACAAGAAGATGATTTATTTTTCTAGAAGGGAAGCTTTGAATGTTCATTTTCTTGGAGGAAGATCTAACCTTGTTACCACACTATCTACACCGAACGAATCAGGGGAGTATTTGTTTTCATTCTTTTACCTATTTCACTTTTATATTCTTTAATTGAACATTGGGGACAATGTTCATCCTAAGTGTAAGGGGAGGGTAAATGACGATACCTTATAGGATACAATTGCACTTGAGTTTGTTTGTTTGATGGTAGGTGTGTAATAAAACTAAGAGAAATACTTGTTAGTGTAATTGTAGCGCCAAATTTAATTTTTTTTACAACATTTAGGAGTGAAACTTTAGCCTTAGCAAGCGTCTCATGGATAGGATTTGTATGACTAGCACAAAACCGTACCATTCAGAAAAATTTTTCACCCAAGTATGTGAGGTACGCCTTTAGATTTGATAGGAAAAGCATTCACTATTAGTGCTTATGAGTGTACCGGTAGCATTTAGATTCTAGAACTTGCGTTAGTGATGCATCCCAAGACCGCTAGTGAGACTACATTCGTGTAGTAGGATTTACTACATGATAAGAGGCATTAGGATCACCCTTGTGTTAAACCCGTATCATAATTACTTGACCATTTAAGTCATATTACTTGGCTAGTAAAGTCAATTAATTTTTCCCACACCTTAGCGTTGTACTCATTTTTAGTACACGAAACCCCTAGTACACCCCTCCGAGCCTATCTTTTCGTTTCTAACTTTAAGCATCTTACTTAAAGGAAGAATTTTTTACAACCCACCCAAATGTGCAACCAAATCGCCTTAGCCTTTCGTGTATGCACTCATCTTTAGTGCATTATTGTTACACGTTTAAACCCTTAGTTAATTGTCTAATTGATTACATGGTTGCTAAGTCGAGTCATATCTTATACATATTGTTTTGGGACGATTGGGACTCATGGGTAAAGTGCTTATGTTATGGAGTAATGGGGAAGAACATCGTTTATTACCCCCATACGTGCGTTAATCTTAAAAGTACTCCAAGTGTTTTTGGTTATCTTGATTCGAGTCATTAGATTAGTTTATTGTAAAGTATGTAAAAATTCAAGTGTAAGGGGAATGTACATTCCCTATGATATATTATTTTGGATGATAGGGTAAGAGTGTATACAAAAAAATTAAAAAAAAAAAATAATAAAAAAAAATCAAAGAAAAAAAATTAAAAAAAAAATAGAAAAAACATACGGACTACCATCCCGTTTCATTTTATGTTTTTGTTATTTTTGATTTATTAGCTTAAGTCGAGTCTAGTCTTGGCTTAGCAACGCCATATTGTACATGTAATTAACCAAGATGATTAACTCGCCACAAGTAAATATTGTCTTTATCCAACATAACCGTGTACTCCATATCCCTACACCTAACGTTATAACCCTTTAAAAGACCTCTTTGATAGTTTATCCTAGGTGCTTACGCCAAGTGGTGGAGGTTTGATCCTTTCCCAAGCCTATGGTAATCTATTTTGTTATGTCAGGTAGTGAGAGATGTTTTCCATTTCCATATTGTGATATATACTTTATTACACCCGAGAGATGTAAGTATCTAAGCACTATTTGTGAGGTGCTAGTGTATGACCTCCGTGCTTGTCTTTGGTCTTTAGTGGAACGATTATTTGTTGTAATTACTTTTATATTAGTGTTAAATCACCCCTAACTTGTATTTTGATTAGAATAAAAGCGCATTTGCTTGAGGACAAGCAAATCTCAAGTGTAAGGGTATTTGATGAGGCGAAAAATGAACCGTTTTTAAGGGGTCATTTAAGCCCGAATTCGAGATTATTTGATCAAATATTGCCCTAAATCGTTCCTTTTGTCATTTTAGGTACTTTTGGAGTGAAATCTAGAAAAGGAAGCATTTTGAACATTTTTGGAGCATAAAAGTGAAGAAAACGGCAAAGTCTTAATTTTCCTTGCTGGGAACAGTACCTGACGGCGTCAATTGCTCCTTAATGACGGCTTCAAGAGTAATACAAGAGGTGGAAGTGGATGATACACGTCACGGTCCAGAATGTTTTGTACATTGGAGATGACGGCGTCACCCAAGGCCGTCATGGTCCAAATGTTAGTGACGGCCCATAACAATTTTACACATGACGGCGTCAAAAGTGGATCTAGGCAATCCGATTTCATTATGGACGGCGAGTTGACGGCGTCACAGATTCCTTCTTGACGCCGTCACCCTGTAAAATCGATATATAGTTTTCCAAATTTCATTCATTAGTGTGTAACTTGGAGGGTGCAACTTTGAGGAAAAACCCTAGGCCGATTTTCATAGCTTTTTCAAGGGTTTTAACCCTTTGAATCTTCCATGTTTTATTGGAGATAAGTACTCTTTCAATTCAATCAATATGTCTATGTGTTCCTTGAATATATCTTGCACTTGTCTTCAATTTAACATGCTTGGCTAGATCCTTTTGTGTTTGCTTAGATGTAGTGAAACCTAGATGTTATTTATGGGTTGATTGTTTGTTTATAGTTGTTACGGATGATTGTATTCGATGTTAGGCTTAAGAAAACTGGCAGACTTCCATTGGTAACTTGCTTGAACGTCTTAAGAAACATGATCAGAGGTGTACTATGATTTTTGGTTGTATTTAATGCGTAGGAGAATTCTAATGATCCCATGTTAGGAGCTTCTAATGGCTCGACATAGGAGTGAAGTAGGATCCTATAGAGTTAGGGAATATTGTACACGGCCCTACGACTAGTATTAAGGAATATGACCCGTCATCCATGCAATTGTAACAAGCTATCAACCTGTAAAAGATATCTAGGGAGTAATGAAACCTAAGTAAACACAACTTTCCCCATTATTTTTACACCACTCTAGTATAATTAGATTCATTTTCATTTCTGTTATTTAATTTTGATTTCATTTGTAGTTAATTGGGTTAGTTGACTAGCAACTAATTCCGCCCACTCTTCCAAAAACCGAGATTTTAATTGTTTTATAAAACATAAAAATACAAAAAGAATCATCCCTCACCTTTAGACTTAGTTTAGGAGACTTTCTAATCCTAGCGACACTATTCCTGAGTTGAACGATCAATCCCCTGGTACTTGTCAATATACTATACTACAACGATCAGGTACACTGCCTGGTGGGGGTTGTAAGCTTCTCGAGAGGTAAAGCCTGGTGCGATTCCCACGTATCACATAGATTACAACTAATAAACAAAAATGAATAATATGCTAAAAAGTGATAAAAAAAAATTGGCTTACAAGAGATCAAAGCTAGAACAAGGCAGACTAAGAGTCAACCAGAACCAAAACCATATCCCTATACTCCCCATGGAGTTTTAGACCAATTGCCATCCACCATAAACCTGCTCCATTCCATCACCTTCATATTTCTCATTTAATTTTGATTTTCTGTTTTTATTTTTATTTTTATATTCTATGTGTTAAACTTGAAATAACAATTAAGAAAGCTTATATGAGCTTCTTAAACACTCTGAGATAACAATTAAACTTGAACAAAGATTTTTGCTAAGAACTCTAAACTTTAATGAAAATGAGTAAAATTGCAATGAAACTGACAACTTAAACTTAAATTTAACTGAATAAAAACATTAAAAAGTTAGTGTTGATGTTACTGAAAATAAAATACAAGAGAAAGATAGATGCCATTGAGGCTTTACAAGAGTCCTATTTATACTACAATCGAAGTAGGCCTTCCACCCTTTGTTGTGCTTCCTGTGTGAGACAAAATAGCCAAAAGTGATCCTTGTGACTTCCTGATCAAATCCTAACCTTCAATTAAAAGTAACCATGATCTGAACCCTTAATTCTATTTTGGCGGGAAAACAATTGTGGTGTCTTTTTGGATTGCAAGGGTGTAAGTTTGGGGGTAGGTAGGGTTTGTGAGTGTAAAGGAGGTAGTGGGATTGGTAGTGGTGCAGGGGGAGCTTTTGAGGTGAGGTGGAGTATGGCAGTGGTGGTGGTGGTGGTATAACCAGGGGGTAATACGTGGGGGGAGGAAGAAAGGGGGTATTAGTTTGACCCTTTGTTTGACCAAGGTTGACCCTTTGACCATGTTTTATTAATACGGGGTGTTTTGTTTTGGACTTTGGGAGGGAGATTGGGCCAAGGTAAGATTGGACTTGGTGTTGGGTTTAATTTGGTTTTGGGTTTTTTAATATCAAAGGTCCGTTTGGTTTTGTATGTAAAATAAACACAAGGACCAAATTTGTAAATTGATGAAAGTTGAGGGTTAAATCTGCCATATTTCCAAATTTAATCCAAGGGACCATTCCTGCCAAGTTGTGATTCCACAAGAGTCTTTGAAGTTTATTTTCCAAATTTAAACATACGGGGACAAAAATTGCCAAATTTTAAACTTGAGGGACTATAATCGCCAATCTTTGAAACTTGCAATCCAAGGACTAAAAATGTCATTTGATGATTCTTTAGAGACCTTTGTTGACTTTTCTTCATAATATCTCTCCAGGGATCATTTCTGTCATTTCTTGAAAGTACGAGGACCGATTTTGCCAAATGTAAAACTCTAGGGACTAAACTTGTAAACTTTTGAAAGCTTTTCACCCAAAGATCATTATTTGGTAACTTTTGATTTTTAAGGACTTGGTTTGACTTTTCTTTCAAAACAAATGCTCAGGGACTGATTTTGACAACTTTTGAAAGTTGGGGGACTGAAACTGCCATTATGCAAACTTTGTTCGTTTTTCATTTGTTTTCAATCATTTTGCATTTGAAACATATAAAACATGACCTTTGGGATATTTTCTGTATTTTGATGCATTTCTGGGTGTTTTTAAACGTTTTTACAGTTCATATTGACCAAAAATGATGAGTATTTACACACTCATCAATACTAAAAAATCATAGTAAACAATTTAAGATATATTGCTTGTGGAATGAATGTTTGCAGATTTCCTGGAGTTTATAAAACTAAAGAATCAGCAAAAACTTTAAGACTCCATTAGAAAAACAAAACTCGCAAAATTTCCAGAATTTTACACGTGACGTCGTCAGGTGTTAAATCCTGACGCCGTCAGAAGTGACCTGCAGAAATCTTTATGTTAAGTTTCTGGAAAATTTCTGGAAAAACTTATGTCCTATTTCTTGGAAAATCCTGCAAAACATCATTATGACTCGATACAAGCATTTGACTCTAACAAATACAAATACACATGCTCATTTAATATTGTGGCGAATCATGATCATTTTTGTTCTTATAAACAAATTTGGGGTTTTCCCTTACACTTAGCTTTTGCAAAATACCTTTATATGAAGTTAAGACGAAGTTAAAAAACAAAATAAAGCATTTTCACAATTTAGTTTGAAACATGATTTACCAACAATAAAAATAAGACATGCATACGGAAACAAATAACATCAAACAAATAAAAATCAAACAAATAAAGACACACAAAACATGGGTTGCCTCCCAAGAAGCGCTTTTCTTTATTTACGAGTCTTGTAGCTAGACTCAAGGTCATGGGCTATTACGTGACCTCGTCTCTTGAGATGACGTATCGCATATAATTATGATCCTCGCTATCGGGATGGTAGTGTTTCAATCGTTCGACACTCGCAGTCACCTCCCCTCCTCCTTTACTGCTCAAGGTAGCTATCCCACCATGGCGTATGCTTTCAATTGTGAATGGTCCATACCACCAAGGACTCGGCTCGTCGGGAGGTACTTTTATCTCTGAATGCCTCAAGAGTACCAAGTCTCCTTCTGTAAATGGTACATGATTCTCAGTCGGTTGACTACATTCAAACTTGACATGAACTTTATTGCTGCTTTTGCCTCTCTCAGGCTTAGTTTCTTTGTAGCTTTTGATTCTTGTTTCCCATGCGAGGATTTTTTCTTGGACATGATTAGGCGATGTGTCAATGTTGTTTTTGAGCTTTCTTTTCATCAGGCTTTCTTGCACACATCGTGGGGGTCATAGGAATGTTAATCTTTCTTTTTCCTGACTTAAGTTCAATTTCCCTCTTTTCATACCTAATGACAGCTCTCGCGGTGGTGAGGAATGGTGCTCCAAGGATTATCAGTATGCACCCACCTCCTTTATCATCGATGATCATGAAGTCGACGGGATACATGAACCCTACAACATTGACCAGTACATCCTCTTCAATTCCCAAAGGGTATACATAAGAGGGACCAGCGAAGGATAGCCTAACACGGGTGGTGGCCGGCATAAGATTTAGGGGCATAAGATTTACTATTGGGTGTAAATAGTTAGGGGCATAAGATTTACTTCCGATCCTTGATCGGCGAAAGCATCCAGATATTGCAAATTCCCAATGCTGGCTGGTATCTCAAAGTTCCAACAAGCCATCTACTTAGTAGCCACTTTTTGTATAAGTAGCTTCTCGAACACCGGTCCCCCAAGTAATGTATCATACTCATCCTTCCCCTCTTTCTCTTTCTTTGAAACCTGTTTGGAAGATTGGTTACGCCCGTCACCCATTATCCAATTTGTTATGGTATTCTCATTTATATCATGTTTTAGGTAGTAACCTAGTGATTGGAATTTTGGCGGTTCCTCAATGGTTTGTACACTAGGGGTTTCCTCTTCCTCATTATCCTCGTGGACAATTGTGATAGAGTTAACAAATCGGGTAGTGGGGGTAGCGGATTCTTTTCTTAACAACATCATTTCTGGGGTTTTTTGGTTTGAGTATTCCTCCACTAGACTCATCATCTCCTTCATTTTCTCTTGCATCTCCTTCTTTTGCTTATAAACAGCTTCCTCAAATTTAGCAAGCTGCTCAGAATGGGTTGCCATGTACTATCTCATTCGAGCTTCGAATTCCGGGCTGAGGTTTTGAGGAGGCGAATAAGGTTGAGCATAATTTTGAAAGGTTTCGACATTCTCTCTAAAGGGTGACTCGGACAATGGTGTCGAAATTATATTTGAGACAGAATTGACTGTTGCCCGTCCAGGACTTAAAGGTCTCTTTTGTTTTTCCATGAGATAGTCAACCTTTTTCTCAAGTTTGCAAAGGAGTTCTTCGAAGATTTGATTGGTTTCCCCAGGTGTCGAGATTGCGTTGATAGCCGAGTTGATGACATGAGTAACTTCCCATAATTCTTGATTGTCGAAGGCGAGCTCATCTATAATTTTCCAAGATTCCTCAGCGTTTTTATCACGCAACCTGCCTCCAGCAGCTCGATCAATGGTGCGTTTGATGTGAAAGTCGACATGGTCATAGAAGATTTGAACTAATAGCCAAAGATTTATGCCATGATGAGGGACTTTTTGGAGTAAGTCCTTGAAACGAGTCCATGCTTTATAGAAGGTTTCACCTTGACACTGTTGGAACATCAAGATATCATTTCTAAGCATCGTAGTTCTCCCCGGTGGGAAAAATTGAGCAAGGAAACGAGACGTGAGATCATCCCATGAGGTGATGGATCCCGTGGGAAAACGTTCAAGCCATTGACTAGCTTGATCACGTAGAGAGAATTGGAATAGACGTAATCGGGTCGACTCTCTAGTTGCAACATCAAGGTCTATGGAATCTACGATTTTAAGGAAATCCTTGAGATGTTGATTAGGATCTTCGGAACGAAGTCCATGGAATGCACATCCGCTTTGCACCAACCGAATGGTGTCGGATCACAAAGGGGACACATTGGCTCCTTGGGTGAGCTCAATGGTGTTTCGATAGCCTTGGTGGCTAGGACGGGAATACTCTCCTAAAGTTCAGGGCCTAGGAGGTTGGTTTGCTAGTGGTGGGTTTTGTGGGTGGTTTTGTTGTGGTGGGTTGATGGGATCAAAGATGTTACCACCTTCCATGATGTCGGATGGTAAAGGTTACGAACAAAGAAACGAAGAAATGAGATAGACTAAAGAAAACCTAAAAATAAAAATAAAAATCTTACTAGAAAGGAATCTAGCAAGTAGACCTAATAAAAAGAAATCCTAACCTAGACAATAACTATTCCTCGGGTTGCGGCGCCAAAAACTTGATACGTGGGAATTGCGCCCTCGCAACAGGTTTTACCTCTCAAGGGATCTTGGGAAGCTTACAACCCCCACCAGGTAGTGTACCTGATCGTTGTAGTATAGTATAGTGACAAGTACCGGGGGATTGATCGTTCAACTCAGGAATAGTGTCGCTAGGATTAGAAAGCCTACTAAACTAGGTCTAGAGGTGAGGGATGATTCTTTTTGTATTTTTTATATTTTATGAAAGCAAGTAAAATCTCGGGTTTTGAAGGAGTGGGCGGAATTAGTTGCTAGCCAACTAACCCAATTAACTAAAGATGCAATCAAAATAAAATAAAAGAAATAAAAATTAAACTAATTTACTAATGTGGTGGAAACAATAATGAGAAAAGTTGTGTTTACTTAGATTTCATTACTCCCTAGACATCTTTTACAGGTTGATTAGTTTGTTACAATTGCATTGATGACGGGTTATATTCCTTAATACTAGTCGTAGGGCCGTGTACAATATTCCCTAACTCTATAAGATCCTACTTCACTCCTATGTCGAGTCGTTAGAAGCTCCTAACATGGGATCATTAGAATTCTCTTACGCATTAAATACAACCAAAAATCGTAGTACACCTCCGATCATGTTTCTTAAGACGTTCAAGCAAGTTATCAATGGAAGTCTGCCAGTTTTCTTAAGCCTAACATCGAATAAAATAATCCGTAACAATTATAAACAAATAATCAACCCATAATCAACATCTAGGTTTCACTACATCTAAGCAAACACAATGAAAACCTAGCCTAGCATATTAAAGAGAACACAAGCGTAAGATATAATCACACAACACATAGATATATTGAATGATTTGAATAAGTACTTATCTTCAATTGAACATGGAAGAATCAAGGGGTTGAAACCCTTGAAAAAGCTGTAAAATTCGTCGTAGGGTTTATGCCCTAATATCCCACACAAAGTTCCACACTTTAGAATGAAAAAATTGGAAAAATATATATAGACTTTGCATCCTGACGGCGTCACGTGTTAACCTCTGACGCCGTCAACTCGCCGCCATGATGATATTCGTATTGCCTAGATCCATTTCTGACGCCGTCATGTAGAAAAATACTCTGGGCCGTCACGTGTATTTGGACCCTGACGGCCTTCAGGCCAATAAGCCTAAAAACATTCTGGATCGTCACGCGTATTTTCCACTTCCACCTCTTTTGCCACTCTTGACGCCGTCATTAGCAAACCCTTAACGTCGCCAGGTACTGTTCCAGCAAGGAAATTTGAGACTTTGCCGTTTTCTTCAAAAATATCCAAAATGCTTCCTTTTCCAGTTTTCTCCTCAAAAGTACCTAAAATGACAAAAGGAACGATTTAGGGCAATAATTGATCAAATAATCTCGAATTCGGGCTTAAATGACCCCTTAAAAGCGGTACACTTTTCGCCTCATCATTTAGTTATAATAAGACTATAACTAAAATGATGTTTTACTAAAAACCAAAGTTTACACTTTGTCGTTAACAAAACTTAGCAAAGATCGTAAAATATAAATAACGTTTTTAGACGATATTTGTATTAACAATCTCCCCCTTTTTGTTGATGACAAAACATAAACTTTGTTTTTAAGTAAATCACTAATTCTAGTGTTAAGTCTTATATAAGTTTGATTTTAAACTTGTTTCATGACATGATATGCAAGAGTTAAGGATGAGAACAAGTTTTAATATTACTTCTCCCCCTTTTTGTCGAAACAAAAAGAAGAGTTACGAAGCGGAAGAGTACATGTGCTCTCCCTTGGATAATGCTCCCCCTAAATGGAGTGCTAAGGTAGGAAACATGTATTTTGAACCTACAATAAAAGAAGTTAGTTGCCGCACTAGAACAAAAAAGAAGAGTTGCGAAGCGAAATAATGCAATTCTCATGCTCCCCCTTGAATATTACTCCCCTAAATTGGAGTAACAAGGAAGGGAAACATGGATTTTGAACCTACACTAAAAATATGGTTAGTTGATGATAATGACAATTTGATTAGCCATAACATAAATGTGAGAATATGAGCAAATATATCAAAAGCACAAGCCATATATGAGCAACCAACAACGCAAGCAAAAATAGTAGAGAAGAAGTCATTTCAAGTAAAAGGTTGACTTGCAAAAGTCAATAACAAGAAATGAAAAATTCTAGCCTACTAAAGAAAATTAAACTAACAAAGAGAAATTCTTATTTCTATAAATAGAGTAGTCCCTAGCATTTCTTCAATGAGGCAAGACCTCCAAAAAGAATGCTCTAAACTTGAGGTGGATGAGAGATGGTGTCTAAAAGCTTCAAAATGAGGTTTAAGATAAACCTCATTTCGTGTGTAAGTTCACGGATATCTTGTCGACATCCTTCACTAATATGAGCGGTTCTCTCACAATTTACGCAATTATGGCGAGGAAAGTTTGGTGGAAGGAGTTGATTGGTTGTTGGTGCATCATTTGATGGGGCAAAAGTGGATGGTTGAGAGGTGTTTTGATTTCCTACTCTAGATGAGTGTAATGCTGATTTAGACTCTATGACATGGTTTAGACGAGAGTCAATCAAATGTTTGAAGGCATAGAGATGGTTCAAACTAGTGTTGAGCTCTTCGTGAGTGTTTGAAGACTTGGATCCTATGGATGCTTCGATTTCTTCATAAGTGGGAAATCGGGAATCAAAATGTTGAGAATGTGTTTGAGGTGAATTGTGTTGTTGGGTATGATGGTGGTTACTTGATTCTTCGTAGAGAGGACCATGAATTTTTTTGTATATTGGATGGAACAACAATGGTTTTGGTTGATCACGTGGAAATATTGAGGGTCGAGCATATCGATAAGCCAAACGCTCTATTAATGAAGGTTGATGAGGTTTATGATCTAATGACTCATTTGGTTGAAACCTTGGTTGTTGTTGAGTTTCCAATTGAGCGATTGTGTCGAAAAGAGGCAATGGTGGTGGATTAGATTATCTTGGTGGTAGGTCTTCTAAGGTTTCTAAATATGGATGTGGTGATGTTGGTGGTGTTTGGTAGAGTTCCATTGGTGTTAAAGTTGGTGATTGAGGTGATGAGCCTTTTGATGGTTGATTAGGTGCCAAAGATGATGTGGGATCACTAGGTGTTTTAATTGGTGGTGGAGTAGGAATAATGTTGGTTTTGCAAGATTTTGGAGATGGTGTTGGGGTGACAAGATTAAGGAAATTAGTATCATGGATGGGTGAGGAAATGTTGAGCGATGAATCACTTGATGATGATGAGCTTAGTTGGATAGTTTTGTTGAAGCAACATGGTTTTACACTCATTCGATTTCTAATGGACTTTGATGATTCGGATGAGGTGTTAGATTTAGTCATTTCAAGGTTCTATCTAGACTTGAAAGATTAAGAGATGTGATGGTGATGGTGTGAATTGGAAGTGTGAATGTTAGTCAATTTATAAGAAGATCATGGTATGGAAAGGAGTGTTTGTATTTGATGTTGTGCCATACAAAAATGGAGGTTTCTAATGATTTGGGAGAGTTATGAAGGTTGTCAAATCATTGGAAGTCAATCCAATGGAAGAGATGGAGTAAGAAGACCAAGACATGCACTAAATGCTTAGTGGTCATGTCATTGTGTTTTGACTCAGATTTTGCACGGAAACGAAGGAACCTTTTTGAGGGTTCCTTGCCTTATGAGTGAGGGTTCCTTGGGTTAGTTATGATTTAATTTGAATTTTGGCGGGAAATGGGTTTTTATTGATTCTAATGTCTAAGAATGATCCTAATCCAGGTAACTAGTTGTTAGGCATAAGTTTCTAATCTTATAAGATGATTTGGAAGAATGTGGAAAACGAAATTTGAAACATCTAAGAAAAATTTCCAGGTAGTCTGGCGGAACCCTGGGAATACATGGACGGAACCCTTGTTTAGGTTCCGCCATTTCCGTTGGGCCAACCTGGGCTTACCCAGAATTCCTACTGGTGAAACCCACTTTTTGGTTCCGTCAGATCCGCCAGTGTCCAGAATTAATACAGAACGTATTTTTGGTCATCGAGACGAAATCGAAAATTTCCAAAAATACTTGGGACAAAAACTTAGAGTCATATCTGGTTAGGAAATGCAAAAAATGAATATGAAAACACTCTTACCGTTAGACTTTGACGGGGGGCAAGTGAAATTCACTATACTTAGTGAAATTTATCATATACTTGAAAATTTGACAACATTCTAAATGTCGTCGATTCTGCATAAGAGTTAGTTCAATACATTGTTCAATCATAGTAATAGAGTATAAAAGTACAAAACAACATAAGTCACAAAGTTTAACAATATTAACGTTCTAAAACTTAGTTGTGCCAAATGCTCCTTACAAGCGGTCCAACTTCTTCTTAATCTTTCCCAAGTACCTTCCAAAGCACTTCCACATCCCTTTCGTTTGTTTGAATTCTTCGGACTCATTCTCAATAGCGGGGAGTTCTTGAAGGTAATCAAGAGGGGCGAGCTTAGAGTTGGGAAGATCATCATTTTCGCTCATTGGTGAAGATGAGGATGAAGGAGAAGGAGAACGACGACGTTTCCCGTGAGTCTTAAAGACTCGTTTACCACTAAGAGGAACAAAGGTGTGAGGAATGAGGGAGTAATCGAGACGAATACCTCTATCATTAGGTGGAATGGGTGAGATGGCTCTAAGGAGACGAGTGAGGAGCATTCCATATGGAAGAGCGGTTTTTCCATTTAAATGTATATTGGTCATTCTTTGTGCCATGTAGTAAGCCAAATTGAAAGGTTGTCTAGTGGATATACTATAGAGCATATAGCTTAAGCATGTGTTCACATGATCTCTATTCCCTACGGAACTTATGACATTAGCTCTAAGAACCTCTTCCCATCTCCTAAATTGAGGTTTAAGTTCATTAAGTTCCATTCCAAATGGATCTTTGTCCACATCCTTACCCGAGCGATCCTTCCTAGTGAGGGAAGTTCTAATGAAGAGATGGTCACGAATCACTTCCTTGCTAACAAGAGGAGTGGATTAAAGGGGATGACGTTCATCGATGTCTAAAGAAGAAAGTGGCCATTTGTCCGTGTAAAGGCAAGTACCGTTATTTGGAACACTAAGGATTTTTGCAAACTTATCGAGAGATAAGATAGCTTCATGTTGATTGATAGAAAACTTTACGAATATCTCACCATCATCATCGCTTGTGAGCACAACGGTAGCATAGAATTCTAGAATAAACCTAGGACGAATAGGCTCATCAATATCTAGGAGACAATCAAAGTTGATAGTAGCTAAGTTTTGACGGATGGAGTTTCCTTCTAGGAAGGATGAGTCAATGGTTCTACCCTCATAAACATAGTGCTTCTCTAACCCCTTAAAGACATCGACTTGGTGTGGAGTAAGACCTTTGGTCATATAGTGTTTGGGTAAGTACTTGAGGGTACCTTTGTGATCGGAGAGAGTTGCGGGAGGCATGTTTGTTCCTAGAAATCATAAAATTATGGTTAAGATTAATATTTTTGAGTATGCGTTTTTATGCAAGCAATGTGAAGACTTGGTTGTCTATGATGCGTTTTAATGTTCAAAAACATTTTTATGATGCAACTTATTGTCTTGAAACATATTATGATCTTAGTGTTTCTTAATTAAATGTATTTCTAAAATGTAGCCAAAAAGTGCAGATAGGATTATGCATTTTAAATGAATTTGGCCTAATGTTTTTATTTGTTTTAACAATGTGATGAAGTGCTATGTTCTAATTATGAATGTGATTAAACAATGGTTTTACAAGGGATGTTTGGCAAATAGTGATGTTGTAAGAACATAATCAAATGAGGGTATGATTAGTTTAGTTCTCAATTAAGGTTTTATAATTTTTCATAACTAATAACATAAACCCTAAGATTTTAGAGGTTGAATGTGAATAGGAATGCAATGCTTAAATCGGGTCTGCAATTAATCAAACAATACTTAAATGTTTCTAGGAATGAAGAATGATTTAAGAGAATATCCAATTTTCGTGTGTGAAGATGTTTTGGTCGTAAATAGTAGCAGTGAATGAGTTGTGGTTGTGGATTAGAGAGTGTTTGGTTTAAACTAGAGATAATTTTGACTGCAGAGTTGGCGGATCCGGCGGAACCAAAAGAAGGGTTCCGTCTGTTTAGTCGCAGGGTTCCGCCAATTCAGCAGAGGTGGAAAATTTCATGATTTGTTTTGATTTTTGTGATTTTATTCTAATGTTCAGAACTATGGTTTTAGGTTACATGAGTCCTAAACTAAGTCTAAGAAGGATGAATGATTCTTATTCAAAAGGTTTTGTGAAAATGTTGACAATGTGGTTATCGTATGAAACTTTCGTGGTTGAAATGTTCCTCAATGAACATTTTTACCAAGGCGATGATGATGGATCTCAGTATGTAAATTGAGAGCCTATTGGATTAGATTATTACTGAAGACAATGCTTCCTTAGTTGAAGTAAAGGATGAAAATGTTGATAAGTGGAATTTTCGTTGTGGTCGTGAGTATGCTTGTTCTAACGGATCTTGTTGACATGCTTTTCCGTCCAATACTTATTTGAGATCCTCAAGCTTCTTAGACAATCATTGGGTAAGTAAGTATAAAAGTGCAAGTACCACTTGTGCTTTTTCTATCAACTTAATTACCGGCATAATCCGAGTTGGCATACACTATGGTTTCTATTCCCGTTTTTTTGGGATACCATAATCCTAGATGTGTAGTACCTTTTGATGTATCCAAACAATCTCTTCAGAATGAATTGTTTTAGGATTATTTCTAAAACGAGCACATAGGCAGGTACTAAACATAATGTTGGATTTATTTGTTGTGAGACCAAGTAAACTTCCAAACATTTCTCTATATTTAGTTTTATCTACGGATTCACTAATCTCATTCTTGATAAGTCATATAACACTTAATCATTGTGTACTTGTGAAATAGCTAGGAATGTCTTTGGGTGATTATTCCTTGCTTTTGGAGCTTGCTTGTTTAAGTTATCAAAAAGCCTTTCATAGATTAACATTACGCCCTCTTTATCTATTTTGAAAGATCTATTATATTTCAATTGTTGTATAACTCTAATGTCCAAAAACTATTTTTATCAAATTTGTTTAATTACAAATATGACTCATGATTCAAGTTTTATGACTTTGTCTATATTGCTTGATTCAATGTTTGACACAAGGTAAAAGCCGTTATTTTCATTTTGAACTTTTGTCCTTAATGTTTTGACATTTATATTTTCACTTTTTAATAGTTCATCTTCTTTGTTATTTTTCTTAACTTTCTTGTCTTATTATCATTGGACTTTCAACTAAGTCATCATCTACCAAAGGTGATGTCATAGACGGAGGTGGTCTTTCATCGAATGTGGAATTCAATGATTCCTCGACTCTTTAGGTTTCTTTATATATAAGAAATATAGAATTTGTTGTTTTGCAAATATTCAAGGGACACATCTTCATAAGACTATGTGTCAAGTTAGATGTGGTAATCCTTGATGATTATAAAGCATTTTCTCCCATTCATCCTAACGTACTCTAGTGTGCATCATTACTTTTGTATATCGTATATGAAATTTTATTAGAAGAGTAGTTGATTTAAGACACGATTGAAGATGTTATGTTACAAACATTTGTGAATTGTTTTGTTTTACTAAATTTGCAAGCATCACAAAAGTGTCGGACATCTTATCATTTAGGAGATTCTTAGTTAGTTCACTTGTAGACAAGTATTAAGTGAGACTCACTCAAGAGTTTCTCGTGTCTATTCCTGAGAGTTTTAAAGAGCTGAAGCACCTTATATCTCCTATTTGTTGTAATGTGGAAATCCTTTGATCACAGAGGATCTAATCCTCGTTATAACTTACTAAAGAAGGAACAATTAAAGGTATGGATTACTAATACTACACATGATAAATCTTATTGCTAATAACGTGAGATAACAATAGGCAAGTTTAAATAACGCGTACCTTTTAAGTTCCATAGAGAAGCAACCAAGAAGAAAAACAAAAAGCGTTTTATATTTGACTTGTAGGAAAGCTTAGAAACTCAAATACTCATGAATCCAAGGAGGTTAGATAAACATAAAGAAACATGATATCCTTAATCCTTTTATCATGAGTTTCTATTAGATATTGAGTTACATCAAAATTTCTCTCCTAGGCTTAACAAACTTTACTTGCTTTGTTTAGCTTGTTGACGATGCATTCGAGTTACATCCTAATCCGGTTTTATCTCTAAGTAACTTTTGACTTTTCAACAATCTTTCAAGAGATTATAAGCTTTCTTTAAACTTAGCTAACATTTTTCCCTTTTCATTTAATCTTTAAATTTCATGTTTATAATCTAGACATATTATACATCCTAGATCAATTTCAACATTACTTTCAAGTCTAGACATTTTATCTTCTAACATTATTTCTTTTTCAAAATTATTCACAAGGGATTTTGAAGGTTTATTGTTAAAGATAGTTTTTAGGTCCATGTTACATAAAAGTTTAGACTCATTTTCTAGTTTAGAAAACTCTAGAATAAATGTGTCAAAGAAAAAGTGTTTGGTTTTAAAATGTACCTTACTTGTTGGTGTAATAAAAAGACAAACATAAACCGGATAGTTGTAATCTTCTTCGTCCTCGTCACTCCATGATTCGTATAAGAATCTTCTTTGAGCTTGACACATGTTTTCTTCGTCACTAATACCTTCATTGAAAACATTTAAACTCGTAGTACTTGTATTAATTTCAACTAAATGTCTATCCATTAGTTTTTCTAATATTACTAACTTATGCGCAAAATCAAATTGATCATCTTTGACTTAATATATTTCATGATGAAAGTTTAATATATTTTTTCAAATATCATTAGCCGTTTGTCAAAAATATACTCTTTCATATTCAATCTTTGGTAAAACTTTATAGATCATTATCTTAGCTTTAGTGTTTTTATCAAATTTTAGATAGTCATCTTGATTTTCAAATCTTGTTTTTGTTAGTTTAAAATCACTATTGGAAATAACATGCCAAAGATCTTGATCAATTGATTTCACCTAGTTTTCAAATTTACTTTTCCATTTTCTTTTTCAAATAGCGGTGCCCTTTTAAATAGATTGCACTTCTTTGAGATTTTCAAAATCAATGGATCGATCCAAGTTTTAAAATAAAATATATTTTAAAGATCTTGATTAACGTAGCTCTTAATGCCAATTGTGTAAAACTAAAAGGAGGGTTGAATAGTTTACCGCTTTTTAACTTTAATTATCTTTGAAAAGCTTTACGTGTAATTATCAATTCTAAGTAATTAACAATAATAAGTATGCAAGTATAAAGAAAGAAACGATCAAACCACAACACGATTGTTTATCGTGGTTCGGCTACAAGGACTCTTTTTCCTTACCCTACTCCACGCCTCGAGTATCCAACTCGGGAGTTTCAAACACTAGTCAACAAGCTCCTTTCACCGGTGGAGAAACCTTTACAATCGTCGCTTACACCTTTATCCGGTACAAAGCTAAATATCGGGCCCTAGTTCAAGGTAGAACCAACCTAACGTCGCATATCCACTATTTTCGACACTAAGCTAGATGTCGAGTTCTTTTCACAAAGGTACAACCACTCCTTTCACTCTATGTATTTTGAGGCCTAAAATACTAACCGATCACTTCAATACAAGATACAAATGAAGTATAAACTACAAGAGTCTATACACTACAAAACTAACAAGTCTTCCAACTTTGAGTTGAAACTTGTAACTTCTCGGATGAACTTGTGAACTCCTTTGCTACATAAGAGAATCACACAAGTAAGTTGCTACTGAGATAGATGAGAGTATATGTAACACCCCCAATTCATGATGCAGCGGAATTCAACTTGGGTGTTACTCGACGGCACAACAGTCATAATAATAGAAAACGATCTCTAAACGAATCGTATTAAAAAGAGTTGTCATTCATATTTATTCAAATATATCAGAGTTTACATAGTAAGGTCCCAAAAGTTTCCATGTTTCAAAATACATCAATATAAAGTCTTTGATGTTTTTATCGAATGACATAATAGTTTATAGCCTTCTTCCTTCGGTACGTGCCCTTCCGCTCCATTCTTGATTTTCATGGACCTGAAATACATGCTTAAGAGGTCAACACAAAGGTTGAGTGATATTCATAGAGTTTGTTTAACGGTTGAACACAATATGTTGGTAGTAAGAGTTAATTAGACTCATACTCATGTTAGAAAACAAAACAGTTATTATTATATACTAAGCTCATGCAACCAATACGTTAACGGGTACCAATATCAATCGGCGGTTATGTTGCCCCGGTAAGTACTTTGCCGTCATACTTAATGTTCAAATATAGTGCATTCGTTTGAACTAATCTGCTCAAACAAATGGGATTCGTCAATCCCAATAGGCCTATTCACAATACTCGCGCTCACTAATTCTAGTGATTAAATGGTTCATGATAGGGGCCTAGGATTGGCAAGGTAGGTACTTAGTAATAATAAAACATTCAGGCAGCATACAGTTTCAAAGCATTGTGTTCGGTTTAAAAGTAGCATGTATTCCCCCCAAGGTTTGTAAAACATTGAAGTAATGTAAAGTGGGGCTATGAACTCACCTCAAGTAAGATAGCAAGTAATGAAGGTAATGGTCGGATCGTGTAGGTTTCTACGAGCAACCTATAATAGAATGTCGCGACTTAGGATTTGTGTAAAGAATATGAAGTAGTGCCTATATATATCTTGCATTTAGTCCATGATGTGGTATGATGTATATTGTAAGTCCTTGAAAGAAAAGATTCATGAACATGTATGTTTTGTATATCGTTTACTACCGTTCGGGCCGACATAATTCAGAAGTCATGTTAGTAAGCGTTCGAGGAGCCAGGACACTTTAACTCGTAAATCCACAACTCATCTTGACGGCTTACATAATGAACTCCTCACATGAGGCTCCCTACTATTGTAGTAGTTGATAAAATATATAGATATAAGTTTTGATCCGAAAAGTTACATGTCCGATATTTGGATAAACTTAGGAAAGTTTATTAGTACATGAAGATTGTTATTAGGGGTAGTTTCATAAGTCTTGTATGACCATTTTCTCTTTGTAATATCTCATGGTTCATTTTAAGTGAAGTAGATCCAAATTGCTTGTTCAAGTTATCGCCTAATTCCTTGTTTCATGTTTACGCCTATGTAAGTTTACTTGGTCATTTCGTCATGGCCTAGCCATGACCTTTGGTCCTTGTTCCAAGGTCATGAGACACAACCTTGGCTCTAGCCATGGTTGTGGTCTTGATTATAGGTCATAAGACCTCTTGTTCCTTTTAAAGTATAACCATAATCTAGTTACTTTCGCCTAAAAATGGGCTGTTTAGAATTTGAAGAATTTTATCACTCGGAAAGCGTTTTTAGGACTCGAGCTTCTTTGTTCCTGAACGAAAACGGCGTTCCGGACAACTTTAGTGTTTTAACTTTTTGATGAATCGGACCAGAAGGGTGACTTTCAAAAACTCAGAATGCAAAACAGTATGGTTTTGGCAGTTTTGCCGGAAATCTTTGGTAACTTCAAATCGCCATAACTTTTGACTCGTTTACTCTTTTTAGGTGGTTCAAATTGCTATGGTTTCCTTGTTAAGTCCTATAATGTAATATGTAATAATCCAATACCATAATTTTTCCATTTTGATCAGGTCTTACCAAGAAAGTCACTAGTTTGCTTGTTTTAGTAACTTATTGTAACAATCAATTACAACAACATGTTTTAGTCATTTTTATACACCATGGACATTCATACAAGACATAATATAGCAAGAATAACATGTAAATGATATGAACATGATAAATTAACAAGAAGCATGTTAGGGTTTGGCTTACAACTTTTGGCTTTCTAATAAAGAAATGAAGTAACAAGTAAGGAAATGGACTTTGATAGACTTGCTTCAACCCTTTTCACTTCATGCAACCTTTCTACCCTTGGTATTCTTGAAAGATGGATGATGAAGGTTGAGGTGAATTGAGTGGATTTAAACTCAAGAGAAATCACCAAGTATATTAGGGTTTGGAAGTGTTTTGGTAACCTAAGACCACCCTAGGGTTTCTATCTTGAACTAGCTCTTGAACCTTGCTTGAATTTGGAAGAAATAAAGCTATGGAGAGAGTGTTGTGGTGTGAGGTATGGACGGCAACAACAAGGGGTGGGGGGCTTTTATAGTCTCATGAGGAGGTTACAAAATGAGACTAGTCAAAGCTTTCCTAACAAGCTTCAACACATGTATCTCATCCAAGGCAACTTAGCACAAGATCAAGCCACATGAGGGTGTGACTCCCCCCCCCCCTAATGGCGGTTCACAAGAGCTAGGGGGTGAGTTGGCTTGGCTTGGATATTATCCTAAGATATTTGCTAGTTTTGACTCCGGGAAATGCCAACCGTAAATGATTACGTCTCAAAACGTAAAACCGGGTGTCGTAAAATTATGAAACTTTAAAGTATTGTTAGACATGTCCATAAGTTCCATAATAAAATATAAAATGAGTGGTAGGTTCCATTTGGGTGGTAAAACCCTGCTAAAACTGGAAACACGGGTCTAAAACGCGTAATACGTAAAATGTACGAATATTGCGTAAAATTGAGAAAAGTAAAATGTTACTTTTCTAATATGTTATAAATGAATTAAAATGACTTATAATGTCTAGACTGGGCTCAGTCTAGTGTCGGTTGGTATTAAATGTCTTTTAGACATCAAACCGTAGACCTAAAAATCAAGGAATGACTTATATAATCAAGGGATGATTTTTGGTCAATGGAGGAGGGAAAAATTATGTTGACTTATTCTAATAAGTTGAAAACTCAAATCGTCTTAGAAACGCGGTGCAGGTATAGGCTAGGGTTACGGCTGAGTAAAAACGCTTAAAACTGAAAATTCCAGTTTTTCACGGCCGAGGTTTATTCTGGTCATATTTTTCTCAGTCATGATTTATTCTCAAATAAATCATGAGTGTGTCAAACATTTTTCTGATGTGGGGTCACCTGACGGGGTCAAATTTCGTTGTGCGTAGAATTTCTGGATGACGTTTTACCCTAAAACGGGTAATTCCTTAATAACTTTCACGAAAATGATCTGACGAATGTCAAACATTTAATTTGCCATGGAAATGATTTATCACTTGAGAATATGAAATAAAAATCAACTTTCGGGAGAATTTCGGGAAAAATAAATAGTAAAAATGAATAGTAAATTTTCCGGGAATAGTAATTAACCTGAAATTGCGAATTGTTACAGTATATATGTAATATATAACCTAAAGTGATGAGAGAAATCTTGCAAATGGCTTGGTATTTATAGCCAACCAAGCCAGCTGACTGGCGGATCCGGCGAAACCAAAACAAGGGTTCCGCCCTTGTACCCTGAGGGTTCCGCCAGGTCTGACAGTCAAAGACTTAAGAAATCTTTCCATATCAACCAATGTCAAATCATGTTTCTATAAGTCAACACACTATGGATTGAGTAAGAGACTATCCAAATGTGTAAGAGATCTTTATGGAAAGTCAACTACTAGATTTAGTAAGCTTTCCATAAATGCACATAATGTAAGTTATGATGTCATATTATGTTTTCTATAATAAGTAATATAGTAAAGTTGTATTTGGAATGAAATGTATGAAATGTAAAGTCTAGTTATAATAAGACTATAACTAAAATGATGTTTTACTAAAATATAAAGTTTACACTTTGTCGTTAACAAAACTTAGCAAAGATCGTAAAATATAAATAACGTTTTTAGACGATATTTGTATTAACAGATGTCAAAAGAATTAAAAGAAGCTTGACACCATTTCATGCATAATGTTTTCATCTAATATTTTTTTATTAGTTATCAATGTGTTTTTTTAATCAAAATTTTAAGTTTGTAACCTAACGTATGTGATCATTAGAACATCTTGTTTGAAGGTTTAGTTAAATTACTTTGTTAGTTTGAGAAAAAAAATTCGGCCCCCTTTATTCCTAATTTCTGGCTCCGTCCCTGCCTTTAACGCCCAGAGTTAAGGTATAACTCTATTGCAAAGGCACCATACCATGTGCTCTGAGAAGACAGACTTCTCCCAAAAGTTCACCAAGGACACATCATGTGGGGGTGTTTGTTTCAGGAAGTGCACATCATATGGCATGGAAGCCCAACCTCATATCCATAGACAAAAGATGCGTTAATTCACAATTTCACTCTTTTCCATTTATTTTTTTAGCATAACTTGGCTCCTCAGATCCTCTTGTTTAGCATGAAGGTCTTCCATTGTAGCTAAGATTATTGTAGCTGAGAGTTGTATTTGGCGGGAAGCTTATAGGGGTTTGAGTTTTGAAAATAAGTTTATTAAAAAAAATGTTTACCAGACAGATTTATAAAAGCTTTTATAATGCATAAACCTCCATAAGCCAAAGCCAATTGAAAGGGGTTTATGGGGAATTATAGTTGATCAAACTACTTAAATACTCTTCAAAATAGAGTGTATTCTCACACAAAAGCTGTAAATATATTTATTTATTTTCTTTTATTATTTGCCACTAGCAATACATATTGCTATGCCCGCACAACTTCATTTTATGAAAGTTTTTATTTATGTAAGTTTATGAGATTTTATATTAATAAGTTTTAACTTCAATTAATTCGTCAATTAGCTTTATAAAAATATTAGTTTCAACTTTCAACTTATAATATAAGTTAAAGTCATTAAAGTAATTCGTCAATCAGTTTTATAAAAATATAAATTTCAGCTATTAACTTATAATAGTATAAGTTAAAATCGTTTCAGCTCATTTCATCAAACATGCGCAAGAGATAGAAAAAATAAGTTAGTCAATTTTACACTCAATAAACTTACCTAAAAAAATAATAAAATAAAAATTAATTAATTAATTAAAAAAAAAAAAAAAATCTGACTAGCCATTAATGTCATTCAAACTCTTTTGCGATTAAATGAGTATTAACTCTGAATTTATGAATCATGATGAATACAATATTTAAGAACACCATGTGCAAGCAATTGAAGAAATGTCGTTAGGTTTCCAAGGTACATATATAATCGATTACTCCGTAATTTATAAAAAACAATTGACATCAATTATCACAAACGACAAAATTATCATGTGTTCCTAAGCAGTGCTGCATTTGTTGCGTAACGGTTGCTTTGCTGCATCATTTACTAGTAACCAAATGTGTCTTGAAAATTACTCATAAATTCTGTAATTCTTATACAGTAATAATTTTAATTTACATTCTTGCGTTATAATTATTGTCAGGTTTAATTTGTTAGTACTACTCGTAACATTTTATTTGATCTACAGTAAATTGTAACATCACATCGTCAATTTTAATGAATGGAAAGAAAGTCACTCATGCATATCGATATTGAAAAGGTAAATCGTGTAAAATTATCATACTTAAGGGCAATTTGAATTTAGATACTCAACTTTTTTCTCTCAATTTAAAGTACCAAAGTTATATTTTTGCAATGCAAGATTTCAAGGCTTTTTGGACTTTTCAAAAGAGATTACAAATTATAATTTAAAGCCGGAATGACTTTTAAATTCTCAACTATAACGATTCATATTAATTAACCAATTCAGCTAAAAAATGACGGATAATGTCTATCGAAAAGTCGTAAAAACCTTACATTACACAAAAAATAACTTGGATAACTTAAATTAAGAAAAATAAAGTTAAGTATCTAAAACTTTAATTGATCTTACATGTAATGCTTTTTTGCGATTTGCCCATATTGAAATACTAATAAAGACATTATTCCTCAAATTATCTTATAAACAGTTTATTTACTTCTATGATAAAGGAATAAATTTTAGCTTGGAACATAAAATAAGTATAGGTTTAATATGCAAATATGCAATGTTTATGCAGATTGCAGAAGCAGAACTATAAAAAAAAAAAAAAAAAATTATGGAGCAAAATAAGTGATTTAAATCATTTTTAAAAGAAAATGAAAAATAAAAATAATGTTTTGCTAAACAATGCAGAAAAAGAAACTTAGACTTTGTTAAATCAAAAATGACATATATTTAAATAAATTTTTATGTTCGTTTATTGTGCATTAAATGCATAACTAATTAATATATGAAAATAAACAGATTATTTAATATGATTTAAACATTACCCAGTTAGTAGAGTTTAGCAAAATCTATAAAAATAAAATCTACATTTATAATGTCATTTAAAAAATAGCTAACATGATATGGTAGCAAAATCTATTAAAATAAAATCTACATTTATAATGTCATTTAAAAAAATAGCTAAATATGATATGGTAGTATGTTTAACTCAAGTGATATTGGCAAACATCATTATCAAAATAATTAAAATGTGATTTTATTTTATTATTTTTTATTAAGAAAAGCATGTGATTTTATTATTAATTTTGTTTGTGACGGGACTTAAACAAACAATAACGAGGTTAACAAAATACAAGTATTGATATATCTTCTTACATTTCTTGACGACTTATTTTGCTACCCGCATTAAAATCCAACATGTGTTTTTCACTCATAATCTCTTGATCTAAATCGTCAGCTTTTGCAAATGTCAATATCCTGTAAGTAAAAGAACAAGTAGGAGTATCAAGTAGGAAGAAATATCATTTCTTAAAAAACACCCTATTATATTTCAGACACCGCCAGGCCAAATCTCATTGATATTGGTTTTACATGGTCTGACTTCTAACTAGTTACAGTACTGCTAGCTAGGTTGGTTAAATAAAAAACCTGGGAATGTCCTAGGTTTAACATACAATAAACTCATAATGAATATAGTACTACAGAGAATGTGAATCCCTTAGCTAAACCTTTGATTTTTCACAATAATCGAATAGGCAAAAGAAGCGGTTGAGTAGACTGTGAGCGCCTTGGATTCTTTGGCTATTCACAAGAATCGCAGAGGCCAAAGGTGCATTGCGAGCTCACGAGTATGTTTGTCAAATGCAGGAGTGAACATACTCAAAACAGATGGTATGTACGTGCATACCTTAAGAGCGACATCATTATCGTAAGAATTAAGATCCTCTCATTTACAAATCTCCCATGGTCCTTTCATGTTAACATGTTGTGAAATGGAGCAATTTAATAAGTCACGTATTTTACTCGATTATGGCCACTATTTAGTATTCTTTTATTTGATTGGTTTAACATTACAACACCTGAGAGACAAAAATTAGAGGATCATAATCCTTATCGTAAAAACAAAATTATTCTAACATATTTTAGTTCTTAATTCTAAGTGCATGTTTTTTTTTTCAAATTTTACTGAATATTGCATATCCTCTGATAAATTCTTGTGTCCGCCACTCTGACCAAATAAATAGCGAGTGTTATACTGTGTGAATCATCTTTTTATTACCTCATGTGTTGTGAAAATCTCTCCGACCAAATGTTGTGGGTTCAAATTATTGTCAGGAGATAAAAATAACATAGTTTAATAAAAGTTTGATAATTTTAATTTTCAACTACTTAAATAGAATATTCTTTTATTAAATTTTCAAATTTTTACTTAAAAGCGAAAATGAACAATTATTTAAAGATATCCTGAAAAAGAGATATGAACTATAATTTTAAGCCGGTGGGGTAATAAAAATGTAGTATACTCACATCACATGTTTTGCAAAGTTCCTAAATTCTTTCGGAGAAATTTATTTCCCGCTTATTCGTCGAAACAGAAAGTCAAACAGAAATGGACTGTTACTCTCCTGTCACACGAAACACCAAGAAATGGACTGTTACGACCGCATATCAAAACAAAATAGTTTTTTAAACATCACAGGTTCACAGCTATCATTTTTCCAATATAAAAATCACTAATAAAGAATAAATATTTTTTGGGTAATGAATAATGGAAATAAAATAGTACTGGTATCAGTGTAATGCATTAACGGCTATATTGTCAGTACCCCCCACTAAGCACCACGTGAGTACTATACTAATATAGTGCCCTACTGTACTTTTGTCCTCTACTTTTCATCGCCGGAAAACCATATTCCGGTACCGACACGGCATCTATAAATCAGTGATGAATCTAGAAATTTGATAAAAGAATAGTCAAAAGGTATGCAGTTGGCGTTAAATTCTATAGAAAAACCTTTATGTCCGCCGCTGTAAAAGATATAAACTACAAACATGAAACATTTCAACATAACTAGTGACCCTAAAAATTGACAGATTTTAAATTATCAAATTCCTGAACTACAATTACTACAATCAAATCATCACTGAAAAAACATCAATAGAAAATTAATGTTTAAAAAAAAACAAAACAGCTCGGGTTATTTTGCCGTCTAAGCTGGGGAGGGTTGGGAGGTTGGGTCGGCGGAGGATGGAATATCAGGACCAACACGGCAACCTTCGAGCATGAATACAATGTCTGGCATGGTGGGTCGGTCATGTGGATCGGGTGCTGTACAAAGCAGCCCGACCTTGACACCGAGTAGAAACTCTTCCCATTCGGATGATTCTGGGTCTAATTCAAGCAACCCGGGTTCCAAAAGCTCGGATACTTGACCTCTTTGCAACTGTCTTTTGACCCATTTGACTATGTCTTCGTCTTGTGTGAACATTACTGGCTTTTTCCCGGTTAATAGCTCTAGTAAAACTATACCAAAACTGTAGACATCTGACTCCAATGTCACTTCACCGGTTAGAATTGCTTCGGGTGACACATAGCCCAATGTACCGACTGAACCGGAAGTGGAAGTAGCGGAGGCTTCTGGTGATCGACTGGTGGCAAGTGAGTTCAGCCCGAATTCGGAGACATGGGCTTCAAAGTCCGCATCAAAGAGGATGTTTTGTGGTTTGATGTCTCCATGGACCATGGTGGTGGAATGAAGGAAAGATATACCACGAGCTATGCCCAAGGCGATCAAGTGCCTCATCGGCCAATTCAAAACATGTCCGTCTTGGTGAGATGCTTCTTGAAGCAATGTAGCAAGGTTTCCATTTGGCATGTAGTCGTACACGAGCAGGCGAAGGTCGGGTGGGCCTGCATAATACCCACGTAGAACAGTCAAATTCCGGTGACGGACTTTCCCCAGCAATTCAGCTTCTTTCTTAAACATGGTCTCATCAAGTAACCCGTTTTGCAGTCTACGGATCGACAGCACCATTCCATCATTATAACATGCTTTAAAGATTAACCCGAATCTGGTTCGGCTCAAAACATTTTCTTCATCAAATTGTCTGGTTGCTTCTAGTGTTTCAGCTAATGTTATCTTGTTATTAAACATTACAAGCTTTGGTCCCCCATTTTCACCACTACTTCGAGTCCCCGAGCTTCTTTGTGGACTAGTCCGTTTCTTTTCCCCTAACTTTGCCCTTTCTATAAGCTTTTTCCGCCATTTGAATAGACTGTATGTATAGACACAACAGCAAATCGACATGAAAATAGCTCCAGCAACAGCCACAACAATCAGCAAAATCATTCTTTTGTTACTACCACCACCTTCGCCCTTGCATTTTCGATCCAATGGCTTACCACATAAACCACTATTACCCTCATAAAAAGATTCGTTATTGAATCTAGAAGCCAATGGGTCTGGTATTTTCCCTTCAAGGTCATTGTTTGACACATTAAAATACATCAAACTTGAAACAGCTGTAAGATTTGCCGGAATCTCACCAGTCAAGTTATTTGAACTAATGTCTAGTGAATTGAGGTTAGACAAATGGGACAATGACTCTGGGATATCACCGGATAAATTGTTATTACTCAAATCGAGCTGGGTCAGATGTGGAAGACGTGAAAGATGAGTAGGGATTGTCCCAAATAAAGTATTTGAACCGAGATCAAGTATTTGAAGATCAGAACAATTACCAAGCTCGGGTGGGATCGTACCAGAGACATTGTTACTCGACAATGATAGGACAACTAACGACTTTAGAAAGCTAAAAGTTGAAGGAATGTGACCGGAAAACATATTTGAAGAAAGATTCAAGTAATGCAAACCTAACAAGCTGCTGAAACCTTCGGGAACATCACCGGAAAACTTATTTTCTTGCAAAGCAATCACTTGCAAATTAGGCAAACCAAACAGATCCAATGGCAACTCACCCGTGAGATTCTGTTTACTCAAATCAAGAGCAGTCAATTTATAAAGACTCCCAATACTTCCCGGAATCCTACCAGAAAACTCATTCCCACTCAAGTTTAACACCGACAACCCTTTCAAATTCCCAATGGTAACCGGAATATCACCAGAAAACATATTTCCTTCAAGCTCCAATGTCGTAAGATTGCTCATCGACATCAAATCTTCCGGCAAGCTTCCAATAAGACTATTATCTCTCAAGCTCAACGTATCAAGCTGTGAAAGACTACTAAAACCCGAAGGAACACTACCATTAAACCGATTCCCACCCAAATACAACATCTTAAGCTCTTTCAACTCACTCAAAAACTTCGGAATCTCACCACCAAACAAATTCCCTTCCAAATTCAAAACTCGTAAACCACTCATCTCCTTAATCTCACTTGGAAACAAACCAGTCAACGAATTATTCGCCAACTTCAACTCCTCCAACCGCTTCAAACCCCCAATCTCACTAGGCACCCGACCCGTTAACCTATTCCCCGAAAGATCTAAACTAGTCAACCCAGTCAAATCACTAAACCACAAAGGAAACCCCCCACGTATCTCATTATTCTGCAACTCCAAAACCTGCACAACACTAATACACCCACCCGAACTCGGAGGGACAATATCCGTAAACTTATTAAACCCTAACTTGACAACCCTAACCTTACTCCTATAATCCGAAACATTACAAAAAATCGAAACCGGAACCAAACCAGTCAAATTATTACTACTCAAACTTAACACCTCCAAACTAGTTATAGATCCTATTCCAGGTGGAATAACTCCACCTATGGCGTTACCGTCTGCGCTAAAATGTGCTAAACTAGTACAGTTAGCTAGCGCAGACGGTAACGTACCTTCTAATAAATTCTCCTCAAGAGAGAGAAACTTTAACTTTTGCAAAGCTCCGTACATTTCAGGTATTGCTCCTGTAAACATATTATACGATAAATTCATATACTGTAAATCAGGTAGATTCAACGGTAATTCACCGGATAACATATTTACCGATAGATCAAGATACCGTAAACTCGCCGGAAACCTCACCGGAGCTTTGCCGGAGATTCTATTTCCGGCGAGGTCAAGTATTAAAAGCTTGTTTAAGTTATAGATCTCTGGTGGTAAGTTTCCTGAGAATGAGTTGAACTTAAGGCTTAACCTACGCAGCATGCGCAAGTTAGCAAGCTTGTTAGAAAGTGCGCCGTGTAGCTGTAAGCGCGGGAGGCGTAAGTCGGTGACGTGGCTAGAGGATGAGCAAGTGACGCCGCGCCAGTCGCATGGAGCCGACGGCGTGGAGGCGTTCCAGCCGGCTAGTGAGCCGAGCGGGTCGTTGAGCTTGTGTTTGAAGTCTAGTAGTGCTTCGGTTTCTACATTTCCGTCGGCGTATGTTAGCAATGCGGCGTAGGATAAGAGGATGGTGATGAGGAAATACGACATTGTAACGGAAAGGCGCATGATAGCATGAGGTAGTGAGAGAGGTGTAGGTTAGACTGAGGAGTGGTGGTTGAGCGTATTTTGCGCCGCTATGCGCATTTTTTCACTCACTCAGTTTTTGTATGTAGGTTTTATGAGAGAGAGGGTACCAAAAAGACGCACAGATATAAAGAGACACTTTGAGTACTTGACTACAGCACTTGGCTATTGTTTTCTCTCTCACCTAGTAACATACACATACACGCACTGGTCTGAATGTAAATATTTGAATATCCTTTTTTGTTCATTTTCATTTAATATGTTACTTAATTATTGTGGTTTAAAGCTGAAGTTATTTAAGATATAATTTGCGTAACGGTTAGCTAATTATTGATTTATTATATATCTATTTATAGATTTGTAAGAATCGTCGTCAAACTAATGTTATGGATTTGTGCAAGAAATGCTTGCATTACGATATGCTTTTAGTGATCCTAATCAATATGCTTAGCAAGTCCGATTTGTATCTGTTTTCTCTAGTCAACTTTTGTTGAATGATGATTTTTCAATACGGCTTTGATTGTTATTACTTTTGCAGGAGCTATGACGTCATTCCTTGCGGCAACTACTGGAATATCACAGAACGATCTAAAGAGGGTCAACTGACTTATTCACTTTCTCTATTTTTCTGTTTTTTAGCAAAAAAATGTGAAGTCATCTAACATTCTTATATATTTCGAACGAAATGATAACTTGATTATCAAAATTCAAAAGGTTTTTAGAAGATGATAGTCCTCTTTTCTAAAAAAAAAAAAAAAAAAAAAAAAACTACTTTATCAAACTCCCCGACAACAAATTAATATTCAACTAAAAAAAAGTTTTCCTCATCACAGATTAATTTGTTCATAAAAGGAATGTTTTAATTCTTTCAAGTGAAAATCATGTTCAAATATAGTAGTAATTTATAAGTTCATTTAATGTGTATTTAATACTACATTTTTTGATTAGTTAAAAAAGTTTATGTTCAATAATTAAACCTTAACCTCTACCCAATGAGCACTTGTTAGCAAATTCCAAGAGAGAAATATATAAGATGACAATTTTTGCATTTAAGACAAATTTAGTGTCTTTATTTATGACAAAAGGTTTAATCAAAAGTGTAAATTAGTTGAGCACAATCAAGCTCGAGCTTGACTAAACTACTAAAACTCTAGCTTATAAATCGACTTGAGGTTGCTTGATGATTTAGAGCTCGAGCTCGAATCGTCATCAAAAACATGAGCTCGAAACTTGACTTGAGCTCAATTTGTTTTCATGTTAAGCTCGAATTCAATGAATAATAGGTATAACAAACTCGACTCGACTTGATTTTTGTAGAAATTAATCTTTTTTTTTTAAAGAATGGCAATTTTAACTATCTCACAACATATACACCAAAATCTATCTCACATTGTTAAGCATGACTTGAACCAACGACCATTTGATTGAGGAGTTTCTCACACAACATGAGATACCATTCAGACACAAACTCTTTGGTGTAAAAATTAAGTAATTACATGTATATAAAAAGGTAAAAGTGTAATTTAATACTCGTTAAGGCTCACGAGCTTCACGAGTCTAGTGTCTTGGAGCTCAAACTCAACTCGAAAGCATATTCGAGTAGCTCGAGCACGGCTCGTTAAAACCGAGTTGATTTCGAGTAGTTTAAGAGTCGATTTCGGATATCTCGCGAGTTGTATCTCGTTTACACCCTTAACTTTATTAAAAAGTTAACGGATCGGAGACGTAGATTTTAAGCTTAACTAAAGGACATATTAAGGTTAAAAAAATAATTAAAAAAAAAAAAAAAAAAAAAAAAAAAAAAAAAAAAAAAAAACTAAAAAAAAGTTGAAACGGTTTTACGAAGATATTCGGGTTAAACCTTATTCATCTCGGCCAAATACTCATCCCCTCCTGAATAATATGAAAAATGCCCTTTCATTTATTAGTCATGTACTTGTGAAAGTTGATATACTAAGAGCACTTACATCAGTCACGCAATGTATGCGTTAAACACGAGTTAACGTGCGTTAAAGGCACGTTAGCCTTTGCATCAAGTCGCGTTAAGTGTGCGTTAACGAGCCAGGTTAAGCCCTTAACCCGGCGTTAAGGGTGACTTGTGTAAAAAAAAAAAAAAAAAAAAAAAAAAAAAAAAAAAAAAAAACTCTTTTTTGACACTTTTGGCCCCTATAAAGTTTATAACATTTGGAATAAAAGATAATGGGAATTGCAAAACACCCCCTTAGTTTAATACAATGCAAGAAAAATGTTCAATACAACGCAAGAAAATGTTCAATACAACGCAAGAAAAACATAAAACTAAGAAAAACGATACAACTAATTAAGTTTTTAGATAGATTTGTAATTGTCGATGAGATCTGACTTCTCCTCCCACACTTGCAACACTTGTTCCCTAACCATTTTCAAGGCGACCTGAAGTTGCAGATCCGTTTCATCATTTCTTAATAGAATTTCTAGACCGACCCTGATAATTGGATGGTCTTGAGGCAGCTCACATAACCTTTCGATCTCTGGAGCACGATCTTCTTTCTGCAACATAATTCTTGTTATCTCAACTAGCAAATTGTTAATCAGCCTTAGCTCTTTTTCTTGTTCTTTTCATAATCGTGTAAGGATATTCCTTTGCACAATAGATGGATCGTTAGCCATAGTGTTTGTGTGAGAGTATGAAGTGTTGTTAAAGTGCTATTTAAGTGGTATTAATAGGGGAACTTGCCACATGTCGGCTAGCAAGCATTCTTCTTCAACAGACCAACGATTAGCCATTGTAAAAAAATTTAGAAAGTGAAGTGTGTGCAAAATAGTATGATATGGTGTGCTATATATATGGGTGTTTAGAAATTCAAATATCTAAAACTGGAGGGCGGGATAATATTTAAAATTTAAATTCAAACTGAAGGGCGAGATAGTATTTAAAATTCAAATTCAAACTGAAGAGCGGGATAGTATTTAAAATTCAAATTCAAATTCAAAAAATAAAAAATAAAACGTGTGTATAATTACAAAAACGTGTGGAAACACCTTTCAAATTCAAATTTGAGGGGCAGGATAAATTTAAAATTCAAATTCAAATTTTGAATTTCAAACATTTACCTATATATAGGCTTATTCCCTGGCTGCTTTATACATACACAACTCACACAAACACACATAAAATTTATCAACTATCTCCACAACAATGTCTCGTAAAGACTTCTCCCAACAATTCCCAACTCACCGTGACTTCTCCCAACAATTCCCAACTCACCATGACTTTTTCCAGCAATTCCCAAGTTTCAGCATGATTCCGAATGCACCGGTGAACACTCCACCGGAAGACATCTTTCTGGTATTCACACCGGATAATGAACCGGTGCCCAATCCACAGGTTATCCAACAACAACCCGATCAACCGGTGAACAATCCACCAGTGGAAAACCAACTCATTTGGAGACTGGATAGGGTTGAATGATGAAGAACTATTTCAGCAAGATATGTAAAAATTGTTACGTGTTCAAGCAAAGGAAGAAAGTGAGGCAAGAGCTCGTGAGGCGCGAGCAAAAGCTAAATACGATCTGATAAACCGTCGAGCAGAATGGCGATGGAAAATGGGACTTCCACGTGTGCCATCGATTGAGGACGATTCGAGTACCTCCTATTCGAGTCACGAGGGCTATGTGTTGGATGATTCATTTTATTGATTCGTAGTTTTATGTTTCATGTTTGTTGTAGTTCGTGTTTTAAGTTTAATGTGTGTTTAAATTTTAAGTAACTTTTAAGTTTAATGTGTGTTTAAATTTTAAGTATTAATATAAGTTGTGTTTTATTAGTTATTAAATGAAGGGTATGTTTGACAAAACTAGCTGTAAACTGTATGCTGTAAGCTGTAAACTGTAAGCTGTAAGTTGTAAACTGCAAAGCTGTTAACATGAGCTACAAGCTGTATCTTTGTTTTAATAAAAGTGTTTGGTAACTTAGCTGTTAAATGTAGTTATAAGATGTAAAATGACATATTTATATTTATAAATAAATATTTGGAGGGTATATCAGTAATTTAAAGTTTTAACAGCTTCAAAATATTTAAAAAGTTTTATGGGTCAGCTTTTCATTTAGGAGCTATTTGATTGAAATAAAAACTTGAAGTTAATGTATCCAAACGGAGCTACTTATTTTAGAAGAGATTATTTTTATAAAAAAAAGCTAACAGCTCCTCAAAAAGCTCCTGCCAAACAGGCCCGAAATATTAGTTTTAGATGAGGGTTGAATTTGAAAATATTTGAGTTAAAGCTGTGTTATTGTTGAGGGTGTTTTTTTGTGAGTTAAGGTGAAAGTGTTAAAGCTGATGTGGTGATGACGTGGCACTGAGTTAAGTTATAACTTAGGTTACTGATGTAAGTGCTCTAAGGAATATTAGATTTTTTTTTCTTTTTTTTTACATTATAAAAAAGTTCGAAGTATTTATTTATTAAGAATGTATACATCTTTTTGGATAATTATAAAGTCAACAATTTAAGGGGGGAAATGTGCACAATGTACAATTTTTTATATGTATACTAGCAGGGTCTTAGCGTGATGCGGTTGAAGATACTCTGAAAATTATTTTTTTGGCTAATAATTTATATTATTTATATCTTTTTTTGGCAATAGTACGTGCTGGTCAGAAATCCAAGATTATCAAAAAGCTTAGCAAATTGGAGTAAGCTTGTTAGTGTCTATGTCTTTTATCTATTTCCATCTTTTGCAGTGTCGTTGTGTTTTGTGTAAGTCTGTTGGGTTAAATGGTCAGGGGACCTGTAGCTGTATTAGGATATGTAATTAGTGTAGCTTATGTAAGTTGGATGGATAAAGGTTTAGATGTAAGTGGCACTGGTTGTATCTTTATGTTGATATTAATAGAAGTCTTAAATTATTACCTCTTTTAAATGTTTTTAGTATTTCAGATTGGCTTTTTCAGTGTTTAGGATGTAATTGTAGTGCTTTTTACACGTGTTTGTGGATCATTCTGACTCTATTGGATACCGTATGTAGCTCTATATTCTCTATTTGTTGCTGGGAGGGTTTGACAGTCTTTGAAACAGTGGATTGCTTTAAGAATATAGTACTACCATGTGAAAATTTTTTTGAACAATGTTTGTTTCCTGCATTTGCTTTCCTTTATATTCTGTATATAGAGTGTAGAGGGTATGAGTTGGTTTAAAAAAAAAGCGTTACCATGTGATGGTTACAGGCATCTTGTATGTAACTGTATTGGATAGGAAATGTAGGTGGAAATTCCTTATTTGTGGCTAGCAGTCTATGACAGTATTTAAAACAGTTACTGGTGTTGCATTTTGTTTATTATTATTTTTTTGTCTAATTATTTGAACTTACTATATTGTATGGGAAATATAAAGCTAAGAAACACTTTTTTGTTTGGTTGGTTGCACTGTTCTTAGTTATATGGGCTGCCTATATAAGTAGTGTCAATGTGTGTATTATTGTGACCCATATCTCATAACCTTTCTTCCAAAAAGTCTATCAAAAAATATGGTTTCACTTCCTAATTTCGAACAACTGAAATAAGCATGTGGTTCTGATGAGTTGCAACATTGCTTCTGTTTCCTGTTTCTACAAGAGGAGGCTGAGAGTGAAGGATTCATAATGCTTTTGGGTGAAAAATGGGATGATGTGCGGCGTAGGATTCAAAAAAGATAGGAGTTGTGATGAGTGTCTAAATACTCATCATTTTATACCAATCTGAAATGCCAAAACATCCAAAAAACACTCAAATATGCAGCATAATACTGAAAATATCTTAGAAGTGTATTTTATATGTTTCAAATGCAAAATAATCAAAAACAGATAAAAAAACGAACAAAGTTTGCATAATTGGCAGTTTCAGTCCCTCAAGTTTCATAAATTGGCAAAACTAGTCCCTGAAGGTTAAAAATGAAATAAAAGTCAACTTAAGTCCTTGGGAAACCAAAAATGTTCACTAATGATCCATGGATAAAAGTTTACACAAAATGGCAATTTTTACCCCTCAAGTTTTAAAATTGGCAAAATTAGTCCCTGGGTGTTTTAAAATGGAATTTTATCAAATAACACCCTTGTACTATTCATAACTTACAATTTGGAACAATTTGACAACTTATGGGAAATTACAATTTCACCCCTCAAACTTTGGTGAAATTACATAAATGGTCCTTTAAGGTTTAAAAATGGAAAAAATACAAATATTACCCTTGTACTAATGTTATATGGCAGGAATGGCCCTTTGTGATACTTTGGGAATATGGCATGATCAGTCCCTAAAGTTTCAGCAAATTACAAGATTAGTCCTTGGGCTTTATTAACTACAAAACCAAACCGGATCCTTTATAAACTCCTTAAATCCAAATAATAAAAACCCCCCAAGCCCATACAAAACCCTTTCCTGGCCCAAATACATACCCAGCCCACTCACCCTTTAAATAATAAAACGGGGTCAAATTGTTGACCTCGTTGACCCGTTGACCATCACCCCCTACCTCCCTTTCCACCTCACCTCTGCTACACCATCCACCATCCCTTCACCACTTGCACCCACCTTTACCACCTCACCCCTCTCTGTCACCTCCTAAACAAAACCCAACCTTTGGTTTTACCTTAGGAGAGGCCATGTGGAATCCCTACCATCTCCACCACACCCCTATACCTGCAACCTGACAATACCTCACCTCCACCACCCCAAATTGCTTCTACTATGTTCCTTACACCTCCACAAGCAACCAAGAAGCATTAATTGTTCTGAAATTGCCCCTAGCCATGTGTCTCTGTTTTGGCGCCAAAACGGTTTCAAAGGCTAGGATGAGTTAAAAGCAACCAATGGTCAAGATTATTGTGGGGATTTGACCTGAGACTTGTGAGGATTTCAAAATGCTATAAATAGGAGCAGAAGCAAGAAGGAATAACTACTTTGGAATAGCCTTAGTCGTAGCTTAATTAAACTTTATTGCTTTCTTAGATTAAATGTCTTTAATACTTTAAATCTTGTATTAATTCTCAAATTAGTGTAATGGAACTCATTTTCAGCTTTAATCTCATGTTATCTTTACATTTCAAGTTTTTCAATTCATACCCCTTTTATTTTCAAGTCATTTAAATTCCTTGTTCATTATAGATGTTTATTGGACTCTCATAAGCCACATAAGCTCCTGACAAAGCTTTGAAAGCTTTTAGAAACCTTTAATCAGTTATAATTTTTGAAAAACAAAAATAGATTAAAAATCAAGAAAATCAATAGAAAATCAAAAATAGTGTGTTCATGGTGTACAAGCTTGGAGCAGGGTGGATTATTGATGGCCCTTCGGTTTAGAGCTTCTTGGGAAGCCTAGGATTAACTTGTGTTCACTTGGTTTCTTGGTTCTCAGCTTGACATACTTGTAAGCCTTTTTACTCAATTTTGCATTTTATTATTCTAATCTTTATTCTGCTTTGATTTTCATGTTTTAATGTTCATTTGTTGTTAGTTAATGATAATTTAGCATAATATTGGGTGTTCATGTTTTGGAATTTCATTGTGCTTAAAAATCCATTTTTGACTGTCAAAATACAAATTCTTGATCATCCTAGGTTTAGACTTGTGTGACTACTAGTTTAAGCTTAAAAGGGTTTAATTTGACAGATTAGAACCCCTGGATGTGATAGATTAGGTCTACACAGTCATTTGATTTGAAAATCTCAATTCAGTCTAAATTAAGGGTTGTTTGGATTTAGTAGTACAACTGTGTTAGGGGTCATGTATTGTGTTGTTCTTGTTTGATGTATGCTTTATATGACATAAATAGCTCAGTTAAACATTAACCAAAGGGTGTAGCTTGCAGAAAGTCAAAATTGACACTTTGATCATCTAGCATGAGCACTTTGAGGTTGTTAGGTCAAATAATCTTGCATATCTGTTTCATTGTTGTTAATCTATGTTTATCTCATGTTCTTCATGTTTAATATTCCATAATCAGTCAATAGATTAGATTTTAAACTCATTTTAGTCAACTTAAATGTTCTTAGTTAAAAGTCAAATTTTAGTTTTTCAGGTTTTTGAATAAATGTCTGATTTTCCTATGCTTTTATTATTAAGTTTCATGCTTAATGCTTTTAGGGTTTCTCAGTGTTGTTGCTAAACTTGTTATTTTTTGTTTACCATGTTTAAGTGCTTAATTTGTAGCTTTTTAGTAGCTGTTTTTGCCCTGTCTCACAGTTACATAGCCAATTTCACAAGCTTGTAGCTTTGTGAATATTGAGCTTGTGACTGAGTACTTTGCTTCTTTGTGTTTCCCATGTGGCATGTTGTTTATGTTTGTGCTTATTTTTCCTTTTCTAGCTTATTTGCACTGTTTACTCATCCCTCATTTCTTATTCCACCAAGCCATATACACTGAAGCAAACAGTGTACTTGAGGCTTTTTCATAAGCTTGGCAAAAGTTCCTCACTGAGCTTGAGGTTGTGAGATTTGGCTTTTCACAAGGCCAATCCATCAATCTCAATTGCTCAGTGTTTGTTGAGCTCTCTCAAGCTCATTTGATAAGTTACTTTGAGCTTTGTTGTTTGCCCATTCTCACAGTATACACTGTATACTAACACCATTTCCACAAGCTCATAAACAGCTCATTTGTGATCCTGAGCTTGTATGATTTAGCTTTATTTGAAGCTTAATCATCAATCTCAATGATCCTGTGCCTCAATCTCAATTTGTAGCTTATTTGACTAGGCTGCAAATAGCTTGAACTTATCACAATTTTGATAAGTATGCTGGTTCATCAGCATACTTATGCACACTTAGTCTACTTCATAAGTTTACAAAAAGCTTAATACTTGGATCCAGCTTGTGTAAATTAGTTCCTTGTGGAGCTAATCAACCATTCTTAAAGATCCCAAGTTTTAATTCCATGTTGCAGCTCAATTCATAGGGCTGCAACAGGCTTTTTGTTTGTCCCATCTCTTATCACTCTCTGAGTAATCAGTGAGTTGATAGCTTTTTCACAAGCTCCTCAACAGCTCCCTAGTGGACCCCACTAGGTGAGCTTGGACTTTTTGAGAAGTCCACCAGCCATTCTTGCTATCTAAGTTCATTATTTGGCCTTGTAAGTTTATTTCATAAGCTTAAATTGCTAATACAAATGATTGCAGGGGTGTTTGGTACTGCATGTAACTGGAAAAGCTTATGAGCTTATTTGAGCTTGATGACGTATAGTCTATATTTGGGCCACAAGTCCAAATAATATACACTACTAGCGCCTAAGTCCACCACGAGTGGGCTGCCATGACAATGGTTTGGGCCGCAGTATCATTAGCTTGGGCCCACATGGCCCAAAGCCCAACTAAACCCACTGGGTACACGATAAGGATTATCTATTCATGGAATAGATATCCTTTCCTCGGATAAGCACTACGCGTGCAAAGAGTAAGGAGCAAGAAACACGATTTCTACGCTCCTATATATAGAATCACACGATCCTCATTCAAGGTACGATATACAAACCCTAACTCTCTACGAGAACCTTAAATCGATTACTTACTCTCACGCCGGAGTCTAATCGGGGGAGACAATCCCTCGATAAGCCTAACGGTGTTGTTTATTTTCTTAGTACGCAGGTAACAAGTACTAAGAAGCGAATTGGTACGAGAGCAAGAGCCAATAACCAGGAACGCCCAACTTTTGTATCAACAATTGGCGCCATCCGTGGGACCCTACTAAGAACTAGGCTGACAAAGCATAAGAATTCAAGCCAGCGGACTCCGCAGTCAGAAAAACGTGACCATCAGAGGAAGAATCAACAAGATCCGACCTCCAGACAAGTCGCTGGGACAACCAGCGCACCTGGTCTCTCAGAGGCAGGGACAACCCAACCTCTTCCAGTGGTAGAACGACCTATAAGAACTACCCAAGTCACCCAAGTGGTCCCAAGCGTTGAGAAACTCCAACGCACCCTCTTCACTACTCCTCATCAAACTATACCCGCAGTGAACAACACTGCTCCGCCAGGCGCGCCTGACCGAGATAGGGCGCCTAATACTGAGGCAGAAATTCTTGCAACAACTGAGGACGCACCCGATCTAACTTTGGGAACTTTGTATCCCAAAATTATGAAACCCTAATCGCCCTCATGCAGGAAGAAGCAAGAAGAAGGGCAAGTACGAGCCTACAAGCTCGACTCAATTTTGGTCCTGAACGCGAACCATCACCACTGCGCCACCCACGAGGTAGACGCGCAGAACGTATCACTATCCATGATAGGTTGGGTACGACATCTGATTCACTATACTCAGAAGACAGTGAGAGGCGCACTAATGTTCACTCCAGGCTTGGCAGTCGAGGAATACAAGATCGATTAGGGCCTCAGCATTCGCCAAGCCAAGGATCTTCCAAACCTGGGAGTAGGAGGATTCAAGACAGATTGGGGAGAAGAAGATCCCCAAGCAGAGATCCCTCAAGCTCTTCTTCTGAAAGAAGCCGGCGCAAGCGCCGAAAAAGAGACTACCCTTCTTCCAGTGACTCCTCGGACAACGAGGATAAAGAAGCAGGACACTGGAAGTCAAGAGGAAGACGTCGCGAGGAAGAGAATGAAGATATGTCTCTCCCATGGCGACGCCAGAAAATTGATGCGTTTACACGGCGCATCAGCGATTACTCAGACCGCAAACGCAGGCGCATGCCCACTAACGTGAAAACATATGATGGAACAGGTGATCCAGATAATCACCTAAAAATTTTCGAATCAGCCGCAACTATCGAAAACTGGCCACAGCCTGTGTGGTGCCACATGTTTAATTCCACGTTAGTAGGAAACGCGCGCACATGGTTTAGCAAACTCCCACGTAGGAGCATCGGTGGATTTGAGGAATTACGGAAAGCATTCCGCCTCAACTTCACCCAGCGAAAGAAGTGCGCTAAAAACCCTGTGGAGCTAGCAAGAGTGAAACAGCGTCAAGGGGAATCAACCAGCGCTTTTATGGAACGTTTCAAGGATGAGTGCATACAAGTCAAAGCATGTCCCGAAATCCTAAAAATTTCAGGATTCATGAATGGGATCAATAACCCAGAACTTATCCGGAATCTGAACGACAAAGTTCCACAGACTTTTGATGAGCTAACAAAGCGCACTAGATCCTTTATACAAGGAGAAGCAGCTGCTGCGGATTGCAAAAAGGGTTATTCAAACTATAGGCAGCAAGAGCAGCCGCAGAGACAATCCAATGATCAGAATAACAACCGCAGCAGGAATTACCGCAGTGGAAGAGACAATGACAAATATACCCCTCTTACAAAAACTCCGAGGGACATATTTGTAACAGAAGGTGCGAACTTCCTAAAACCACCACCAATGCGCACTGCAAAAGAAAAGCGCATAGGGAGTGGATACTGCGAGTACCATGGCCAAAAAGGCCATACAACTAACGAGTGCGTCCAACTAAAACAACTAATTGAAAAGCTAGTAAGAGAAGGCAGGATGAACCACCTCGTAAAAAACATCAAAGAGGGAAAAGATAAACAGAGAAACGGGGGTAAGAAAGAACCCCCCAAGGAAAAAGCTGATACTATATACATGATACAATCATGGCAACGCAAGATAAAGCAAAAAGTCAGCCAAAAATTCTCTCCAGAAAAAGAGATATCTTTCCCTACTATAGCTGCGGACAACGCAGTCGTGGAGCCTCTAACTATTGAAATACATACAGGAGGACATGATATCCACCGCATGTACATTGATGGAGGAGCATCCGCAGATATCCTGTACGATCACTGTTTCAAAAGACTGCGACCTGAAATCCAAAGTCAATTGATACCAGCAACAACGTCATTAACAAGATTCACAGGAGAAAAGATCTGGCCCATGGGGCAGTTACGCTTGTTGGTGGTCGTAGGAGATGAACAACACTCAACCGCAACATGGATAAACTTTATGGTAATAAAGTCCCCTTCACCATACAATGGTATCATTGGGAGACTATGAATATCATCCATGCGCGCTGTACCATCCACAGCGCACGGAATGCTTAAATTTCCAGTGGAAGGAGGAGTTGTCACTCTCTATAACACAACGATACCACCAAGAGAATGCATCGCGGTAACAACTGAAGCAGAGACTATTCCAGAACAGTGCACGGAAAAAATGCCAAATCTAAAAGTCGCTATTCATCCAGATTACCCGGAACAACAAGTTTCGATTGGGGGATCTTTATCTGACAAAGGTAAAGCAGCTGTATGCGCACTCTTGCAAAAGAACCTAGACATCTTTGCATGGGAACCAAAGCATATGACGGGAGTACCGCGCTCTATCACAGAGCATAAGCTACAAATCCGACAAGGATATCCTTCAATACGACAAAAGAAGCGCGGCCAGGCGCCAGATCGTGCAAAAGCTATTCTGGAAGAAGTACATAAACTCGTAGACGCAGGCATCATGCGCGAAGTATACTACCACGACTGGCTTTCTAACCCAGTTATGGTAAAAAAGAGCGATGGCAGTTGGAGGATGTGCGTGGACTTCACGGACCTCAACAAAGCATGTCCACAGGACTGCTATCCACTGCCAGAGATAGACTGGAAGGTCGAATCCCTGTGCGGATACCCTTTCAAATACTTCCTAGACGCATATAAAGGGTATCATCAAATCCAGATGGCAGTTGAAGATGAGGATAAAACAGCTTTCCACACCAGTCAAGGAGTATACTGCTACACAAAAATGCCTTTTGGCCTGAAGAACACAGGCGCAACATACCAACGACTGGTGGACACAGCTTTCGAAAAACAAGTAGGCCGCAACTTGGAAGTCTACGTTGACGACCTTGTCATCAAAAGCCACACAGAGGACGAGTTGCTGCGCGACATCGAGGAAACATTCAGAACATTGGGGCAAATAAACATGAAGTTAAACCCCAAGAAGTGCACCTTTGGCGCAACCGAGGGCATGTTCCTTGGATACTTGATAGAACCCGATGGAATCAAGCCTTGCCCAGAAAAGACAAAGGTTGTTATTGATCTCCCCTCACCGCGCACACTCAAAGAAGTCCAGTCATTGAATGGAAAGCTAGCAGGGCTAAACCGTTTCTTATCTAAGTCAGCAGAAAAATCTCTTCCTCTCTTTAAAACACTCACGAAGTGTACTAAAAAGGGAGACTTTCGCTGGACTAAAGAAGCGGAGGAAGCTTTCCAACAACTTAAAAACCATCTGGCTTCTCTTCCCAAACTTGTCGCACCGAGACCAGGGGAAGAACTACTCATGTACTTATCGGCAACCCATGGAGCAGTCAGCGCGGTACTATTGACAGATAGGAATTCCGTCCAGACACCCATATACTTTGTAAGCAAAGCCCTAAATAAAACAGAGACTAACTACAGCGCTATGGAAAAGCTGGTCCTAGCTCTAGTATTCGCAGCCAAAAGGCTGCGCAGATACTTTCAAGCGCACCCAATAGCTGTAATCACTGATCAGCCAATCAAACAAGTTATGTCTAAGCCTGACGCATCAGGATGCTTACAAAAGTGGAGTGTACTGCTAAGTGAGTATAACATCTCATACAGACCGCGCACTGCAATCAAAGGACAAATCTTAGCCGATTTTATCGTGGAGAAACCAGACAGCGACAGCCCGACATCTGCAGCTAAAACAGACTTACAGGAACCCTGGATTCTGTTCACAGATGGGTCTTCATGTGTAGATGGATCAGGCGCAGGCCTTATTCTTACAAATCCAGAAGGTATGGAATTCACCTATGCGCTACGCTTTGAATTCACAGCCACAAACAATGAGGCAGAATACGAAGCCCTATTAGCCGGACTACGCATCGCAATCCAAATGGGTGTACGCAACCTAGAAGCAAATGTGGATTCGCGACTAGTCACTAACCACGTGCTAGGTGAATATGAAGCCAAGGATGAACACATGATCCAATACCTGGAAAAGACAAAATCCTTGATCAAAAACTTTGATAGGTTCACAATAAAACAGGTGCCTAGAGGAGATAACAGGAAGGCGGACGCACTCAGCAAGATCGCATCCACAAGTTTCGCACACCTCTCAAAACAGGTATTGGTAGAAACCCTAAAAAACAAGTCAATCTTGGAAATGGAGATATCAACAGTGATAGAAGAACAATATCCTACATGGATGACACCTATCATTGAATTCATTAGCAAGGGAATCCTACCCCAAGATCATAAAGACGCTCGAAGAATACGGCGCACAGCGCAACGATTTGAATTACGAGGCAACCTACTCTATCGACGCTCTTTCTTACAGCCATGGCTCAGATGTGTTGGACCTCTTCAAGCAGACTACGTACTCTGAGAAATTCACGCTGGATCATGCAGTATGCACTCAGGGCCGCGATCCGTGGTAGCAAGCGCTCTAAGGTCAGGATACTATTGGCCAACAATGCATCGCGACGCACGCGATCTTATAAGAAAATGCAGTAATTGCCAAGTACATAGGCCAATTCCGCGCCGACCACAACAAGAGTTAACACCAATCACCTCACCATGGCCATTTTACAAATGGGGTATTGACATCGCAGGACCCTTCCTTGTAGCAGCTGGAGGAGTAAAGTTCCTCATCGTAGCCATAGACTACTTTACGAAGTGGATCGAAGCAAAGGCGGTGGTGAACATCACAGGAAACCAAGTCAAACGCTTTGTCTGGGACAACATTGTTTGTCGCTTCGGACTACCGGGTGCGATCATATCAGACAACGGAAAATAATTCTGTGATAACCCATTCAAAGATTGGTGCGCACAATTGACCATCACACAACACTTTGCTTCAGTAAAACACCCACAAACCAATGGCCTAGTTGAGCGCGCAAACCGCAGTCTAGGTGAAGGAATAAAAGCGCGCCTTGACAGACACAAAGGAAGGTGGGTAGATGAGCTCTCGCATGTCTTGTGGGCGCATTACACAACAATCAAAACCAGTACTGGCGACACGCCATTTTCCCTAGTCTATGGAACAGAAGCCGTCATACCAGCTGAGATAGGAATGCCAACTATACGTACAGCAGAGGTCAATGTCACAACAAACGACGAGGAACGGCGCATAGACTTAGACATACTGGAAGAAAGACACGAACGCGCAGCTATACGCGAAGCAAAGGCTAAGGCAAAAATGAAGAAATATTATGACGCAAAGGTCAAACACACTTCATTCAGACCAGGAGACTTTGTTTACCGCGCCAACGATGCGAGCCATGCAGAAGACACAGGCAAACTCGGACCTAAATGGGAAGGACCTTACGAGGTCACAGATGCGCTCGGTAACGGCGCATACAGACTGCGCAGCGCACCTGGAACATCTGCAACCTTAAAAGATGTTACTTCTAGGCTACGACCCTTACACAGACACCCTCGCATCCTACGTGATGCCCAAATAAGTGTTTGTTTTTCCTTTCCTAGGAATTGTATTTTATTTCATTTAAAAACTTGCAAGTATCAATAAAATGTTATGGTTTTTAGCTAATTCCATAGCGTATTTTACTTTATTGCATACATACTAATATATGTCAATATTGTTATCTTATTGATGCGTGGGAATCGCAACAGGCTTTACCTCTCGAGGGATCTTGAGAAGCTTACAACCCCCACCAGGCAGTGTACCTGATCGTTGTAGTATAGTATAGTGACAAGTACCGGGGGATTGATCGTTCAGCTTAGGAATAGTGTCGCTAGGATTAGAAAACCTAAATACTAGTTCTAAAGGTGAGGGATGATTATTTTTGTGTTTTTATATTTTATGGAAAGCAAATTAAAATCTCGGGTTTGAAGGATTTGGGCGAAATTAGTTGCTATTCAACTAACCCAATACTAAGATGCAATCAAAATAAAATACTAGAAATGAAAATAAACTAATTTATACTAAGGTTGTGAGCAGTAATTGGAGAAAATGTGTTTACTTAGATTTCACTACTCCCTAGATATCTTTTACACGTTAATTACTTGTTATAATTGCATGGATGACGGATCGTATTCCTTAATACCATTCATGGGGTGGCACACATAACTCCCCAATTCTATGAGCTCTTATCTCCTCCTACACCATGCCCAGCACAACTATAGGGATTGTAAACAGTGGCTCATGCATTAAATACAACCAATAAAGACCTAGTGCGCGTTGGTTCATGTTTCTTAAGACGTTCAAGCATGTTACCAATTGGAGATCTGCCAATTTTCTTAAGCCTAACATATAAATCATTCATCCAAGACAAGAATAAACAAGTAATCAACACATAATCAATATCTAGGTTTCATTAGATCTAAGCAAACACAAGATAGATCTAGCCTAGCATGATGGAATTAAGACAAGAACAAGATATAGACAACCAACACATAGACATATTGATTGAATTAGAAGAACACTTATCTTGATTAATCATGCAAGGTATCAAGGGGTTGGAACCCTTGAAAAACCTGTAAAGTTACACCAAAATCGTACTTAGGGTTTCTCCCAAAACTTCTCTCTTTAAATGTGAAAAATTAGAAAACTATATATAGAAAAAGGGGTCTGACGGCGTCAAGACCAAATAGGTGACGCTGTCACCTCGCCGCCAAAACAATCCTCGGACTGCCTAGATCTACATTTGACGCCGTCAAGTACAAAACATTTCCAGGCCGTCATGACTTTTACTCTTGACGCCCTACCTTCATGACATCGTCAAAACTCTTCTGGGTCGTTATAGAATTTTACTCTTGACGCCGTCAGGGAACTACTCTTGACGCCGTCATGCACTGTTCCCAGCATGGAAAATTAAGTCTTTGGCGTTTCCTTCACTTTTATGCTCCAAAAACGTCCGAATTGCTTCCTTTTCCAGATTTCACTCCCAAAGTACCTAAAATCACAAAAGAAATGATTTAGGGCAATATTTGATCAAATAAATTCGGATTCGGGCTTAAATGACCCCCTAAAAACGGATCATTTTTCGCCTCATCATATACCCTTACACTTGAGATTTGCTTGTCTTCAAGCAAATGCGCTTTTATTCTAGTTAAAATACAAGTTAGGGGTCATTTAACACTAATATAAAAGTAATTACAACAAATAATCGTTCCACTAAAGACCAATAGACAAGCACGGAGGTCATACACAAGCACCTCACAAATAGTGTTTAGATACTCACATCTCTCGGGTGTAATAAAGTGTAAATTACAATATGGAAACGGAAGATATCTCTCACTACCTGTCATAGCAAAATAGATTACCATAGGCTTGGGAAAGGATCAAACCTCCACCACATGGCGTAAGCACCTAGGATAAACTATCAAAGAGGTCTTTTAAAGGGTTGTAACGTTAGGTGTAGGGATATGAAATACACGGTTTTGTTGGATAAAGGAAGTTTTACTGGTGGCGAGTTAACAATCTTGGTCAATTACATGTACAATATGACGTTGCTAAGCCAAGACTAGACTCGACTTAAGCTAATAAATGAAAAATAACAAAAACATAAAAATAAACATAGAATAAAACGGGATGGTAGTCCGTATGTTTTTTCTCTTTTTCCTTTTCTATTTTTTCTTTTTTTTTTTCTTGTTTTTTCGATTTTTTTTTTTTTTTTTTTTTTTTTTTTTTTTTTTTTTTTTTTTTTTGCATACGCTCTTACCCTACCATCCAAAACAATACATCATAGGGGATGAACATTCCCCTTACACTTGAATTTTTACATACTTTACAATCAACTAATCTAATGACTCGAATCAAGAAAATCAAAACACTTGGAGTACTTTTAAGATTAACGTACATATGGGGGTAATAAGTGATGTTCTTCCCCATTACTCCATAAAATAAGTACTTACCCATGAGTCTCAATCGTCCCAAAACAATATGTACAAGGATATGACTCGACTTAGCAACCATGTAATCAATTAGATAGTTAACTTAGGGTTTAACAAATAACAATAATGCACTAAAAATGAGCGCATACACGGAAGGCTAAGGCGATTTGGTTGTACATTTAAGTGGGGTGTAACAAATTCTTCCTTTAAGTAAAATGCTTAAAGTTAGAGACGAAAAGATAGGCTCGGAGGGGTGTACTAGGGGTTTCGTGTACTAAAAATGAGTACAACGCTAAGGGTGTGGGAAAAATTAGTTGACTTAACTAGCCAAGTAATATGACTTAAATGGTCAAGTAATTATGACACGGGTTTAACACAACGGTGATCCTAATGCCTCTTATCATGTAGTAAATCCTACCACACGAATGTAGTCTCACTAGCGGTCTCGGGATGCATCACTAACGCAAGTTCTAGAATCTAAATGCTACCGGTACACTCATAAGCACTAATAGTAAATGCTTTTCCTATTAAATCTAAAGGCGAACCTCACATATTTGGGTGGAAAATTTTTCTGAATATACGGTTATGTGCTAGTCATACAATCTCCTATCCATGAGACGCTTGCTATGGCTAAAGTTTCACTCCTAAATGTTGTAAAAAATTTTAAATTTGGCGCTAAAATTGCACTAACAAGTATTTCTCATAGTTTTATTACACATCTACCATTAAACAAAACAAACTCAAGCGAAAGTGCATATGTAAGGTATCATCTTTTTACCCTCTCCTTACACTTAAGATGAACATTGTCCCCAATGTTCAAGTAAAGAATGTAAAAGTGAAAAAGTAAAGAGAATGAAATCAAATACTCCCCTGATTCGCTCGGTATGGATAATAGGATGGCCAGGTTAAATCTTCCTCCAAGAAAATGAACAATCAAAGCTTCCCTTCCAGAATATAAATCATCTTCTTGTCATACATAACCTGTAAAACCTGATGAAATAGACAAGACAACCTCGCGTAAAATCGGCGGCATCCTATATAAGTTACTAAATCCTAGAAAACAAGATAAGATATAATGCTTGTGGAATGAAGTTTGCAGATCTCCTGGAGATTATAAAACTTAATAATTCACAAAAACCATAAGACTCCGTTAGAAAAACAAAATCGGTAAAATTTTCAGATTTTAACTCCTGACGCCGTCAAGAGTAAACTCCTGACGCCGTCAGAATTGACCTGCAGAAATCCTTATGTTAAGTTTCCGGAAAATTTCTGGAAAAACTTGGTCCTACTTCCTGGAAAATTCTGCAAAACTTCATTATGACTCAATACAAGCATTTGACTCTAACAAGTACGAATACACATGTTCATTTAATATTGTGGAGAATCATGATCGGTTTGTTTCTTAAAAACATATTTGGGGTTTCCCCTTACACTTATCTTTTGCAAAAATACCTTTAGGTGGAGTTAAGACTAGGCCAAAACAACAAAGTAAAGTATTTCCACATTTTAGTTTAGAAACATGATCTACCAACAATAAAAATTAAGCATGCATATGGAAGCAAATAACAAACAAACAAATAAAATCACACAAAACATGGGTTGCCTCCCAAGAAGCGCTTTTCTTTATTTACGAGTCTTGTAGCTAGACTCAAGGTCATGGGTTACTACGTGATCTCATCATCAAACGTCACATCCTCCTCACTAATCATTTCATTGTTATTTTCTTGGTAGTGTTTTACACATTGCATGTTAACAGTGAACTCCCTACCTTCATCATCTATTAACACTACCGCTCCAAATTTAGAAGAATTCTTTACCGTGAACGGTCCATACCATCTAGACTTAAGTTTTCCCGGAAATAATCTCAACCGAGAATTGTATAATAGGACCTTGTCTCCCTCTGAAAATTCTTTGGGTTTCTTAATTCTCTGGTCATGCCATCTTTTAGCTCTTTCTTTATATGTGATGGAGGATTCGTAGGCTTCTAGTTTAAGCTCATCAAGCTCGTGTAATTGCAAAAACCTATTATTTCCAGCAGTTGTGTAATCTAAGTTGCATGCCTTAAGCGCCCAATAAGCCTTGTGTTCTAATTCAACCGGTAAGTGACATGCCTTACCATACACCATGCGGAATGGGGTCGTTCCAATGGGTGTTTTGTAGGCGGTTCGGAATGCCCATAAGGCTTCGTCGAGTTTAAATGACCAGTCCTTTCTGTTTTGACTAACCATTTTTTCAAGTATTCTTTTAATAGCTCTATTGGTGTTTTCGACTTGGCCATTGGTCTGTGGATGATAGGCGGTGGAGAATCGATGGGGTACTCCATACCTCTTCATGACCTTTTCCATTTGTGCATTGCAAAAATGTGTTCCCCTATCACTGATGAGAGCTTTCGGAATCCCGAATCTTGCGAAAAGCTTTTTCAGGAAATGAATGACTACTCTTGCGTCATTGGTCCTAAGGGCTTGTGCCTCAACCCATTTTGAAACATAGTCAATGGCGACTAATATGTACTCGTTTCCCCCTGAAGATGGAAAGGGTCCCATGAAGTCAATCCCCCAAACATCGAATACCTCACAAACTTGTATAAAGTTCTGAGGTGCTTCATCCCTATGTGATATATTTCTGGCTCGTTGACATGCATCGCACGCCTGCACCATTTCTTTTACATCACGGAAAATTGTGGGCCAATAGAATCCCGCATCGAGAATCTTTCGGGCGGTAACGTTTATCCCATGATGCCCGCCAGAGGGACCAGAGTGACATTCCCTCATAATCTTTACTGCCTCGTTTTCCGAAACACAATGCCTTATAATGTGGTCAGGACACCTTCGGAATAAAAAGGGTTCATCCCAAAAGTAGTATTTTAGCTGGGAAAAGAACCTCTTCCTCTCGTACTTAGTCAGGTGTTCAAAAACGAGTCTACTTGCGAGGTAATTAGAAAAATAGGCGTACCATGGCTCCGAGTCATTCACTAACATGAGTTGTTCGTAAGGAAATGAATCCCTAATCTCACTTCTATCGTGCTCATCCAAGGGGTTTTCGAGACGAGATAGATGATCTGCGGCCAGATTTTCTGCTCCCCTCTTATCACGAATCTCAACATCGAATTCTTGTAGCAACAAGATCCACCTAATTAGTCGTGGCTTAGCATCCTGCTTCGCGAAGAGATATCTAAGAGCCGAGTGATCAGTGAAGACGATTGTTTTTGAAAGGACAAGATATTGTCGAAATTTATCGAATGCAAATACTACGGCCAATAGTTCTTTCTCGGTGGTGGAGTAGTTCTCTTGAGCGGGATTCATGGTTTTGCTAGCGTAGTAAATAGGTTGGAAAAGCTTGTCACGTCGTTGACCTAATACAGCCCAGACAGCGAAGTCGCTAGCGTCACACATGATTTCGAATGGTAACTCCCAGTTAGGTGTGATCATGATTGGAGCTTGAGTGAGTTCCCTTTTTAAGAGATCGAATGCATCCTTGCATTCTTGGGAAAAATTGAACGGAGCATCCTTCACAAGTAATTGAGTCATTGGCCGAGCGATTTTGGAGAAATCTTTGATGAATCTCCGATAAAACCCGGCATGCCCCAAGAAGCTGCGTATTGCTTTGACAGTCGTGGGGTATGGTAACTTAGATATAGCTTCAACTTTAGCTTGGTCTACCTTTATTCCATTTCCTGAGATCTTATGTCCTAACACAATCCCTTCCTTCACCATGAAATGACATTTTTCCCAGTTTAGCACCAAGTTGGTTTCCTCACACCGTTTAAGCATATTTTCTAGATTAGCAAGACAGCGGTCGAAGGAGTTCCCGAAGACTGAAAAGTCATCCATGAACACCTCCATGCTGTCTTCCATTAGTTCGTGGAAGATTGCGGTCATGCATCGCTGGAAAGTGGCAGGGGCATTACATAGTCCCAAAGGCATCCTTTTGTAGGCGAATGTTCCATAAGGGCAGGAAAACGTGGTCTTTTCTTGGTCCTCAGGTGCTATGGGAATCCGAAAATATCTAGAGAATCCATCCAAGAAGCAATAGTACTCGTGTCCAGATAATCTTTCCAACATCTGATCAATGAATGGTAAGGGAAAGTGATCTTTCCTTGTGGCATCATTGAGCTTTCGATAGTCGATGCATACCCGCCATCCAGTGACAGTTCTCTGGGGCATCATCTCACCCTTGTCATTCTTTACTACAGTCATTCCACCCTTTTTAGGTACAACCTGTACAGGACTGACCCATGGGCTATCCGAGATCGGGTAAATCAATCCTGCATCCAAAAGTTTTATGACTTCTTTCTTCACTACTTCCTTAATGTTAGGGTTCACGCGTCTCTGGGGTTGCACAGTAGGTTTATAATCTTCTTCCATGAGAATCTTATGTGTGCAAAAAGTCGAGTCAATCTCCTTAATGTCGGCTACACTCCATGCAAGCACCCCCTTGTATTTTTCAGGACCTCTAAGAGTTTAACTTTTTGTTCATGTTCCAAGGAGGAGTTTATGATTACCGGGAGTTGACTCTCTCCCTGAAGGAAGGCATACTCCAAATGGTTAGGAAGCTCTTTAAGATCTACGTCAGGGGCTCGATAATAGAAGGTTTGAGCTTGTTTTCGGGCTTTCGGAGCTCGAGCTGCTCCGTTGCCTCTTGTTTGGGGTAGAAGGAGACTGCATTAACATCCTCCATGACATCCGTTCATCGACACAACTATCAATGACATCCGTGAGTTCATCTACTTCCCCGATAAAATAGAGCCGGTTGGCTGCTTCGAGGGAAAGGTCCATAGAATCCTTAATGTCGAAGGTTGTGCTATCGTCTCCCACTCGTAATGTTAATTTGCCATCGTAGACATCGATGACAGCACGAGCGGTAGCAAGAAATGGTCTACCTAAGATGATGGGTACCAAGTCATCCTCCTCCATATCCAGGATTACGAAGTCAACCGGGAATTTGAATTTCCCGACTTTGACTAGCACATTCTCGCATATCCCTACGGGGTACTTGACCGATCTATCGGCTAGTTTGATGTTCATACGGGTAGACTTCAATCCAGAGTATCCTAGTCTACGGAACATAGAGTGAGGCATGAGATTTATACTTGCTCCTAAATCACCAAGAGCATTCTTGATTGATAGAGGTCCTATGGAGCAAGGCAGGGTGAAGCTGCCCGGATTGTCTACCTTCTTAGGTAGCCCTCGATGGGTCACCACTGAGCATTCTTCCCCCAGGGTCACAAGACCCTCGAGTTTCTTCCTGTTAGCGAGTAGCTTTTTGAAGTATGTGCTATACTTTGGCATGTGATAGCAAGCATCAAGGAGAGGTATGGTGACAACTGAGTCTTTAGGTATGACAAGAACCTCTTGTTATCAATCTCAGTTTTCTACTTCCTTAATCGAGACGGGAATGGGATTCTCACAGGTTGGTTAGGCAGGGCTGATGGGGAAGGGGTCGTCACGGGCGGTTGGTCTGGGGCACCAATGCCGACATCCTCCTCCTCCTCCCCAGGTTTGTTTGGATCGAGGGCGATGGGGGACGAGTTTGGGTAAGGAGGGTCCTTGGTTGTCGTTCCAGCTCGCGTGGTTATCGCGAGCATGGGGTCTTTTTTGCTTACTGATGGCGTTTGAAGATCATCTAGGCCTGAGTTAAGCTTGTCGAAAAATTCTCCAATACCCTCCTGCTGCTCGTCGAAAAGCTCATTAAGGCCTTTCATTTGCAAGTCTTTTTCTTGAGTGAAGTGACCAAGGTCATCTTCGAAACTGCTCCTGATTTTGAATTCAGGGCCTTCCTCCCCTTCTCTTTTCTTTACCAGATTTCCCCAAAGGGTGTAATCGTCATTTTGGTAAAAAGGCAAAATGGAGGGATCAGCATAAATGTCCCCTCCTGACAAGCATGCATGTTCAGTTGTGGTTGCTCCTTCACATTCTTCCACCTCATGCGGGCCCCCACAGTAATCGCAGATCAAGTAAGGATTTGACAGCTGTTTAGGTAATTGCGATCCAGATAGGAATTCCACTCTCTTGTGAATTTTTCTCAACCGATCAGAGGTGATTTCAGAAATGCTAACAGTCGACTCAGTTTCATCCCAAGTGTCATCCTGGTCCTGAGCATATTCTTCAATCCTATCCCATCCTTCCTCGGCACTAAGATTGGCCAATCTCCCTTTTCTAGATTGGTTAATTCCGTTTCGGTCTTTAGAGGAGATATTATCGTAGAAGATTTGGACCAAGAGCCAAAGCTCAATGCCATGATGGGGAACATGTCTTATTAAATCTTTGAATCTAGTCCACGATTTATGGAAGGGTTCATCCTTCCCCTTCCGGAAACGGAGGATCCTATCTCTAAATGCTGAGGTTTTTCCAGGTGGAAAGAACTTCTCATAGAACTTGGATATGAGTTGCTCCCATGTGAAAATAGATTCGGAAGGGAGTTTGTCATACCATTCTTGGGCTTTTTCATATAAGGTGAAAGGAAAGAATCGCAATCGGGATGTGTTTCTAGTAGCCCCATCCGTATGGAGGGTGTCTACGATTTTCAAGAAGTCCTTGATGTGTTGGATTGGATTTTCCTCATCTAGTTCGCGAAACTTACACACACTTTTGACAAGCCAAACATCGTTTGCATGCAAGACCTCGTTGGTGTGTTCGTTTGGGTAGACAATGGAGTTTGAGAAGCCACAAGAGGTTGGGGAAGAGTAGTCTTTAAGACGCTTAAGAATGGGGGTTGCGGGAGTACTAGTGTCGTCGTTGGGCTGGGAGCTAGGGGTTGTGACATGGTTTTCTGAATTTTCTTCAGAGAGAGGGGTATCAAAATCGATGGCAACGCTAGATGGTTCAGAAGTTGAGTGATATTGTCTTAATCTATGTAGTTCTCTTTCGGGTTCCGCATAAGGCAAGACAAGGTTTCGAGTGGAACTACGACTCCTAGTGATCCTAAGGTTAAGGGATTCGTCATTTGTCATGATGGCAGGTGGTGAAGAGTTACGAACAACGACACAAAGAAATGAGATAGACTAAAGGAGACCTAAAACTAAAATAGAAAATAAAATCTTACTAGAAAGGAATCTAGCAAGTAGACCTAATAAAAAGAAATTCTAACCTAGACAATAACTATCTCCCCGGGCTGCGGCGCCAAAAACTTGATGCGTGGGAATCGCAACAGGCTTTACCTCTCGAGGGATCTCGAGAAGCTTACAACCCCCACCAGGCAGTGTACCTGATCGTTGTAGTATAGTATAATGACAAGTACCGGGGGATTGATCGTTCAGCTTAGGAATAGTGTCGCTAGGATTAGAAAACCTAAATACTAGTTCTAAAGGTGAGGGATGATTATTTTTATGTTTTTATATTTTATGGAAAGCAAATTAAAATCTCGGGTTTGAAGGATTTGGGCGGAATTAGTTGCTATTCAACTAACCCAATACTAAGATGCAATCAAAATAAAATACTAGAAATGAAAATAAACTAATTTATACTAAGGTTGTGAGCAGTAATTGGAGAAAATGTGTTTACTTAGATTTCACTACTCCCTAGATATCTTTTACACGTTAATTACTTGTTATAATTGCACGGATGACGGATCGTATTCCTTAATACCATTCATGGGGTGGCACACATAACTCCCCAATTCTATGAGCTCTTATCTCCTCCTACACCATGCCCAACACAACTATAGGGATTGTAAACAGTGGCTCATGCATTAAATACAACCAATAAAGACCTAGTGCGCGTTGGTTCATGTTTCTTAAGACGTTCAAGCATGTTACCAATTGGAGATCTGCCAGTTTTCTTAAGCCTAACATATAAATCATTCATCCAAGACAAGAATAAACAAGTAATCAACACATAATCAATATCTAGGTTTCATTAGATCTAAGCAAACACAAGATAGATCTAGCCTAGCATGATGGAATTAAGACAAGAACAAGATATAGACAACCAACACATAGACATAATGATTGAATTAGAAGAACACTTATCTTGATTAATCATGCAAGGTATCAAGGGGTTGGAACCCTTGAAAAACCTGTAAAGTTACACCAAAATCGTACTTAGGGTTTCTCCCAAAACTTCTCTCTTTAAATGTGAAAAATTAGAAAACTATATATAGAAAAAGGGGTCTGACGGCGTCAAGACCAAATAGGTGACGCCGTCACCTCGCCGCCAAAACAATCCTCGGACTGCCTAGATCTACATTTGACGCCGTCAAGTACCAAACATTTCCAGGCCGTCATGACTTTTACTCTTGACGCCCTACCTTCATGACGCCGTCAAAACTCTTCTGGGTCGTCATGGAATTTTACTCTTGACGTCGTCAGGGAACTACTCTTGACGCCGTCATACACTGTTCCCAGCATGGAAAATTAAGTCTTTGGCGTTTTCTTCACTTTTATGCTCCAAAAACGTCCGAATTGCTTCCTTTTCCAGATTTCACTCCCAAAGTACCTAAAATCACAAAAGGAACGATTTAGGGCAATATTTGATCAAATAAATTCGGATACAGACTTAAATGACCCCCTAAAAACGGATCATTTTTCGCCTCATCACTTATACTTTTTGCCTACATGGCGTGCATGCACCATTTAAAGACCCACGAAGGCACACATGATGAGTTAACCTACTAATTCACTCGTTGAGTAAGAGGGTTGCAAACCCATCAGCATTGGATCACGTATCCTTACTAAGCGCCTTACTCTAGAGACGTCGAGGTAAGTTTCGCGTGCGCACCCCACGACGGATGCGCGCATACTAAGTACACTGTACAAGCTTAGCAACATAACGAGCCAAGATACTTGGTCAAATAATAAGACTTCGCAAACAATGCAAGCATAATTTTTAAAAGTCACGCACTTAACAAGCCAAGACACTTGGTCAAACCTTCGCAGACAATGCAAGTATAATTCTTCAAAGTCACGCACTTAAAACACTTGGTTAAATAAGTTGACAAACAATGCACTTATATTTAAGTCACGAACTTAAGCAAAAAGGTATCTTATTCCATATTTCTCCATAAGAATTACAAAGAAAGATACATAAATATACAAAGAGCCTACACGCTATGGCGATGCTCAGGGCTATTTTGCGGAGCAGAAGAACTCCCCGCTTCCTGAAGCTTTCTGAGAAGCAATGCATCATTGGGAGATACCGTGGGAACACTCACGGGCACACCATCAGATCTGGGGATGTGCGCGGCACCAATGCCGCACATCACTGCTTTACCCTTGATGCCCTTCTTCAGAGCAGCCCTCTGCTCATGACGCTCCAGAACCTCTTTCAAGGAAATCTCCCTTTCAAGAGCAAAGGGGTTGAGGATGTCGCGAGGCTGCGCGAACACAGGAATCTGCAGCTGCGACACATCAGGCTTCAGATAGTAATCTGATTCCCCTTCCCCATTCTTTCCCAGATGGCGCTGCAATGTCAGCCCCGCCATAAGTACATCTATGGGGTTGTCCTGATCGCGCTCCAGTCTTCCAATGTGCGGCAGCTCGAGGACCTTCAACCCCGTCATTGCCTGCATCAACTCATCATAAGCCGTAGCGCTGTACCCAGGGACTTCTGCCAAGTCCTTCTTCAGCAGCTGGGCCTCATGGAGATCCTCCATAACCTGCGATCTTCCACGCGCCATCGCACAATGCACAACCTTCCCAAAGGCGTCCACTACCTTTTGGGACTCCAGCGTGCTCATAGCTGCCAGGCGCAGCCCATGGCTAATCAACCACCTACATTCACAAAGACAATTTGTGTAAGTAAAAAGCATGGCGATAAAGTTATTATGAAGAAGAATAAAAACACAAAGAATACCTGCGCTCAACAATAGTTGACATCAAATGAGGATATAATTCCTCGTCATACTCAATGTTAAGACCACGTAGCTTGTCCTCCTGCGCCTGGATGATCTTCACCATATCCTCCTTAAACTTGGTGAGGCTAGCGTAGTGCTCCACCTTCTTCTCCTCCAAGAAACGCATGGCAAAAGTCAAGTCCGACTTATAATGGTGCAGCTCTCCACGCGCCTTCACCACCTCAGCCATGGCGGACAGCTTCTTGTGGGTGATCTTCTCAGCATGCACCCGCGAGGCCACCAACTCCACCTGCGCATTAGCCAACTGCGCACGGAGCCTCGCCAACTCCTCATCCTTCCGGGCAAGAGCACTGCTCTCCCCGATATATTTCTCTTTTAACTGAGCCACCAGCTCAGCCTGGCGCACAACTGTCGCAGCCAGCTCATCCATCAACTGCTGCGCCTCTCCACCCTCAACAACCTTGGTTTCCCCCCCTGTTTTCATTCTGTGGAGAGGAAACCTCATCAACGAAGACTCCATCATTCTTCGCAACATCCTCCCTACGCGGCAAAAAAAAAAAAAAAAAAAAAAAAAAAACGACAGTTAGTCAATATTACAACAAGTAATATATATATAAAAAAAAGAGAGATGATAAAGATGCAGACACTTACAGAAACGGAGAAGCCTCAGCAGCCTTTTTCCCCGCGCCAGAAGTAGATGTCTCTTCCACGGCAGACTCTGCATCCCAAATAACGTGACGACGTCTCTTTCTGGTGCCACTGCCCTCAGCCTCTCCCTTGCGCTTGACATTTTGCGCAACTTCCTCCTTAAGCACCTCCTCAGGCTTGAGGATCCTTATGCTGTCAGACGACCCCGAGTGCGCCACCTCTACATTAGGCACCACCTCCACATTGGGTGTCATTTCCACATTGGGCGCCACCTCCGCATCGGGCGCCACGCTCCGAACGGGCGTCACTTGGAGCGGTGGCGTGTTCTCAGGGACCGCCTCTGGCAGCACGGTCAAGCGACCCTCAGGCGCCTCCAGTAGGGGCTGCTCACCTTCCCTCAGAGGGCGCACCCCGATAGTTACCAGTTTCGGCTTGTCCAGCTTAACAACGGCAAACAAATCCATCTCTGCGTACATCAATAAAGCAAGAAGGAAAAAAGGATTTGTTATTAAAAGCACGCATACACAAAAAGACTTACAAAGCTTGAAGTAGAAGGGATGAACACCCACCCCGGCCATCCTCACTTAAGAAAGTGGGCACCTCATCCGCAGCGCCAAAATAAGAGCGGCTCAACCCCATGTGCACCAAAAACTCCTCCGGATAGGGGTTAATGGCCAGTCGGTTGGCATCCAGAATCTGCGCATCAGTAAGCCTGTAGGAACCGGGTGCGGGGCGCCCATCCCTTGGCAATGTATCCTGAGTATAAAACTCATAGGGAGAGGGAAAGACTACATCATCAACCCAGAAAAAGTACTCCCTCCAATTCTTTAGGGCATCTACTTTCTCAGTATAACATTGAAGCGCCCCCTGGCGCTTCGCAAAAGAAACCCGACCATTTGACCACGTCGTGTGATAAAAGGAGCGGAACAAGGCCACGGTCGGTTCTATCGCAAGTAAACGGCAGTTTACTTCGAAATTCGACACCTTAGCCGCACCTATACACTGCAGCTGAGAGATGTGAAGGCGATAGTGGTTGAGCAAATCGCTCAGAAAGATAGATATGGGTACGCGATAATTCGCGTACTCAAAGAATTTTGTGTATAGCCCTATTTTCCCGTCGGGGAAATCAGCTATACATGCGTCCACATCTGGAGCCTCTGGATGGACATCCAGAGGCACGAAATAGTCGGACGAAAATTGAGTAACATCCTCAATGGTCATCGCGGAGCGAAAGTCCTCTAACTGAGCAACCATCTTCATTAATTTACGAAGTGAAACGCACACAAATTACCTACGAAAATGAAGTATTTTCTTTGCAAAAAGCTTTCAAGGAAAATGAATAGTAGTGAGTGTGTGTTTTACTGTGTGATCGTAAAAAATGGGGCGGTGACTTTTATATAGGGAGTAAAAAACCCTAGTTTATCTCCACGTGGAACCCACTCACAAAAACGTATGGCTGGAACTGAACCGGTACATGCACTTTTCCCCGATTTACGAGGGCCACGTGGACACTACCCCCAATTTTCGAGGTATGCATTTGAAATATCCATGGCTAGGTGCATTGCACTTAAAAATGGGCGGTAATATTTCCTTATTCTCCCGCCACGCTTACCGCTGATAATATTAGTCTAGTATCCGCGGCTATGAGCCGCGCACACTAGACTGGGGGGACATGATGACGTATAGTCTATATTTGGGCCACAAGTCCAAATAATATACACTACAAGCGCCTAAGTCCACCACGAGTGGGCTGCCATGACAATGGTTTGGGCCGCAGTATCATTAGCTTGGGCCCACGTGGCCCAAAGCCCAACTAAACCCACCGGGTACACGATAAGGATTATCTATTCATGGAATAGATATCCTTTCCTCGGATAAGCACTACGCGTGCAAAGAGTAAGGAGCAAGAAACACGATTTCTACGCTCCTATATATAGAATCACACGATCCTCATTCAAGGTACGATATACAAACCCTAACTCTCTACAAGAACCTTAAATCGATTACTTACTCTCACGCCGGAGTCTAATCGGGGGAGACAATCCCTCGATAAGCCTAACGGTGTTGTTTATTTTCTTAGTGCGCAGGTAACAAGTACTAAGAAGCGAATTGGTACGAGAGCAAGAGCCAATAACCAGGAACGCCCAACTTTTGTATCAACAGAGCTTATGGATTGATCCTAGTGCACATGCTTGTCTATAATTTTTCTTATAACTTGTACATATAATATTTTTACTTTTATTCCCTGTGTGGAGCTTATACTAAGCTTTTACAAGCTTCCATTCCATCCAAGTTGAGCTTTTAAAACTCAACTGTCTAAACCATAAGCTCATACTATTGTGCATAATCTTGTTCATACTTATACATTATACTTGTACAAACATATTTCTTCCTTTGGTTTACATTGTACAACTTATTACAAGCTTATTCCAAGCTTAAAACTCAGACTGTGAGCCAAAAGCTCACTGAATAAGCCATAAGCCTTGGAATATGCTTAATTCTAAGTTTGTAAAGTTCCATTTTCATTAAACTTGTATAAATATAGTATTTAGATAATTAAGAAAAAGAAAAAGCCAAAAAAAACAAACTTTAAAGCTAAGTGATAGCTTCTATTTAGAGGCTTATGGCTTATAAGCCATCTGTGGTGGAAATAAGCTCTCACACAGCTTATTTCCAAGTTTTGAAAAAGATGTCTTCATTAAAGTTTCATATTTCAGCTTATTATATAAGTTTTGCAAAAAGAAAATCAAATAAATAAAATAAATGCAAAAAATGGGTGTGTGTGGAGTCGAACCTCGGACCTCTTGGATAGTATAACATGCTTATAACACACACCCCTTCCACTTGCTCTGGGGCACCAGTTCCGTTTATACTTGCATCATTAATATACTTAATATAGTATTAGTATATTAAGCTTATGTGGACTGTTGGGCTTATTCCAGCTTATTGGAATAAGCTGATGACCCCAACTTATTTTTCCCAGCTTCTATATAAGTAAATATACTTTCTATAATTTTTTTCACAATTTTTACTGTTTATTTAATAGTTTTTAGATTTAATTTCAATTTAATTAGTTTAAATTTAAAAATCAAAAATAAATTAGTTCTAGTATTTAATTTTTATCCTAGTAATTTTTTATAATTTTTTTAACTTTTATAAGTTGTTTAGCATATGTAAAAATTACTTTTACAATTTTCACTTTTAATTTTATAATTTTTAGATTTAAATTAGTATATTTAGCTTTTAATTAACAATTAAATAATTAAATAAGAAATAGCTTAAAAATAAGTTGTAAAAATAATTTTATAATTTTTTTAGGATTCACGTGATGGTTAATTAGATTTATAAAAATCTTCTTAATTATCTAAGTCTTTTTAGTATGTGTATTAATTTAAATCAGTTTATTTAGTTAATTAATAAGTAAATAGTTTTTAATTAATAGTAATTACATAAATACTTGTAAAAATCATTTGAATCCATAATTAATTTTCTTTTATTGTTAGGATAACAAAAATATAAATTTCACATTTGTGGGGTTTGTATTGATCAGTTTTCAGTTTTATTTTGGTACGTAGACGTTTAATTTAATTTAAACGTACATTTTTATTACTTTTCAGATTTTTAGGTTTTGTTACCTTTTAAATAAGTTTGTAATTAATAAATAAATATTTTAAGTTTGTTTAATTTGCATTTAAGCCGCTAAGGCATGCAAATCCATCTTTTGTTATAATTCCCCCTTTGTTTTTGTACGTTTACGTTTATTTGAACCTAAACGTACGTTTGTAAATCCTTTTACATTTCTAGGATTTCTGATTGTACGTTTTTACTGATATAGCTGTGACAGAGCTAATACTATTCACATTCCTAGTGTTAGTCAGTCAGATTCCTGTATCTATATTTAACATCACTAGATCACAGATTCGTTGTATTACAGAATTCACACCTCGTTAGGACATAACGACCTAGGAACATTCTATACTCCTCGTTCATAATTGCTTTTCCTCTTGGGCTGTCTAGCTTTTAGTACTGACCATTCATAAGTGGTTGAGAAATAAAGTTGGTTGGTTTGGGAGGAATCAAAATTTGGCGCCGTTGCCGGGGAGGCTGTGTTGCGTATAACGAATTTGTATTTGGTTGAAATATCTATCCTTTGTATATATTATATATAATATCATATTTCAATTTCCAAAAACATATAAAATATAAAAATATTTTCCTTTTTATAGCTTACAACTTGCCCAGTTTGATAAACTCCCTCAGTTACAACATTTGGTTGTTGGCTGTTTTGAACACAATTTGGTAGACGTTACAAACCTAGATTCCCTTTTAAGGGGCGGAAACGCGCAGTTTGTTAACCCCTCTATTGAGAACGTTTGATCGTTCAGTTGTCGGATTCCGGTTGCTGAGCTCTGTCAAGCCCAGATTCTCTTTCGTGGGGCGGTTGTTAGGATTTCACTACTTTCTTTTCTTTTTAGTATATGATAGTTACGATGACTAACATCCGATATTATAAAATAAAATAACAAAAAGATTCTCCTTACCTTACTATTTATAACTCTGTGAGTGGACCCCACTCCAATTTCTCATCCAATCATTTCCCCATGAACCATTAAATTCGGGGTCGAGTCAAGCTAGCAACTCGGTTATCAAAAACAGTAGCTTCCTCATGAACAAATCAATTCGAGGTCGAGTCAAGCTAGCGACTCGGTAATCAAAAACAGCAGCATAAACATGGGTTTTCACCCGTGTGTACCACCCTAGTGTGGGGGTGTGCCCCACATGTTGTATATATCTTGAAAATGAAATGAAAAATTGTAAATACAAAAAAATAAAATAATTGTTGTGTTACCCCACTTAGCTTTAAATGTTATCTTTTTACGTTTAGGGATTCGGCATAATAGCCGGGATTTTGAATATTGAGGACAATATTCATTTCTAAGTGTGGGGGGGAAATTCTGGCGAATTTGATCGATTATGTACCCTTTTATTCCCTTTTTCCCCAAAATAGCCAAAATTTTAAAAATTTTCACTTAGTGGAAGTGCTATGCACTAAACACAACAAATGGTAATCAATCCACCATGTCAAAACCACATAAGGATTGGCTAATCCAGGAGCAAACGGCTCTTGGTAAAGATAACTCAAATCCATTTATGGCTTGCAATTTGCCCAAAATTGTATGGTAAATCAACTCGCCATATCCCATAAAGCAAATGAGTTGGCTAGCCCGCAAGATTATGGCTTGTGGTAAAGGCCGTGGAAAATCCATAACTGGTAATCAGCTCACCAATATGTTGACTTAGTCCATCAAGAGTTGGCTAGTCCAGAAGCAAATGGCTTTTGGTAAAGACTAATCAAATCCGTTGACAGCTGGTGGTTTGCTCAAAATCACACGGTTATCAGGTGTACCACAGTTCTTACATCTAGCTACTCCAGAAGTGATGGCTTTTGGTAAAGAGTTTTTCAAATCCATTAAGTTTTTCTCAAAAGATTGCTAGGGACTAGCAATGTTTTAGTGTGGGGGATTGATGAGTGTCTAAATACTCATCATTTTATACCAATCTGAACTGCCAAAACATCCAAAAAAACACTCAAATATGCATCATAATACTGAAAATATCTTAGAAGTGTGTTTTATATGTTTCAAATGCAAAATAATCAAAAACAGATAAAAAAAGAATAAAGTTTGCATAATTGGCAGTTTCAGTCCCCCAAGTTTCATAAATTGGCAAAACTAGTCCCAGAAGGTTAAAAATGAAATAAAAGTCAACTTAAGTCCTTGGGAAACCAAAAATGTTCACTAATGATCCATGGATAAAAGTTTACACAAAATGGCAACTTTTACCCCTCAAGTTTCAAAATTGGCAAAATTAGTCCCTGGGTGTTTTAAAATGAAATTTTATCAAATAACACCCTTGTACTATTCATAACTTACAATTTGGAACAATTTGACAACTTGTGGGAAATTACAATTTCACCCCTCAAACTTTGGTGAAATTACATAAATGGTCCTTTAAGGTTTAAAAATGGAAAAAATACAAATATTACCCTTGTACTAATGTTATATGGCAGGAATGGCCCTTTGTGATACTTTGGGAATATGGCATGATCAGTCCCTAAAGTTTCAGCAAATTACAAGATTAGTCCTTGGGCTTTATTAACTACAAAACCAAACCGGATCCTTTATATACTCCTTAAATCCAAATAATAAAACCCCCCCAAGCCTATACAAAACCCTTTCCTGGCCCAAACACATACCCAGCCCACTCACCCTTTAAATAATAAAACGGGGTCAAATTGTTGACCTCGTTGACCCGTTGACCATCACCCCTACCTCCCTTTCCACCTCACCTCTGCTACACCATCCACCATCCCTTCCCCACTTGCACCCACCTTTACCACCTCACCCCTCTCTGTCACCTCCTAAACAAAACCCAACCTTTGGTTTTACCTCAGGAGAGGCCATGTGGAATCCCTACCATCTCCACCACACCCCTACACCTGCAACCTGACAATACCTCACCTCCACCACCCCAAATTGCTTCTACTATGTTCCTTACACCTCCACAAGCAACCAAGAAGCATTAATTGTTCTGAAATTGCCCCTAGCCACGTGTCTTAGTTTTGGCGCCAAAATGGTTTCAAAGGCTAGGATGAGTTAAAAGCAACCAATGGTCAAGATTATTGTGGGGATTTGACCAGAGACTTGTGAGGATTTCAAAATGCTATAAATAGGAGCAGAAGCAAGAAGGAATAACTACTTTGGAATAGCCTTAGTCGTAGCTTAATTAAACTTTATTGCTTTCTTAGATTAAATGTATTTCAATACTTTAAAGCTTGTATTAATTCTAAAATTAGTGTAATGGAACTCATTTTCAGCTTTAATCTCATGTTATCTTTACATTTCAAGTTTTTCAATTCATACCCCTTTTATTTTCAAGTCATTTAAATTCCTTGTTCATTATAGATGTTTATTGGACTCTCATAAGCCACATAAGCTCCTGACAAAGCTTTGAAAGCTTTTAGAAACCTTTAATCAGTTATAATTTTTGAAAAACAAAAATAGATTAAAAATTAATAGAAAATCAAAAATAGTGTGTTCATGGTGTACAAGCTTGGAGCAGGGTGGATTATTGATGGCCCTTTGGTTTAGAGCTTTTTGGGAAGCCTAGGATTAACTTGTGGTCACTTGGTTTCTTGGTTCTCAGCTTGACATACTTGTAAGCCTTTTTACTCAATTTTGCATTTTATTATTCTAATCTTTATTCTGCTTTGATTCTCATGTTTTAATGTTCATTTGTTGTTAGTTAATGATAATTTAGCATAATATTGGGTGTTCATGTTTTGGAATTTCATTGTGCTTAAAAATCCATTTTTGACTGTCAATTGCAAATTCTTGATCATCCTAGGTTTAGGCTTGTGTGACTACTAGTTTAAGCTTAAAAGGGTTTAATTTGACAGATTAGAACCCCTGGATGTGATAGATTAGGTCTACACAGTCATTTGATTTGAAAATCTCAATTCAGTCTAAATTAAGGGTTGTTTGGATTTAGTAGTACAACTGTGTTAGGGGTCATGTATTGTGTTGTTCTTGTTTGATGTATGCTTTATATGACATAAATAGCTCAGTTAAACATTAACCAAAGGGCGTAGCTTGCAGAAAGTCAAAATTGACACTTTGATCATCTAGCATGAGCACTTTGAGGTTGTTAGGTCAAATAATCTTGCATATCTGTTTCATTGTTGTTAATCTATGTTTATCTCATGTTCTTCATGTTTAATATTCCATAATCAGTCAATAGATTAGATTTTAAACTCATTTTAGTCAACTTAAATGTTCTTAGTTAAAAGTCAAATTTTAGTTTTTCAGGTTTTTGAATAAATGTCTGATTTTCCTATGCTTTTATTATTAAGTTTCATGCTTAATGCTTTTAGGGTTTCTCAGTGTTGTTGCTAAACTTGTTATTTCTATTTTTGTTAATTTTTGTTTACCATGTTTAAGTGCTTAATTTATAGCTTTTTAGTAGCTATTTTTGCCCTGTCTCACAGTTACATAGCCAATTTCACAAGCTTGTAGCTTTGTGAATATTGAGCTTGTGACTGAGTACTTTGCTTCTTTGTGTTGCCCATGTGGCATGTTGTTTATGTTTGTGCTTATTTTTCCTTTTCTAGCTTATTTGCACTGTTTACTCATCCCTCATTTCTTATTCCACCAAACCATATACACTGAAGCAAACAGTGTACTTGAGGCTTTTTCATAAGCTTGGCAAAAGTTCCTCACTGAGCTTGAGGTTGTGAGATTTGGCTTTTCACAAGGCCAATCCATCAATCTCAATTGCTCAGTGTTTGTTGAGCTCTCTCAAGCTCATTTGATAAGTTACATTGAGCTTTGTTGTTTGCCCATTCTCACAGTATACGCTGTATACTAACACCATTTCCACAAGCTCATAAACAGCTCATTTGTGATCCCGAGCTTGTATGATTTAGCTTTATTTGAAGCTTAACCATCAATCTCAATGATCCTGTGCCTCAATCTCAATTTGTAGCTTATTTGACTAGGCTGCAAATAGCTTGAACTTATCACAATTTTGATAAGTATGCTGGTTCATCAGCATACTTATGCACACTTAGTCTACTTCATGAGCTTACAAAAAGCTTAATACTTGGATCCAGCTTGTGTAAATTAGTTCCTTGTGGAGCTAATCAACCATTCTTAAAGATCCCAAGTTTTAATTCCATGTTGCAGCTCAATTCATAGGGCTGCAACAGGCTTTTTGTTTGTCCCATCTCTTATCACTCACTGAGTAATCAGTGAGTTGATAGCTTTTTCACAAGCTCCTCAACAGCTCCCTAGTGGACCCCACTAGGTGAGCTTGGACTTTTTGAGAAGCCCACCAGCCATTCTTGCTATCTAAGTTCATTATTTGACCTTGTAAGTTTATTTCATAAGCTTAAATTGCTAATACAAATGATTGCAGGGGTGTTTGGTACTGCATGTAACTGGAAAAGCTTATGAGCTTATTTGAGCTTATGGGTTGATCTTAGTGCACATGCTTGTCTATAATTGTTCTTATAACTTGTACATATAATATTTTTACTTTTATTCCCTGTGTGGAGCTTATACTAAGCTTTTACAAGCTTCCATTCCATCCAAGTTGAGCTTTTTAAGCTCAACTGTCTAAACCATAAGCTCACACTATTGTGCACAATCCAGTGCATAATCTTGTTCATACTTATACATTATACTTGTACAAACATATTTCTTCCTTTGGTTTACATTGTACAGCTTATTACAAGCTTATTCCAAGCTTAAAACTCAGACTGTGAGCCAAAAGCTCACTGAATAAGCCATAAGCCTTGGAATCTGCTTAATTCTAAGTTTGTAAAGTTCCATTTTCATTAAACTTGTATAAATATAGTATTTAGATAATTTAGAAAAAGAAAAAGCCAAAAAAACAAACTTTAAAGCTAAGTGATAGCTTCTATTTAGAAGCTTATGGCTTATAAGCCATCTGTGGTGGAAATAAGCTCTCACACAGCTTATTTCCAAGTTTTGAAAAAGATGTCTTCATTAAAGTTTCATATTTCAGCTTATTATATAGTTTTGCAAAAAGAAAATTAAAAAAATAAAATAAATGCAAAAAATGGGTGTGTGTGGAGTCGAACCTGGGACCTCTTGGATAGTATAACATGCTTATAACACACCCCCTTCCACTTGCTCTGGGGCACCAGTTCCGTTTATACTTGCATCATTAATATACTTAACATAGTATTAGTATATTAAGCTTATGTGGACTGTTGGGCTTATTCCAGCTTATTGGAATAAGCTGATGACCCCAACTTATTTTTCCCAGCTTCTTTATAAGTAAATATACTTTTTATAATTTTTTCACAATTTTTACTGTTCATTTAATAGTTTTTAGATTTAATTTTAATTATATTAGTTTAAATTTAAAAATCAAAAATAAATTAGTTCTAGTATTTAATTTTTATCCTAGTAATTTTTTATAATTTTTCTAACTTTTATAAGTTGTTTAGCATATGTAAAAATTACTTTTACAATTTTCACTTATAATTTTATAATTTTTAGATTTAAATTAGTATATTTAGCTTTTAATTAACAATTAAGTAATTAAATAAGAAATAGCTTAAAAATAAGTTGTAAAAATAATTTTATAATTTTTTTAGGATTCCTGTGATGGTTAATTAGATTTATAAAAATCTTCTTTATTATCTAAGTCTTTTTAGTATGTGTAATAATTTAAATCAGTTTATTTAGTTAATTAATAAGTAAATAGTTTTTAATTAATAGTAATTACATAAATACTTGTAAAAATCATTTTAATTCATAATTAATTTTCTTTTATTATTAGGATCACAAAAATATAAATTTCACATTTGTGGGGTTTGTATTGATCAGTTTTCAGTTTTATTTTGGTACGTAGACGTTTAATTTAATTTAAACGTACATTTTTATTACTTTTCAGATTTTTAGGTTTTGTTACCTTTTAAATAAGTTTGTAATTAATAAATAAATATTTTAAGTTTGTTTAATTTGTATTTAAGCCGGTAAGGCCTGCAAATCCATCTTTTGTTATAATTCCCCCTTTGTTTTTGTACGTTTACGTTTATTTGAACCTAAACGTACGTTTGTAAATCCTTTTACATTTCTAGGGTTTCTGATTGTACGTTTTTACTGATATAGCTGTGACAGAGCTATTACTATTCACATTCCTAGTGTTAGTCAGTCAGATTCCTGTTTCTATATTTAACTTCACCAGATCACAGATTCGTTGTATTACAGAATTCACACCTCGTTGGGACATAACGACCTAGGAACATTCTATACTCCTCGTTCATAATTGCTTTTCCTCCCGGGCTGTCTGGCTTTTAGTACTGACCATTCACAAGTGGTTGAGAAATAAAGTTGGTTGGTTTGGGAGGAATCAAGTTGCTTTAAGAGGGTCAAGCTTTTAGTCCTTTTGATCATGTTCCTGGTGATGACTTGCAGTGTATGGAGGAGGCGCACTATAAGGATGGACAGATCTTGGCTGCTCTGTTTGCTGTCCTGGATTTGGCACGTGAAGCAAGGTTTGAGAGGCGCCAACATGTGGTGATGATGGAGCAGTATCATTAAGTTGTTGTTTTGTGGTTTCTGATGTTATTATGTTTGTTGGTAGAAGTCCATGTAGGTTGTTGCTTTCGTCTTGTGTTATGGTATTGTGTCATTGATTAAAACTATGGTGTTAATCTTTGTGCTCATGGTTGTAATTGATGCTAGTTATGAATAAAAAGTACCACTGTATTTGTGTTTTACGGTATTGTTGTTATATTTTTGTAGTAGTTCTATAACGACCCGAAAATCCATTATATAAAAACTATACGTTATATTTGAAAATTTGAAATATATTAAATACGTAAAAATAAAACTAACGACTACGATAAAATTTTACGTCACGCAACTACTTGGTGGGCCGAATTTTTAAGCACAAACAAACTCAACCTTAAAGTTTTCGTGTGGGCCTTCCAAACCCAAGCCAGAACCGGCCTAGCAATCCCATCTCTCCCTTTTTTATTTTATTTTTCTTCTTCTCGGTTCTTTTGTTCCACTCAAAACACACGACACTCAAATAAACCCTAAGGCAACAAAAAATCCTTGCGGCTCTCTCGCTTGTTCCTGGCTCCATTCGACAACAAATAGACAAGGGATTCAAGTTTTCTTGCTCATTTAATCCTCGTGTACGTGTGAAGGTTGTGGTGATTTGCTCGGTTCTTTTATTTCTTTTTCTTTTGGTTCGGTCCCTGTTGGGATCATACTTTTAGTATTTAGTCAAGTCTCGGTCATTACATTTTGTAATAGGTTGCTTAAGTATTATTTCCTATTATTGATTAAGTTAATGGGCAACATGTAAAAGCCCAAGAGGCCTTAAAAGCCCACGTTAAAAGGATAAGGGAGGAAGGGTGTGTTGCCCTAGCTCCTCCCTTATAAATAGTAAGCTTATGTTACATTTTATGTTGTTGGTTAATTGATTATCTTAGTGAAACTCTTGCACTCTCACCTTTCATATTGTCTCTTAATCAACCACCTCTCATTCTCATCTCATTTCTCTTTATATCTTACTTGTGTTTACTAAATGGTGACCTAACAAGTGGTATCATTCGCCTACTAGAAGTTTGAAGTGTATTTCTTTTGGTTACGTGGGGATTTGGTGCTTATTCTTCATCTTTTTGCATTTTTCTTTGTTTCTTTCACTCAAATCTTGAAGCTTGGACAAGTTTCAAGGTTGATATAGTGATTTGAAGCTTAGTTGTTGCATAAAGTTGTGATTTTTAAGGTTTTTTTTAGGTTTTATAGCTTCTTTGATATTGGAAAACTAGTTTTTTTGGTAATAACATCTCATAAAGTTAAGGTTTTCTAAGTATTGGTGAAGTTATTTGATCAAAAGTACCTTATTTTTAAGCATTTTCTCTTCAAAAAGCCATTATTTAAGGTGAACAGTACGTTTTACGCGTAAAGTGGTCCGAAAAGTACTATTTCCAGCTGTCTACAGTGTTTTTTGGTCGGTTTACGCATAAAATAGGCATAAAACCCTTTTCTTACGCGCAAAATTGGCTAAAACCCTTTTCTTACGCGTAAAATAGGCCAAAACCCTTTTCTTACGCGTAATATTTGCCAAAACCCTGATCCTACGCGTAAAGTGCTCCTCTACGCCTTAAATCCTACGCATAAGTTGAATTCTACGCGTAAGTCAGAGTTACGCGTAACTTGCCAGAGTTTACGCGTAAGCTTCATCAACGATCTTCTTCTTGTACTACGGTGACTCAGTACTTCCCTAGCTTGGATAAGTTAGTGGAATACTTCGACTACGGATATCTTTCAAGCTTGGATAAGTTTGAAAGATTTGTTTGGTTGTTTCAACCTTACGCATAAGTCTAAACTTACGCATAAGCATAAGCTTACGCGTAAAGAGGAAACTTACGCATAAACTAGAAAGTTTACGCATAAACCTACTCTTTACGCATAACTTACAGTTTACGCGTAAGATTAAGTTACGCGTAAGACTTAAACTTACCCCAAGGATTTTGCTACTTTCACAAAGGAACGTGCATTTCAATCTTCTACAAAGATCCATTTCTACACAAGTGTTCTAAGATGTCTCAACCACCTAATCACTACTTCCCTCACTCTTATCCTCAGCAACAACAACCTCAGCAGTATCAGCAACAACAACCTCAGCAGTATCAGCAACAACAATACCTTCCGCACATAATGAATCAACAACCTCCTAAATACAATCCACAACAACATTACCTGATGATGCAGCAACAGCTCATTCCTCAACAACTACCATATCAAGTGCCACAACAAAACACTCAGTTTTCCTCCAAACAACCTCACTGGTTTGACAGAATGTGTGAAGTTATTACAACTCAACAATCCCGACATGAGGCAGGATCACTTGAAACACCTCCAATGCTAACACCTGGTAACTATGTGCAATGGTCAAGTCGATTCCTACGCTTTCTTGAACTAAAGAAACCTCATGGGCAATTCTTGAAGCAAGTGATACTTGAAGGACCATTTGAGTGGCCAACTAGATTTGAAGCTGGTGATCCAAATGCAGATCCTCCACGTCCTCCTGGTGATCGACCTCTTCCAGAATCTGCACTCACTGAAGAACAGAAACTACATCGTGAAGCTGATCAGTATGCAATGGCTTATATACTTCAAGGTATACCTAATCCGATCTATCGCAGTGTCGATGCTCAGAAAACAGCCAAAGCAATGTGGGAACACGTTCATCTCCTCATGGAAGGCACTCAATTGAATAAAGATGACATGGAATCCAAGCTTTACATGGAATACACTGACATCACAATTGAACCTGGAGAGTCACTTGAATCCTACTATCATCGTTTCACAAATGTGGTCAATGATCTGGAACGTCACAAAATCACTGTACCAAGGATCGCTGTGAACTCCAAATTTGTTGGTAGTCTTGGCCCTGATTGGCATAAATATGTGACATTTGTTCGTCAAACGAAGAATCTTCATGATGCTCCATATGGCTTGTTGTATGACTTTCTGAAACACCACGAACCTGAAATGGAAAAAGATCGAGCTCTACGAGGAGGATACACACCAACTTCAACACCAAATTCTTTGGCTCTCGTAGCTCAATCTAACTATGCTCAACCACAAATGTCAAATCATGCATATGTTCAAGAGCAGAACTACTTCAGTTATCCACAATCTTCCACCTCGAACCTAATGGTCCCTTATGATTCATCTCCACAAGATTCTTCTACTCAACTTGTTCCGTCAAACAACAATGATGCTGTGTACTACTCCAACTGCAATGATGATGACGATGATGACTTTAATACGTTGAATTAGGGACTTGCTCTTATTGCTCGTGCTTTCAGCAAATTCTCCAACAAAACTAACAACCGTCAACGCTCATCTTCAAACACCAGGAATCAAGCTGTTGTCAATGATGGACGAGTGGAAATTCAGAATCGAAATTATGGCAGATCTGGTTCAGGAAGTTCCTCAGGAAGTTATGGGAATAGTCAGAGGTTTGGTAACAATGGAGGTTTCAGGAACAACTCAGCATCTTCTCAACAAAGGTCTGACTCAGTTGCTACAAGAAACTCCAACTCAGGGAATGCAGTTTGGTGCTACAATTGTAATGAACAAGGTCATATTGCTACAGCATGTCCTAAACCGAGAACTCGGGGTAGTAAGTTTCACAAGCAGGCATTACTCATGGCTCTTCAGGATGAAAAAGATGGACATTTCCCTGAACAGGACAACAACTTCATGGCAAATGTGAACAACGATGATGACATGGAAGATCTGGAAGCCAATGCTGCTGTGATGCTTATGGCCAACATGCAGGAACTTAAGCTCAATGATTCAGGTCCAGTGTATGACACTGACGGCTTGTCTCAGGTACATGACCTCAATGAATGCTTTATTAATGAAATAGTCTCACCTTCTGCTTATGAATCAGATATGGCGCAAGTTGTTCCATCTAAATCATCTTCATCATCTCATACAGATGAACAAATAAACACAGTTGTCATATTCGATGATGACACAGTTGTTTCATTTGATGATCCTATTGAGAATGATAAACATGATCATTTCGAACAACATGAACCATCATTTGATCCAGACCCTGATCTCATATTGTTATCTAAACAACTGGATGCTCAACAAGTGCAAATAGCAAAATGCAACGAGAAAAACAAAGTTTTGAAAGAACAAAATGCGTCACTTGCAAGAGATATTGAATGTTATAAAATTCAGCTTTCTAATCAGGAAGACAAGATTAAAAATGCAATAAGTTTTGAAAAAGCTTTTCACGATTCATACAACAAAGAACAAGATCTTCAACACAAAATGCATGATTTAATCGAGTCAAACGGAAAGTTGATTTCAAAACTCGAAAGTGAAAAGAGTGAATTGAAAATGCAAGTCGAACGTCTTCATACTGAACTTTCAAAAACAGAAACAGAATTGTCAAGTTGTCAAAAAGACTTTTGTGAACATAAAATACGAAAAAGGAAGTATATCGATGACTTACTCGGTGATATTGTTGATCTTGAAAAACAATTGAAAGAATTTCGTAACATTGTTTACAAACACGGGAACTCTATCACAACAATTCAGAAATTTACTTTAAAACCGAGACCAGGTACTGGATTTGCACTTGGCGATTACAATTCAATGTTTCTTCACAATGCATTCAAAGATGTTCCAAAAATTTACAGTATGGACTATTTGCTTGATAATACGATTGTGCGTGCTGTTGTTTTTGATACTGAGGAAGAAGAAGAACTTGAAGAAGAGAGTCGGTCAAAAATGAGTAATGTTGAATATTGCACACCATATGACTATTCAAAAAATCCAGTCAAGTTCGTTACTCAAAAGGATTTACCTGAGAAATCATGGTTTATCGAAGAGTCGTATGTTTCATCTCACAATGAGGCCCCTGTCCAAACTGTAGCACAAGTAAATGGTCCTTTACCATCATCCGGTGAACTTTCACGTTTACCAAAATGTCGTGTCTTAAATTATTTCAAAACCTTTATGGAAGACATCGATATTTTGGAGGAAACAATTGAACGCAATTCTGAAATTAAAATTGAAACTTTTCAATCCGCTTACGAGCGAGAAAAGAGAGATATTTTTCAAAAACAAATGAAACCAATTGTTCAACACCTCCGTCTCTGTGCTACACGTTGGGATCAGGAACTTCAAAAGGAGGTCAAAAATATGATAAACGTTTTTGACACTGCTGAAAATGAGATTTTGGTTCAAAAGTTACAAACTAAAGTTTTCAAAAATGATGCTGATCGACTCTTGGAACAAGTTCTCTGTGCTGATATTTTGTCTGTTATCATGAATGATCTCTATAATTCTGGTACTTCTATGCTTAAGCATGATCATTGTGTTGATAATAACTTGTTGAATGAGGAAATTGAGACACTGAAACATGAGAATGATAATCTGAGGAAAAAGAATGATGATGTGACAAAACAGTTTTCAAAAGAAATTTGTCAACTCAAACAGAGGCTTGAATGGTGTCAATCTCAGAGTCTTAAAAAGGAATTAAAACTTCAAAGTCATACCATTTCAAACTCGTGTCAGCTTTGCAAAAACAATGAGTCTTTCAAAAGTTTGTGTCTCAAATACGAACAAGAAATTGCGGATTTAAAAATTGAAAACGCCGAATTTCTACAAAACCACATCGACAGTAAATATTGCAATGGCATACTTGAGTCAAACATTCAAGATAAGAATCACATCATCATTGAGTTAAAAGAGAAAATCAAGATACTTGAAAAAGGAAAGATGGTTGACACCACGGTGATCGCACCAGGAATGTATAAATTAGACAAAACTGATAAAGGAAAGGTTATTCAAAATACTAATGTTGATAACTCCACTTCTACAGGACTAGTCTCCCCTAATAGCGTTAGCAGACCCAAGCGACAAAGTAAAAAGAAGAATAGGCTCTGGCTACGTAAGAGAGGATCACTAGAAGCTCAAGGAGTAGAAGATCACCTTAGGAATTTGAATAATACTCATGTTGCATCGGATTTAGATTCTAATCTGGCAAATTCTAATCAAAATCTAAATGTAACGAATGATGTACCTTTAAATGTTTTGAATATTAATGCATCTTGTGTGTTTTGTCGTAAAAGCGTTTCATCTGGTGATCATACTAAATGTATAGCTAATTCTCTACTTCATCGTCATAAGAAACGTAGGACACGAATTTCTTCTAGGCCCACTACTGCCTCTAAGTCTATCTTAGGAAAGCCGCCTTCTACGGTTTCTAATGAAGTTGATGTTACCCCCGTAGGTGCAGAGAACAAGTCTAGGAATCAGCCAAACACTAGTGAATACACCATTAAGAAAGCTCGAACTAGTTGGAATTGGCAACGTTGGTTACAACACAAACCAGATTTTAAATGGATTCCTAAAATATTGAATACTTGTGCTTCTAACCAACTGGAACCCGCAGTTTCTTTGGGTTCCACCCTTACTTCTGTTCCATCCGTGTCCTCTTCTTGTGATGCAGGTGGTACAGATTGTTCTCTGGATTGTTGATAGCGGATGTACCCGACATATGACAGGCAATCTCAAACTGTTACACAACTTTGTTTCAAAGTTCATTGGTACTGTCAGATTCGGGAATGATCATTACGCTCTTATCATGGGATATGGTGACTTTATCAGTGGGAACATCGAAATAAGCCGTGTTTATTATGTGGAAGGCCTTGGACACAACCTTTTCTCTGTTGGTCAATTCTGTGATGGGGATCTAGAAGTTGCATTTCGTGAGAAAACTTGCTTTGTTCGTGACTTACAAGGAAACGATCTTATGTCCGGCTCCCGTGGCTCCAATCTTTATACAATCTCAATGTCAGATATGATTGCAACATCTCCGATATGTCTTCTCTCCAAAGCAGAATCAACTAAATCTTGGTTATGGCACAAACGTCTTTCACACTTGAATTTCAAAACTATGACTGACCTTGCTCGTTATAAACTTGTTGAGGGATTTCCAAGATTCCGTTTCACCAAAGATCACTTATGTCCTGCCTGTGAACAAGGAAAAAGTACTCGTGCTCATTTTCCTTCAAAACCTGAGCACAGTACAAATCATGTTCTACAACTGCTTCATATGGATTTGTGTGGACCGATGCGTGTTCAAAGTATCAACGGTAAACGCTACATACTAGTAATCGTCGATGATTTCTCCAGATGGACTTGGGTTTATTTTCTACGAAGTAAAGATCAGGCTCCTTCAATGATCATCACCTTTCTCACTAAAATTCAAGTTCAGTTACGTAACATGGTTCGAATAGTCAGAACTGACAATGGAACTGAATTCAAGAATCAGACACTTAGGTCTTATTATGAGAAAGTGGGAATTGAACATCAAACATCTATTCCTAGAAGCCCAGAACAGAATGGAGTTGTTGAAAGACGCAACAGGACGTTAGTGGAAGCTGCTAGAACTATGTTGATTAATGCTCAATTACCTGATTACTTGTGGGCAGAAGCTGTTTCAACCGCATGCTATACTCAAAACCGTTGTATGATCACAAAACGTCATCGCAAAACACCATATCAAATTGTTCACAAAAGGAAACCGAACATCGATTACTTTCATGTTTTTGGAGCACTCTGCTATCCGAAAAATGATCGTGATGATTTAGGTAAACTTAAAGCAAAGGCTGACATCGGAGTATTCATTGGATATTGTGAAAATTCTAAAGGTTTTCGGATTTGGAATCGTCGTACTCGTGAAATTCAAGAAACCATTCACGCTAATTTTGATGAGCTCACACAAATGGCTTCTGAGCAACACAGCTTAGGACCCGAATTTAACCGTCTTAACTCTCCGGCATCTTCGGCTGAACCATTGCCACTCAACCGCAAAGAATTGGAAACCTTGTTTGCTCCACTGTTTGATGACACAATTGAATACCGTCCTACTGAGGTCCCACCTAATTCCGCTGCTCAACCTGACAATATTCATGTACCAGACTCACCTCTACAAACTTCAACAACTGTTGAAAGAGACGGTCCTCCAATTGCTTCACCATCTACAGTAGAACAAACTGTTTCTAACTCCCGCCACTCAGCTGAAGATCCAACACCACTATCAGTTCCACAATCCGCAGAGCATGATCCTGATGCGTTCTTCAATCCGTTTGCACCAGCTACTACAGTTCCTGATATAGCTGAGTCGTCAACACGCCACTTGGATCCTGCCAACATGCGAGATACATATCAACTACACCCTTCAACACACAAATGGACCCGAGACCATCCACTAGTTCATATAATTGGCCATCCAGATGCACCTGTTATGACAAGACAACGACTTCACACAGATGGAGAAACTTGCATCTACGCACTCACAGTTTGTCATGAAGAACCCAAGAACATTAAAGATGCAATGACTTATGACAACTGGATTGAATCTATGCAAGAGGAATTTCAGCAATTCATAAGATTAGAAGTCTGGGAATTAGTTGAAAGACCTGACGGAGTCTTTGTCATTGGGTTAAAATGGATATGGAAGAATAAGCTTGATGCTGAAGGCACTGTCATACGGAACAAATCACGTCTGGTAGCGAAAGGATACTCTCAACTGGAAGGTCTAGATTTTGCTGAATCCTTTGCTCCAGTGGCTCGACATGAAGCTGTTCGGATCTTTTTGGCCTATGCTGCACACCGGAACATGGTAGTCTTCCAAATGGATGTCAAAACAGCATTTCTTAATGGAGATCTCCGTGAAGAAGTTTATGTTAGCCAACCTGAAGGCTTCGTTGATCCTGAGCGTCCTAATCACGTTTACCGACTCAAAAAGGCACTCTACGGACTCAAGCAAGCCCCACGGGCGTGGTATGACAAACTGTCTACTTTCTTATTGGCCAATAAATTTTCTAAAGGATCGGTGGATCCCACACTATTTACAAAAACCTACGGGGAGGACTTACTTGTTGTTCAAATATATGTCGATGACATCATTTTTGCCTCAACAAAAAGAAGTTACTCTAATGATTTTGCAAAATTAATGAAAGATAATTTTGAAATGTCCATGATGGGTGAACTTTCGTTCTTTCTAGGACTTCAAGTTCATCAATCACCCCGTGGAATTTTTATAAATCAGTCTAAATATGCTCTTGAAATTTTGAAGAAACATGGAATGATGTCTTGTGATACTTATAATACACCAATGGGCTATACCACAAAGCTAGATGCTGATTTACATGGGACTCCAGTTGACCCTACCAAATACCGAAGTATGATTGGGTCCCTCATGTATCTCACAGCTAGTAGACCTGATATAGTATTTGCTGTCTACATGTGCTCCCGCTATCAGTCCAGACCAACTGAAAAACACCTCAGTGAGGTCAAGAGAATCCTTCGATACATAAAGGGAACCATCAACTTAGGGATCTGGTATCCGAAGGATTCTGGCTTTGAACTAATTGCTTTTTCAGATGCTGACCATGCAGGATGTTTAGACACACGCAAAAGCACATCTGGTGGATTACAATTTCTCGGAGACAAACTTGTGTCATGGCAATCTAAGAAGCAGGACTGCACTTCACTGTCGTCTACAGAATCTGAATACGTAGCCATGTCTGCTTGTTGTGCTCAAGTCATTTGGATGAGATCACAACTTAAGGATTATGGCTACCTATTCAACAGGATTCCTATCTACTGTGATTCAAAGAGTGCAATTGCTATTTCCTGCAACACTGTTCATCATTGCAAATCCAAACACATCGATCTCCGATATCATTTCATCAAAGAGCATGTGGAAAGGGGTACAGTTGAACTTTATTTTGTTGGAACTGAGTACCAATTGGCGGACTTACTTACCAAATCCTTGGCACCATCCAGGTTTGCTAGTTTAGTTCACCAAATTGGTATGCGATGTTTGACTCCAGAGGATCTGGATAAGTTTTTAAAACACAAGTGATTGTCAAACATCAAAACTATCTTTGTAAATATTTTTCTCAAAAACAAAAATACAAAATATAAAACCTATGAAAAACTCAAAAATATTTTTGGTCATTTATCAAAAAAAAAAAAAAAAAAAAAAAAAAAAAAAAAAGGCAAGTATAAAACTCTTTCAACACTATCTTTTCTAAAAAGTCTTCAATCATTTAAAATTAGTGTTGAGGGGGAGGAAAAGTAACATTTTTTTTAATTAATTTCTAAAAATAATTTTACCTTTTATACTTGCATTTTACCAAAAACATTTACATATTAACAAAAATAAATAAAATTTTTTTCTTTGTGTTGATTCAATAGAATTTCGGGTTACTCTCCTTGACCAAAACAAATTAAATTTTTATACTATGATCTAAGGTCGAGGGGGAGTATGTCAAGTTGTTCCTATCATATCTTGGTGTTGTCTAACGAAAGTTACATGAGATTAAGTATGTTAGTATTCAAAATAAATGTTAGTCAAGGTTAAGGGGCTAAATGTGTCAACACATGAAACTTGTATTAACCACGGTCAAAACTACCATTGACCCTTCACATTTACTTTTTCTGCAAACACATTTAATTTTCACCAACCATATCCTACGACTCACAATCATTCTATTGATCTAATCCACCATTCTTGAATCTGTAAGTGTTAACTTGTTTTGATTATGATTGCTAACAAGGGTTTTTAATTTTATTCCAATCCAACGGCTCAATTTTTCACAATCGATTAAATTGCTTTTGGAAGTTATGCGTAAAATCAAACCCAGATTTAAGTGTTGTTTTGATTAAATTGATAGATGGGAAATGGTCATTAGATGTTAATAAGCATGTTTCTTAACTCCAATCACTCCCAGAAACACTAATCGATCATGTTTGAGATTAGGGTTCATGCGTATGAATTGGGGGTTCTTGAGTTTGATCATTAGGATGGTAATTAGTGATGGGGATAGTGTTTGTGTATGCCTAGGATCATGTGAATATAGGTTAATTGGATTTTAAACATGTTTTGTTCTTGAATCTAAGGTTTAGGGTTCGTATGTCACTAGCAGATCCTATCTTGTGATTTTGTGGATGTTTTGTGTTTATATTTGATACATATGATCCTTATGATGTTAATATTATTTGCCCCATGTTAATTTCTACCCAGAAACACTTTTGACTAATGATGTGATTGAGTGTTCAGGCGTGTTTACGCGTTAAGTGTTATTAGGCATGATTACGTGTTAAAATGTATAAAATAAGTGTATTGGATTGATGTTTGATCAGTGGTAATGTTTGTGCACTTTCAGGAAACTCATAACTCAAATTACAAAAGGTGAATTTCTGGAAATGACGATTTTACGCGTTAAATGTTCATCCTACGCATAAGATTGAATCTTACGCGTAAGATTCGACACGTGGACAAATTGTGTCTTGGATAAGACACAGTTTACGCATAAAATTGTTTTTACGCATAAGTTCTGATCTTACGCATAAGTCTAGAACTTACGCGTAAGTCATTACCTACGCATAAGTTACAATTTACGCCTAAGGGAAATCCTACGCGTAATTTCATTTTTTACGCATAAGACCTATCTTACGCATAAAATTGATCTTACGCGTAAGTTTCATTTTACGCGTAAAGTTCTAACTTACGCGTAGATTTTGCACTTACGCCTTATTTCTTAACTTACGCTTAAGTCAGGTTACGCGTAAAACAACTACTTACGCGTAAACTTGTCAAAATTCCAAATTTTTTCTAAGTGTTGGAAATTTCCAATGTGTAACTTGTTGTAAATGATAAACTTTGGTTGGAATTGAATTGTTTTATGTTTCTAACAAGTAAAATAACTCAAGTTTGTCACATAACATAAGTTTTTACACACACAAACCCCCACTGATCATCGACAAAACACGATAATCTATGTGAACTCATGCTTAATGAATGCTAATACTAACATCATCAACAATCGCCATGTTTGTGTGTTTATGATCAATTCAGATGGCAGAACACAATGACATCCCACACGGACCAGAACCTGAACCAATTCGTGCATGGGAAGACACATTTCCTGAAAACTACTCCAGGAAGATAGGAAAGAACAACCTAAGAGTCAACTTCAACAAACTGACATGCAATGAGTCTTCTTGCCTTGTTGCTGTTGATGCTCTCATCTATCACCCGTGCAAAGTTCTTCTCACCAAATCTGCTGCAGTGGCATGCTTCTACATACATCAGTTTTGGCACACTATCCACCTGGACCTCCTGGAAGAGTCCTTTACTTGTATGCTTCACATGAGACAAGTCACGGTCGACAAGGATCTTCTCCGTAGTGCTCTTGGACTTCCCGAACTTGAACCGAATGAAGAGTATGACCAAGTTCCCACTGAAGAAGAATTGATAGAATGGCTGAGAGATATTGGGTATGATGAGTCTGAAGGGGTCATTACTAGTCACTCTAGGGTCAATATCAGATTTCTTCCACAGCCTTGGAGAACTCTCTACATCATAATTGCCAAGTCACTATCTGGCAGAGACACAGGCCATGAACACCCTAAGCTCCAACATCTCAGGCTGTTCTGGGCTATTGCTAATGTCAAGAAGGTTGATTATGCCAGCATTATCTGGGAAGATATTGTGTGGCACATACACCGCAAGACAACCAATATTCCATTCGTCCGTTTCACCAAACTTCTTATTGCAAGCTTCCTCCATGAATATGATGACATTCCTCAAAGATTGAATGATGAGTTTCAGCACACATACAAGAATGAGGACACACTGAAGGTCATCAAGAGAATGGATACAAGTACAAGGAAACAGGGAAAGAAACTTCCAGATAGCCTCTTAACTGACAAAGTCAAGGCTGGTAATAACTAAAAGTACTACCTACAAGCCATTGAAGCAGAGAAAGTTGGGTTCTTGGACGAAGCTGCTCTACCTTCATACATGCAGAAGAAAGGTAAGAAAGGTAGCAAATCTGGCAGCTCAGAAAGTTCCACCAAATCCAAACCCAAGAAAAAGCCATCATCCAAGATCAGAATTCCTGCAAAGAAACCTACTGCTGAACCTGGGTGGTTTCCCTCATCTCCATCTTCTCCAAAGCCGTCTGACTCTGATCATACTGAATCCGACGAAGGTCCTATTTACAGTGAAGCCTATGCCAATATCACCAAGAAAGTCAATCTTGATGAAATTGACGATAAGGATTTGACGTTCGAAGATTGGGATAATATTATTGACGAATCTGCAGATCATGTTAAATCAAAGATGAAGGAACCAGTTACAGCTGTACAAGAGCCTGAAGGACTTTCAGTCGAAGAAGAAAATGAACGGGCTCTCAACCTCAGTCTCCTCCACAGCCGAATTGATACATTCAATGCTGATATGCCTCCACCTCCAGTCTTCTCTCAGACCACCGAAGCTGGCGGCTCAAGCAGCATTCCTGAGCCTACCACAGGAATCACCTCTGACTTAGTTGTTTATGATACACCCTCAGTATCTCCCACTGACGTTGAGATGACTCCAGCAATGGGAGAGGAAGGAGAAGATGATCCTATGGATACCGATGCTCCAAGACTTATGTCTATGGAAGAAATGGAGCGTAGAGAACGGGCTCAGGAAGAGGAACTGAAAAGAAAACAAGAAGCTGAAGAGGCCAGACTTGAAGAGATTGCTCAAGCTAAACTGGAAGAAACGATCAGAATGGAAGAGAGCAGGAAAGCAGAGGAGGCAGCCAAACTGGCTGAAGAAAAGTCTAAGAAGGAAGAAGAAGCCAGGCTAGCTGAAGAACATAGGCTTAAAGCCGAAGCTGATAGGCTGGCTGAAGAAAAACTTAAGAAAGAAAAAGAAGCCAGGGTTGCTGAAGAACTAAGACAGAAAGCTGAAGCTGAAAAACTGGCAGAAGAACTTAGGGTGAAAGAAGCAGCAGCCAAAGATAAGAAAGTTGTACAACCCGAACTACAGAAAGGAGATGTCAAAGACACAACCACCATTATTGAATCATCACAGTCATCACCTCCTGCATCTGAATCAACACATGGCAAATCAATCAAGAAACCGAGCTCCAAAGCCTCTGCTGCATCCAAACTACTCAAGTCTGCTTTCAAAAGAGTGCATGATAAGAAGAGAAGCAAACTAGAAGATCAGGTTGCTAAACTTGCAACCCAGGTTGCTGAACTATCTAAGCTGAACACGAAAGTCAACGAGCTACAAGATAAGGTTGACATTTTCCTAGCTAAAGACGTAACAGAGAACTTGGAAGCCGCATTAGCAGCTCAAGCACAAGAATACATGGCACAACACTTAGTGGCTGAGCTGAAAGTACTGCTGGCACCAATGAGAGACGAACTCACCAAGTTCGCTGAGCAAGCAGTTAAGAAAGTTATCCGATCAACAACCTTCACCCTTCGTGCCGACAAGTCTACTGCTCCTCTACCGGGACTATCTCTGGATGATTTGGAAATTCAACTTTTGGACAAGCTGGCAAGCAAAACTACCTTATCTCCTGAAGAAGCCAAAGTCCTGGAAGCACTGAATAACAAACTGACTAAAGAGACCTGCAGCACAGAGGCCGATAAGCTGAAACGACAAAGAGATGATGAAGACAGGGATCCTAATTCTCAGGCAAAGAAACAGAAACAAGCCGAAGGATCCTCATCTCAGCACAAAACACCGGTAATTCCTCCTACCACAACAACTTCCTCACAACAACCGAAGGCATCCGGTTCTGCTCCCAAGGCACATGATCACTTTGAATACACCGGTGGTGACGACATTCCTATGCCCGATGAAGTTCCAGAACCATCTCCTAAGCAGAAGAAGAAAGATAAGAAAGGAAAGCATCAGCAACCTCAACCGGATACCTCAACTAAAGGCACCAAACCAAAGAAACCCAAAACCGTCCTTAGCTGGCTAGACCAAGACAATAGTGCCGAATACTCCTGGTTTGAGAAGATGATAAATTCGCAACCACCACTGGAAGACAATCATGAACCTCAAGATGGCCGTACAGTGGAATATGCTCAAATGATTCAGCAAAAGTTTAAGATGAAAAAGATGAATAAGAAAGAGCTGCGAAGAATCAAAAATGATGCTTTCAATCTTCTGAAAGATCGGTCTGCTAACTCAATCGAGCTTGAATACCATCTGGAAAATATTGCTCGAGCTATGTCAAGCAATATTGACTGGATCAACCCTGAATCATATGTCGATCCGGTCACAAAGAAAACCGCACCTTACATTACTGATTGGTCCAAACCACTACCGATGATTGGGAAGCCTAAGGAACCAAAGATCCCGTACAAGTTCTTCTACAACACAGACTTGGAATTCCTAACACTTGGCAGCAAGATCGAGAAGAAGTATGTCACCTCACTCGCCTTTCTCCCTGCAGCTCGATATCTCAACAATGCCATCGAAGAAGAAGCTTCAGCATTATTCGTCGACAAAATTGTTGAATATGACTGAGATGCACTTTATGGTATTCATCATTGGCCAACCAACCGGGCACAGTACTATCTAGAGCTGGCAAATTGGGTATCTGTTAGGACCTGTTAAGACCTGTTAAGGGAAAAAATGTACTATGCAATTTTTTTATTTTTTAAAGTAATTGTTTTTAGTATTCTAAGGTTCAATATGTAACTTTTTTGATACATAAAACGTATATCAGTCATACGCAAACCACCAAAACCAAGTGTTAAACGAGTCGTTTTCATGTTTGAAACTTATGTTATTCGCGTGCTCAAAACCTGTTACGACCTGTTAAGACACGATTTGCCAGCTCTAGTACTATCGAAGCAGCAGACTTAATCAGACGATGGGTGATGTAGAAAGTGATCTGAAGATAGTCTCCATTCAATTCATCTCGACTGTCACGTTCTTTGGGTATCCCTTCCTCAGCAAAATCACACTGAAAAGGCTTGATGAAAAGGAGTACGATATTTCCGAGTCTGACTTTCCACGACTACGTCTCAACGACATTGAAGACATGTACCTGCTAAAAGTTCAAGGAAAACTCTGTGGCTTGCCCAAAGACATATAGCTTGCCTTTATCCAAGCTATTCTCATCTACATCAGGCAGATTGTCATAAGAGAAAGAGTTGAAGATCTTCAGTTAGGAGTGGAAAGTTACCAGAAGAAGCTCAATCTCACTAAACCAAACCTGTTTGACATCCCCGACCTTCAACGTCTACCTCAATACTCCTTGATCAGACGACCATTTGGGTTCACCTACCGAAGTATTAACGGTCGCAACTGCTTTATGGGATATGAAGAAATTCATAAGTTCTGTGATGAAACTCTCAAGTTCGTCAGAGATGGAATCAAAGGCAGAATCAATGATATTGAACTGGGTAAATCCAAAAGGTGGAACACAAATGACGCCCGGGATGCTCGCAGATTCATCTTCAGGATTGAAAACAGATTGAGGCGCAGGGATCAATTTCGGAGGTTGGAGAGTTATGTTGGAGGCAGATCCAAATTTCCGGTGCTGACATTTCAGAGGCCTGATTGGTAAATCATTGTAAGCATTTGATTTGATTTGTCAATAATTTACTTCATAATGGTTTGTGCACGCATATCAGTGTACAACCCGTACTTGTAAAGAAAGGACCCTGAGGTACGCATCAGTGCCTCAATCCTAATATAAGGAGCGAAGGCTTCTTACTTTTGAGTAGAATTAATCAAACATTTATGATTTTTTCATAATTCTGCTCAAAAGGACAAGTATTTCACCTCAATAAGACATAATCACTTGTTGAGGGGGAGCACTTGTCAAAACAAAATACTTTGCTCAAAATCAAAAAGTTCTTGGAGAATCTCCCCGTAAGACTCAAAAGGCATATTTTAATCTAAAAGATTATCAAAAACATCATCTTATATGCTATTTTTGAGGGGGAGAAAATGAAAAAGTGATTAAAATATACGAAGTCAATGCTTAAAAGGTGTATCATGTGCGAGCTAGACTCAGTTTTAACCCAGGAATTGACGAGGCAATAAATGTTAGTAATATCGAAAAGACTTATCCTCGACGGGTAATAACATCAAGTTAGATATTAGAGCTAGTTGTCACCTAAAAGCTGACAATGTATCTCTTTATCTAACCACGTAAGCGTGTCTCGAAAAGGATTAGTCTTCGTAGAAATGTACCGTCTCGAGAAACTTTCTGTGGACTTGACCAGGCCGGGTAATAACTTCAAGCTAGTTTAACTAGTGATGTAAGCGTGTCTCGAATCGGTCCTGTTCACAGAAAGTGAATCAATTCAAAAGTGATTGCTCCTCCCGCATGTGCAAATTTATTAAATACTTATGAGCACATGTGCAGGGGGAGCCCTTCAAAAGTGTACGCAAAACTCTCAAAGTGTTAACCAAAATATTTGATTATCACCAACACTTTGAGAGATTTTTCTATCAAAGGTTTCTTGGCTACTGTCGGAGTTATAAGGTGATTAAGATAGGAATATCCATCCTATGATCCGCCAGAGCCGGAGGGATCTACCCAAGGACATCCCCCATAGTTAGAATTAGAAGTCCTTAGGTATGATACGAAAAAGGAGAAATGAATGAAAGGGAAAGAAGGAGTTGAAGAATTAAAAAAAAAAAAAGTAAAGTAAAGGGTGAAAAGAAATAGCCCTCCTTATGTTCAACCTTAGGGCAGACACCGGGTTCAATACGTATGCTACTGGCTGTTGCAAAAGACAACACAGGTATTGAAGATTAAGTCGTCATGGACCCAGTGACGCAATGCACTAAACCTTCTTAACCACTCAAGTTCTCTTAAAAGGACTTGTTTCATTCTCACGGGGATCCCGCGTAATCTATCGACCTATCTCTTAGAGACGGTTGATATTGAAGCAGGAGACACCTCCCCAGTCTCCGCATAGGAAACCTAGGTGTGCACTTATAGAGTCTAGAGCCTTGAGATACATCAAAGATCTCTTAGGAACACTTAGTATTTCTACACCTGGTGTTCTACATCAATGGGCATCAGTTGTAAACTATCGAGTCCTTCGCAGATCTTAGCAATCTGCCAAGAACGTTTATGAGAGGATTACATAAGTATTTCTCAATGATTAAACGGAAATCCTGCCAGGGTCAACATCAAACAGCCCTGACAGCAGGTCACTTCGGTAACCCCACAAGGGTTACGCTTAGTGTTTGCGGTGGTTCCATTACGGTCTACAGTCGTGGAGTGATCCCCAGCGACTCACCCAGTCATTGAGCTACTCAGTAGGTCTCGTAAGCTCCTTCGGGAGTATCTGATATGGGAACGGCCTGGATAAGGATTAGAAGGAGTCTTCACAATATGCTGTTGATGAGCTCTAATTCCTTATCCGTAAGTACCGGTTGTTTTCTTGCTAACTGTTTACTCGCAGGTACTTCACTTCCATGATGGTAGATTCCAACATGCTCATACATACATCTTGAAGTCTAAGAAAGCTCCCCCAAAGATCTCAGCAACACAAAGTTCAAAGAAAGATTCTACTGCAATTAGAAGAATCTACAAAGTATAAAGACAAAGATCTCAATGCATGAAAAAAAAAAGGAACTTCTTGCAAGTGAAAGTCTAAAGATGTATGAGTATGTTGGAATGGCGGACAACCACCACAGACGCAGGAGTGTCGAACGGCAGACAACTTCATAACTGAATCACTCCATCATCACCAAAGAACAAAGACAAAGAGCAATGTATATTCTTTATCATTCAACCAATTTTGAAGACGTCTAGAGTTTTACATGTCACAAGTGAACGACAAAGATGAAGACATCGAGCAACCGTGATGACCGACCCTTAGGGGGAGATTGTTGGGATCATACTTTTAGTATTTAGTCAAGTCTCGGTCATTACATTTTGTAATAGGTTGCTTAAGTATTATTTCCTATTATTGATTAAGTTAATGGGCAACATGTAAAAGCCCAAGAGGCCTTAAAAGCCCACGTTAAAAGGATAAGGGAGGAAGGGTGTGTTGCCCTAGCTCCTCCCTTATAAATAGTAAGCTTATGTTACATTTTATGTTGTTGGTTAATTGATTATCTTAGTGAAACTCTTGCACTCTCACCTTTCATATTGTCTCTTAATCAACCACCTCTCATTCTCATCTCATTTCTCTTTATATCTTACTTGTGTTTACTAAATGGTGACCTAACAGTCCCTTCTCAAATCGACTAGCTTATTTTTCTTTCACTCATTCTCATTTTTCGTTGCATCTCATATGATCTAGACACTTATATAACTTGTTTACATGAACATTTGGATCGATATATATGTATAAGAAAAGAGTCCACATGAAATCATAAGAATAACATACTAAAATTGTGTAATCGACCCATGATTTTCTGTTTCGTTCGACCTAAACATTCAACCCTAGACCTGAACATAACAGAAGATAAGAAAGCAGAAGAAAAAGAAAACATGAAATAAGATATAGGAAAATAAAGAAAGACAACGTCTACCTTGGTTATTCCGGTAATAATCGGATACGAATTCTCATTCAACGAATAATAACGACTTAGCCTAACCCAGCAAAGGAACAGCTCCGGAAACTTAACAAACGGGGCTCGGTTGGCAACCAAGGAAACAACATCGCTAGCACTATAATCACCAACCTCTGGCATCTTATCCCAAGGCACAGTCTGAGCAACATAGTAAGGAAAGATAGCAAGACAAGAAAATATGTCAATCCAAAAGAAGCGCTCCTTCTAATTTTTCAACAAATCAGGCACATCCGTGTAGCATACATTATCGAAATGCTTGCCAAAAGATAACCAACCATTTTTCTTGTTTTTCACATAAAAACAGCGGAACAACGAAACGGATGGCTCAATGCCACAAACACGGCAGAGAACCTCGAAATGAGACACCCTAGCTGCACCAAGAGGATTAAGTTGAGAAATGTCAATCCTATAATGCGTTAGGTGCTAACAAAAAACTTGGTCAGCGGTAGGTGGTACTGCGCATAATCAAACAAACGGGTGTAGACACCTATTTTCTCCTCTGGAGGAAAACGAATGAGAGCACCCTTATTTGGCCGGACCGGTTGTACTTATGGCGGAATATGACAATATCGTAAAACTTTTTCAAAAGCATACTGGGAAAGATTGCACTCGCAATTCCATAATGAAATCATTACGACGACGATTCCCTTGAGAAGTTAAAAATGAAGAAGAAGCGGAAAAGCCAGAAAAGTTACGGTGGCTGCAAATTAAAATAAAAAGGAAAAAACATAAATAATGAAAAAGGACACTATTTATATACGCGGTACATTTAGTTAAGGATGGGATAATCAAGCGACGTGTATCGATAAACACCCCAACAAACGGTCGAGATTAAACGGTAAAAAGATAAGGATGACAGCTCAGAATGACCCAAGCGGTCAAATCATATCAGAAGGTAAAATGACCACAACGGTCCATGTTCCCCCTACAACCTTACTCGCTAGTAATTCGAGATCCGTAAAACAAAGGGCCTATGCCAAGAGCGGAACAACTAGCTATATAGTCTAGGTACATTCACCGCACGCTACAAAAGCACGCGAACAATGAACGCACTAGACTGGGGGGACTTGATGACGTATAGTACAGATAGCAGGCCTACCGGGCCTAGAATATCTCACACGAATTAGGCTATGGCCCAACAAGCATAAATGGGCTCCGGCCCAACAAGCCAAAACGGGCTCCGGTCTTATGAGCAAAACCGGGCTCTGACCTAATAAGCCAAACAAGGCTGAAAGCCCATGTCACGAGCATGGTACAGTCCGGACAAACCAGGACACATATAAGCGGCACTCCCGAAGTACGCCCGCGGACTGTACCCCAGTCCATCCGCATCCACAAACATCGATTAAGCTCCGGACCCTTACCCGACAAGGGTCCCACTTCGGCCACTACAGCAATACGCAAAATATTAGGAAACCCTAATATTTCCACTACCTATAAAAGGAAGCCTCAATTCATATTCTCGAGGTAATGACTTTCTCACTCATCACAACTCAGACATTTCTCTGACAAACATGAGTACTTACTCTCACGCCGGAGCTTAATTGCGGGGTCCGTCCCCTTGGTAAGGCTAACGGTTTACTTTAATTTGTGCAGGATACTTCATCCTCTACTTGGATTAGTGCATAATCCCACAATGGACGGCCCACACCTAACTAAACCGAATTCTATACTATCCACACTTTTTGCACTAACAGATATAAACAAATGTTTGGTTAAAATATTTCATGGAATCATATATAAAATAAGGTACGGGTAGTCGTAGATTGATTCTGTAACATATTGGTTGGTTTCATGTGATTCTTTCTTACAAGTGAGACCTCATCACACACAAATACAATTTTTTTCACACTATTTTCCACTAACAACTTTTGTTTTTTTCATTACTTATATTAAAAATAATATATAAATATTAGTTTAAACTTTATCTTAAATTATAAAATAAACAAATTATTATAATAATCATATCCTTTCTCTCTCTACATTTTATTTCAAACCGACTCCCACTCTCGTACCCATTTACAAACCAAACGGACCTTAAGAGTAAACACTAATGATATTCTATGCACCATCTTAGATAACTTATTATGCTTCCACTACTATTTTTATTATCATTCAACTAAATATTTTTTTACGTTCAACGGCCTATTAGGCTGGTTGTAATAAAGAGAACCAAATATCGCATTCATCACCGTCACCTAAGCATCACACCAGTTTTCTCTATCTATAACCAACTTCACCATCAACTTAGTGTAATAAGACAACAAACTTCACCACCATAAAATACTCTATGTAAACACAAATATACCTAACAAAAACCATTTAATAAACGCACACAAAACAAAACTCCAAGACCTGGCTGTCCAGACGACTGAGTTCTCCAACTTTTAGCCAAAGACGCGTGCGTCATGAGTGAATGTAGTAAGCATGACGCATGCAAGGGACTGTCAGGTAGATCTAGACGTGTGCTTTATGGTATTATTGCAGGTGGTTTTATACATTACAAGTTCACTCGCTTTCACAATAAAATATTTGTATACCCTTTTGTCTTCTTTAACAACCATCACCACCATCTATCGCTACCAACACCATCGCTGCCGATTATAAACACCACCACATGAAAACCATGAAATTTTCCAATGGTAAAGTCTTATAAAACATAAAAACCATAAAAAGCAAATTAATAACACCACCACCACATGAATCTCATCGAAAGCAAATTAAATATATATATATATATATATATATATATATATATATATATATATATATATATATATATATATATATATATATATATATATATATATATATATATATATATATATATATATATATATATATATAGAGAGAGAGAGAGGGTTATTGTAAGATAGCATAATAAAGTAGGAAGTGTAGGAAGGGCTATGAGCATGACACGTGACACTTTAAAGCTGGAATTATGGAATAGCATTTTAGAAATTAGATGTTGTCACAGGGGTATTTTAGTCAAAACTGGTCTTAAACAAATACTGTATAACATAAATAACTAAAATATCATAAATATTATTTAGTTCTTATTCACATAAACCAAAAAGATCAGTATGTATCGATCACGAATGCACGAATTACAAATTACACGAATGCAATTTATTTGAGAAAATGATACACCAATATAATAGTTTATTTACAAATTACAAGCTGCTGAAGCATAAATCTATAAACATACAACACTAATATACAATTTATTGTAGCTAATTGGCTACAATTTTAAGCTATAAAATGTGAGACCCTGATTCTTTTTGTGGGTTTTAGTTCTTTTCTGTGGATCCCTGATTAATTGCTAGTGTAATATTTGTGAAGGATTGTAGCCAAGATATCCCCTATATATATATATATATATATATATATATATATATATATATATATATATATATATATATATATATATATATATAAGAGAAAAGAAGATGAAGAAGAGTGTTAATACAAATATCGCCTAAAAACGTTATTTATATTTTACGATCTTCGCTAAGTTTTGTTAATGACAAATTTAAACTTTAGCTTCTAAGTAAAACATAATCTTAGTTTTAAAGACTTGCATAAACTAGACTTTTGCTACATTTTACATTTCATAAAACACAACATCTTTTATTTTCTAAAAATAGAATTGTTACATCACATTTATGGCAAGTTTTGTAATTATACATTTATGAAAAGAAATGTGTTTGACTTACTTTGATGTTGCTTGCAAGTTTAGTGTTTGACTTGATATTATGTGATGTGACATTGTTTGGTTTGCAAGAGTAGTGAGATGTGACCTTGTTTGGTTTGCAAGATTTATTGCAAAACCAACTGCAAGCCCGGCGGTACCCTGGAGGTACACGGGCGGAACCCTTTTCAGGGGTCCGCCTGATCCGCCAGACCTGCAGAAGGTTTGGCTATAAATATTGAGCCACAAGTTGAATTTTGGCTCATCACTTGACATTATTTTTTACACACACATTCATTCTTTCATCTAACCTCTTAACATTTCATATGTGAAGTTTCTTTTTGTAGCAAAGAGATTCACGAGCTTACTAAAAGTAACAAGTATTCAACACAACGTTGCAAGACTTGTTAGCTTAGCATTGTGTAGACTTGTATAGTTTACACTTCATTTGATTGTGTATTTTCAGTAGTGATCGGTTAGTATTTTAGTCCTCAAAATACAAAGAGTGTTGGGAGTTGTTGTACCCTAGTAAAAGAACTAATGGGAGTGGTTGTGCCCTTGTAAAAGAACTCGACATTTAGCTTTGTGTCGGTAAAAGTATAAGCGATATGTAAGGTTTTCTCCGCCGGTGAAAGGAGCTTGTTGACTAGCGAAAGAAACTCTCGAGTTGGATACTCGGGGCGTGGACGTAAGGCAAGGAAAAAGAGTCCTTGTAGCCGAACCACGATTGTACTTGCAGTGGAAACTCATTACCACTGCAAGAACAATATATTACCACTGCTTATTAGATAACTGTTAGGAAACGCGTCTAGATAACTATAGAATAGATCTTGTGTATATCTTATTCTATTAGCTTTATACTTATCTTGTAGAAGATGACTCCTTGTATTATAAAAGGAGATCCTAGGTTAAAGGTTTGACATAAGTTTTCATATACGTTTCTAGAGCTTCAAGGTGTAACCCTAGTGATATCAAGATCACTCGTATTATTATCATTAATAATATTGGAGCTAGTAGTTTGTTTACATACATTGTTCATATACAACTGTCTTACTCACAATCAAACTTCTAAGTGTTACTAAGTAGATTCCGCATACTTAGTGATATAATTTAAAGTATCAATCTAACACAAGTTCAAGGTGTTTAGATCCATCAAGTGGTATCAGAGCCAGGCTTTGATACTTTGATTTAGAAGACTCAAGTTCACTCAGAAGAATCAATGGAGACAGAAACCAGTAACTCAAACATTGCTGCTAAGCTTCCAAAGCTTAAGTTGAATGACTTTGAGATGTGGAGGCTAATGATAGAACAATTCTTTATGGTCCAAGATTACACACTTTGGGAGATCATCATGGTTGGAAATTCTTTCAAACCAAAATCTACTTCAGAGATGGTTGGTGGCAAGGAAGTAATTAAGGTCAACACTGGACCTGTTACTAATGATGAAAGACTTCAACTGAAGAATGATTTGAAGGCCAGAGGTCTGTTGCTGATGACACTTCCAAGAGATCAAGTTGTAGCATTCAGCAAGTTCAAGACTGCAAAGACTCTCTTTGATGAGATCTGTGAAGTTTTTGGTGGTAATGATTCTACCAAGAAGACTCAAAAGACTCTGCTGAAGCAAACTTATGAAAACTTTGGGTCATCAAGTAATGAATCTCTTGATAGCATCTTCACAAGGCTACAAAAGATTGTTTCTCAACTCACTGTCTTTGGAATTGAGGTGGAAAAGGAAGACCTCAATCTAAAATTCTTAAGAAGCTTACCCTCTGAGTTTGGAACCAATGTTGCTGTGTGGGAAGATAAGCCAAAGTTGGAGACCATGAAACTTAATGACTTGTACAATAACTTCAAGGTTATTGAACAAAGATTGAAGAAAGCTGGCAAAATAAGCTCAAGTTCTGGTAGTGTAGCACTTATATCATCATCTCTTGATGATAGTTCAGATGAAGAAAGTGATAGTGATGATGACAGTGCTAACATTATTGTTTCCACTGGTAGTGGAAGTATTTCCACTGGTAGCTCAAAGAGACAGATTGCAGGGCTTAGTGATACTACTTTTTATGCTTTTATATCAAGTCAAGTGGGTGGTTCAATCCTCAATCATGAGGATCTGGATCAAATTGATGAAGATGATATGAAGGAGATGGACATTAAATGGCAAGTGGCATTACTAAGCTTGAGGACAAAGAAGTTTTGGAAGAAGACTGGAAGAAAGATCAACATCAGTGGCAATGAAACAGTAGGTTTTGACAAGAAGAAGGTGGAGTGCTACAATTGTCATAAGAAGGGGCACTTTGCCAGAGAGTGTAGGAAGCCAAGGAAGTCTGACAACAGGTCAACTTGGTACAAGCAAGACAATAAGAAGGAACCTACAACTGATGAGCCAAAGGGGCTATTGGCCATTGATGGAGTGAGCTTTGATTGGAGCTTTATGACTAAGGAAAAGGATGATGATTCAGAGTCTGCAATGGTGGCACTAATGGCTTTTTCTGACTCTGAGGTACAAATTGATAATGCTTGTTCTAAATCTTGTAAGGCCTTAAAAGAGTATGAGAAACTTAAAGCACAATTTAATGAGCAACACATAGAGTTAACTCATACTAATTATAACTTATCAAATCATAAAAGAGGCCTAAGTGTTTTAGAAACTCAATTAGAGCATTATAGGGCAAATGAATCTAAGTTCAATGATGATATTGCAGTATTAAGAAGAGACTTAGATTATCAGGTTACTGTTAATAAGGTTCTTAGAGAAGAACTAGAAAAGGTTAAAGTGGCTAGTGAGAATATAATGATAACTAAGCAAACACTGGATCATCAATCCAAGAGTATTGATAAAATTTGGGAAGCCCAAATTGTGAGCAAAGCTAAATCAGGTCTTGGATACAAAATTGTTCCACCACCTCTAAGAGGTGTTCCGGCACCTCCTGGCATTGACTTAGCTCACACAGGTTTAGAAGAATTTCAGGATCTACCTATGACCTATGGACCAAAGTTTGTTAAACCAGTTGAAATTGAAAAGGTTCAGGTTGAGGTTGATGTATTTGATAGTGCTAGTGACTCATCTCTTAAAGATGATAATTTGAATGTTGAGTCTAAACCTAGTACTCCTGAAAATGTTAAAGTGGAGGTTAAGAGAAGTATTCCTGAGGTAGTCAAAGAGAAGCCTAGGTCACAACCTAATTTCACTAGGCCCACTACTAGATATGCAGAGATGTACAGAAGTAGGTCACCAACTCCTAGAGGCAATATGAGGAGTTGGAATCATGTCAAATCTAGGCAATTTGGTAGTGACTTTGTGTTCAATAACAAACCCTGTCATATATGTGGTAGCTTTGACCATTTAGCTAAAGGCTGTACCTACCACTTGGGAAGAAGGGAAGTGTTTGGGAATACTTGGGTGACTAAATACAATGCTAATAACTTAACTCACCCAAATCCACTTAGCAAGATGATTCCCATGTCTGTTTTACTTCATTCTGGCATTAAACCTATTTCCACTGCTAGACCAGCAGTTGCCACTGCCAGAAATAAAAACAGAGTTTACCCTAAGCCCCCTGTTACTACTTTTGTTAAATCTATTCAAACAGGGAAAAAGACCTATTTTGAAAAGAAAGTTAATCATAATCAGAAGTGGGTACCTAAAATTTCTAAGCCAGCAGTTTCCACTGCTAAGGCAGCAGTTACCACTGCAAGGCCAAAGGTTACCACTGGTAGGTCTGTTAACAAGAAAAGGGTAAATGTGGGAAATGCTGTTAAGGCCTCAGCTCGTTGGGAATGGAAACCAAAAGGAACCATCACCTCAAACAATCCCAATGGTGTATCAATGACCTTTGATAGATATAATTATATTGATACACGAGGCAGATCCAAGTCATTTGTGACTTGGGTCCCTAAAAGGAACTAATTCTTTTATTTTGTGTGCAGGGACATTCATAGACTACTAATGTTAAACAAGATTGTGAATGACTTGGTTACTATATACTTTTTGAGTTTTAACATTGTCCCATTAATATGTTTGCAAGTTGTTTGGTGTATGTGTATGTTTTATGTCTGTTCTGCAAATGTTATGAGATTGTAAGTTGTATGTTAAAGTCACCAAGAGCCATAGCCAAGGGAATGTGGTCAAGTATGCTGAACATGGTTTCTACTGATAAGATAATTATGCTGAAGACCTTACACAATTGATTTATTAAAGAAGATCTTTTCATTCAAAGAAACAAGTTACAGCTTACATTCAAAGTTCCAACTGAATTACAAAGACCATTCCTAAACATTTGGATAATTAAGTACTCCTAGCTTCTATCAATTATTACAAAATACTCGAGGCTATGACAAGTACAATGATGAAGCTGAAGATGAAAATGGAAAAAGAAGAGAAGGAAGACTGTGAAGATGCTCAAATACCAAAGTCAAGAAAATACTCAAGAACATTGGTCTATGGCAACATTCCTCAATCATCTACTTCAGCTTCTCCTTTCCCTTATGTATGCTCTCAGCCTTCTTGCTCTGTCCAATATGTCCTTGATAAGGTAGACCAGGTTCTGGAGCAGGAAGATCCAACACCAAATTTGATGATGTTGGGAGAGAAGGATCTCTCTTACTTGATCTTGATTGAGATCTCTCTGGTGTGGAAGGAGGAAGAAAGGTTGGATCCTCATTTTCTTCCTCTGAAGATTCTTCATCAGAGGTACAGATGAAGGGAGAAACAAGCTCTCTCTCAGCAGGATTTGGAACATGGCTTGATTCACCCTTCCTATGTGCATTCCATTATCTTTCTTGTACATCCCATCGTCTCTCCATTTCTCTCTCATAGTCAGAATTCTCAAGCCCCCATGGATATGGTGGTAAATCTTCTTCCGATGATGAAGAAGAAGATTTTTGATAAGAGGTTTCTGGGTTTGATGACATGGTTTTGGTGGAGAATTGGGTTAATTGGGAAATTAGGGTTTGAAAGATTGTATGGGGTAAATTGGTGTCTGAGATGTGTAGTTTGGAAGTGATTATATAAGCGAAGGTTAGGCGTTATGATAATTAATGAAGGCTATTTACTTCTATCTGTTTTGGTTGGTTGGAGGAGTAAATTTTGGTTGACTTTCTGGAAGATATTTTTGTAAATAGTAACTTGGTTAAAAAGTTACTTTGGGTTAATCTCTATGGGTTAAGTTGAGGTTTATCTTGTGTTGCAGTATTCAACCCATATCATTGGAGTAATAAGGTGTGTATCATGAACACACAACAAATGGTTATTGATTCACCATGTCTAATCCACATAAGAATCAACTAGTCCAGAGCAAACGGCTACTGGTAAAGACTTGTCAAATCCGTTTATGGTTGATAGTTTACCAAAAACTAGGTTATCAACTCACCATACATCCATGTGATCAAGAGTTGGCTAGTCCATAGCAAATGGCTCATGGTAAAGACATATCAAATCCGTTGATAGCTGGTAGTTTGCTAAAAACTATGATAAGAGCAGCAAATTTTCATGTTTTATTCACCACTGCTCTTTGATAATTTTGTGAAAATTTTACCATTGCTAGTTCATCAGTTACCACTGCAAGAGTAATTTTTTCCGCCGATGACTAGCCGTTACAACTGTTGTGTCAGTAATCTATTTTTTACTAGCCGTTGTAAAAATAACCGTCATTCCTTATTAATAGGGTAAAATTTTTTGTGAATTATCTACTTACTTATTTTATATTATTCTTTTTCCAAAGATAATTCTTACTAAAGATAATTCACATTGCGCAACCTCCTCAAACCCTATTAGTATAAATTGATTATTATACGGCTTGCTTTTTATCTTGATTACTAACACTTTCATTCTCTTTTTCACAAACATCATGGCGATTCTAAAATTTGTCGAGGAGCACAACCAAGTGGCCTACTTACAAAAGTCAAATGAGAAGAGTGGCCATGTTTTTCATCAGATTGTGGATTTTCTAAACACAACTCATATAAGGTATGCCTTAACTATTAATCCCACAATCTATGTCTCTCATATCAAACAGTTCTGGAACACTGTGGAGTCCATAACTCTTGAACAGGGAGACACACAAGAATCTGTGGATGCTCTAAGAGCCACAGTTGATGGGGTAACTATTGATGTTACTGAGTCATCTTTGAGGATAATTCTCCAATTGGATGATCTCAATGGTATCATCACATTACCTAATTCAGAAATTTTTGCCAATGTTGCTTTAATGGGGTATGATACATCAGAACAAAAAGTCACTTTTAGAAAAGGATGTTTTTGTCCCTATTGGAGATTTTTGATTCATACTCTTTTACATTGTCTAAGTCCTAAGAAAACATCTTATGAACAATTTGCATCAACCATGGCTTATCCTTTGGTTTGTTTGGCAACAGATAGGACTTTCAATTTTTCAAAGTTTATTTTCAATAATATGAAAGGCAATGTAAAGAGTCAATATAAATTTTTGATGTATCCAAGGTTTGTGCAAGCAGTGTTAAATGAGTTTCAACTGCGACCTCACAAAAGACTTTATGAACCTTCCACTCTTAAGCCAAAAGTTTTTCAAAATATGTCTAAGACTTCAGAACTTTGGAATGGGCAGGTTCATCCACTTTTCCCTCAAATGCTTGCTAAAATTTCTCAAGTACAGGGTGAGGATGCACCAATCCCAGCTGCATCTCAAAACACACCCAATATTGTTGTTCCACCAATTCAACATACCCCTGCAGTCACTCACACTTATGAGAGAAGGTCTAAACAGCCAACTTCTCTCATCTCAACATTGCATGTTGCTGAGCGTTTTGGTTTAGGAACAAGCAGTGGTGGTTTAAGGCCTATTCCTAGTCCAACTAGGGAAGAGCTTGAAACCATGCCTCATGATTCACCTCTCCCAGCAGGTTACACAGTTGGAAGTGATGAAGGCAGTGTGCAACAAAATGAATTGATGGATATTTGTACCAAATTAGTCAAGCAGGTTCAAGCTCTGGAGAAAGATCTGGCACAGACCAAAGAACAACATGCCATAGAGCTTAAGACATTGAAGGATGAGATTCACAAATTGCAGAATGAAGTTGAGAATCTCAAGAAGCAAAGATCTCAGGTTGTATCATCATCATCTTCACCTCAAGATGAGTTTTCTGCAAGTTCTACTAAAGTTTTGGGAGATTCTTCCAAACAGGGGAGGAAAATAGATGCAGAGCTTAAGGGGAGGAGTAAAAACTTTGGAAAAGACTTTGCTGAGCTAAGTGATTCTGATGATGCTCAAGCAAAAGATGATGTTGCTGAGACTGAGGGGAGGAAATTGGATTTTGAAGATATGGATGCTGATGCAGGTTTTAACTTTGATGATTTAGTTGGAACTGCTCAACCAATTTCCACTGATGCAGAACAAGTTCCCATTGATCAACAAATTACCACTGCAAGTGAAAATGTTCCCACTGCTACTCAAGAATTTACCACTGCAGAGGAAGAAGCTGCCAGAATAAGATCAGTTAAAGGAAAAGCTATTGTGGTTGCTTCAGATCAAGAGCAAATAAGAAAGATTTCTAAGAAAGAACAAGCTCAGATCAACTTTGATGCAAGATTAGCAGAGCAACAACAAGCTGAAGAGAATGAAAGAAAGAAAAAGATTAAGGAAGATGAAGTTGCTAGCTTTATGGAAGCAACTAGGTTGGATAAACTAGAAGCTGTTATGGCAGAACCTATTTCAAGTATCTCACCAACTGTCATACATGAGAAACCTCCATTATTCACTTATGTGCCTACAGAAGAAGAGATTGGATATTTAATTAACAATGATCAAGTAATCAGGAAGAAGGCCATTGAACTTATTGCAAATACAACCTTGAATTAAGAACAAAGGTCTGCTCAACTTAAAGATTTCATTCAAATGAAGAATCAACAGGCTCTTGATGAAATCATTGGGGATGCTAGAAAAGGTCAAAAGAAGCCAAGAAAGCTTACAAAGGCACAGATTATTGTTGAGATGAAGACTCTTTGTTGTCATGTTGGTAACATGAAGATGGCTCAATTCAAAGGAATGTCACATGAACAGGTTGAAGGTATTTACTACAGAATCAAAAGACAAGATAGTAAATTCATTCCTATGGATCAAGAACCATTATCTATGAAGACAAAAAGAACTGGAGTGAGTCTTGTATCTAAAGATACAAAGAAGTTGAAGACTCATAGATTGTCTCAAGCAACAGAGGGTTCTAGCAAGTTGACTGAAGAGCAAGTTTCAAATATGTTGTTTATAGAGACTGATGTACTCAATATTGAACCTCTACATGCAAATTATCCAGTTGTTAATTGGGAGATCTTTTCTAATAGTTTTGGTGTTGCTTGGAAGATCATCAGAACTGGAAGTATCACAAACATTTGCAGAGACTTTGAAGATATTGTTAGATGTTGTGATAGAGAAGATTTGGATACTTTGTGGAAAATTGTTCAAGATCATTTTAAGAAGGAAGAACTTGTTGATGTCAAAGCTAAGGAGTTATGGGTTCACTTCAGAAGATTATATGAACCTGATCCAAGTGATAGGTATTGGAGATTTGAAGCTCATGGTACAAGAACTTTGTGGAAATTCTATGATTCAAGTTCTGTACATCATGTTTCTACTCAAGATGGAGTTTATGTCTTTATGCTGGTTGAGAAAGAATATCCATTGAGAGCTGGAGTATTGAAAGTGATGTTGACAGAAAAGCTTAGATGTTGGGAATGAACTGAAGTCATAGATGATTTGATACAAAGGATTTATGATCAAAGTGTGAGAGCTGATAAAGAGTTAAGAAGATAAAGATAAGTGTTTGGAAGAATTCCCATATCCTCATGTTTACTGAATACTTGAAGAAACTTATTGATTTATGTATTAATCATAAGTTAGGGGAGGATTGTTGGGAATTATACTAACAGTTACCACGGATAGTGAAGGTGTTACAACTGCAGAAGATTGTACTTGCAGTGGAAACTCATTACCACTACAAGAACAATATATTACCACTGCTTATTAGATAACTGTTAGGAAACGCGTCTAGATAACTATAGAATAGATCTTGTGTATATCTTATTCTATTAGCTTTATACTTATCTTGTAGAAGAGGACTCCTTGTATTATAAAAGGAGATCCTAGGTTAAAGGTTTGACATAAGTTGTCATATACGTTTCTAGAGCTTCAAGGTGTAACCCTAGTGATATCAAGATCACTCGTATTATTATCATTAATAATATTGGAGCTAGTAGTTTGTTTAAATACATTGTTCATATACAACTGTCTTACTCACAATCAAACTTCTAAGTGTTACTAAGTAGATTCCGCATACTTAGTAATATAATTCAAAGTATCAATCTAACACAAGTTCAAGGTGTTTAGATCCATCAAAAAGTCGCCCTTTGATAAAACAGGACTAGGATTTAAGAAAATAGAAACTTCAATGGGTCAATCGAAACAAGAAAAGATTGCACAAGAAACAAATAAAATTGCTACAGCAGCCTGCGGATCAGGCGGAACCCAAACCGCCCGTTGGTCCCGAAGGTTCCGCCAGGCCTGCTGCAGCAGTAACCTCATCCACTTCGGATCGTTCAAAATTTGTTAAAGTTACATACAAAAATAGAACAAAACCTGTGTTTAAAACTGGAGTAGGATTTAGTAAAAATGAATTTAGAGCTAAAACTACTCAACCAAGACCTAAGACTCCAATTCCCAAACACCCCTTTCCAAAGAGCAACTTCAACGCTCGACCAAACTACCAACATGTTTGGAATCAAAACACTCCTAGACATTACCAAACTCAAAACCACAGGCCATGGAACCCTTATGCTCTATTTTCATACTTGGAACAAATTAATGGCATGCTTAACCAAAATGGACCCATGAGAAATTGGGGACCAAATGTTTGAGTGTTTTTCATAAAATAGGTGTGCCTCAAAGTTTGTTTGGAATCGGATGGATGGATTAAAGATAGCGGTTGTTCAAGGCACATGACGGGTAACAAAAGCCTCTTCTCAACTTATCACAAATGTGATGGAGGTAACGTTACATTTGGTAGTAATGCTAAGAGCAAAATCATCGGAAAAGGTACAATCTCTCATGACTCCCTTTCTATAGATGATGTAGCTCATGTTGATAACTTAAGTTTTAATCTCCTTAGCATTAGTCAACTTTGTCGTAATAAGTATAATGTCATTTTTAGTGAAAACGGTAGTAAAATACTTAAAGATGGTATAACCATAGCCAAAGGTGTTCTTAAGAACAACATATATGTCATGAAGATGGATCCAACATCTAGAGACAAACTTTGTCTTACTTCATTAGATGAATCTTCAACTTTATGGCATAGACGTTTAGGACACGCTAACATGAGACTAATTCAAAACCTCTCCTCCAAAGACTTAGTTTGAAACCTACCTAAGTTGAAATATGACCAACACTTTTGTGATGCTTGCAAAGTCGGTAAACAAGTCCATAGTAGCCATAAGGCTAAAAACTTGGTTTCTACATCTAGGTGTCTAGAACTTTTACATATGGATTTATTTGGTCCGTTAGCTATACAAAGTTATGGAGGTAACTTATACACTTTGGTCATAGTTGATGATTACTCAAGATATACTTGGACAAAATTTTTGAAAAGTAAAAATGAAGCTTTTGATAATTTGAAATTCTAAGTAAGAAAATTCAAAATCAAATAGGGTCTAATATTGTGTCTATTAGAACGGATCACGGTCGTGAATTTGATAATGAATTTCAATTTGGTAACTTTTGTGATAATAATGGAATAACTCATAACTTTTCGGCTTCACATACTCCTCAATCTAATGGTGTAGTAGAACGTAAAAACCGGACATTGCAAGAGATGAGTAGAACAATGCTTAATGAACAAAACATTCCACAAAAGTTTTGGTGTAATGCCGTTGACACATCAACATACATTTTAAATCGAGTCTTAATTAGACCATTTTTGAATAAAACTCCTTATGAAATATATAAAGGTAAAAAGCCTACATTAGGATACTTTAGAGTGTTTGGGAGTAAATGTTTCATTCTTAACACCAAGGATTATCTCACCAAATTTGACCCAAAGTCTTATGAAGGTGTATTTCTTGGATATTCACAAAATAGTAAAGCGTACATTGTTTTGAACAAAGAAACCTTAAGAGTCGAGGAATCCTTGAACGTAACATTTGACGAGAGTCCACCTCCCTCTAAGAGATCACCTTTGGTAGATGATGACTTAGTTGAAAGCCAAGCAATAGAAAATCAAGAAATTTTAAGTGATGACAAAGAAGATGAACTATTTAACAAAGAACTTGTCAATGTCAAAGAATCTAAAAGTCATCCATTAGATGGTGTCATTGGCAACATTAACGAAAGAACACTAAGGTCAAAAGTTCAAAATGAAAGCAACTATTTTTGTTTCGTGTCAACCATTGAACCTAAAAATATTAATGAAGCCATTAAAGATGAGTCTTGGGTAATTGCAATGCAAGAAGAGTTAAACCAATTTGTTAGGAATGATGTATGGACATTAGTTCCTCAACCAAAGAGTCAAACTATAATTGGAACAAAATGGGTATCTTGAAATAAAATGGATGAAAATGGAGTCGTGTCTAGAAACAAAGCTAGGTTAGTTGCACAAGGATATAACCAACAAGAAGGCATTGACTACGATGAAACTTTTGCTCCGGTTGCTAGGCTCGAGTCAATCAAAATCTTACTTGCATATGCATGTGCACACAATTTTAAACTTTTTCAAATGGATGTCAAAAGTGCATTTCTAAACGGAGTCATTAATGAAGAAGTGTATGTTTCTCAACCACCGGGCTTCATCGATTTTGAAAAACCAAATCATGTTTACAAACTTAAAAAGGCTCTTTACGGACTTAAGCAAGCTCCAAAAGCATGGTATGATCGACTTAAAACATTCCTAGTTGACCATAAGTATACCATGGGCTTAGTTGATAATACTCTCTTTACTAAGAAGAAAGATTCACATATTATCATAGTCCAAATCTATGTTGATGACATTATATTCGGATCAACTTGTCAAGAATTATGTGTGGATTTCTCAAAAATCATGCATGATGAGTTTGAAATGAGTATGATGGGAGAACTCAACTTCTTCTTAGGACTCCAAATCAAACAACTAGAAGATGGTATCTTCTTTAACCAATCTAAATATATTAAGGATATGCTTAAGAAATTTGGACTAGAAGATTCGAAACCTATCAAAACTCCCATGTCCACGGAAACTAAACTTACCAAGGATGAGGAAAGTGAATCCGTAGATAGTACTAAATATAGAGGTATGATTGGTAGTCTACTTTACCTAACGGCTAGTAGACCCGACATTATGTTTAGTGTTTGTCTATGTGCTCATTTTCAAGAAGATCCTATAACCACCCATCTCGAAGCCGTTAAAAGGATTTTTAGGTATATTAAGGGCACTACACATTTAGGTTTATGGTATCCCAAAGGAACGGGAATAGACACCATAGTGTATGCCGACTCGGATCATGCCAGTGACTATGTCGATAGAAAAAGCACAAGTGGTATTTGTACTTTTGTTGGACATTGTCTCACCTCATGGTTCTCTAAGAGCAAACGACTCTTGCTATCTCAACAACGGAAGCCGAGTACGTTTCGGCCGGAAAAGCATGTCAACAAGCTCTTTGGATGAAGCAAGCTCTTGTTGACTACGGAATTCTACTCAACGACATCACAATTCTTTGTGACAACAAAGGTGCCATTGATCTTAGTAAAAACCCGGTTCAACATGCTCGTACCAAACATATTGAAATCCGTCATCATTTCCTTCGTGACAACGTTCAAAAAGGAAATATCTCAATTGAGAAAGTTTCTTCCGAAGACAACATAGCCGACATTCTCACAAAACCTCTTAAACGTGAACCTTTTAATCTTCTTAGGCTAGGCTTAGGACTCATGGAACCTACATTATAGTTCTGGACATTAGATAAAAATCACAAAAATCAAAACAAATTCAAAACCATTTTTCTCAGCAGGGTCGGCGGAACCCTCAGCCATAACGGACGGAACCCAACTCAGGGTTCCGCAGTATCCGTCGACCTGCAGAATCATTTTCTTTGTTTATATTAAACCAAACACCCATTATCTCATACCACCACTTCAAGGCTGCTACTATTCACTTTACCACTCATCCACACCTACGAATTCTTGGTCCTCCATTCATTTACATTGCAACTAAATCATCATTGTAAGTATTCTAACCATGATTACAATCCTGATCTGAGTCTAGGAATTCTATTTCTTGCACAAAAACAAAAACTTGGGGTCATGCATTAACTTGAAAAACTCATGCATTAGATTAGGTGTTTAATAAAACTAATCATGTTTCCCATAGTTAGGAATTGCATCTTTAATTAGTATAAACATGTTTGCTAAAACACCCCATGTCTAATCCTTCCAAAAAAATTTCACACAAGTAGGACAAATATTTTTTCGTCTCACATTGAGAATACAAAATCAAAATGTTATAAACATCACTTGCATAATGTCTCTTGAATGCTAAAGGGAATACATAACCAATATGTATTTTCGGGTACATTCAAACGAAGCTACATTGAACTAGGAGCGTTTGGGTTATCTTTGTTTTATAACAAAACTTGTATAAAACGATTTTGAAGCATCAAAATGAGTCAAGATAACCACACCTCCACATTGTTTTCATATAGGCACACACTAGAACATCCATATTATAATAGTGGTTTACGTAAACTAAAATGTGAAATTTTGTTGTTCTAGGAATCATCATGTCTCCTCTAACCCACTGAGACCACAAGGACACCATTAAGTACCTACCAAAACACCACAAAACCAAAGGCCTTACCCCAAACCAAGTAAACGTTTTCAAAGCCCTAGAAAAACACTATGTCTATGAGGGTAGAACCATTGACCCGTCTTTCCTAGAAGGCACAAACCTTTACGCCGATTTTGCCACAATCAACTTTGAGTGTCTTTTGAATATCGATGAGCCTATTTGTCCTAGGTTCATTCTAGAGTTCTATGCATCCTACGTCCTCTCCACGGATGACTATGGTCATATGTCTATCAACTTTAGGGTTAGCGGTCATCAATACTCCTTCACTCTTGAGGAGTTTGCTCAAATCCTAGGTGTCCCAAACCGTGGTACTTGCCTCTATTCCGACTTGCACTCCCTCTCAACTCTTGACAACCTCCAAGACCGTATCCACCCTTATGACACACCCCTTGTCTCAAAAGACGTACTCCGTGACCACCTCTTTGTTAGAACCACCACCACTAGGAGAACCCGTTCGGGGAATGAGGTCGATAAGGACCCATATGGAATGGAAATGAACGAACGCAAGCCCCAATTCAAGAAATGGGAGGAAGTCCTTAGAGCAAATGTCATTAGCACAATAGGGAACCATGACCATATCAACCTTTGCCTTTGCTACATGCTCTACTCCTTGTCCGTTAGGCAACCCTACAACCTTGCCTACTACATGGCCAAGAGAATGGCCGACATTCCCGTGCATGGCACAACGGCTATGCCATATGGAATGCCCTTGACCCGTCTCTTTAGGTTCATCTCACCCATTCCACCAACTTCAAATGGTCTTCGTCTTGACTACACTCTCATTCCACACACATTTGTTCCACTTAGTGATAAGAGAGTTTACAAAGCCCAAGGAAAACGCCCACATCCTCCTACCTCATCATCTTCTTCCTCAATGAGTGAAGATGACAATTTGCCAAACTCTAGGCTCCCACCTCTACCTTTCTCAACTTCCGGATATTCCGAATGAATCTGAGGAGTTCAAGCAAACAAAGGGGATGTTCAAAAACATCGGGAGATTCCTTGGAAAAATGAAGAAGAAGATTGACCGTCAATGAGTGCGGGTGTGTTAGGAGTGTTTGGCACAAGGTGCTATTTAAACAATTTGGTTGTGTAAACAATGGTTCTCTTGAATTTATGTGTTGGTAGGATGTTTGATACTATTTGAATCATGTTTTAACTAACAATGATGCAGGGAGACAACTTTTGGCAAGTTGTCACATTTTCATGTTTATATAATTTTCACTAAGTATAGTGAAATTCGCTAGCCCCCGGTGAAACTCCTATGCTATGCGTGTTTACATGTCTAATTTTTGCATTTCCTAACCAGTTATGAATTATATTTTTGGTTTTAGGACTTTTCGAAAATTTTGAAAATCGTCTCGCGGGTCAAAAACGTGGACTGCCACTTTTTTCAGCCCTGGCGGATCTGGCGGTACCCAAAATTGGGTTCCGCCAGTGAAAATTCTGGGAATTCCAAAATTGGCCCAACGGACACGGCGGCACCCTCAAATGGGTTCCGCCAGCAACCTGCAGAATTTTTGTTTTCATTTTCACCAATTCAACATCCAAACATCAAAATCCAATCCTTTTAGGTAGAAACCCATTACTTGCAATGTGTTTAGCATAATAGGATACTCTTTCTTCCATAAACTTAACCAAAACCAATTCCCGCCAAAATTTAAATTTAGCCATAACAACCTCAAGGACCCCTCAAACATAAAGGAAGGAACCCTTTTAAGGGATCCTTGAAATCCCTGAGATTTATACTACCACAAATCCACCAAAACCACTAAGCATTTAGTGCAAAACTTGTCTTCTCACTTCACAATTTTCATTGGATTGACTTTGATGATTTGACAACCCACAATTAGTTTTCCAAATCATTAGAAACCTCCATTTTTGTATGGACTAACATCAAATCCAAACACTCCTTTCCATAATCCTTCAACACTATAAATTAAGTCATCCTAAACACCATCAAATCACACATTCCTCAACACAATTTCTGAAACTTATAAACCATTTTTCACCATGACTAAGTCAACAAACACCTCTCAACCATCAAGACCCATCCGGAAAACCGCCCGGATTAGTGTTAAACCACTATGGTCTAATCAACCCATCAACCTAAGCTCCTCATCCTCGGATGAATTCACTTCACCCATAAAAAATGAACACTTTTTGAACCTTGCATCTCCATCACCATCACCCAATGAACCAAATGAGCTCATTCCACCACCAACTAAATCACCTATTGACCCAACTCCACCAAGTGCTCCAACTCAACCATCCAAAACCTCATCACCATCACCATTACCCAAAATTGAGCCAATGGAACTATTTGGGTCTCCTCCCACATCACCACACCCATTTGTCCAAGATCTTAATGATCTTCCACCAAGACCTACACAACCACCACCTTTTGCAAATGAATCACCAAGGTCAATTCTTGACCAAGATAACCTTTTAAACACATTCAACCACCACAACAAGTGTACCATCAACCTAAACCATTATTGTTTCACCCCATCTACCATGACATCCATGGTCCTCTATATGGAGAACCAAACTTTGAAAACAATGATCACCCAAATCCACCACATTCTCAAGCCCAAACCTTTGAGACTTTCTTCCCCTCATATGAGGAAATCCAAAGCATGGTTGAGAACCACCTTCATCAAGCAATGGAATTTCAAACCACCTTGCTTGACTCAATACCAAATCCATCCTCCACCCAAGAACCAAAAACCAACCAACCCTCAAACCAAGAAACCAAAACCAACCCATTTCAACCCACTCATCCCCATGCTTGCTCAAATTGTGAGCAAATGGGTGAGACCATCAAAACATTGCTTAACCAATTCCAAAATGAAACCCGTTTTGCATTCCAACACGTCATAGAACGTTTGGATGCTCTTTCCCACCCCAACAAATCCTAGATAATCCTTGGAGGCCGTTTGCCCCAATTTAGGAAAGTAGGATTTTATTTTTCTTTCTTGGTTATTTTTTTAAATTTTTGTTTATAAGTAGAAGAATAGTTCTCATTTCTTGTCTTTTGACTTTTAAAAGTCAAAATTTTACTTGGAATGATATTTCTTTCTACTCACTTTAGTACATTGTTGGTTGATCATGTTTGTATTGTCATTGTGGTTGCAATGTGTGTGGTAACTACATTCTTGACTATATATATCACCAACTAACAATTTTTTTGTAGGGTCCAAAATCCATGTTTCCCATCTTGGCACTCCATTTAGGGGGAGTATCGACCAAGGGGGAGCATTGGTATTATTCCGCTTCGCCACTCTCCTTTTTGTTTCGACAAAAAGGGGGAGAAATATATTAAACTTTCAAAACTTAATATGATTTTCATAACTTAAGAAAAACAAGTTTAATATTAATTTTTTAAGTCTTAAAAACCAAGATTTTGTGAGTTACTTAAAAACAATGTTTATGTTTTGTCATCAACAAAAAGGGGGAGATTGTTAATAAAAATATCGCCTAAAAATGTTATTTATATTTTATGATCATCGCTAAGTTTTGTTAATGACAAATGTAAACTTTAGCTTCTAAGTAAAACATAATCTTAGTTTTAAAGACTTGCATAAACTAGACTTTTGCTACATTTTACATTTCATAAAACACAACATCTTTTATTTTCTAAAAATAGAATTGTCACATCACATTTATGGCAAGTTTTGTCATTATACATTTATGGAAAGAAATGTGTTTGACTTACTTTGATGCTGCTTGCAAGTTTAGTGTTTGACTTGATATTATGTGATGTGACATTGTTTGGTTTGCAAGAGTAATGAGATGTGACCTTGTTTGGTTTGCAAGATTTATTGCAAAACCAACTGCAAGCCCGGCGGTACCCTGGAGGTACACGGGCAGAACCCTTTTGAGGGGTCCGCCTGATCCGCCAGACCTGCAGAAGGTTTGGCTATAAATATTGAGCCACAAGTTGAATTTTAGCTCATCACTTGACATTAGTTTTTAAACACACATTCATTCTTTCATCTAACCTCTTAACATTTCATATGTGAAGTTTCTTTTTGTAGCAAAGAGATTCACGAGCTTACTAAAAGTAACAAGTATTCAACACAACGTTGCAAGACTTGTTAGCTTAGCATTGTGTAGACTTGTGTAGTTTACACTTTATTTGATTGTGTATTTTCAGTAGTGATCGGTTAGTATTTTAGTCCTCAAAATACAAAGAGTGTTGGGAGTTGTTGTACCCTAGTAAAAGAACTAACGGGAGTGGTTGTGCCCTTGTAAAAGAACTCGACATTTAGCTTTGTGTCGGTAAAAGTATAAGCGACGTGTAAGGTTTTCTCCGCCGGTAAAAGGAGCTTGTTGACTAGTGAAAGAAACTCTCGAGTTGGATACTCGGGGCGTGGACGTAGGGCAAGGAAAAATAGTCCTTGTAACCGAACCACGATAAATACTCGTGTTGTGGTTTGATCGTTTCTTTCATTTACTTGCATGTTATATATTGTGTTTGTGCATATATCTTTGATCAAACGGAAAGTTTCAAAGCTAACTTAACAAGTTAAAAAGATTTTAATCCGTAAACTATTTGACCCCCTTCTAGTTTTCCACAAAGAGGAAAGAAGCAAGATGTTTTTTGTTTTAAGTCAAAAAATAAGGTGCCGTTTAGTTGTAAAAATTTTTGGCTCTTTTTCCGTTTCTAAATTCATTTAGAAGTTAATGATTTTTCTTTTATTAAGAAGAGTTGAAAATTTTGAAAATCCGTATATATATATATATATATATATATATATATATATATTATGAGAAGGGTTCTTAAAATGAGAAAGGGTAGGAAGGGTTGTGGGAGTGACATGTGCCACTTTGCCACATCATCATGCCACATCATATGACATGTGTCACCCCCACCCCCATCCCACCAACCTCCCCCCCCTCCCCCCCGAAATTTTTTTTCCGCCAAAAATTTTCCCGCCAAAATTACTGCATCACGGTTATAAAGTTACTGCATCACATTTATAACTATGATGCAGTAACTTTTTATACCGCATCACATTTACAAAGTTACTGCATCACATTTATGATGCAGTAATCGTGATGCAGTAAAATCATAACTGTGATGCAGTAACAGTGAGGTAGGAAACGTGATGCAGTAACCGAGATGCAGTAAAATTATAAGTGTGATTCAGTAAAGTAACCGTGATGCAGTAACAGTGAGGTAGGAAACCTGATGCATTAACCCAGATGCAGTAAAATCATAAGATGTGGCATGGGAATGACACATGTCACTCCTACAATCATTCCTACCATATTATTTTAAGCTCCTTCTCATTGTATCCCTACCATATATATATATATATATATATATATATATATATATATATATATATATATATATATATATATATATATATATATATATATATATATATATATATATATATATATATATATATATGATAAGAAGATTACCAAAGTGCTACGGTGGCGGCGACGGCGGGCGGTGGCAGCGATGGTCGGCGGTGAAGGCTGACATGAGAGATTAGCAGTAGAATGGTTTTTTTTTTTTTTTTTTTTTTTTTTTTTTTTGGATTTGAGAAAAAAATGAGAAAGAAAAAAGTTAGAATTTTAGAATGGTTTTTAAAAATTCTTAGTTAAAATTTAAAAAACGATAATTTCATTTTCTTTGAAAATTATTGGAAAAAAAGTGTGACTAAACGGATTTTTAATTTTTCCATTTTCATATGAAAAATTTTCTTAAAAAATATGATATTTTTCACCAATTAAACACGCTCTAAGTTTTTAACTAGAATCAATGTTGCTTTACTGGATGTGAAATGTGAAAGAGGGAGGAAATGACCAAATCTATATTACATTATAATAAATTTGAGACTATTTTATAATTAGGAAGACTTAAAATTCAGACTTTTTTACTTGCTTATTATGGAAAGATTTCAAAATTAATTTGTTAGGAAGTAAGTTGGTTAGGAAGCGGTTGGTCGTTCAAACTAAAATTATTTGGTTTAACCATCTCTAATATCTCTACTTATAAATAATGGAGACAACTAAACGTGTAACCAATTAACGCAAAATATAATCGCACACTCCGCCGCGGCATTGGGCGGGTACCATTCTAGTTATCTTTAAAGAAGATGTATAATGGGTTTTTCTTAATAAAGGAAGTATAATGAGTTATCATACTATCTTATAAAGCATTTAGGCCTTCTAAAAAAAGAAATACTTAAAATTAAGCATTGCAAGTTCTTAAGCTAAAAGTACAACTAATTAAAACACATTTTCTAACATTAAATACAATTACAAATTCTTAAGCTAAAAATAGAACTAATTAAAACACATTTTCTAACATTAAATACAATCATTAAATAAAAATTTGGCATTACAAGTTTTTAAACTAAAAATACAACTAATTAAAACACATTTATTAACATTAATAAACTGGTCAATAAATACAATTAATGCAGTTATTAAAACACCCCTTACATATGAAATACAAATTATCAAGCATATTGTACAACCAACTTAAACACAATTACTACATTAAATGTCACTAATATAAATAATAAAGCAGATTATACAAATATTCAAGCCCGAAAGGGCAATGGGCCAAATTGGCTCGAGCCTGAATGGGCACGGGCCAAACGGGCTCGATCCCGAACGAGCACGGGCCAACGGGCTCGAGCCCGAAAGATTTAGAACTCTTAGCTATCACTTTTTCCTTTTGATATCGTTAATATTTATTTTAGGGTATCCGCCGCTGCAACGCGCGGATACCCTACTAGTTTCAGATAATACGTAAGTCATTTTAATGTTTACCCATAAATAAATAAAGACACTCATAAACAATTGCTATGTACTTTGTCTATGTTTGACACAAAACTTTTTGGAGCTTTTTTGGGCAATTAGCGGTGAACAATGAGTTTTTTGATTTTTAGTTTTTCGTTTGGCATAAGAGCTGTTGGCTTTGCTATTTTTTAGGAAAGCTCATTTTCCCAATGCTTATTTATGAAGCTGTGAGCTTTTTTTGCTACTGCTCACTGTACTTTTGCCAAACATATAGCCTTTATGTTGTCACAATATTCTTTTCATTTTTTTAAATTTTTTAATTTTTTATTTTTATTTTTATTTTTTGAAAGGCTATTCTATTTCATTTGTATTTAAATAATTGGAACTCAACCAAAAATATTATCTCACTTGTAAAGAAAAGTATTGGATGGAAAAGAACTTTAAGGCCCCGTTTGGTTCGCGGATTCTTTAGGATTCTGATGGAATTGGAATCTGATTCCATTCCATAACATGTTTGGTTCGCAGATTCAAGGAATTCAAAATCTGAATTACATTCCTTAGCGTGTTTAGTTGACAAATGGAATGGAATGAATTCCTTCAAAATCCCATTTCTATGGAATTCAACATTTCATAGCAAAGTGGGAGGAATGTTTACAATTCTATAGAATTCAATATATTTATTATAAAAATTAGTTATTATTATTATTATTATTATCATTAATAAAATAATATTAATAATAATAATATTTTATTATTAATATACTAATAACAATAATAATAATAATAATAATAATAATAATAATAATTAATATTATTATTATTATTATTATTATTATTATTAATATATTTTTTTTATTATTTTAATAATAATATTATTTTTATTATTATTTATCTTATTAATATTATTATTATTATTATTATTATTATTATTATTATTATTATTATTATTATTATTATTATTATTATTCAATTTACCAATTTTAATTTAAAATTAAATTTTAAATATTTTAATATAATTTGTTTTTTCCCATTTTATTTTCTTCCAACCAAACACGCGATAGTTTTTACAAATTCCAATTCCTTAAGATTCCAAATCCTTAACATTACATTCTTTAACATTTCAATTCCTTCACATTCCAATTCCATAGAAACATTCTAATTCCATCAAAAATATTCCGCGAACCAAACGGAGGGAATGAAACACTTTTTAGATTCATATGAGTTGCATAAATTATGGTAAACAGACATGGGCATATAACCGCTTTTTCTCGAATCCTGACCTCCCTTTGGCATGGCGTGGGTTCACAGGGTACACTCGTGACTACTTTTTTTTTTTTTTTTTTTTTTTTATCTGGCATATTTCTTTAAAACTTTGGAACTTGAAATGTGGTTCAATCTGGTATAGTTCTTTTTAGCAAATTTTGGACATGTATGGATCTCTAACTTCTAATTAAAACACCTATTTCTTTCATATTTAAAAATTTGAGACACAAAACACATCTCCAAGCATCCTACGTGCAAATTATTCATTTGACTATTTGAGGATTTTTTTTTTCTTTGGATAGATACTCCTCTATTCGTGGCCCAAAACAAGCAAGATTAATGATGATTGGGCAGTCAAAGATAAAAAGAAAAAGAGGGGAAATTCTGCCAAAATTCGAAATGGAGTTGAGTTTGAATAAGACATGTTCTATAGTTAATATGAGTTATTTGACAGATTTAGAAGTCTATTAATTTTATTCAATAAAATGCAAGGTTTTGTTACTTGAGACTAGAAATTAATATAATTTATTTACTAAGTTATATAGATGGTTTGTTTCTCTATTTATCGTATATTTCACAATTCACTATCAATTATTTGATGTTCATGCAAAACTTATTTAGCATGACAAAGCACAACAAGTCCACCTAATATGCCCTTAGATTTAAAAAGCAAGAGACTGTTTTATTTTGTGTTGGGTGTTCAATTTAAACATGCAAATGATATATGCATGTCTTGTAGTAAAAGAATACCAAACATGTTGATAACTTGACATAATAGACAGCTTCTTTTGTCTTTCCACACTTGTCCAATAAATGATTTAATTGCGGAGAGTCCATAAATTCTAATCAGTCTATTCAAACTTGTGGGGGCCAAATCAGATTATGTGTCACTTTCACACTTATTGAAGCGTTCCAATAAAATTTAAAAGAGCAACTTATATATATTGCCTCCCTTTCAAAAAATTTGTAATGAAATAAGATCGTTTTATTTGACTTGTTTTTTTAAAAGTAAAATATTTGGATCTACTTTTGACCATGATTATGTTGCTTTACCTTAATGACTAAAACATTACTGATATACAAGTAGTTACTTTTTATTTGCTGTTCGTTAAGCAGGTCCGTAGCTTAAAGGTAGTCGGGTTGTATGATATCCTTCATAGTCAAATACTCAAATAGTCGTGTAGTCAATTACCGAAACAAGTGTGTTATATTTGTAGTATAATAGTGTGAGATCGTTTCCTTTTACGTTTTCCATAAATAGTTAACCTTAAACATTTGAATCGCGAATTACTAACTTAGAACTAGGATTCAAGTCACTCTCTCCATCTAAATCGGGGAACATAGATGAAAACCCCAAGACAAAACAAACTAATCACAATGCCGTAAAAAAGTTATGGCGACTTCTTTTACGTGTTCTCGCAAACAGACAGTATAAGTTTTGCTATGTTCATAATATAGATTTACTTGTTTAACAGCCATAATGATGTATTAGTTATATATTTCATTTGATTTAGTTAAAGAGTAATTTTGTTTTGTGAGTTATATTTTTTAACCGATTATTTGATATGTATACGTACGTTTATTTACAGTTTTGACGCATATTTCATACTTTTCAACTGGATATTACCTTCGCATTTTTAAATCGTTTATAGCCCATCTATGCAATGGAATGAGGCCCGTCTTAAAGTCCATTTCACATTTGTTTATGAGACTATGAGCCCATTTGTATTTGGCGTAGAAACTAGAGAAAGACTAATCAGTACCCCCGGGTTACTGTTCATCAAAGGGGACGAGAAATGTATATATTAGTAATAGTAATAGTAATGAAATAAATGTTCTTATAATTATATATAATATATTATTTATTTCTTATAATTATATACAACTAGTTTTTAACCCGTACATATACGGGTCTAGTAAATAAAACTTTTATATAAAATTATTTAAAAAGTTTTATATTTGTGTACATGCAGGCTTTATATATTTTTATTATCTATTAATTTTGATTAATATTTTGTATATAATAAATATTTAACTTGCTTTAACTTAACTGATATGGTTTTGGGTTGATATTGTTTAAAGTTAACAATTGATTTGATATCATGTTACACACATTATGTGTATTTGCTAGCAAGTAATGACACTTGAAAAATTATTTCCTCATAAATCCTTACTCCACCTCTAAAACATGCGTTGTTGCTATATGCATAAATCTCGTGAGTATTCTCATGTATTTTTTTTTTTTTTTTTCATCTCACAGTAACCTGTAGGTCATGCCTTCATTTTGATATTTATATTTATGTTAATAATAATTTTACACTTATCTAATTTTAAATTCGTGTACGCACGGGTTAAATTTATAAACAGAAACTCTTTACTTAATCTTATAAATAATAATAACACGAGTCGTTCATATATGTATAATTTTGTGTATTTATTTACATATCATAGTAACTATAATAATGTTTATAATTTCGTGCATATACATTAATTTAATATATAACGATAATAATATTTATTAATAACTATGTTTTTTTATAAAATATATATATAAAGTATATGGGGTATTTATTAAATTCAAGCACAAACCCATTTCTTGGTCACCGGGTTGAGCACCTTTGGTACTTCAGTAGGGCGAAAATTTATAAAGTTATTAAAAACACGAAAACTCATAATTTTACTTTAAGTCCTTGTAATTTATTTAAAATTTAATAATTAAAGATTTATTACCGCCTCATTTTATTAGTTTATATATATATATATATATATATATATATATATATATATATATATATATATATAGGCCATTCATGTGAGAAATCTAATTTTTGTGAGAACGCGAGAACTAATCCTAATCACTCATTTTATCCTCCTTAAACTTTGATCTAAAACTATTATTGGCTAACTATTTCTTTTGAAAAATTTCAAAAAAATTTCAAAAAATTTCGAAAATTCTTTTGAAAAATATTCAAAAAAAATTCGAAATTTTTTTGAAAACTTTTCAAAAAATGAAAATTTTATTGAAAACTTTTCAAAAAATGAAAATTTTTTTGAAAAATTTTCGAATTTTTTTTTCACATGTGACGGAATTTTTTTTCACATGTGACCAAAAAAAATTTTACATGCGACGAAATTTTTTTTTCGCATGTGACAAATTTTTTTCACACGTGACAAAAAAAATTTCGTGAAAATAACTAATTTTTTTTTTACATGTGACGAAATTTGTTTTTTTCACATGTGACGGAATTTTTTTTTCACATGTGTCGAAAGTTTTTTTTTCACATGTGACGAATTTTTTTTCACACGTGACAAAAAAAAATTCCAAATTTTTTTTCACATGTGACGAAATTTTTTTTTCACATGTGACGGAATTTTTTTTTCACATGTGACGAAAAAAAAATTTACATGCGACGAAATTTTTTTTTCACATGTGACGATTTTTTTTTCACACGTGACAAAAAAAATTTCGTGAAAATTTCCAAATTTTTTTTCACATGTGACGAAAAAAAATTTTCAAAAAAAAATTTCGGAAAAAAAAATTTCGAAAAAAATTTTTTCGGAAAAAAAATTCGGAAATTTTTTTTTTCGAAAAAAAATTTTAGAAAATAATTCTTTCTAAAAAAAATTTTCGAAATTTTTTTTTTTCGAAAAAAAAGTTTTTCGAAAAAAAAAATTTTCGAAAATATTTTTTTCGAAATTTTTTTGAAAATTTTCGAAATTTTTTTAAAAATTTTTCAAAATTTTTTAAGAAATTTTCAAAAAGTTAGATTAACTAGTATTAGCCATTAAATTAAAGTTAAAGGAGGATAAAATGAGTGGCTAGAAGCCTAGGATTGCGTCTCGCGTTCTCATAAAATTTAGACTTTTTATTTGAACGCTTCACTATATATATATATATATATATATATATATATATATATATATATATATATATATATATATATATATATATATATATATATATAGTGTATCTTTATTTTCAGAACCCTGTTAAGTGCGAGAACTGCGAGAACTCCAATTTTGCATTAGAAAACATGCATGTTCATATAAAACATGTATGTTTTCTTGCATACACCTTAATACACATACTGATTAACATACATGTTCATATAAAACCCTGTTAAGTGCAACATATCAATGCAAAATGGTTTTATATGAACATGTATGTTACGCAGGTATGTGTATTAAGATGTATGTAAGAAAACATACATGTTTTATATGAACATGCATGTTTTCTAATGCAAAATTGGAGTTCTCGCAGTTCCCGCACTTAACAGGGTTCTGAAAATAAAGGTCCCCTATATATATATATATATATATATATATATATATATATATATATATATATATATATATATATATATATATATATATATGGTAGGGATCCAATAAGAAGATTAATTAAAATAGGAAGGGTAAGAAGTAATTCTAGCCACACATTTTTATATGGGAAGGAAAATTTGAATGAAGATGCATCCATTTTTTTAGATGCATCTAGAATGTGTGGTTGTGATTACTTCTTATGCTTCCTACTTTAATTATTCTTCCTATTAGAACCAAATAAATTGCGAGAACTGCGAGAACCGATCTTGGCCACTTATCTTTTTTTTAATCTTAAAAGATTTCTTTTAAATATAAAGGGCAAATTAGTAAAACTGCAAATTCAGTTTTTTAGAGAAATTAAAAACAAACATACCAGTTAATGAAAAATCCGTAACTTTAGGAAATTAATTTTTTTTCCTTTTTCTATTATGTTATAATAGAATCTTTTTTTTTTTTTTTTTTTTTTTTTTTTTTTACCAAATCTTTTAAGTTTTGGTAAAATTGGATATTGCATATGTGCATATGTTCGAAATAACACTTATATTAAGTTGTGCACATGTACATTTTTGTAAAAAAAAAAAAAAACCCATTTTTCTATAAAATACACATGTGGGAGCTTTATGTATATGAACAGGCATTTCTCAAAACCTCAAACCAATCTTTCGTAACACTAGAACTTGAAAAATAGAATATACACATTAAACTTTATAATCCCAAGCAAAAATAATAACATACACATTGAACATTTTTCGGTTTTGAACTTCTTAACTTTATTATCAACTAAATTTATTACATGTGTAAATGTTGATACAATTTTAAAATGCAAAATGAGCATAGAATAATTTCTTTCTCATTTCTTCACCATGCACCTATGTATGCATATGTGCATTTTCATCATAATCTTCGTGAGATGCGCCAATTTGGAACTATATACATGTGCATTGAGGTCTTAATGATCCTTAAATCTTCAAACAATGAAATGATCCAAGAGACCTGTGATTATAAAAAACCATAGTATTTTGTTACCCCAATATACACTAATTAGACTATTGCATGAATTTTGTAAGGTTAGATACAAAGATGAGATGCAAAATAAGTCATCATTTAAAAGAGACGTTAATAAAACAATCATATGAGCATGACATAATTTTGCATGACCAATAAAAACATATCCACAATATAAGTCATAATACCGTAGCTTGCAATCTTTTACGCTTAAATAAAAATAGATATCAAACAAAGTATATCACGATTATACATGTGCACACATCAGCTTGAAGCCTAAAATCTAATGCATGGACATGTATTTTTCTTTTCACCATTCAATTCACATTCAACATTACTAAGAGACAACACCAATGAACCTTTCAAGAATTGAAGTTGGACGATTTAAAACATATATGCATACATTTTCCTTATTTTACATCAACCTTAAAACACATATGCACATCCTAACACATATGCATAATTTAAACATATATCGCATAGATCATAATAACAATCAACCACCAATTCTAACACATATGCATAATTTAAAACATATATGCATACATTTTCCTTGACCTTACATCAACCTTAAAACATATATGCACATCCTTTCATTTATTAATATAAGCCATAAAACACATATGCACACCTCTTTCATTTTATTTATGCAAGCCATAAAACCTTAAACACTAAATGAACTTTAACATATTAAATAATTTAAGGTTCTGCTTTTGTTAAATAATTCGAATGTTCTTCGACAAATCAAAAGGGTTGAAATTCACTTAGGTGTATTAAAAACTTGCAACATCCTAATCGTTTTCCCAAAATAATGGTAGTACATGCAATATAAGAAGTAAACACCAAAACCAAACAACAAAAATATTAAATTATGCCACAAAGCCTTGACAAAAAATAATAACGAAAATTACCTGTGCGCATGAACAATTCGAACCTTTTTCTTTATTTTGTAACCAATTTTGGAAGACGAAAATTCCATCTGATTACATGGCAGTTAATGAATTGGAACGAGAGATTAACAAGATTCCCAATAATTTCTATGAGATCTGCGATTTTTGTTTTTGAACATATAATTATCTCATACATAACCACCGAAAATAACCGGTGATTTGTTTTTTTAATAATCCCAATTTTTTCCGATTGAAAAAAAAACCTAGTAATTGGGGATTTTAACTGAGAGATGATAAGTAGTGTGTGTTTTAAATTATGATATATTTTCGGAATTGATATGATTGAATGAAATGAGAGAAGTTATGCCAAATCAGTTACGGAGTACTTTTAAATGTGAAATGTATAATACCTATTTTGACCCTCAATTTAAGAAAAATGCAGTAAAATAGTTCTATTTATTTACAAAAATGCCATGTGTATTCTCAACCATTGATCATAAAATTTAAAAGCTAAGATTGGTTCTCGCAGTTTTCGCAATTTATTTGGTTCTGAAAAAAACCTCACACTATATATATATATATATATATATATATATATATATATATATATATATATATATATATATATATATATATATATATATATATATATAATTGACGCTTGTATTTTTATATATTTTTATTTGTTGGATGTAATCTATATAAATTTAACTATATTGAAGCCAATTTCGACTTTTATTAGTCAAACAGAATACTCGATTTCATAATTGAGCTATCTTATTGTTCAATTGAAAAATCAATTTTCCCATCTTGTATCTTTTCTTGTTATATAAGAGATAACGAGAAATGTCATTTAATAATCAGTATAGAAAAATCAATATTAACAAGTGTTAACCCATTTAAATGTTCCACCTATAAAGTATCTTCATACGTTACATGAACTTCCAGAGTAGCTCGAAATTTTACTCATGAGCTACAAACTTATTCTTTTTCAAGCAGTTTGATTGACATATCTAAAATGTTAACCCTTATAGCATATGAGCTTTATTCAACCTATATTTTTCTAGAAATACCATCACTCAAGTATTTCACTTTCACAAGAAATATTTTTTATCATATACGCCTCATATTTGTTTGTATTGCTCATGGGTATATGCCTTGATTTCATCATGACTCGAGATATGTAAATTCTTCAAGTATTAAGAACTCTAGATTCTGGTAGGAATTGTTTGTCATTCCATGACTTTGTTTCTTTTGATTTATCTATCCCAAATAGATCTTTATCAATTCTTATTTCTTTGAACTTCCATCCTAGATGGATTCCATCAAAGACCATTCTCATCGCTAAACTTCTATCCAATTTGTAATATATGCACCCTATTTAAATTTTAGTCATGATAACCAATTGAGAAGAGGTCATCCAACTCGCTTTGTAGCATGGTCCAGACCTTGTGCAATTTCGAGTTAGGAATGGATTGTCGGGAGAGTATTCGAGCGCCTAGACTTTCCATATACTTCTGATTGGGAGACTAAACTGAGTGAACTTCTTAAGGAGCAAACTGAGGAACCGAACAACTCTTTGAGGGAGCATGTTCATCAGCGAGTAAATACGATGGGACTGAATTCAAACTTGCTTGTAACGACTTTGACCTATTTACGGGTAGTTATAACAACTTAATCACCACGTTTAACAGTCATGTAACCACTATTTCCTATAATGGTGGAACATTATGATGTAATTAATGAGCCGGTTAATTATCATAATTCCATTATTGGTTTGAGTTTTTCCTGTAAATTGGAACACATACTTTCATGAAAATATACAGAAAAACCTAAACACTTAGAAGCGAAAGGGTTCTAAAGGGTTCTTACTTTGTGCCTAAAACAAGAACAAACACTTGGTCTTATCCCAATGAGATATTCGTGTAACCTAGGCATTAAGGTCGAATGGTTTCGTTTGGAAAGTGATTACACGATTCTAAGTGATATCCGGTACATTGATTATCTATACCCAAATAGAAAAACCACCAACAAAAAAATGTAACATACAAAAATATTAATGTGAAACTGTTTTTTTCTCAAACAAATATTATAGAAATAAACTAAAAGAAAAACAAAATGAATAAAAAGGTTAAAACCTTGAGTCTCTTAGCTCAAGATGCATGTAACTAACTGTTTACGTATGGTATATAAATCGGTAATAAGAGATGGGTTGGGATGATTTTGTTGTTTGGGTTCCCGTGTTGAACGATAAGGACCCGATTAGAATGATTGAGATCAAAAAGCTTAGGTAATACTTAAATAAATACCATTTGAGACTGCGTTTGAAGCAGTATTTACCCCAAGTGTGTGAAACTTATGAAGTTGTGTGTGAGGCCTTATATTTATAGAAAGGCGAGTAGGGTTTAGAGATAAACCCTTGAGTGATGATCAACGATTGTGAAGGAGCTAAGTGTCGATAATCTGAAGAGAAGACAAGGGAGACATGTGGACTATCTTCCTTGGCTCGTACAAAGTAGTGTTTATCGTGCATCCTCATTGTACGATGTTATATGGTACATCTTAGCCGTTAATGATAGTTGGGGAGTTATAGTACTATGCATTCAGTGTAGCTTGACGAGTTTCATCAGGCCATGTGTGCCTTGGGGTTATAATCTAGCCGCCATCAAGTGTTTATTGATGGGCCTTAGTAATGGGCTGATCCGTGCATATATTTAGTGGACTTAGGCCACTATTATTGATACGCTATTAAACCTCCCCCCCCCCCCCCCCCAATTCTCGTATTATATGACGCATAAGTGATATGTTGCTGGACTATTTAACTGAGTCCCCCAAGTTCGTGTTGCGCTACCAAGATTCCTTTTCAGGTTCAATGTTCCTAGGCTTATCTTGTGTGTTCTTTTTGTAATGATGACTCGATCAGGCTATTTTACCTCGATCAGGGTTCTAAGCTGTGTTGGGAAGGATGGGTATTTAATGTTTTCTTGGGAAGTGTAGGAAAGTCCCTTTTTGGGATGATTCGCTATCTTTGGGATTTGATGCTTCGCAGTTTTTTTTCCGACTATAGGTGCATCATCTGACATATATCGAGCGGTGTGTTTTGACCATGCTCTAAAAACTTCTTTCAAAGAAATTTTTTCAGAGGCTTTTCTTGAATTTTACGAAGGCTGGTTGTCATTCTTTGTATGAGAAGAAACGTTTTTTCGGTTTATTTTTTGTGTAATTAGTCATGGCGATGGTGAAGAAATTTTTGTTTTTCTCGAATTGTTTACCCATGTGTAGGGATTAGATGTGGAGATGTTAACTCCTCTTCCATTCTTGTCCAACGTTGCTATTCCTTGGGTTCTTGTTAACCCTGGTGGAATTTTGCAAGTGAATGTTGGAATGGAAGATGTAGAGGGTCTTGTTTATGACTTTTTTTTAATCATTTTCCTAAGTGCTACCAGGGTGAATTTGGTCGCCTCGATGAGAAACTTAAATGTTACACCGTATATTGTTTGAGTGGCCAGGCGTCCATCCCAGATAGGGTTGTAATTGTGCCTTGTGGCCAATACTTGATTTCCAGAGGAAACTTCATCTAGTGAAGTAATTTACTGTGATATGCAATGTGGTTGGTAGTGCTTGCGCAACAGCAAGAGAAAGGCTGATGGTTGTAGTTGGTGTAGATTATTTGGATTCCCAATGGCGGGGTTAGGTCCATACTCTTTCGTATGGGACTATACTTTTTATTGGACCAACATAATTTGGACATGGTATACTAATGCTCTATGCTTTATCCTTTCATGTTGACCATGTCGAGCTTTATCTCATGTTCCCGATTGATGAGAAGCATGAGAAGGTGGGTGTTTGTCCTGTTGTCTAAAATGTCGTATCATAGTTACTCAGTTTTTTCGAACTTTTGAAGCAGGTGTCGCATTGTGCGTGTGTCTACTTGCTTTGAAAAGTTGGATTGAGGTTTCACGACTTTTTGAAGAAAGCCTAACTTGGAGGTGGACCTGAAGATTTCCTAGGGTTCTTTGGTTTGCTTGTAGGCCGTAGCCATGCTCTTATTTTTATGCCTTCCGACTTCATGCCATTGTTTGTAAACATTATCTGTTTTAGTCTTAAGATGGGGACAGATATGGCGACCCAAGTATCTCATCTACACAATTCTAGCTTGTCGATTTAAACATCGTATAAGCATCCTTCACATTTTGTGGCAGACTAAAGTCAAAACTCGGAACATCGTTGTTAAAGGTACCGACAACAAACCCATCACGAACATCACATTGACCCAACTGTCATTCGTACCTCATAACATGTTCCAGCACTTGTAACATTCCCTTGGTAAACTCGTCACTCCAAATAACATTGTTAATCATTAGGGGGATTGCAGTACGCATCAGCCACATAAAATCTTAACGTACCGCTGCATTTTCTTGACGCGACGATTCAACAACATTTCCCAACTGAAGAGCGGTATCATATTTTTCCTTTAGGTGCTGATTCTTAGCTCGAAGTCGCTGAATATCATTATTCAAATTTTGAACCATTACCAGAGCTCTCGTCACAAACTCCTTATTCGCAAAATAGAGAGAGTGGTTACTATCAATACATCCTGATAAACGAAGAGCTAGTTGATGTGCATTGTCACGATGCCACCAATGATTTGCTCCAGTCGTTGAGTGTTCTCCCTCAAAATTTCATTTTGTGCTACCAACTGGTCATACCTTCTTTGCATCTCTAAACCATATTTTAAAGCCTCTTGTAATCCATTCCAAAACGAGGATCGCATAGACATCTCTGATGAATGTGACGCATTTTCTTTTTGATTGGCACCAAACGGTCAACCAAGGTCAACCACGCATGAGGTCAATATGGTCAAATAGCTTGTGCCAATTCATCAAGGAGTATAGAGTTTCCCCAGGTCGTTATGTCCCGACGAGGCGTGAATGGTATTTTAAACGTAATGTGATCGGGTGATTTTCAACGGGAAAAGGTTATGATTGATAAAATGAAGAAAATATAAAAGAAAATAGCTTAAACAAGCTATGTGAACAATTACGTGAAATGAAATTACCTGGAAACGGGTGAAAAACTGAACTTTTGGTCAATTCCGATTTTGCTCTTGTCAAAAATCAAATGCCTATAATAATCGTTTTTTTCACCATTTTCTTCACTGATTTATCTATTTCTTCCTGAATTCTTAACGGATTTCAATTCTGATTTCATCATTAGATTCTGCTAATCATTGCGCACACAATGATTAGCTTTGATTTGATTTTCGTTAGGTGTTCAAAAAACCCCCAAATTTGATGATATGGTGCCAAATTTCAATTTTTCTATTTTTGCTTGAATCGTTCAGTTCTTTTGATATTTGTCAATTAGTTTAGTTTTCAATCATGTCGAATAAAAATAAAACATTAAAAAGACAAATAAAGACTCCTGCACAACTTAGCGATTTTGTAGTTGGAAATTTGAGTAAAAAGCGTAATGATGTCATTAATGGTAAGGGTTCTGATGGAAGTAGTAATGCTAATAGTGGAGGAATTAGTATTGAGGCTGAAATGAGTAGTGTATCCAGAGATGTGGGAAGAATTGATGGAGATTCAGAGCATAATGAGGGTAATTTGAGTTGTAAGGAAACAATGGTTGGTTGTAATGAGGAGGGGGAGTTTGTGCAGAATTTGGAAGGATCTGTTGCTAGGGATGAATTGATTAGTGGAATTCAAGGAAGTGGAAAAGGTAATCAGGGAAAGGTAAATGCAGGGGGAGTTACTGGTAATGTGAAAACAAATGGGGTGTTTGGAAAAAATGCTGATCCAGCTACTCCTACTGTAAGTACTGATAATGTTGCTACGAATAAATGTGTGAATAATGTCTGTTCTAATCAAATTGATAAGGTTGCTAGTGATGTCAATGTTAGTAGTGGTGCTGATAGCCATGCTGATATGCCTAGTTCAAGTAATGAGAATAATATGACATATGCTAACATGGTCAAAAAAGATGAAATCAATAAAGGCCTGAATTTTATTCCACCTGTGATAACTGATTCTGGTAACGAGGTTGTTATTTTTGATGAATTGATGGTTTCAAAGGGAAGTGAAAGATGGCAGTTGACTATTTGTGGACAGTTTGTTGGCTTTAATATGCATATAAGTGAACTAAGGTACAACATAAGAAGAATGTGGGGTAGGTTTGGTGTAACAAAAATTGATGCTATTAAAAATGGTCTTTATGTATTCAAATTTAAGGATAGTAAGGGGCTTAATGCAGTACTTGATAAAGGTCCTTGGATGGTGCAAAATAAGTCGTTATTTGTTCAAAAATGGAATCCTGAATTAGGCATTGAAAAATTGGAACCTAAGAAGTTGCCTGTTTGGGTAAAGATTACTAATGTGCCACTAGAAGCATGGTCAGTTGAAGGGATAAGTGCTATGGCAAGTAGTTTGGGTATGCCTATTATGATGGATACTATGATTGCTAATATGTGCTATAAGGGTGTAGGTAATCTTGAATTTGCTAGGGTCCTTGTTGAAATGAATGCTGAAAAGGAATTTAAGAAATTCATTGAGATCCAATATAGGGATGTATGCAACAATATTAAGGGTAGCAAAAAGGTTCAGGTAATATATGAATGGAAACCACCAGTGTGTAACCATTGTAAAGTCTTTGGACATGAGGTCAAGCAGTGTAAGAATGTGGTTGTCATTGAAAATGATGTTCAAAAGCCTACAAATGTTACTGGTGGGGAAAAAAGTAAGAATGGTAACAGTGAAGAGTCATCTGATAATGTTGGGAAGGGGAATGGGAGGAACTATCAAGCTAGCAATAATAATGTTAAAGACCCAAACTCAAAGAATTTTTCTAATAAAGTAAGGCCTTTCAATGGTGATACAAGGAAGAACATGAATGAATACAAAAAGCAAGAGTATAGAAAAAAGCAAGTGGTTAATGATGGTAATGTGAAGAGCACTGGTACTTCTATATTGAAGAATAATATTTGGAATGTTAAAGAAAAGGAAGTACATGAATTAAGGAGAACTGCAAACAAATACTCTGTTCTAAATTCTTTACCTGAAGAAAGTATATTGGATCAGAATGGGTTGAATACCAATGGGAATGGTCATAGGCAAGAGGTTGTGAATAAAGGTGATGGGGAACCAGGCTTTGAGGATGTGTTAAGCTGTAAAAATGGGACTGCAAAAGTTATGAGTGAGAATGTAGTGAATGGTATAGAGGGTAATGTACTTCATAATGACTGTTAATGGAGTACAAAATTGGAATGTGGAACATCAGAGGAATGAATACTTTAGATAAACATAAAGAGGTTATGAATTTGATCACAACTGAGTATCTTAATGTTTGTGCAATATTGGAGACAAGATTGAAAAGTAAACTTTTGAATATTTGTGAGAAGGTCTTCCAAGGATGGAGTTGGATATCTGATATGCAAGAATGTGTTAAAGGATGCAGAATTGTGGTTGGATGGGATAGTAATGAAACTCAGATTCAAATTCTTCACAAAACTAGCCAATCAATTTTTTGTGTCATAAATTCTTCTGATTACAAGGTCCAATGTTTCTACTCTTTACTGTATGCTGCTAATGAAGGAACTGAAAGGAGGAAGTTATGGAGGGAATTAGCTCAAAATAGAAGATATGTTAATGGTAAACCTTGGTGTATTGCAGGTGATATGAATGTTATCCTGCAACCTAATGAACATTCATCTGGAGTTTCCTGTATGACTGCTGATATGATAGAGTTTCAAGATTGTCTGAATAAAGTTGAGGTTGAAGACATTTGTAGATCTGGTTTGCACTTTACATGGACCAAGAATTTGCATAAAGCTAAAGTTGGGGATATGACTGGAGTTCTAAAGAAACTGGATAGAGTCATGACCAATGAGGAATTTCTTCTTAAGTACCCTCAAACTAATGCTAAATTTCTCCCTTACATCATTTCTGATCATACCCCTGCTATTCTGAGTATTCCTACTAATGTGATTTATTCCTATTGTTAAAGAGAAATGGAGTCCTGAGGTCCAGGGGGTCTTTATGTAACAAGTCGTTGATGCGTGGGAATCGCAACAGGCTTTACCTCTCGAGGGATCTCGAGAAGCTTACAACCCCCACCAGGCAGTGTACCTGATCGTTGTAGTATAGTATAGTGACAAGTACCGGGGGATTGATCGTTCAGCTTAGGAATAGTGTCGCTAGGATTAGAAAGCCTAAATACTAGTTCTAAAGGTGAGGGATGATTATTTTTGTATTTTTATATTTTTATGAAAGCAATTAAAATCTCAGGTTTTGAAGGATTAGGGCGGAATTAGTTGCTATTCAACTAACCCAAAACTAAGATGCAATCAAAATAAAATACTAGAAAATGAAAATAAACTAATTATACTAAGGTTGTGAGCAGTAATTGGAGAAAATGTGTTTACTTAGATATCACTACTCCCTAGATATCTTTTACACGTTAATTACTTGTTATAATTGCATGGATGACGGATTGTATTCCTTAATACCATTCATGGGGTGGCATACATAACTCCCAAATTCTATGAGCTCTTATCTCCTCCTACACCATGCCCAGCACAACTATAGGGATTGTAAACAGTGGCTCATGCATTAAATACAACCAATAAAGACCTAGTACGCCTCGGTTCATGTTTCTTAAGACGTTCAAGCATGTTACCATTTGGAGATCTGCCAGTTTTCTTAAGCCTAACATATAAATCATTCATCCAAAACAAGAATAAACAAGTAATCAACACATAATTAATATCTAGGTTTCATTAGATCTAAGCAAACACAAAAGAGATCTAGCCTAGCATGATAGAATTAAGACAAGAACATGATATAGACAACCAACACATAGACATATTGATTGAATTAGAAGAACACTTATCTTGATTAATCATGCAAGGTATCAAGGGGTTGGAACCCTTGAAAAACTTGTAAAGTTACACCAAAATCGTCTTTAGGGTTTCTCCCAAAACTTCTCTCTTTTTAATGTGAAAAACTAGAAAACTATATATAGGAAAATAGGGATGACGGCGTCAAGACAAACAATGTGACGCCGTCATCTCGCCGCCAAATACTTCCTCGGACGGCCTTGATCTACTTCTGACGCCGTCAAGGCCTAGGCCGTCACACAAATTACTCTTGACGCCCTGTGTGTGACGCCGTCATCAGCTACGGATTTTAATTCTTGGGGTTTTGACGCCGTCAGGAAAACTCTTGACGCCTTCATGAACTACGGATTTTTATTATTGAGGTTTGACGCCGTCAGGGAATTACTCTTGACGCCGTCACCTACTGTTCCCAGCATGGAAAATTGAGACTTTGCCGTTTTCTTCACTTTTATGCTCCAAAAACGTCCAAAATGGCTTCTTTTCCAGAATTCACTCTCCAAGTACCTAAAATCACAAAAGGAACGATTTAGGGCAATATTTGATCAAATAAATTCGGATTCGGGCTTAAATGACCCCCTAAAAACGGATCATTTTTCGCCTCATCATATACCCTTACACTTGAGATTTGCTTGTCCTCAAGCAAATGCGCTTTTATTCTACTCAAAAGACAAGTTAGGGGTCATTTAACACTAATATAAAAGTAATTACAACAAATAATCGCTCCACTAAAGACCAATAGACAAGCACGGAGGTCATACACAAGCACCTCACAAATAGTGTTTAGATACTCACATCTCTCGGGTGTAATAAAATGTAAATTACAATATGGAAACGGAAGATATCTCTCACTACCTGTCATAGCAAAATAGATTACCATATGCTTGGGAAAGGATGAAACCTCCACCACATGGCGTAAGCACCTAGGATAAACTATCAAAGAGGTCTTTTAAAGGGTTGTAACGTTAGGTATAGGGATATGAATTACACGGTTTTGTTGGATAAAGGAAGTTTTACTGGTGGCGAGTTAACAATCTTAGTTAATTACATGTACAATGTGGCGTTGCTAAGCCAAGACTAGACTCGACTTAAGCTAATAAATGAAAAATAACAAAAATATAAAATAAACATAGAATGAAGCGGGATGGTAGTCCGTATGTTTTTTCTATTTTTTCTTCTTTTTTTTTTATTTATTTTTTATTTTATTTTTATTTTTCTTTTGCATACACTCTTACCCTACCATCCAAAATAATACATCATAGGGAATGTAAATTTCCCTTACACTTGAATCTTTACATACTTTACATTAAACTAATCTAATAACTCGAATTAAGAAAATCAAAACACTTGGAGCACTTTTAAGATTAACGTACATATGGGGGTAATATATGTTGTTCTTCCCCATTACTCCATAAATAAGTACTTACCCATGAGTCCCAATCGTCCCAAAACAATATGTACAAGGATATGACTCGACTTAGCAACCATGTAATCAATTAGATAGTTAACTTAGGGTTTAACAAATAACAATAATGCACTAAAAATGAGCGCATACACGGAAGGCTAAGGCGATTTGGGTGTACATTTAAGTGGGGTGTAACAAATTCTTCCTTTAAGTAAGATGCTTAAAGTTAGAAACGAAAAGATAGGCTCGGAAGGGTGTACTAGGGGTTTCGTGTACTAAAAATGAGTACAACGCTAAGGGTGTGGGAAAAATTAGTTGACTTAACTAGCCAAGTAATATGACTTAAATGGTCAAGTAATTATAATACGGGTTTAACACAAGGGTGATCCTAATGCCTCTTATCATGTAGTAAATCCTACTACACGAATGTAGTCTCACTAGCGGTCTCGGGATGCATCACTAACGCAAGTTCTAGAATCTAAATGCTACCGGTACACTCATAAGCACTAATAGTAAATGCTTTTCCTATCAAATCTAAAGGCGAACCTCACATTTTTTGGTGGAAAATTTTTCTGAATATACGGTTATGTGCTAGTCATACAATCTCCTATCCATGAGACGCTTGCTATGGCTAAAGTTTCACTCCTAAATGTTGTAAAAAAATTTAAATTTGACGCTAAAATTGCACTAACAAGTATTTCTCATAGTTTTATTACACATCTACTATCAAACAAAACAAACTCAAGCGAAAGTGCATATGTAAGGTATCATCTTTTTACCCTCCCCTTACACTTAAGATGAACATTGTCCCCAATGTTCAAGTAAAGAATGTAAAAGTGAAAAAGTAAAGAGAATGAAATCAAATACTCCTCTGATTCGCTCGGTATGGATTATAGGTTTGCCAGGTTAAATCTTCCTCCAAGAAAATGAAACAATCAAAGCTTCCCTTCCAGAATATAAATCATCTCCTTGTCGAACATAACCTGTAAATCCAGACAAAATAGACAAGACAACCCCGCGTAAAATCGGCGGCATCCTATATAAGTTACTAAATCCTAGAAAACAAGATAAGATATAATGCTTGTGAAATGAAGTTTGCAGATCTCCTGGAGATTATAAAACTTAATAATTCACAAAAACCATAAGACTCCGTTAGAAAAACAAAACCGGTAAAATTTCCAGATTTTAACTCCTGACGCCGTTAAGAGTAAACCTCTGACGCCGTCAGAATGGACCTGCAGAAATTCTTATGTTAAGTTTCCGGAAAATTTCTGGAAAAACTTGGTCCTACTTTCTGGAAAATCCTGCAAAACTTCATTATGACTCAATACAAGCATTTGACTCTAACAAATACGAATATACATGCTCATTTAATATCGTGGAGAATCATGATCGGTTTGTTTCTTAAAAACATATTTGGGGTTTCCCCTTACACTTATCTTTTGCAAAAATACTTCTAGGTGGAGTTAAGACTAGGCCAAACAACAAAGTAAAGTATTTCCACATTTTAATTGAGAAACATGATCAACCAACAATAAAAATAAAGCATGCATACGGAAGCAAATAACAAACAAACAAATAAAAATCACACAAAACATGGGTTACCTCCCAAGAAGCGCTTTTCTTTATTTACGAGTCTTGTAGCTAGACTCAAGGTCATGGGTTACTACGTGATTCGGGTGAGTTCCTCATTGAGGACATCTTTAGGATCAAACTTAGGTTTCAACTTCCTATCGGTTTCCTTAGTATGGTATGGCCTTTCAAACTTTTCTCCATCCGGATCATACAAAGTCATTCTAATATGCCATGACCCGTCACCTTCTTTAGGTGGCTTGTCCCACCTCCATTTACACTTATCTCCCTCTCTTTTCCATTTATTCCTTTCTATGTTAATGGGCATTACGCTAAATAACTCAATCATCTTCCTAAAGACTAAGGGGTCCTCAAAGGGGTCTAGCTCTTCATCTCTAGCTGTGAGTTGTTCTACCGAATGTGTCTTTTCAACAAAGTCTTTTTCTAGATAGAATGGGCATTGAGGTCCTATAAAGTTCCTTTCTATCCAAGGTCCATATCTAGACGGTCTCCTATTCATCTCCACCCAATGCGGTGTCGGTTCATCATCACAATCATAACTATGCTTCTTTACATCGTACACCGACCAAGTATCACCTTCACCTACCGCTATCTTAGACTCCTTACAATCTATCATGGCGCTAGCGGTTGCTAAAAATCCTCTTCCTACCAATAATGGGCATGTAGTGTCACTAACCATGTCTAGGACGTGAAAATCCGCTAATATAGTTAACTTTCCTACGTGAACAACTACATCCTTAATCATTCCAACCGGGTGGGCAATACTCCCATCCGCTAGCCCTATCAATACCTCCGTTTCCTCTAACTTTCCTAGCTTAAGAGCGGTGAATAAGGACAAGGGAATCAAGTTGAGGCTTGACCCTAAATCGGCTAGTGTGTCGAAAGCTTCGGATCTTCCTATCTTACAAGGCAAAACAAATATACCCGGATCATCAAGCTTTTTAGGCAACTTGTTTTGAACGAAGGCGGTCCCATTTTTACCTAGCTTACATTTCTCATATTTTTCTAGGAGGGCACTATAGTAAGGAACACGCGCTAAGACATCAATGACGGGTCGTTCAAGGTGAAGTTCTTTGAATTCATCGTCAAGGTCTTGCGTAAGAGGTGTTTCAACTATGCTTTTGACCGGCTCTATAATGGGTGTTTTATTTGATTGGTCCTTTTGGGGAACTTGGTTTTGTTTGAAACACGTGCTCGTTGATCTAACCGAGTAGTATTGTGGACATGAAGTGGGTGACGAAACTGAGGATATGGAATTAACGGTTAGTTTCGGATTCTTGACCGTGTCGCTTGGGAGTGCTCCCATTTCTCGGTCATTGAGAACTTTCAACAATGCATCAATTCGAGTGGTCATCTCGCTTTGCTTTTGTTTGAAATCGGCTTCAAACTTAGATATGCGAGCTTCTTGAGATGCCACGAACTTTGACATCAACCCTTCAAGATTGTCGGTACTACCATAGTTGTTAGAAGGACTGTTGTTGAAAGTACGGTTGGATGGTGGACCGTTTGGTTGGTAACGATTAGGCGGATTGGAGGAATTGGGTTGATTTTGTTTCCACCTAAGATTTGGGTGATTTTTCCATGAGGGGTTGTATGAATCACCGTAAGTGTTTGGCTCGGGCTTGAAAGTGTACCACTTATCTCCCGCTTCGTCGGTACGCGTGGATGCGTAGTCCGCAAAAGCTGTTCCGGGGAGTTCCACACAATCACGAGTGTCATGGGGACCACTACATAATTCGCATGAAGAAGTGATTTTGTTCACTTGGCTTGAAGGCTTAGGAGCATCGTAAGATTTCATAAACTTGACTTGGTCCTCAAGTTCCATGATCCTACGGTCGGGAGTGCTAGAGTTGTTCGAAGGCAAAGATATTGCCTTGACCGTTTTGTTCAAGTCACGGGGATTGTTCCAACTTTCGTTGTCATAGAGAGCAAGATCTTCTATGAGTTCCCATGATTGTTCCGCACTAACATCACGTAGCTTACCACCGGCCGATTGGTCAATGGCTCGCCTTGTGGAGATATCGATATGGTCATAAAAAATTTGGACTTGGAGCCAAAGATCTATGCCATGATGAGGAAATTTTTGGAGTAAGTCCTTGAAACGAGTCCATGCTTCATAAAGAGATTCATTTTGACGTTGTTGGAACATCAAGATGTCATTTCTAAACTTAGTAGTTCTCCCCGGTGGGAAAAATTGAGCAAGGAAACGAGTGGTGAGATCATCCCATGTGGTGATGGATCCCGCGGGTAAACGCTCAAGCCATTGACTAGCTTGATCCCGTAGAGAGAATTGGAATAGGCGTAAACGGGTAGTCTCTCTAGTTTCAACACCTAGGTCTATGGAATCTACGATTTTGAGAAAGTCCTTAAGATGTTGGTTTGGATCTTCGGAACGAAGTCCATGGAATGCACATCCGCTTTGCACCAACCGGATGGTGTCGGATCGCAAGGGGGTCACATTGGCTCCGGTGAGCTCAATGGTGTTTCGGTAGCCTTGGTGGCTAGGTCGGGAGTACTCTCCTAAGGTTCGGGGCCTAAGGGGTTCTAATGGTGGGTTTTGTTGTGGTGGGATGACGGGTTCAAAGATGTTACCACCTTCCATGATGTCGGATGGTAAAGAGTTACGAACAAAAGCACGAAGAAATAAGATAGACTAAAGAAGACCTAAAAATAAAAATAAAATCTTACTAGAAAGGAATCTAGCAAGTAGACCTAATAAAAAGAAATTCTAACCTAGACAATAACTATTCCCCGGGCTGCGGCGCCAAAAACTTGATGCGTGGGAATCGCAACAGGCTTTACCTCTCGAGGGATCTCGAGAAGCTTACAACCCCCACCAGGCAGTGTACCTGATCGTTGTAGTATAGTATAGTGACAAGTACCGGGGGATTGATCGTTCAGCTTAGGAATAGTGTCGCTAGGATTAGAAAGCCTAAATACTAGTTCTAAAGGTGAGGGATGATTATTTTTGTATTTTTATATTTTTATGAAAGCAATTAAAATCTCGGGTTTTAAAGGATTAGGGCGGAATTAGTTGCTATTCAACTAACCCAAAACTAAGATGCAATCAAAATAAAATACTAGAAAATAAAAATAAAATAATTATACTAAGGTTGTGAGCAGTAATTGGAGAAAATGTGTTTACTTAGATTTCACTACTCCCTAGATATCTTTTACACGTTAATTACTTGTTATAATTGCATGGATGACGGATTGTATTCCTTAATACCATTCATGGGGTGGCATACATAACTCCCAAATTCTATGAGCTCTTATCTCCTCCTACACCATGCCCAGCACAACTATAGGGATTGTAAACAGTGGCTCATGCATTAAATACAACCAATAAAGACCTAGTACGCCTCGGTTCATGTTTCTTAAGACGTTCAAGCATGTTACCATTTGGAGATCTGCCAGTTTTCTTAAGCCTAACATATAAATCATTCATCCAAAACAAGAATAAACAAGTAATCAACACATAATTAATATCTAGGTTTCATTAGATCTAAGCAAACACAAAAGAGATCTAGCCTAGCATGATAGAATTAAGACAAGAACATGATATAGACAACCAACACATAGACATATTGATTGAATTAGAAGAACACTTATCTTGATTAATCATGCAAGGTATCAAGGGGTTGGAACCCTTGAAAAAACCTGTAAAGTTACACCAAAATCGTCTTTAGGGTTTCTCCCAAAACTTCTCTCTTTTTAATGTGAAAAACTAGAAAACTATATATAGGAAAATAGGGATGACGGCGTCAAGACAAACAATGTGACGCCGTCACCTCGCCGCCAAATACTTCCTCGGACGGCCTTGATCTACTTCTGACGCCGTCAAGGCCTAGGCCGTCACACAAATTACTCTTGACGCCCTGTGTGTGACGCCGTCATCAGCTACGGATTTTAATTCTTGGGGTTTTGACGCCGTCAGGAAAATTCTTGACGCCTTCATGAACTACGGATTTTTATTATTGAGGTTTGACGCCGTCAAGGAATTACTCTTGACGCCGTCACCTACTGTTCCCAGCATGGAAAATTGAGACTTTGCCGTTTTCTTCACTTTTATGCTCCAAAAACGTCCAAAATGGCTTCTTTTCCAGAATTCACTCTCCAAGTACCTAAAATCACAAAAGGAACGATTTAGGGCAATATTTGATCAAATAAATTCGGATTCGGGCTTAAATGACCCCCTAAAAACGGATCATTTTTCGCCTCATCAGTCGTACAGAAGCTTAAAGGATTGAAGCACCCTCTTAATAAACTTGGATGGAGCAAAGGTAACTTGTTCAAAAGAGTTGAGGATTTGAGAATGAAGCTGCAATATGTTCAAAAAGCTATTGATGATGACCCTTATAACCAATCTTTAAGGGTGGAAGAAGCTAAATTAGTTGAAGAGTTCTGTGAAGCTGGATCTGATAAGGAAAAGTTTCTATATCAACAAGCTAGTATAAAATGGTTGAATGAAGGAGATAAAAACAGCAAATACTTTCATAAAGTTCTTAAAGGAAAATACAATAGATCCAAAATTCACTATTTAGTTGATGAGACTGGGACAAGATATGAAGGTGATCAAATACCACAGCTGTTTCTGAAACATTTTGAGAATTTTCTTGGTACTAGTTGCCCTGTACAAGCCAATGATTCAAGTGAGACACTTTTTCATAAAAATTTGAGTAATGAGATGGCAGTAAAGATGATTGATGATGTTACTTATGATGAAATTAAAAGTGCAATGTTTGATATTGATGATGCAAAAGCACCAGGTCCTGATGGTTTTACCTTTGCATTTTTCAAGAAAGCTTGGAAAGTTATTGGAGATGATATATGTAAGGCTGTTAAAGAGTTCTTTGTCTCTGGTAGAATGTTGAAGGAAGTGAATGCAACTCTTGTTACTCTTATCCCTAAAATCCAAACACCCAATAAGGTTACTGATTTTAGGCCAATTGCTTGCTGCAATGTGCTCTATAAATGCATCAGTAAAATCATAACCAATAGAATTAAACCTACTCTTGGAAGTCTTGTTAGCCACAACCAAAGTGCTTTCATTCCTGGCAGGCACATACATGATAATATCATGCTTACTCAGGAAATTATGAAGGGGTATAATAGAATAGGAGGGCCAAAAAGAGTAGCATTTAAAATTGATATCCAAAAGGCATATGATACTGTCAATTGGGGCTTTTTGAGATGTTAACTTGAAGGCTTTGGATTTCATGAGAGAATGATTCACTGGATTATGGAGTGTGTAACAACAACAACTTTCACTCTTAATGTAAATGGAGAAAGAATTGGATTTTTCAAAGGTGGAAGAGGTCTTAGGCAAGGAGATCCTATGTCTCCTTACCTGTTTACTTTGATTATGGAAGTTTTCTCATTGCTTATTGGTAGAGAGATTGAGCAAAAACAAAAGTTTCAGTATCATTTTGGGTGTAAAGCAGTTAATTTGTCCCATGTTTATTTTGCAGATGACTTGTTAATTATGTGTCATAGGGACAAGACATCGGTGAAAGTTATTAAGATTGCTTTGGATAAATTTAGTGTCTGCTCTGGTCTTCTACCTAATAATTCAAAAAGCACAGTGTTTTTTGGAAGTTTGAATGAAGAGGATAAGGCTGAAATCAGTGATATTCTTCCTTTTGCTGTGGGGAAACTCCCAATTAAGTATCTAGGTGTGCCATTGATTGCTAAGAGATTGAGTGTCAAAGATTGTGGTAGCTTGTTGGACAAGATCAAAACCAAAGTTAAGAGTTGGAAGAATAAATGTCTCTCTTATGCAGGGAGACTTCAACTTATAGCTGCTGTTTTGGAATCTATTCATGTCTATTGGGCTATAGTTTTTCTTATCCCCAAGACAGTCATCAATGAAATCAATAAACTTTTAAATTTGTTGAGGGCTTTCAACAAGTTATCAATCTTATTGGTCATCTCCGTTTGTTGTTGGTTGAATTCGGTTTGAAAACTAGCTATTCGAGCTTCTTGAGATGTCATAAACTTGGACATCAATCCTTCAAGACTGTTGGTACTACCATAGTTTTTAGAAGGATTATTGTTGAAATTACGGTTGGAGGGTGGTCCGTTTGGTTGGTAACGATTAGGCGGATTGAAAGAATTGGTTTGGTTTTTTTTCCACCTAAGGTTGGGGTGACTTTTCCAAGAAGGGTTGTAGGAATCACCATAAGGGTTTGGCTCGGGTTTGAAAGTGTACCACTTATCTCCCGCTTCGTCAGTACGCGAGGATGTGTAGTCCGCAAAAGCTGTTCTGAGGAGTTCCACACAATCACGAGTGCATTGGGACCACTACATAATTTGCATGAAGAAGTGATTTTGTTCACTTGGCTTGTAGGCTTAGGAGCTTTGTAAGATTTCATGAGAAACTTGACTTGGTCCTCAAGTTCTATGATCCTACGGTCGGGAGTGCTAGAATTGTTCGAAGGCAAAGATATTGCCTTGACCGTTTTGTTCAAATCACGGGGATCATTCCAACTTTCGTTGTCATAGAGAGCAAGATCTTCTATGAGTTCCCATGATTCTTCCGCACTTAGATCACGTAGCTTGCCACCGGCCGATTGGTCAATGGTTCGCCTTGTGGAGAGATCGATATGGTCATAGAAGATTTGGACTTTGAGCCAAAGGTCTATGCCATGATGAGGGACTTTTGGAGTAAGTCCTTGAAACGAGTCCATGCTTCATATAGAGTTTCACCTTGACGTTGTTGGAACATCAAGATATCATTTCTAAGCTTGGTAGTTCTCCCCGGTGGGAAAAATTGAGCAAGAAAACGAGTGGTGAGATCATCCCATGAGGTGATGGATCCCGCGGGTAAACGTTCAAGCCATTGGCTAGCTTGATCACGTAGAGATAATTGGAATAGGCGTAATCGGGTTGACTCTCTAGTTGTAGCATCAAGGTCTATAGAATCTACGATTTTAAGGAAGTCCTTGAGATGTTGATTTGGATCTTCGGAACGAAGTCCATGGAATGCACATCTGCTTTGCACCAACCGGATGGTGTCGGATCGCAAGGGAGACACATTGGCTCCTTGGGTGAGCTCAATGGTGTTTCGATGGCCTTGGTGGCTAGGTCGGGAATACTCTCCTAGGGTTCGGGGCCTAAGAGGTTGGTTAACTAGTGGTGGGTTGATGGGTTCAAAGATGTTACCACCTTCCATGATGTCGGATGGTAAAGAGTACGAAAAAAAAAAAAAAAAAAAAAAAAAAAAAAAAAAAAAAAAAAAAAAAAAAACGAAGAAATAAGATAGACTAAAGAAATCCTAAAAATAAAAATAAAATCTTACTAGAAAGGAATCTAGCAAGTAGACCTAATAAAAAGAAATCCTAACCTAGCAATAACTATTCCCCGGCAACGGCGCCAAAAACATGATGCATGGGAATTGCACCAGGCTTTACCTCTCGAGGGATCTCGAGAAGCTTACAACCCCCACCAGGCAGTGTACCTGATCGTTGTAGTATAGTATAGTGACAAGTACCGGGGGATTGATCGTTCAACTTGGGAATAGTGTCGCTAGGATTAGAAAACCTAAAGACTAGGTCTAGAGATGAGGGATGATTCTTTTTGTATTTTTATATTTTTAGAAAAGCAATTAAAAATCTCGGTTTTGAAGGAGTGGGCGGAAATAGTTGCTAGTCAACTAACCCAATAACTAAGATGCAATCAAAATAAAATACTAAAAATGAAAATAAACTAAATTATACTAGTAGTGTGAGCAATATATAGGAGAATTGTGTTTACTTAGATTTCACTACTCCCTAGATATCTTTTACAGGTTAATTACTTGTTACAGTTGCGTGGATGACGGATTGTATTCCTTAATACCATTCATAGGGTGGCGTACTTACTTCCCCAATCCTATAAGCTCCTACTTCACTCCTATGTCGAGCCGGCTAAGAAGCTCCTAACATGGGATCACTAGAATTCGCTCATGCATTAAATACAATCATAAAAACCTAGTACACATCGGTTCATGTTTCTTAAGACGTTCAAGCAAGTTACACAATGGAGATCTGCCAGTTTTCTTAAGCCTAACATTGAAATCATTCATCCATTACAACTATAAACAAACAATCAACCTATAATCAACATCTAGGTTTCATTACATCTAAGCAAACACATGAGAGATCTAGCCTAGCATGTTAAAATCAAGACAAGCATAAGATATATTCAAACAACACATAGACATATTGAATGAATTGAAAGAAGACTTATCTTAATTGAACATGAAAGGTTTCAAGGGGTGAAAACCCTTGAAAATACTGTTACAAACGACCTAGGGTTTATTAGGTTCGACCCTAGTATTCTCCACACAAGTTCCTCTCTTAATGAATGAAAAATAGAAAAGTATATATAGATTTTGTGAGGTGACGGCGTCAAGAGTAAATTTCTGACGCCGTCATCTCGCCGCCAATAAACTCCTCGGACTGCCTAAATCTAGGTTTGACTGCGTCACGTGTAGTCCATTTCCAGACCGTCGCCAAAATAACTCTTGACGCCCTTCTCTTGACGCCTTCAGGTTTTCTCTGGGTCGTCATGGATTTTACTCCTGACGCCGTCACAATTCCCTTCTTGACGCCGTCAGGTACTATTCTCAGCATGGAAAATTAAGTCTTTGCCGTTTTCTTCACTTTTATGCTCCAAAAACGTCCAAAATGCTTCATTTTCCAGAATTCACTCCCAAAGTACTTAAAATCACAAAAGGAACGATTTAGGGCAATATTTGATCAAATAAATTCAATTCTGGGCTTAAATGACCCCCTAAAAACGGTTCATTTTTCGCCTCATCAACAGGTTTGACTGGTGATAAAAAGAGGGGCGAGGGTTTCGATTGTTTCTGGGGTTTGGGTAAGATAAGTGGTGTGGGCTGGGAAGTGGTGATGGATTGGGTTCATGGGATGTTGGGTTGGATTAAGGGGTGGTGAGAGGGTATAGGATTAGGATTAGTATTTAAGGTGGTGTAGTATTATTTAGTTTTAGGTAAAAATAGATTAAGTTTAAAACTGAAATTTGTATAATTTTTTTTATGATAATAATAATAATAATAATAATAATAATAATAATAATAATAATAATAATAATAATAATAATAATAATAATAATAATAATAATAATAATAATAATAATTAAACTTAAAATTGAAATAAAAGGGAGATATGATGAAATACTTGGTCAACTCAAAAGTGAATGGTCTCTCTCCTTTTTTCTCTCATAACCGTTTTCCGTTATTTCCGCTTGTCTAAAAATCACCATTTTTTCCTCTAATTTTTACAAATTACTGAACGAATTTCAATTCTGATTACACCGTTAGATTCCTATCATCATTCCGCATTTAACGGTTAGTTTGATTTTGATTTTGGTTACAATTTGAGAAAACCCCCATTTCTGAATTTTGGCACCAAAATTCATTTGTTGAGTTGTTTTGAATTACAGTCCTATTTTCTATGATTTGTTTCTTTAATGTCTACAATAAGCATGTAATTAGTTATTAGTAGGTATGATGAATAATAAGAAACAACGAACATCTAATCGGAAATCTAATCGCACTTCTAGGGCTCCGATTTGGTTGAATGATCATGTAGTTAGTAGTGTGGGGAAAAAGAGGAATGATGTAGAGGTTGTTAATGAGAAGGAAAGTGTGAATAGTAGTATTGGGAAAGCAAACGTGGTTGAGAGAACTTGTGAATTAGAGAGAGATGATAGTATAAAAATGAAGGATCAGGGTGGGAAAGTGATTAATGTTGATGAAATTGTACAGAATATGGAGAATAGTGGTAATGTTGATAGTAAAAGTGAACCAGATGTACAACAGGTGAATGAGGAATGTGGTAATGCTTCTAGTGTTAAGAATGGGATTGATGTGTCTGAGATTAATAGTGTGGTTAGAAATGAAGTGGAAAAGGAGAATGTTCAGGAGAAAGGTAATGCTAGTTCTGATAAGGATCTGAAAAACAATTCATATGCTAAAGTGGTAAAGAATGAGGAAGTTCCTAATAAGCTCAAATTTGTGCCAACTTTAGTTACTGAGTCAGGCAATGAAGTTGTTGTGTTTGATGAAATGATTGTGCAAAAAGGAAGTGAGAAGTGGAACCTTACTGTATGTGGACAGTTTGTAGGGTGTAGTATGCAACCAAGTGAACTAAGGTACAACATAAGAAGGATGTGGAGTAAGTATGGAGTGGTTGATATAGTTCATAAGAATGGTCAGTTTTTGTTTAAGTTCAAAAACAAGGATGGAATGGATGCAGTGTTGGAAAGTGGACCTTGGATGGTGAATAACAAACCTCTTTTTGTACAGAAATGAAGTCCTGATATGGATATGCAGAAGATGGAACCAAGTAAGCTGCCCGTGTGGGTTAAAATGGTGGATATACCATTAGAGGCATGAAGTGTAGAAGGAATAAGTGCTTTAGCTAGTAGTATAGGTATGCCCATTCTAATGGATAATGTGATTGCTGCTATGTGTCATAAGGAAATGGGTAACCTAGGATATGCTAGAGTTCTTGTGGAAATATCAGCTGAGAAAGGGTTAAAAAAGAGTATTGAAATTCAATATAGAGACAAGAATCAATGTGTAAAAGGTACCAAAAATGTGCAAGTGGTCTATGATTGGATACCTCAAGTATGTGAGCATTGTAAAGTGTTTGGCTATAGCTTTGTGAGGTGTAGTAAGAGGCCTAAGAGTGCAGAGGAAGTGGAGAATGAAACTAAAGGAAAGACTAATGTAGCTGATAAAAGTCAGAAGAACAATGGAACAGAAGAGAAGATTGAATGGGAAAATCAAGGTATTAAAAGGCTGAACAAAAATCAGAATTACCAAAGTAACTACTATAGGAATGGAACAGATCAGTGGAAAAGTAGAGTGACACCTGTGCAAAGTGGTGAAGGTATGAGAAATCAAAAAGGAGGAAATGTTAATTTTGCAAGACAAGAATATATGAAGAAACAAGATGGAAATGTAGGGAAAAGTAATGAGAAGAATGAAGGTATAGGTACAAGTAAACAAGGTTTTGAAAAAGCAAAGATAGTGGTGAATAACAAAAGATCTAGTAATCAATATGCAGTGTTGAGTTCCTTACCTGAAGATGATGCTAAAGTGGAATCAGAGGAAAATAATAAGGAAAAAGAAAGTCAAAAGAATGATGAAGATAAAGTCATAATAGAAGATGTTGAAGAAGTATTGAATGGTATAGCAAAGGTTATGAATGAGGTTGAGGTGAATGGAAGGGGGAAGAAAGTGTTAGCTGATAATTAATATGGAATTGAAATTTGGTATTTGGAATATAAGGGGTATGGGTACTTCTGATAAACAGAAGGAGGTTTTAAATTTAATTCAAAGTGAGAATTTAAAAGTTTGTGCAGTATTAGAAACTAGACTAAAGAGCACAAAATTACAGAGAGCATGTGATATGGTGTTTAGTAGGTGGGAGTGAGATTCAAATATACAGTTTTGCTCTAAAGGATGTAGAATTGTCTTAGGATGGGATGGAGATGTTATTCAAGTCCAGATCATTCACAAGACAAGTCAGATTATCTTTTGTGTTATTCAAGCTCCTTCTTATAATTTCAAGTGTTATTTTACTTTTGTATATGCTGCTAACTCTGGTGCAGAAAGAAAAGATTTATGGGATAATTTGGCCAGAGATAAAAGCATAATTAATGGATTTCCATGGGGTATAGCAGGAGACATGAATGTGACTCTGAAACCTTCTGAACACTCTTGTGGGGTATCTAATATGACATCAGATATGCATGATTTCCAAAGTTGCTTGAACACCATTGAAGTTGAAGATATATGTAGTTCTGGTCTTCATTTCACTTGGACAAAAAATTTGCATAAAGCTAAAGAAGGTAAGCAGTCTGGGGTTTTGAAGAAGCTGGATAGAGTTATGGCCAATAATGATTTCATTACAAAGTATCCTCAGTGTCATGCAATCTTTCATCCATACATTATTTCTGACCACAACCCTGCAACATTGTGTATTCCTACTTCTGCTAGGAAAAATGCAAAGGCTTTTAGATTTGCTAATTTCACTGCTGATAATGTGAAGTTTATTGATACTGTGAAGAAAGTGTGGGAGGAAAATGTGGATGGAGTTTATATGTTTCAAGTGGTGAAGAAACTTAGGAAGCTTAAGCACCCTTTGAAAAAGTTGAGCTGGGAAAAAGGTAATGTATATGAGAGGGTTATTAAACTCAGAGAGCAATTGAAAGAAGTATAGAAGAGAATTGATAGTGATCCTCATGATAAAGGGTTAGGAATCATAGAAGCTAAGTTGTTAGAAGAGTTTTTGGAAGCTCAAGCAGATAAAGAAAAATTCTTATATCAACAAGCTAAAATCCAGTGGTTATGTGAAGGAGATAGAAATACAAAGTTTTTTCATAGTGTTCTCAAAGGCAGAATAAATAAGAGCAAAGTTCACAATGTGTATGATAATAATGGGATTGTTCATGAAGGAGACAAAGTTGCTGATCAGTTTGTAAAGCATTTTGAAGGTTTTTTGGGAAAAGAATATCAAGTTGAAGAGCTGGACAGCTTGAATTTGTTTAGTAATAAATTGAATGATGTTGTTGCTGAGAATATGGTTAGAGATGTTACTGAAGATGAAATTAAGAAAGCTATGTTTGATATTGATGATGGAAAGGCTCCTGGTCCTGATGGTTTCTCCTCTACTTTTTTCAAAAAAACTTGGGGAACTATAGGTCATGATATCTGTTGTGCTGTTAAAGAATTTTTTGAGAAACGTCAGATGTTGAAGGAGCTAAATGCTACATTGATTACTTTAATCCCAAAGATCCAAAACCCTAGTAAAGTTACTGATTTCAGACCTATTGCTTGTTGCAATGTTTTGTACAAATGCATCAGTAAAGTGATAACAAACAGAATTAAACCTGTTTTAAGCACTTTGGTAAGTGACAATCAGAGTGCTTTTATACCTGGAAGACACATACAAGATAACATTCTTCTCACTCAGGAAATAATGAAGGGTTATAATAGAAATAATGGTCCTAAAAGAGTTGCTCTCAAAATAGATATCCAGAAAGCCTATGACACAGTGAATTGGGGTTTCCTAAGAAGAATTTTGATTGAGTTTGGCTTTCATATGAAGATGGTGGAGTGGATCATGCAATGTGTATCCACAACAGCATTTACTATCAATGTGAATGGGGAAAGAGCAGGGTATTTTAAAGGTGCTAGAGGCTTGAGACAAGGAGATCCTATGTCTCCTTATTTGTTTACTCTGATTATGGAGATTTTTACACTGGTGTTGCAAAGGAAGATCAGTAGCAATGAAGAATTTCATTACCATTTTGGATGCAAGGAAATGAAGGTTACCCATGTTTGTTTTGCAGATGATCTTCTTGTCATGTGCCATGGTGATACTACATCTGTTAGGATCATAAAAGAAGTTATAGAAGAGTTTAGTTCATACTCAGGTCTTCTCCCTAATCTATCCAAGAGTACTCTTTTCTTTGGAAGTATGCAAGAGGAGGATAAACAAGCAATTCTAAATATTTTACCTTTTGTTACTGGAAAGCTACCTGTAAGATACTTGGGTGTTCCTCTTTTGGCTAAAAGATTAGGTGTGAAAGATTGTGGAAGTTTGATTGATATGATTAAAAAAAGAGTTGGTGATTGGAAGAATAAGAGCCTTTCTTATGCTGGGAGACTACAATTGATAGCTGTTATATTAAAGTCAATCCATGTTTACTGGGCTTCTGTTTTTCTTCTCCCAATGACTGTTATTAAAGAAATCAATAGATTGCTGAAAGACTTTCTTTGGAATCAAGGTAAGCAGTCTAAAGGCAAATGTAAAATTTCATGGAAACAAGTGTGCATACCTAAAGATCAAGGGGGATTGGGGCTAAAGGATTTGTACAGTTGGAATGAAGCTATCCTTTCTAAACATGTGTGGAATATTGCTACTAAGAAAGACTCGTTATGGGTTAAATGGGTGCACACAGTGAAACTAAGGATGAAGAATTTTTGGGTTATTGAGGCTGATAATAATGATAGTTGGGGATGGAAGAATATGATGAAAGTGAGAGATAAAATAAAGGAAAGAATTGTGTATAAAATAGGTGATGGGAGAACAGTGTCCATGTGGTTTGATAATTGGAGTAGTATTGGACCTCTGAATCAATACTTATCTCACAGAGATTTATATGATGCTAGGGTGGATGTTGATATGAAGGTGAGTGATATGGTTAGAAATAATAATTGGGTTTGGCCTTCTGAATGGTATAGCAAGTTTAATGCTGTAACTAGTATTGAAGTGCCATACATAAATCCTAATAAATGTGATGAGGCAGTGTGGAAGACTAGTAGTGGAATGGAAAAAGAGTTTACTGTTAAAAATGTGTGTAAAGATTTAAGAAGTAATGTTCTAGAAGTCAAATGGTGGAAGCTTGTTTGGTATTCACAGTGTATACCCAAGCATGCTTTCATCATATGGATTGCTATTAATAACAGAATGAATACTCAAGATAGATTGCAGAGATAGGATAACTATGCAGTTAATAGATGTTACCTATGCAAAAATGAAAGTGAAGATTTGGAACACTTGTTCTTTAAATGTGAGCACTCAAGTGGTATTTGGAATAAGATCAAAAGCATGGCAGAAATTCATGAAGTGATGAATGAATGGAATGACATTATCCATGAGTTAGCTAATGGGCTGAATGGGAATAACATTGATAGTGTGGTTAAAAGATTAAGTTTTGCTGCAAGTGTGTACTGTATTTGGAATGAGAGAAATAGTAGAATTTTCAGAGAAGAAAGTAAAAGTGTGGAGGAAGTAACTAATAGAATTATGGACATTACTAAAATGAAGTTACTGAGCTTGAAAGTTAAAGAAAGTTTGGCAGTCAAAAGAGTGGAGGAAAAGTGGCCACTACAAGAAAAACGGGTATTTAGGAGGGTGGAAAACTATGCCAAATAATCAAAAAGCCGTGCCAAATGCTATTTGGCACAACTTTGGCACTGTTTTGGCTCCGTCCTAAATATGAGGGTGCCAAATACATTTGGGTCAAGTTGAAACCGTGCTAAATAGTATTTGGCACGATCCATAGGACGGTTTAACTTTACGGTGCCATTAGTGAGGTATTTGGCACAGCTGACAATCTTCCGTCCCAAAATGGGCAATTGTCACACTTTTATATCTCGTGCCAAATGCGTATTTTGTACCAATTCATCTCCTGTGCCGAATGCGTATTTGGTACAGTTTTTATTTACCGCGCCAAAATTAACTAGGACGGTTTTATCTACCATGACAAACTTATTTGGCACGGTTTTAGTTTTTCGTGCCAAACATATTTGGCACATTTTTATCCGCCTTGCCAAAAAACATTTGGCACGCTTTTACATTCATTATAAAAATCATTTTGCACGATTTGCGAAATCGTTGCTAACGTGTATTAGCACCATTTTCTGTTACAAATACGTTATAATACACCATTGTATCAACCAACCATCTCATATATGCACAAGTATAATTCAATTAAAGCTAAAAATAAATATAACTCAAATTTTATTAATCATCTATAAAATCAAGTCAACATGGTCACTTGAATATCATAAAGTAAAAACCAATACGTCCAACATTCTTGTAAACCATGGCCTTTAGAATGACAAAGTCATAACTAGAACTCAATGTAAATCGCTAAAGACAATTTATTACTAACGAAAACGAATGAATCTCATCAAATCGCGTTTTCATCAAAAACCCTGCATAATATAATATTCGAACATTAGAAATATGTATGAAACAAAAAAAAAATTGAAATACAAAATAGCAATAGAAATGGTTTACAAAATTTAAAATGAGTCAAAAGTTTCAAACTCAAAACGAAGCTTGGTCAAATGGGTTCAGTATCTCTTTTGAAGCACAATGCCTAAAAACTGTTAGGAGAACTACAACTTCATCATTTGTAATGACTTCTCAATATCTCTTTTGAAGCGCAAATCTACACATAAAAATAATAACTTTTATATATGAAAGTTACACATTCTACTATGATGTGAAAAAATGATAAGTTGTCTACACACAAACAATTATTGACAAGAGCACCTGGTGATTAGTGTTGTTCAATTTTTTTTCCCTTTAGCCGTAACAACACTTTCATAAATATTAATCGCGACCAGAGTGATGATCCAAGATTTCAACTTCGACTTAATAGCTTGATTCAATTCCTTGCTGCAAGATTGATAAGATTAAATGATATAAAGCATGGAATAGAAATGTAAAGAAATTAAATTGATTGAGAAATTTTATACAACTCTACTATTTGGCATGATCGAGAAATAAGAAAAAAAAAATCATTTTCTAAACTTGTGTGATATGAACAGATGAAATCTTCTTGAACGAGATTCCGATATGAGACTTTCTAATCCATATGATATCAAGTAATTTAACAGTCGGCTTCTTAAATCCATCATGTAACTTTCTATCACTACTGGAACACAACCAACAACCCATTAACTTTCTATTCTCATTTTTTTCTATATAACAGAGGTTAAATGAAGTTACTAGGTACATGAACAATAAATTGTCTACAACCAACAATTACAAAACACTTTTGATGACGAATACAAATTTCAACACATGGTGCCATATCATGCCCATATTTAACGAATTGAAATATATGGTTGAAGTAAACAACGACTACAAAACACATCAATTTTGCCTAATTGAGATAAAATATATCATGAATTAAGAAGCAAGTAAATGACGAGATCTCACTAATTCTTTCGCAAACATTGCGGGATCCGGTTCATATTTGATCATTCCATCTACTTTTCCTTTATAACTTTCTATGCAATTAAATTAACTTTTGTAATAATGGGTATCATAATACAAAATAAACACAAGGTATGAGCTATGCAATTAAATTAACTTTTGTAATAATGGGTATCATAATACAAAATAAACACAAGGTATGAGATTAGAGGAATTGCGGGTTGGAAGACTTACCAGCTTGATGAGTGGCAAAAGAACATTGGCGATGGGAATATTTTAAACTATGTGTCTATGACGTCAATGGAGAACAGATGTAGAATTTTTAAATTGCAAGTCTCAAAAGAAAAGTTTAAGGGTTTAAAAGCCCGCTCATTGGTTTTAAAAATTTTGACAAAGGCCCGCCAATAGAACTTGAATTTAAGATAATACTCCTTGACACAATTATAGGAAAAACCATAAATATTGAAAAAGTATTTAAGGTGTGTTTGGCTAAGCTTATAAATTGAGATTATGCTTATGTTATCTAAGCAGCTTATAGCTTATATGTCATGAGAAGCCTTTGCTAAGTGTTTGGCTTAGCTTATCATAATTTATAAGGTAAAATAACAAAAAAGTACATGAACATTAAATGATGTATTTATTAAATGAGGTTATAAAAGTCTTTTTACTAATATATAATACTGTTATATAAGTCCACACCTCCACATATAAGTCACAAATTTTGGGTTTATTAAAACCACCTTATATAAACTCATAAGCACACTCATATAAGCTTAGTCAAACACTTACTTTAGGTTTAATTAACACAACAAAACAATAAGCTCATAAGTCCGTCGTATAAACTTAGCCAAACACCCCGTATTGGCATAAAATATAAATGTGACACTCATTTTTATTTATTATTATTATTATTATTATTATTATTATTATTATTATTATTATTATTATTATTATTATTATTGGCAAATAACAATATATCAAAAATAATCAAATAATCCACGTGATACAATTGAGGGGTTGCAAAATATCAACCCGCTTGAAACTCTTGAACTAAACATATGAACTAACACTTGACATTTCACGCTTGAAATTGTAGACTCTTGAACTAACGTTTGAACTACCACTTGAAATTTCCCACTTGAAATTGCGGACACTGATCTTAAACTAAACATTTGAAATACCACTTGAAATTGCGGACACTCTTGAACTAAATATTTGAACTAACAACCTACCCATTTCAAATCGAACTTGAACTTACATTCTTGAAAATATGACTTGAACCCACCATTGAACTAAACAATGATAAAGTGAAAATAAAAAAGCAGACCCTCAACTACAGCTCAAAACGAAGAACTACAACCATGATTGACAAGCTTGAGAGGCAATCTTTTGTTGACCTTGAACTTGGTGGTCAAAATATTGAACCAAAAGATGAATGTGGGGTATCCATACCGGAAGTGCTAACATACAACATATCGAACCCACCGAACACTTAACCACAAATATAGGGTGAACACACGGTAGAAGACATTGATACAACTCAAAAATAGACATTGAAGTGAACCCTTACCTAAAAAGTTAATGACGACGGGCTACTGGATATTAGAGTAAATTAATAAAATTGATCAAAAATTTAATTTGAGTTCCAAGATAATAAAAGAAAAATATAATCAACACGTGCGAAAAAAAGTGTACATTAGGCCAATTTTTCAAATGTGTTCCACATACACAGAACAGTTTATAAAATCACCCAAATACATTGGTATTTTTCACGACCTATAAAAACCATTCCAAATACAGAAGTATTTGGCACCAGCATTAGAAAATGATCCAAATGCATAGAGGTATTTGGCACCGTTTGTACCAACCGTTCTAGATACACGAGTATTTGGCACCAACAACATATAGCGTTCCAAATACATATACAAATTTGGCACCAGTGGTACCAACTGTCCCAATTACATAAATATTTGGCACCAGTAACTGAAACCGTTCCAAATACGCATGTATTTGGCACCGTTATTAGAAAACGTTCCAAACGCATACGTATTTGGAACAGTTTCTTAACAGCCGTCCCAAATACCTATTTTTTTGTCACGGTGACTTCACAAGTGCCAAATACGTGTATTTAGCACGATTTTTTGACTGTTCCAAAAAGTTTCGTCCTAAAATCCACTTTTTCTTGTAGTGGGTGCATTAAGTTCAAGAAGAAAAGCTAAAAGTAAAAGTTTGTATTGAAGAGATTGAATGGCAGATGGCTTGTACCATGTGTTTGAAGGTTTTCATAAGAAATTCTATGCTAATACTTGTGAGGATGGGCTGCAGATGTATTGGCATCAGAGTGTTTTGTGGAAGACTTTTCAAACACATAAAGAAGTTTCCTGCTTTGATGGTTGCTGCTATTACCTTGTTTGTTTTTTAACAGGGTATGTGGTATAAGAAATTACCACATAAAGGCCTGGTTCATGAAATGCCTGTTTTCTTTATTGGTCTCTACCAATGTTTCTCAATTTTCACACTGGAAATTGAGGAACTTTCTGTTCACAACAGCTGATGGCCTTGTATCTTGATCTATATTGTACACTTTATGGGTCTACTTGATCATGTTCTCAGTGGATCTTTGTTAGATATTGGGGACTGATGTAAGTAGAGCTATGCAAATGTATATATAGGTCACAAAGTAGGTTTCCAGTTGTGAGGGTAGTGAACATGGAGGGCAGTGTATGAGGCATGGAATAGTGAGGAGTGAAAGATGAACCTACTTGGTCCATGCTATACACTGCCATTGGAGGAATGGTTGGTACTCACCGTAGGGTGTGTGTTCCCACTTGTGTGATGCCATTGTAGTAGATGGAAATGTAGCACAACTGGTATAGCCCTAGTGAAGCCAAACTCTTGTCTATCTTTACCATTGTGGTGGCAGGTTGAATGGTTTTGATGGAAAGAGATTTGGAAATGTAGCTAGATGGTAAAGGTGCATTATAAGGTGAATTTGATGATGAAAAGACTTGGAATGATTGCTGATGCAAACATGAAGAATATGCAGAAGTATTACTGAGCTGCTATTGTCAGTTTGCATAGTCTAGCAGATATAGTTTTGATGTCTGATAGAGATAGTATTGGATTTGTTTCTTATCTGTTTTGGGATTGTCCAAAACAGTCTTTATTTTGTTCCAAGCATTGTAAATATTTGGAAGTTTAATATAAATTCACCTTGCACAAAAAAAAAAAAAAAAAAAATTGAAATAAAAGCTTTTTTTAAAAAAATGATTTTGTGAATTTATTTTTGAAAATGGTTTTGATTTTGAAAGTGATTAAAGTTTTGGGTGAAAGGTAATTTGGTGATTTGGTATCGGGATGAGGGTATTTTGGGAATTTTGGTGTCGGGTGAGGGTAGAAAGGTAATTTTGGGGTTTAGGTTAAAGGTAAAGGGTGATTACGGGTTTTGGGTTTGGTTTTCCACACTCCCTTCAATGTCACATTCTCGGGTTTGACTTCGATCTTGACTTTTTGTCTTTTTCTTCGTTTCTCTTCAAAAATGTGTCGAGTCGATACGGTAATGCTATGCTCCGTTTCCCATCAAAGTTCCGGCTTTTGACATTTTTCCAAGTCTCGTGCTCGTTTTTATCTTTTTGGCCTCAAGTATGCCTGTTTTTGCAATATCCGTTCCTGCACGATCACAAACACAAAAACACAGTATCTTTGGCATTTTTGATTAGTTTTTGGTCGTTTTGGTCTTAATTTGGCTAGAAAAAGGTGTGTGAATAAGCTCACACCACTTTTTCAGACGTAGGTAAGACATTGTTTAGTAAATCATTGACCAACATGGGTTGAGTAACACGATTTGAGTTTATCATGGACCTATTCAGGATAAAATTACCTCCATTATCTGGAGCATTAGCAACAGGGGTCTCGAACACATGTTCATCACCCGGAAAAGCACCTCACAGAGACGTAATCATAAGAACTACACTACTATTACCAGCTACTATTATAAAAAGTAAAACAGGGGAAGTTTGTAAATTAGTAGGCTCACTAACATAACATACCAGTGCATTTGGAAGAACATGTGACTTATCGCCACCCAATATGTCATGTAAACCTTCCCCTCCTATACCCACTTCAACTCCACCGGGCATCACTTGAACACCTCCTCCTAAAAGCCCTTCATTACTAGAAACACGCGATCTCTTGTTTATTGCTCCCGATGCTGATGTATCTACATCTCTTGCACTAAGACCAGTTCTCCCTAGTGGAACTAATATATTATCATCCGTTTCGCCCATACCAAATGACGCATCAACAACCCTCCTCGCGATTGGGATCCTCTATTCCCCCACCTGTATTGTCCTAAGAGAATTGAGTCGGGTCGGGTCAGGTAATCGATCAAACCGACCTCTGGAAAAGATAACAAATAACAAAAGTTAATAACAATTATAGATAAAACGTGAAGATAACTTGCAAAATTCAATACTTTTACTTATTTAGCATATTACCATTTTCTCTTTCCCTAAAGCTTGGTTGAAAGCCAGGGTGTGACCAATTTTCACTCATCCCTGCCGCAACTAAAACGACTTCAAGAAAATTTTGGTTGTACACAGTATACTCCTTCACAATGTCCACCAATCTCTGTAGATGAGCCGTAAGTTTAGGACAAGTATCACGCTTCAAATGCCAAGATTCACCCCTGGGTAATATGAGGAAAATAACTCCTCTTTATCCATAAAAACTTATTCATCCATTTTTTATTATAAGGTTTTAAACCACTAACAATATGTTCGCAATTAGATCGAATCGAAAACGTAAACCATTCATCACTCGCAGCTATATGATAAAAATAACGAAACAACTTTTTAGAGGGCCTTAAGTGAAGCGCCCTACACAATAACTCGAATCACAATAGTTTCCGATAACCATTAGGAGAGAGTTGCGATATGCTTATTTGGTAATGGCGTAAATTTTTTTGATAAAAAATAGAGATAGGAAAACGTAACCCAACTAGTAAAAAGTTTTATATATCTCAACCATATGCTTTGGGTTACTATTAATGTTATTGTTTACATCCGGAGCACAAGCACCCACTTCATCACCAAGTTAAATTTTTTTGCACAAATTTGCAACCTTCTTTGGTGTCAAACTGGAATGGTACGTCTCACTACCGAATGTTTTCATATGTCACAAGTATAAGTTTAGACAGGGAAACTTACTTGTACAGGTTACTTCAGAAGATCGGTAAAACAGGGGATAAGGATAATGCATATAAACTGATATTGACCCAATTTCACAAAGGCGGTGAAATAATTTTATAACAGCAAAATAAAGAGTTTAACTGCAACTTGATTATATGGTAATCATGGCCTAATGTCTACAAATGCTAGTATGGTTGGGCCTCCATACAAAAAGCTAGATATTTTCATTTTCTAGTAAAATCCCAAACATGCCCTTGGATTATGCTTGGTCTTGAGGGGCTTAATGGGGTTAGTATAGTAATTGCACTATGATTATAATAATGGAACATAATGTACGTATACATAGACAAACAAACATTCCATACAAAGAGTCATGCAACTGGTGTACTTTTCCATTTGATAAGAAAGGAAGGACAAATATTGATCTCCATGAAGCCACACAACTGATCTCTCCATGAAGTCATGCAAAGAATAGTTTCATCCTCTCATCTCATAGTTTCATCGTCCTATAAATACCAACTAAGTATTTGAGGTATGACACAACCTAGACACAAACACATTCTATACAACATTCCATGAATATATATGACTTAAGCATCGGAGCCTGCTCCCGGGGTTAATCCTCGGGGTAGTGCTAACAATAAGCTTTCTCTTGTTTTAAGTGATTTCAGGTAATAGGTTGGAGCACGAAAAAGAATCTCGCTCCACTTTCAACCTGCATATCTTGGTAGCATCTTATGTTGTTTGAAATCGCAATAATCAAATAATCGGTTTTTGAGTGTTTGGCAAATTAGATTATTTAATGGCTTATCATGTAAAAATACCAAAAGACATTTTTTTTTAAATTGTTAAAGTGGCAAGTGGATTGATATATGTGAGGGTTAGATTGGTGATTTTGGAAAAAAAAAAGTAAACCACGTTTTGTGGCAGCAACTCATATGTTACTTTTTGAAAATCACGTTTTGAGCACTACATAACGGAAATAATCACTTATCACTTTTTATTTGCCAAACACAAAAAGTAGATTATTCACGATTTGGTAACGTGATAATCTAATAATCTGTTTCATATCGCAATGCCAAACACCCTCTCACTAATTCACGGGGTTTAAACTTTCACTTACCGCTACCAATAACCAAACAAGGTAGAACTCTTCATTTTTCATGAGATTGACGCAATCATTTTATTTATGTTTGCACATAGCTGTATTGTACTTGAAACATTTCCCAAATAGCATGAGTAATAGATCTTACATGTAAAAGCTATTTTTCATTAGTCAATAAATAATGTTTTCATAGTTCAAAAAAGACATTTGCTAGATATGAGTAAAAACAATTAATTAAAAAAAGACTTACTTTTTTTACCAATGAAAAATAGCTTAAAAAAAATATATATATAACCATTTTTGCAAAACTTGGAAGCATCACATACCCAAATCCAAAAAAGAAAAGACCGCATGATCACGTGTAGCCAAGTATCAAAAAGAATCCTCAAAAGAGCCGCGTTCAACTCTCTCTCTGTCTGTCTCTCACTTTCAGTTTTAACCAAAAACACTTCCAACATCTCTCATCAAAACGACATCGTTTTAGTCAAACCAACACGTACAGACCCTCCCTCACCTCCATTTTCCTCAAAACAACACATCACCACCAATAAACCACAAACACAATTTTAATTAAATCTAGGGTTTCTAATTCCATTTTAATTTTAATTTCAATTTTATGGATGATAACTAACTCATTTCAAAACTAAATTAAATCAAACAGTTAGTTAGTTAGTTAGCTGAGAAATAAAATGGAAGAAGAAAGTCAAAATTCGGTAGCTGATAGTCAAACCTTTGACCAAAGTCAACCGATTGACGCAGCTGTGAAGAAGAAACGTGGACGTCCGCCTAGAGTACACGCGCCGCCGGTGAAGATGATTAAAGAAGAAGATGAAGATGTTTGTTTTATCTGTTTCGATGGCGGTAGTCTCGTCTTATGTGATCGCCGGTGAATTTTATTTATTTATTTCATTCATTCATAATTAGTTTTGTGAAGTTGATTGATTTTGATATGTGAGGTTTGATGATTTTGTTTTTTTGTAGAGGATGTCCTAAGGCGTATCATCCGGCTTGCGTGAAGCGCGACGAGGCGTTTTTTCAGTCGAAAGCTAAATGGACTTGTGGTATGTGTATAATTGAGATTGTGTAATCTAGTTGATGTAATTAATATGGAGTAGTTTTTGTGGAGCGTAATCTAGTTTACATTATAGCCGGTAATGATAGATTGAGTTGATGTAACTAATAGCTTTTGCGGTATAGGAAGTAATGATGTATTGAGTTGATGTAATTAATAGCCGCAGCGAGGGGTTTTTTCAAGTTAAAGCCAAATGGATTTGTGGTATGTTTATGTTGTTCTGTACTTAGATAGTAATTGAGATTGTGTAATCTAGTTTGCGTTATAAGCGGTAATGATTTATTGAGGTGATGTAATTAATACGGAGTAGCTTAGGTAGTAATTTAGGAAAGTGTCAATGGAAGTGAGTGGAGATTAAGAGTGTGTTTGGCGCAGAGCGTTTAAGATAACTAGTATTGTAATTATATTGCCGGTCATCCTTAATAAGTCTCACTGACCTTCTACATCTAAATTTCCCCATACCCTGGTCCATATAATATTGTATGAGAGAATATCGATAACTAATGGAGATCGTGTAATGTAGTTTGTGTTATAGGCAGTAATGATTTATTGAGTTGATGTAATTAATAGCTTTTGTGGTAATTTAAGAAAGTGTGAAATGGAAGTGCTAAAGTGAGTGAATGTTAAGTTGTTGATAGTGGTTTATTGTAAGTTATAAGCGCTTAGCCTCATTAATGCTTATTTAAAGCGATTTTTGTACGTTAAATACTTCTTTAATTAGGTAAGTGCTTCTAAGTTTCCTGGGTTATGGCTTTCATTAAATAAGATGCAACATATGTATCTTGATGTTAAGGGATTATTTCGAAAGTTTTGTGGTCCAAGGGATTTTTGCTAACAAAGCTTTGCCGTATATATTATCTATGTTGCATACTTGAAATACCTTGTTCTGTACACTTCACTTTGCTCTGATCTGCTTTCTTGCAAATATGATGCCATTGGACCTTTGTTACTTAGCTGTGCCATTGGTTATTTATGGGAGAAGTATTCTTAGGGGTTGTTTGGGATTGCTTATTTTTGTGCTTATGAAACTAAGTATTTGTAATTTGCTTAAAAATAAGTACTTCAGAAACATGTGTTTGGATTTGCTTATTTTGTAAAAAATGTAATGTAATTGAAAAAACATTAATTTGATGAATAAATTTAATCAAATCCGTTCAGAAAGGTTTTAGGGTAAATATATTGGTAAAAGAATGATATTATATCTATCTAAAATAAGCGTTTGAAATAAGCAGCTTGCCATTTTCTTATCAGAATCTGCTTATTTTACCTTAAAAATAAGGATAACACAAAGTTGCTTCTGCTATAAGCAGAAAAACAGGAAAAAAAGCAATCCCAAACACCCCCTTACTTAAGTACCAACTATCCATGTTCTCAAACATTATTTCTCTAATGGTTGGTGTAAATCCCGTAGACTATTCCTGGGGGTTACAACACTACCTCAACAGGCTTGCAATCTGTTAGCATTGTTTTTCTGAACATATTACTGGAAAACGATCCTTAAGCTATAGTAAGTGATTCAAATAGCCACCCTGATATCACACTGTTCTTCAGTTCCCTACATATTATGATATTAGGATGCTAGTTATAGTAATATGTACTACAGTTCTATTATTTGGAATAGGATAAACAGTGAAATGAAGAGTTTATTGTCTGAACAAGATAGAGGTAGGGGAGAAAAAGCTGGTAGAGAAATAGGCACACATCTCCTTTTAATTAAGCAGATTTAAGGTCTGCAGACATAGTTAAATGGCTATTGTTCATGCCATCTGGCATGTTATTGGAACTATTGAGGACTCAATTTTGTATTCTTGCAAAGTCAAACAGAAAATGTGAAGCCGATAAACGTATAACTACTATTGCCAAATGATAAATTGCCTTCTGGTAATGCTTTCCATTGGCATCTCTCATCTAGTTTGGAGTCACTTTGATACGTTTGCACTGGGTACCTTACTCATATGGTTTCTGAAACTAAAAGATAATCGGTGTCTTATGTATTTGGTCTTGACTGAACATTTGATGTGACATACTAGTTACTACTGAATTACGTAACCCAGTATGGCCTGTCTAATGTGTATCGAACTTTGCAATTGTGAACACAAATAGCGTAAGTTGAAATAATTGCTGATATCTCGGTGCTTAAATGAATTTCAGGTTGGCATATATGTAGTATATGCCAGAAGGCGGCCCATCATATGTGCTATACTTGTACATATTCATTGTGCAAAGGGTGCATAAAAAAGACTGATTACGTTTGTGTCAGAGGTGATAAAGGCTTTTGCACAGTGTGCCTGAAAACAATCATGCTGATTGAAAATGATGGACAAGGGAAGGATGAGAAGGTATGCCGCATCTTTCCGTATATATCATAACGCTAATGTATATTATACCGTAATATATCCCATATACCATCTTATAACGTGTCTGCATTTTCAAACATGTTATTCAAGCTGAGATTTCCAAAACCGTGCACCTTAAATGATAACTTTGAATTATGCATGAACTGCTTTGTGCTACATAAATGTTGGGACGTCATTGAATGTGCTTCCATTATTAGAATAAATATACTTTTTCCTAATGAAGTTTCTTTTCATTTTCTACTTTCACTTGCACTTTCTCATCTATAACTTGTCCAGGCTCAAGTGGATTTTGATGACAAAACTAGCTGGGAGTATCTCTTCAAGGTGTATTGGGTCTACTTAAAAGGGAAATTATCTCTGACTCTCGATGAACTTACTCAAGCTAAAAATCCACCGAAAGTACCTGAAACAACCCTTTCTGCTAGTCCCTCAACATGTGTACATAATGTAGACAATGATCTGAAAAGCATTAAGACTGACACACCCCCTCAGGTTCTGGAGGCAAGTGAATCTAAAAGAAGAAAGAAAGATGAGCAGACGGTTATACCCCGTAAGGAAACTGTAACTATGAAAAAATTGGCCACTAAAGAAAGCTCGTCTGTGGTTGTACGCAAGGACTGGGCAACTAAAGAGCTATTGGATTTCGTTGCACATATGAGAAATGGCGATACATCGGTGATATCTCAGTTTGATGTTCAGGAACTCATGCTAGAGTACATCAAAAGAAATAATCTCCGGGACCCTAAAAAGAAAAGTCAAATCATATGTGATTCAAGGCTCAAGATTCTCTTCGGGAAACCACGTGTTGGTCATTTTGAAATGTTAAAGCTTCTGGAGTTCCATTTTTTTATGCAAGAAGACCTCTCGAAGAACAAAATCAACAGTATCGCGAAGCAGGTTGACCCTGATTGGAATAGTGATAATATTGTGACAATGAGTAATAAGAAACGGAAAAATCACAAGAAGGTTGAAGACCGAGCACCGCAAAATAAATTGGATGAATATGCTGCCATTGATATCCATAACATTAACTTAGTATATCTGCGCCGAAAAGTAATGGAGAATCTTATTGGAGACAGTGAAGAGTTTAATAAAAAGGTGGTTGGTGCAATTGTGCGAATAAGAATAACCAGTAAAGATCAAAAGCATGATATATACAGACTTGTCCGAGTTGTAGGTAATGTTTTTGAACAGTAAGCCCCCATCTATGCGGACAATTGTGTCAATTGTAGCACCTTAAAGTTATAATTGATATATGCAGGTACAAGTAAGGCTGATGCACCATATAAAGTTGGTGATAAATCTGCAGATGTTATGCTTGAAGTATTAAATTTAGACAAGAAAGAGACTGTGTCAATTGATGCAATCTCAAATCAAGATCTGTCTGAGGTGAATTGTTTTTCTGTTTATATTTTTAATAGTAATCATAAAAGGTAGCTTAAAAATTAAACATGCAACGCAGTTTAGATAATATAAATCACGTCTCACTTTCTTTGTACTTTCAGGATGAGTGCAGACGTTTGCGACAAAGTATAAAATGCGGGCTTGTACAGCGGTTTACTGTAGTAAGTCTGCGTATCAATCTCTATCCTCAACTTCCATCCCAAACTCTATCATTCTGCCTCCACTTCTTTCTTGGTTTCTTTGCTCTCCTTTGTGCTAATATTGTGCTTGCTTTAGGGTGAGATACAGGACAAGGCAGTGTCTCTTCAATATGCAAGGCTTAATGATGTGAGTAATTTTGGTTTCAATATTGTTGGACTTATGTAGTTTTGGCATTCCGCGTTCTTAGTTTTTGGGTTGATGAATTTATTTGGCTTTCTGAAGTATTAAGTTATTTAGCATTTTTTTATTGTTTCAACTTATTATTTTCCGCTTCTTTTCATAATCTAGATATTGGAAGCAGAGACATTGAGGCTTAATAATCTTCGTGACCGAGCAAGTGAGAAAGGGCATAAGAAGAGATATCCTTTGATGATAGATTACTTATTGATATTTGTTGTTTTGTCTTATATTCATCTTCTTCTTGATACTTGTATTTCTTATAAGAGTTATTGCTTCGGGTGAGAGTTTCAGCCTTATTCGGGTTGCGGGTTAACCTGCATAAGGGATTTTTAATTTTTTCCACATCTTTCTTTGGTTTTTTATAAAAATTCAGCCATTTATTTGTATTTTTATGTCATAATTTGTCTTATTTGGGTTAACTCGTATCCGAATAACCTGCACCTCATTAGGTCGGATATGGCTGTACGGATAAGGTTTCTCTTCCTCCAAACTCGATTAATCCGACCTAAATAAGTGTTATTTGGGTCGGGTTTACCCGATTAACATCCTTAGTTATCGCTAAAGGAACCCACATACTTTTACCAGAAATGCTGTTAAGTCCCATATATTCTTGTGGTTGATTCGGTCCTCAAGATATTTGTATCATAAAATGTTTTCTATTTTTTGTGAGTGGTTAATATACTCTGAACTTCTTTATCGGTTTACTGATTACTTCTCTCAAGTTTATTATATATACATACATACATATATATATATATATATATATATATATATATATATATATATATATATATATATATATTTTGGAGGATTAAATTGCATTTTCAAATTTGGGGGATGTGTCAACCGCGAAAATACTAAGGATTTAACCCCTTTTTTGGTAAAGAGTATTGAGTATATAGGGTTATTCTGACGATAACCCTTCTTATAATAATTGTATGCATCTGGTGAGAGTATATAGTGTTCTTTGACAAATATTACCCTCAGAGAATACGTGGAAAAACTCCAACTTTTGAAGACACCCGAGGAACGTGAGCGCCGAATGCGGGAAATTCCCAATGTGCATTCTGATCCTAAAATGAATCCAGATTATGAAACTGATGACGCTGAGGAATATTCTAACAAGGAAGATGGTTAGCTTTGTTTTTTTTTTTTTTTTTTTTCATGTTTGTTTACTTCAATAATTTATTTTACCCCGCTTACCATCAACTCTTGTTATCTTACATTTTTACAGAACAAACGAAGACGAAGTTAGCTAGTCGCAAAAATACAAGCACTCCAAAAAAACTAACAGAATTTTCAAATAATGTTAGTAGCAGATCATGGAAAAACGAGAAAAATAAGCAATTAACCATTAAGAGTGAAGAGGATAGAGTGACTACACGACAAGAAGCTCACGGGATAAAGAATAAATCTGGCAGACCACAAAATCAGGTTGAGTCTAATGGCGCGTCAATTACCAACTGGAATCATCGAACTGCTGGAAGCTCATCATTCCCCAACACAGCATCAGAAACTGCTACGACATCCTCTATGAAGAATACTCCAATTTCCAACGATAGTGAAATAGATAAAGTGTGGTATTATAGAGACCCTAGTGGAAAAGTTCAAGGGCCATTTTGTATGGTACAGCTGCAGAAATGGAGTACCACTGGATACTTCCCGACTGATATGAGAATATGGATAAGCCGAGAGGATGAATCTTTACTATTAAATGATGTACTGAAAGAGCAGTTGCAGAAAAAGACTGCCACCGAGAAAGTTGGTATTCGAATTGAGGGTCTCACTGTCCGCACTACTAATCTATTATCTGATAGTCAAAGCTCCTCTGGCCAATCTTCGGTAAATAATTGGATTACCAGCAGTTTTGCAAAGTCAAACGAGTCAACTGCACAGTTTAAAATGCAAGAGATGGCTAGTCCTACACCGATTGAGAATAGTGCTGATAATAAGCCTGTATCTTCGGTTTTTACTGGGAATGCATCACTCGACGATTTGCCAAGTCCCACACCAAATAAGATGACCCTTGAAGGTGAAAAGGTGGAAAATACTATAAAGGAACAATCTTTGCCATCTTCAGAAACTTTGGTTCCAGAAGCCGAAAATTCTGACGTTGGTCGGGGACACCTTCCAAAATCATCTTCAGAAACCCTGGTTCCAGAAGCTGGGAACACCGCTGGTTGGAGTAATGGTTTGAGTCAAGATGTTGGTGACGCCCACCCTCCAAAACCGGCTTCCGAAGACATAGTTCGGGAATCTGGGAATCCCTCTAGTTGCAGTAATGATTCTAGTCGAGATGTTGGTGGGTCCCAGCTTCCCGAAACAGCTGAAGAATGGAGTGGATATTCGCCTACGCAAGTTAAGCAGGAGGAACGGCATCCTGGTTTGAGTCAAGATATTGGTGGGGCCCAGCTTCCGAAACAGTCTTCTGAAATCCTGGTTCAAGACTCCGGGAACGTCGCTAGTTGGAACAATGGTCCGATACAAGATGTTGGTGGGGCCCAGGTTCCAAAATCGTCTTCTGAAACCCTGGTTCAAGTAGCTGGGAATGAAACTAGTTGGAATAATAATTCGAGACAAGATGTTGGTGGGGCCCAGGTTCCAAAATCGTCTTCTGAAACCGTGGTTCAAGTAGCTGGGAATGAAACTAGTTTGAATGATAATTCGAGACAAGATGTTGGTGGGGCCCAGCTTTCCAAAACCGCTGATGAATGGAGTGGATACTCACCTACGCGAGTTAAAAAGCAGGAGTGGCATCCTGAGGATGATCATGTTGCTACTACAACCGCCAACACTGAGCAAACTATTTCATCAGCTCCACCCTCATCACAGCTTGAATATAACAACTATATGCCACCATGGCAAGGTGTTCGCGAAACAATCGAGTTTAGCACATTGGCAGAGGAGTCTGTTTCAGATCTGCTGGCGGAAGTGGACGCGATGGAGTCTCAAAATGGTTTCCCTTCACCTACATCAAGAAGGAACAATTTTGCAGAGGATATTTTTAATGGGTCATTTGAGGAGTTCAGTCCCACCCCTGTTCATGGTGCAAGAAGTAATGGCTTTAGTTCCAATGGGATCGATATACAGTTGCCGTTTAAGTGGCCTGAAATAGCACAAGAAAATATAACCAAAGATATCCAGGTCACTACCCATTCTTCTGAGGTTCAACCTCCCTCGCAAGACATTATTGATGTAAATAATTCCATAAAATCTGATGAGGGTGCAAGTCAAACCAAAGTGGGCAATGTTCAAATCGAAGAAGAGTCTGTCCCAATGCGCCAAGACAATGATGCTTCTGAGACAAGTCAAGATAGGGAAGGTTGTTTAAACGAACATAAGGAAAGTGAATGCACCCAACCAGCATCTACAAAATCAGAAGACCCAATCCCTGAAAAGGTTAGAGCCGACCACAGTGATGTGATGGCTGTTAATGTAACCTTGCAGTCTGCAAAGGTTGATGCTGTAGGACCACCACCACCTTCACTACCTTTAACCATCGGATCGGACCAAGTTTACCCAAAACAAGGTACCTTGAATAAGTTTGCACAACCAGCTCCAGAAATCACTATTAGAGCCGATACACATTTAAACCCAAGCCAGGGCGTGACATTTGGATGGGACCCACACCAGAGGTATAACAATAACAGTCTCAGAGAAAGAGGTTACAATGTTGAGGATTCTGGATATAGTAGGAACGGTAAACCTTGGGTTAGACAGTCTTCATTTGGTAGTGGTAGTGGTGTTAATGGTGGTGTCGGTTATTCAAGACCACCGCCAAAAGGGCAACGTGTTTGTAAGTTTTACGAGAGTGGACGATGCAAGAGGGGAGCTACCTGCAACTATTGGCACCCGTGAGACAAGACTCAACTTGTTCTTTGTATTGTTGTCCATTTATGTATAACCCATATATATATGAAGCTCGAGTCTGCTGATATATGTAGATGTAATTTGAAACAGCCCATGATTTAATTGACTGGCAATATATCAGTCATTATTCTAAATACCAATTTTTGTCTTGTAATATCAATCTTTTAGAACAGTCAATTCGACTCATTACTGGTGCTGTTTGGTGTGTGTTGGCAAACCTTATCGATTTAAAGACATGAGTACTTTTGATTAAACAAAGATAAATAAGTAGTTCATACAACAGACTTCAACGAAAGTACACATATTATCGATTTAAAACGTCAATAGAATTACATAAATCCTATCTAATTTAGCTGATAGCATAATTAAAGATCTTCGGGCTATTCCATCAATCCATGGAAGCATGTGAGTGCAATGTCAGGTGGAGGGGCACGCAAGAACGAGCCTCGGTTCATCGTGAGCGATGACAGATCTGCAATATCAGAGTGGAAGGTTCCAGTTCCAGTAACGCACCATAAGGCACGAATTACTGCGTCTTCCGGTGTGTAGTTGGACTCAGGGAGGCAGGCATCCAATGTATAAGCTTCTGCGTCATTGTTTAACTTCAATAGCCACCAGGCTGAACCAAGCTTCACGGTCAGGTCTACCTTTTGGAAAGATATCCCTAGACTTTTTGCAAATTCCACAGCCTTTTGGTACGCGGTGGGTGACCAACTGACCATGTGCATATTCTCCACAAATTGTGCGAGCATCAGTGTCTGAAACAGTGGGGATGAGTTCCAGCTCATGAGTCATATTCTCGACTCAGAAAATACCAAGGTATTGAAATGCAAGGGCATACGGGGCAGGAATTTCGAAATTCTCTACAGCGTGTATGAAAGTTTTATAGGTTCCAAGATTGCCTTTATTGACGGTGCGGAGTCGGGAGTAAAGTGCCAGCATGCAGCCAGTTGTCAGTGTTCGGGCTATATTCTGAGCTATATTGGAAATATCAGCTGGAGCTTTTTCGCGTCTTTTGTGCAGTGCAAGTTCGAGTGCAGGTGTCAAGACTCAAGACTAAAGAAATGCCATCTCGGATGGGAGAGCAATCTATAATGCCACTACATATCAAAAAGCCCGTCTAGCTCAGTTGGTAGAGCGCAAGGCTCTTAACCTTGTGGTCGTGGGTTCGAGCCCCACGGTGGGCGTTTTTAATTTTTAAATCTTCTACTTTACATACTTATTTAACTATGAGGTGTGCTACACCCACCAAAAGTTTACACAATTTCATCCACTCGCTGACGTGGCGGAGTGTTGATTGGTTGGTTTTCTAGTATTTTTCTTTAACTATTTCCCCCTTTCATCCAAAAATTTCTCGCTCATTTTCTATTTTCTTTTTCAACAAATTAACCGTTGAGAATCCATCATTTCCGATCTCTAATTTAACACCAATGGCTACAATTGCCTCTATTGTTCGCACAAGAACCAGATTAATAAATTTTAACAAAGTTAATCACAAGCAATATTCACAACAACCTAATTCTAAACGTTTGTTCCTCGTCGATACCCTTGCCCTAGTAAGCCATTATTAATCCTTATCTAATTCTATTATGATTCATTCATTTGGTATATATTGTTATTACGCTGACGTATATGTTTGGCAAAACTAGCTGTAGCTCTTAGTAGTAGCATTTTCTTTTATAGATGTGAAGTGTAAAACAATTAGGGTGTGTTTGGCAAAAATAGCAGTGAATAGTAAATTAAGCAGGGGTAGCAAGTAGCAGTGAGCAGTAGCAGTTTTTTTTTTTTTTTTTTTTTTTTTTTTTTTTTTTTTTTTTTTTTTTTTAATAGAAACATTTGGTAACGTTGAGAAATGAGCGATCCGAAGAAATTGATAAAGCTACTTGGTACTTGCCAAACGAGCATTAAAGATCTCACCATTCACCGCTCCTAAATGCTCTGCGCCAAACACACCCAAATGCTAACTGCGTATAAATTTCAAAAACTAAAAACTTGTTGTTAAACAAGCATACAATTTTAAAAGATAAAAAAAGGTTCGAAATGTTCGTTCCCAGACACAACAATAGTTTTATACTTTAGTTTCCTTATTTAGTAATATTGTTTTATGTTCATGAACTTTAACTTTTAGAATTAAGGACTTATGAGCTTATTAGCTTATATAGCATAAATTAGTCAATTGAAGTGTTTGGATAAGCTTTATATAAGGGGTTATGATAAGCCTCTTTTTGTGGCGTATGGGCTTATATAGCTTTGTAAGCATTTTTTTCCACCTTTTTGTCATAAGCTAATCCTCAGCTGTGGGTTATGAGCTTATTTATTATAAGCCATAAGCTACTTATTTAACATAAGCTTCCAAGGGTTCAAACCCCGTGGATTAATCGGCCAAAAGGTTGGAAACCATGGTAACCGAACAAAAATAAACATATGCTTCCAAAATATAAGCTTAGACAAACACCCCTTAGTAAGTTAATATTGTGTGCTGACATGAATGTGTTAGGTGAGGAGATTAGAAGGCGAAGGTGTGCCATCTCAGCAAGCAGAGGCGATTACGTCTGCGATAATCGAGGTTTTGAATGATAGTTTGGAAAATGTGGGAGAGTCTTTTGTTTCCAAGGGTGAAATGCAAATGGTTTGTTTGTTTGTCATGTTAATGATATGTTTGAGTATTCGTATCTGTTAGTTTTGGTTAAAGTTGAAAATGCTTTGGTTTTGTGGTGTAGATTGAGATGACTCAAGATGGTAATCTGGGGAAGTTTAAGTCGCGAGTGCAAAGCTCCCAGGTGAGTGGTTAATTTGTGCTTGTCGGTTTTGTTAAATGTGCCTAGTTTTTAACGGCAGTTTGCTGTTGTGTATCCTACTGTAAAGTATTTTGGGATGTTGCACTTTAACTTGTGATCAGAGATGATCAGAGAAGACTTAAATTTTATGTTGGCCTCACACCACAATTCATGTGGTATGTACATAACCCGGGCTAAATAAAATGTTCTTTTGAGTCACATACCTCAATGCTTGGTTTAGGAACTTTTGATTGCATCGTAACTGGGTTAGAAAGGTTATGGGAATGGAATTGGTTTAAATATAGAATTTAAAGGCTTGCAAAGAGAGTATACAAACCGACTGTCGTCATACATAACTTTTACAAGACATTGATATGTTCCTCTAATGAGAGATCACAATCACTTATTCTCCTTGAGTCACTGGAATTTCAAACCAATATACTATTTGCTAGCCACTAAGGCCCTTGATCTCTAGATGAGTTAAAACATTTATAACCAAGACAAAGCGACGAAGATCCATAGCAGATTCATGTTTAAGTCATAATGCAATTAGTAATTTTCTACTCCACCTAGCTGGTGAATTTTGAAACAGAAGCACCCTTATAATTTCCTTGATCTGAGCTCCTTTAAATGAACCCACATAACTATACACTCTTTTGTGGTCTATTCATTTTCAGGAAAATGAGCACAAAGTATCCTTATTGTTCTCTCTACCCTTTCCATTTTGTCATGAATCTCATGATTCATTTATGTCGGTCATTGCATCAACCTGGTTTATAGATAACATTATTTCATGTCTTGGTTTCATACAGAGCAGTTCCGGCTGGGATTATGCGGTCCAATTTTAATTCCATTTTTTCGTCTTATATAGAGGGGTGAATAATGCTGATTCTCGATCAACATTTTGTGTAGGCATCTCATTTATACTAAGTTTTTTACTAATCGACAAGTACTTTCTTGTGAAGTTCCTCAAAATTGCTCATATCTTGTAGGAGTATATATCCTATATGTCATTGTATTTCTACATGCCGCATGGGCTAATGGCACCACTTCCTGTCAGTTTTGGCAGCTAAGCCATATTCTTTATTTTCAAACTTTATTCATGCATGATGCCTAATTTATAGTCCTTTTGTTCTTGCTAACTTGTTTTCCATAGTTTATCTCTTTACTTTTTAGCTGACATTAGCCTAACCTTTTGTCACAGCATAATTTTAAAATCTTACTAACCTAATTACCTGAAATGTAAGTTAAAACCTGTTTTTTAATGTAATACTATATGATGAATCTAATCATATCTAGATGTCCATAGTTAAAGATTATCCTCTTCCTAATTTGTTATTCACATATGATAATTTATTGGCATATTTCAAACCCGTTTCAGTTCAACTATTTTTTGTCATTCTTACAGGAAAATCATTTTTCATTGCTGCAACGTGAGACAGAGAAACTAAAGACTGATATAGAAAAGATGCGAAGTGAGTTAAGGTATGGTGGTTGATGTTTTGTGGCATTGATTTGCTATCATTTTAATGTTTCCGTCTGCAATCTTCATTTAATTTGCAATGTGGAATGAATTCAATTAAGTCCTGAGATTTAACACACTATTTCTTTTACCGCAATTTGTGAATCATCGGATTTTTTTTCACCATATAGGTATGAAATTGACAAAGTCACTGCAGGACAGCGGCTTGATTTGAATCTTGAGAGGGGGTAATTTGACGGAACTGTTCTTTTACCTAGAAATTAAGTTTTGTGGTGTATACCATTTGAATCATTCTATTTATATACATGCATGTTCTGTCATTATTAGGTTTGTAATACTGGTTTGATATTTGCAAGTACTTAATAAATGCAGGCGAATTCGAGATGAGCTATCAAATCAGAATCAAGAAACTACTAACCTCACAAACACACTTGATCGAGTGAGTGTGCATCAATAATATGTATCAACTTATCTAGATCATAACTCAAACTTTCAAAAAAATTATTTGAAAACAGGAAATCCACACGTTAAGGGCTGAGCTGGAAGCAGCAAAATACGATGTGATCAAGTACTGTATAGGTACTCTTGCCTCAATATCTGCTGTTGGTTTGGCCGTACTACGTATACTGATGTAAACAGTATTGCTGTCAGTGGCAATGGTGGTGGTAGGTATTCCAGACCGCTACCAAATGGGCAGCGTGTTTCTAAGTTTTACAAGAATGGGCGGTGCAAGAGGGGGATTCCTGCAACTATTGGCAACCATGCGACGCGATTCAACTTGTTCTTTGTATTGGTGGCCATTTATGTATAACCCATATATATATGAAGCACAAGTCTGCTGATATAGACAGTTGTAATTTGTAACAGCCCATGATTTAATTCAGTAATTGACTGACAATATCAGTCATGATTCCAGTTACCATTTTTAGCTCTTACGATATCCTTTTTTCCTTAAAACTGCAACAAGTTGCCGGATTAATGATGCTGTTTGGGTGTTTAGGGGCAACAAAAACATTTTAATTGTTGTAAATTTGTTACATTTGATAATATAGAAGTAGATCAAATAAGTTGAATACAGGGTGGCAATTTTCGACACCAAGTATCAATTCTCACATAAATCCATGTTTCAACATATTAATAACTAGATTGTTAAATGTTGAAATACCAAGATTTCATGTTACATTATTGTTGTGAAACACCATTAACACCATATTATAATTTTCCTATCCATTAGTCATGTGTTAGTCGTAGTTAATCATAACAAGAAGCCCGTCTAGCTCAGTTGGTAGAGCGCAAGGCTCTTAACCTTGTGGTCGTGGGTTCGAGCCCCACGGTGGGCGCTTCTAAGTAGAGTTTTGAGTAAATTGCATTTTTCGTCCATGTGGTTTCGCCAAATTGCATGTTTGCTCCTTATCCTTTTAAAAGCGCTAGTCCCCATTTTCAAGTTTTGATTGCATGTTTGGTCTTTGGTCAAAGTTAAATGACTAAAATACCTTTAATCTATAAAGAAGAAGATAGGGGTAATTTTGTCATTTCAGATCGATCAAGGGACTGTACTTGCAATTCAGACTTCAAAATAGGGACTATTGCTGTACTTTCAAAAGGATAGTGACCAAAATGCAATTTACTCTAGATTTTTTAATTATGAATTTGTGTTTTTGCTAAGGTGAAAACATTTGGTTATGTTTTACTGGTGTAGATTGATTTTATTTATTATGAATTAGATTGCTGGCTCGTATGCATTGATGCACAGGCGTAGTAATGACTATTAGTTTTATCGACCGGTCCAAATGTTGACTCAAAACTTTTAGATAATTCATACTATACGGACCGAGCTAGAATCAGCAAAATATGATGTGATCTAGTACTCTATATATCTGAAAAAGTTAGGCAACTGGAATCACTCTTCTACTATATGTATGAAAAATTCATATTGATCAATAACGATGTAAATATTCATTTGGTTAAAAGATGAATTTAATACACAAAAATTTATAATTAAGAAAATTTAAAAATTATAGAATGTATATTCTAAATAAACAAGCAGGGTTGGATCAGTTGGAGAAACCCTCTCCTTTGGAGACAGATGTGAGAGTTCAATCCTCACTCCTTGCAAAAATGGCTGGAGGTCCTCTTGAAGCAGCCTCTGTACCTTCGGGTAGGGGTAAGGCTGTTTATGTTTCACCTCCTTCATACCCTGTGGAAGACGGGATTAGGTACCGTTGATTTATTATTATTATTATTATTATTATTATTATTATTATTATTATTATTATTATTAAACATCACTTTATTAAAAACTCATAGGGTTTACAAGAAATAATAATGCCGATTTCATTAGGGTACTGGCAATGGAAGCGGGGTGGCCATCGGTTTGACCCAAACCGCCGGGGAACACCGCCGCCACCCCAGCGGTTTGCCCCAGCGGTGAGGGTCAGCGGTGATCTTCCCTGCTGCGGTTTGAAAGCTTCTATCCGTTGGAGCAATAAATGATTTGAACGTTGTGGGCTAAATTCCAAAAAAAAGATCCGTTTGTTTGGGAGCGTTTGACAAAAAAAAAAAAAAAAAAAATCCTATAAATACTAGAATTGCAATCCGATTATTTCACACAACATTTCTATACCATAATTAAAAAAAAAAAAAAAAAAAAAAAAAAAAGTGTATTATGGATCAAAGAAAGTCAAGTTCAACAAGAGGTCGTGGTCGTGTCATTCGTGGGCAACGTTTTCGTCCTCAAGTTGCAAGTCAACAACACCCTCAATCCACCTACTATCCCCAACCTCCTCCACCGATTCATCCACAATTCTTTCAAGAACAATATTATCCACCACCCCCACCACCGTTGAATCCAAGTCAATATAACGTAATGATGACAAATGAGTTCAACCCGTTTTCTGACTACCGTGAAGGTCCTTCACGTCGTGAGACTAGTGTTGAGCGTGAACTACCACTATATGATGATGACGAGGATGAGGTTGAGCTTGTTCCCGAAACGCAACCACAAACTCAAACCGGTATATTTTTTACGTTAATATTTTTTACGTTATATTTATATATGTTGTATTTTTATACGTTAATATTTTTTACGTTATATTTATATATGTTGTATTTTTATACGTTAATATTTATATTTGTAGATGAAGATGTTCAAGTTGTGAAAGGAAAAACTAAGGCGGATAAAGTGGCTTGGATGACGGCCCAAGAGGTTGCTTTGGCAAAAGCGTGGATATATGTGTCGACGTGTCCAAAAGTGGGGAATCATCAACGTAGAGAGAAATTTTGGGAGAGAATTACCGAACACTTCCATCAAAACGTGAAAGGTGTTACCCGATCTCATCATTCATTGAACACGAAGTGGACAACTATGAATGCCGCTATGGGTGTGTTTAACGGGCTATACATCCAACAAGTAATTTTTTAATACTTTTCTTAATTTATATTTTGTTAGTTTATATAATTGTGTTAATTTATATACTTTTGTTAGTTTATATAATTGTGTTAATTTATATACTTGTAAAAGCGTATTCGGGAGAGTGGATGTGGCGATGTGGATGAGTTAAAAAATGCATTGGCCAATTTTAATAAGAGAAATAAAGGCAAATCTTTTACTCATATTGATGCATGGGAGGTTGTTATGGGAGAACCGAAATGGTTGGAACAACCATGCTTTGTTCAAACATCTTCGGCATCTAATTCCGACAAACGAAGAAAGTCGTCGGAATCTACCTACTACGAGTTGGGAAGCAATGAGCATGTCGAAACTGTTATTCCCGATCTAAATGATGACACAACTCCCACAAGGAAAAGAAAAGGGAAAAAGATTGTTAGCGAGGCATCGACAAAGAATAGTGTTGTTGAACAATTCGATGCCTACACGTCAAAAAAATCACAAATGTTGGAGGAGGAGATGGAAAAAAAACGTGCAAATGATGCATTGGCCGAAAAGTTGATGGCGGCACAACTCGATAGTGTTAAAGAAAAGCAATTGTTTCGGGCCTTGAAGTTCTTTAACGAACCGCATGATCACATAACCAATCAGGCTATGCGAGATTTCACTCTAAATAAAAAACGTGAGCTTGCGGAGAAATACGGATGGCCTATTGATTTTGAATAATTATGTTTTTTTTTTCCAAGTATTGTGTAATTTTCTTTCCAAGTATTATGTATTTTTATTTTAATTATTAATGAAATATTATGTTTTTATTAAATTATTTATTTATGAAAAAAAAAAAAAAAAAAAAAAAAAAAAAAAAAAAAAAAGTTGGAGGTTTGGGAGGTATGAAAAAGTGACCATTGCCACTAAAATAAGGATGGGAGGTATGGAAAAAGTGTGAGTGAGGTGTAATGATATTATTGGTGGGTTGGGAGGTATGATTTTTTTTTGTAGTGATGATTGCCACCACCCTTAGAAGCAAAATGTGATCTCGAATGAATCTTAACTACTGATGTTTGTGGTTTCAGTGTGGTGCACTTTCCATTTGCTGAAGTCTTGTAATAGGGAAGTGATTTGCACACTCCCAAAATTTATTGGCACACTTAACTCAATGTATTAGACAATTGTATTTTATGTATATCTTGCTTTAACAGCTTGTACAATTGAGTGTGTCAATAAATTTTAAGAGTGTGCCAATCACTTCCCCTTGTAATATGATAAAACCATATTACTTAATGCTATAACATGGCTTCATGTTGATCAACTTTAGGTTCCATTTATTAATATTAGTTTCATAGACTGTTTTTTCAAGACAATTCATAATATTTACATCACAAATTATGTTACATATTTTAAGCGGGACTTGAACCCAGAACAGGACTTCTAACACAACAATTGTTATAATTGAATATATTCGAATGAATCATGGTTTCTATTGATCTTCTTTATTTTTCATTGCTGCAGTTATCTTTTTGCTAAGTCTTTGTTTATGAAAAATTCTTGAGTTTTTTTTTTTTTTTTTTTTTTTTTTTTTTTTTTTTTTTTTTTAACATAATTCTTGAGTTGATAATCAAACTTTGAGTGATGATTTATTCCTTATCTTTATGCGGGTTCGTGTAGACCCACTTTACTGATATAGGTTCCATTTAATTTACGTATATCAGTTTTATATATTCATCGATTATACTCCTAGCTAGTACCAACTAAGAAAGTATACGAGGTTTTCGGGTCATAATTAATCTGATCATACAGGTAAGACTAGGCAATAAATAGAGAAGTTGAATGATAAACAGCGGTCAATAAGTATTGCCTTAAAATGTCATGAACACAAAGTTTCGATGACTATTCTAATGCCTAAACCAATGCCTTTTGTTGATCATTTGACAATTGATGTTGAAAATCTACCATCTTGTCATGAAAGCTGCATCAGCGCATCACTATCGTTTTGCTAAGTCTTTATTTATGATAAATTCGTGAGTTGATGATCAAATTTTCTCTCTCCTGTAACAAACTAATTTCGATGAACAAAAGCTTTACAGACTTTCTCAACTAAAAGTCATTAGCAAAGCTTTATCACAATGAGTCAAGTCATTCAAATGACTTTTTTAAATAGTAAAAAGTCATTTGTAAACCTTGCATTATGCATGGTTGCTCTTATGCTAGCGTCACATCAGATTTCTATTTATGTTTTGACTTAACCGAAAAGTTTGCAACACCTTTTTTAATCTCCTGCCAAATTTTCTTATTTAAAAATACCCCCAATACATATACATACGCACAACACATTAAAATTTGATAACGAAAGGGTGCGTTTTTGTTTTTTGACGCTTGGCAAAGAGGATGTCACTTGGCGAGCAAAAGAGGCGGCACAAGGAGGGATCGATGTTAAGTTGCTTTGCCGGCGACATCGGGCCTTGCCTTACCACCTATTACCCTAAACCTTATTTGTTTTCTAGTACTTGAGAAACGATTCTATTAGAAATCTTATGATAAAAAATATTAACTAACATTATATATATATACTAAAGATGGGGAGGAAAATGGGTGCATTTTCGTGCTTCAAAGGGTTGTACGACACAGTTGTTTCTACAGTAACCGGGCTGCTGTAGCATGTTGTACGCTACAGTGGTTTGTACAGTAATTTTTTTATTTATTTATTTTTTTTTTAAGTTGTAGCACACAGTGGTTATCCCCCCCCCCCCCCCCCCCCCAACAACTTTAAGAAACAACCACCACAACAATATAACCCTCCCCCACCACCACCCATGCCTCGGTGGTGGTGGTTCTCGGCTGTCTAGCCACAACAACCAAACGAACCCTCGAAATCCAATCTAAACACAAATATATACTCCCCTTCGTCATCAAAACATCAAACAAGCCATAAATATCAAAACCCTCACCGAGTCAAGCGAGTTGACTCGGTGAGTCAACTGAGTCGCGCCAAAACGGGTTGAACGAGAACCAAAAATGAAATCTCACACAAGTTTTGGGTTTAAAAATATTATTAAAACATTTTTATAAAAGATTTTATATTAAAACCGGATTTAAAATAAAAATAAAATTAGGGTTTTGAAAATAATTGAAGAAAATAAAAAGAGAGGGTGCGTGGCACGCGTTTTACCGTCGGAGAGTGATGGAAACCGGCGGTGGTGGCGTATGGTGGTGGTACCACGGCGGTGGAGGCGCGTGAGGGGTGATACGGGGTGTTTGGGGTCGCGTGAGTGGTATGGGTGTGACGGGGATATCCCGATCTATAAGATTGTACAAGAAAATGAAGTGGCCGGAAAAATATTCCGGCGAGTCGCCGAAAACTGCTGCTGCTCCGGAGGAGGGGCAGCGGCCGGCGGTATCAAAGAGAGAGAGAGAGAGAGTTGGTGATGAGTGTGTGTGTTATATATATATATAAAATGAGAATAATGGGTATTAATGGGGTATATATACCAAATAAAAGGTCTAGGGTGGTTTTGGTAATAAAAGAAAGTGTAAGGTAAAGGGAAAAGGGTAGTTAAGAGACCAATGTTCCCAACGTAGTAAACTTCTAACGATATAAGCTCCGGGGTTCAAACGACATAGGAAACGGACTCGAAAAATTACGAAACTTGCGCCATTGTTCACATAATAATTTTTCAAATAAAATCAAGCATAAACTTCAGAGTTTTTTTCAAACTCAAAATAATTCAAATAATTTGGCAAGTGCAATACGATTCGAGTTTTCTAGGTTGTGCTTGGTCAATCAAGAGAAGATTTGTCTCACCAAACATAACATTGAAGAGTCTATCTTGCAATAGACCCCTTCTTTCTAATACTGTGACAAGCCAATATTAGAAGATCAACGAAGTTTTAAAACCGTAAAACCTATTATTCGCAAAACACAAAACATACAACATAACACATATCTAAACACTCCCGCCGCAACGCGCGGGTTTCCCCACTCGTATATATACTAAAAGTGGGGAGTTTGATGGGTGCATTTTCGTGCTTCAAATGATTGTACGAAACAGTGGTTTCTACAGTAACCGGGCTGCTGTGGCATGTTGTACGCTACAGTGGTTTGTACAGTATTTTTTTTTTTTTTTTTTTTTCATATCCAAACAATAAAAAATTTACATAACAAAATAAACAAAAAAATTTAGCACAAAAAAAAAAAAAAACAAAAAACAAAACAAAAACTGCTGGGAACATCATCCCCACCACCACCCGCGTCTCGGTGGTGGTGGCTGCCGGTTATCGAGACACAACCAAACCAAACAAACCCTCAAAATTCCAACAACAACAACAAATAATACTCCCTTCGTAACCAAGATCAGAAACAACAACAATAACATCAAGACCCTAACCGAGTCACGAGTTGACTCGGTGAGTCCGTTCCAAGTCGCGGCCGAGTCGAAAACCGAAAGAGATCCACAAGAGTTTTCATGTAAAAAGGGGCGCGTGGGGACGCGTATTATTATTAACATCGAAAAACAAGGGAGGGGTGGCGGAGTGTCGGTGGTGATGATGGTGTTCGGTGGTGGCGCGTAGAGGGGGTTGGAGGGGGAGCCGAGAGGTGTAGGTGGTACGGGTGTGACGGGGATATCACGATCTATAACTTGGTGCAAGAAAAGTAACTGGTCGGAAAAGTATTCCGGCCAGTCGCCGGAAACTGCTGCTGCTCCGGTGGGGCGGCGGCCGGATTCTTCAAAGAGAGAGAGAGAGAGTTTTTGGTGTGAGTATGTGTGTGTGTTTTTATTTTTAATATTAAAAATGATAAAAGTGGGGGGTGTGGCCATATATATATGGGTAAGAAAATATAGGGTAGTTTTTGTATTAAATGAAAGTGTAGGGTAAGGTGTAAAGAGATAATCTAGGGACCAATGTTGCCAACGTAGTAAACTTCTAACAATATAAGCTGTGGGGTCCAAACGACATGGGAAACGGACTCGAAAAATTACGAAACTTGCGCCATTGTTCATGAAATAATTTTTCCAGTAAAATCAAGCATAAACTTCATAATTTTTATCAAACTCAAAATAGTTCAAATAATTTGGTAAGTGCAATACGATTCGAGTTTTCTAGGTTGTTCTGGGTCAATTAAGGGAAGATTTTGCTCACCAAGCATAAGATTGAATAGTCTATCTTGCAATAGATCCTTTCTTTCTAATACTATGATAAGCCAATATTAGAAAATCAACGAACTTTTAAAACCGTAAAACCTATTATTCGCAAAACACAAAACATACAACATAAAACACATATCTAAACACTCCCGCCACAACGCGCGGGTTTCCTCACTCGTTAGTAAACTAAATCGGTGCATGGTCATTTATGGAGGCTGGCTTTTGTAGGTCAAAAACTTAACAACACATGGCACAAGTGTATATTAGTATATAACCTTTTATAGATGGCACAAGTGTATATAACCTTTTATAGATAAACGACAAAAGCAATTATTTAGAAATAATAATAATTTAATTACGCCCATATTTTTGGCATATAATAATAATTTAATTACTCCCATATTTTTGGCATGCATGCTAACCAAAATGGTTACATTGATATTCATATTGCCTGACATCTTGGACTTGAGCAAAATATCTATATGTGAAAGTTAAAAAATTAATATTTTCTATAGTTTAAATTAATATATATATCTAATTATACATCTCAAAAAGACACCTACCGACTGAAATTTAGCCAAACAGTAACTTAAGAGCATAGCTGGTCAGGTCGACTACTAAATGATTTTGCGTTCCCGTTTAAATTTGGCCTAACAGTAACGTAAGGGCGTAACTGGTCATCTGCTAAGTGATCGTGCGTTCACGTTTATACTTGGTCTAATAGTAACGTAAGAACGTAACTAGTCATGTGCTAAGTGTAAGAGCGTAACTAGCTAGTCATGTACCAAGTGATTGTGCGTTCAAGTTTACCGTAAGCAACCGTGAGATATTTATATAGTTTCTGTTAATCTGCCTTTCTAAAAATGAGCAAAGTCACATGCTAAATATCTACGAGTGTTAAACATATAAGTTTTGGATAAGACGTCGAAGTGTCTCATAAAGTGAATATTCAACAAAAATAGCATGTGCTGCATGGTCTCCAAGGGAGGCTAATTGACAGGATAGTGACACTGGCGTCTTGTCAGCATATGGGACGATATAGTATGGCAATTGGCAACTAGTATACACTTGTCATGCTTAATCATCTTTTTTCTTGTTTTTTTATGGTAAATCCATGTAACAAGTCTTCAAGTGGAGTTCATTCAGAAAAGAAGTCTTCAAGTGGATAGATAATATATATGTTTCAGTTATGATAAAATAACTCAAATTACTTTTGTATATAGGCGAAACGCACAAAAAGTTATCACACATACGATCAATTTTAATTTTAACTACTCAATTGTATTTTCTTAATTTAAGATATCGAGGTTAATTTTGTGCAATGCAAGATATTTTGATTTTTCGTAAGTGATTATCAGTCATGATTTTAGCCGTAACGACTTTTAAATGCTCAACTATAACGATATATCACATTAATTGACTAACCAAGTTGAAAAAATGACTTAGAACATCTTTCGAAAAGTAAAAAAAAACCGCAATTTGAAATCCGTAAATTGAGAAAAATAATTTTAAGTACTTCAAATTCTAAATTAACTTTAAGTGTGATAATTTTTTGTGATTTGCCTTTTGTATATTCATCGTTATTGTGTTACTATATGTATACACAATGTAAGTGTAACTCTTGATGTCATTTATTCACTTTGCTTTACAAGGTTAGACATTGACATCTCATTTAGCTAAAAACGAATCACATTAACACTAAGAGCACTAGGTGTCCTAGAGTCGTGAAAAAAAAGTACTGTCATATCAATATTTTTTTCCACAGCACCCAAACACCTCTCCCTCATGCCACACCATTTTTTAGTGTCGTCATGCACTCCTAACCCCACATTATTTAATTTTGTTTCATAAGTGAACCTCATTTAGAATAAAGCGAATGATATGGAAGAATGAGCATTAGCCTCTTTCAGGCTTTGGCTCCTTTGTTCTTGGAACAAATATAAATTAAAGTTTTGGAAAATTATTTCAGAAAAGCAATGTTTTTTAGATAATGTTTTAATCTAAATTCACTTGTTTTGTTGTCATTTTTTCTATTAGACATATTCATTTTTTGTTTTTAAAAAGTAAACAGTTAGTAACTAGTGACATGTGCATCCAAATATTAGACACTTATGTAATTATTCAAAACAAAATTTAAATTAATATAATTATAACTTTCTACATTAAATAAAAATAATTGTAGAATAGCTCTTTTATTGTTTAATGCTACGCAATAGCTCTTTTATTGTTTATTCTGAATTCACTTGACTCAAGTTGTAAAACCAACGAGAATCCTTCTCCTAACTTTTTCGCTGGAATGACAAGGATTTTATTAAGAGGTACTTCTCTATATACCCAAAAAGTATACATGTACTTACCGTATATGCCTCATAATAATTTCATTTCTCAAAACGGCTCATGGGTGAAATTCGCCCCCAAAAACTTGGGCGACTCCAGAATCATGACAAGTGTCCCTCAGTTGACGGGATTTTTTATTTTTTATTTATTATTTTTTTTGTTTTTTATTTTCTTTTAGTGTAGATTACATAGAGATCCTCACACGTTCTTGTAAAAACTTGTAAATTTTCATTATTGTTCCCACTCCAGCCATCACCACTTACTATGTTTTTGGTAACCGAATATGATCGGTAAAAATCCTACGTGGCTTATCTTTTAAGTACAAGGGTCCTTGTGGTTTGTCGGGTTTTACGGATTTAGTTCCTAGACCACTATTTCTGTTAGTTTGACCGCTTTTCTATATTCCATACGTTTTTATCCGTTTTTATCTATTTTTATACGTTTTCGTCAGTTTTTATCTGTTTTCGCCCATTTTATAAATTTTATACGTTTTCGTTCATTTTTATACACTTTCGTCTATTTTTATCTGTTTTCCCTGTCTTTATACGTTTTTGGTAACCGAATAAAAACCAACGAAACGAATAAAGACGGACGGAAATGTATAACAAACGAACAAAAACATATAAAATAGATGAAAACGGACGAAAATGTATAAAAATAGACGAAACATTTAAAACAGTTTACAATTGATAAAAACGTATAAAAACAGACGAAAACGCATAAAAAAGGATAAAACGTATAAAAACGGATAAAAACGTATAAGAATAGATAAAAACGTATAAAAAAAGATAAAACGAATAAAAATGTATGAAAATTTAAGAAAAACGTATAAAAACGAAAGAAAATGTATAAAGATAGATGAATATGTATAAAATGAATGAAAACGGATTAAAACGGATAAAAATGGATAAAACGGACAAAAACATATAAAGATTGATTTAAACGTATGAAAACTGATAAAACGGATAAAAATGTATAAAAATATAAGAAAACGTTTGAAAACAGAGGAAAAACGTATAAAGATAGACGAATATGTATAAAAACAGATGAAAGCGGATTAAAACGTATAAAAGTAGATGAAAACGTATAAAAATGAACGAAAACGGATAACAAAAAAGTAAGAAAATGTATAAAAATGGACCTTACTAACATATTAATAGTTAAATAAATAAATAAAAAATAATGGAATAGCTAACAACCGGTTGCCCATCCTGAAAGTGAGTTGAGTATTATCATTTAAAAGGTTTAGTAACAAAATTAACAAACCTGTGACATTGAGTAACCTGCATGACAATTTTGAAACTTTAATAACTTAGGACAACTTTCAAGCAAACTTTAGTGACTTCTTTGTATATTATCCCTTACATAATTTATATCTTACTAGACAAGTGTTGATCCAAAGAACCATTGCACACAAACTTATAAACCGGCAACAAGAATAGAAACAAAACCACATCAAGACTCGAAACAAAAAGAAAAAGAACAAAAGATCTCAGACCATTATTTAAACTTCAAGAAAAAATCTTTATAGATCTATACCAAGAAGCCATCATCGATCCTTAAACGAAAACCAAAACAAACAAGAACCTACCCGAGACCTTTGGAAAAGATCTTGAAGCCAACTTCAAAGAAAAGGAGATGTTAGGATTAAGAAAAAGGTTCGGTCACCCCATGTATTTACATACTTAGCATAGCTCTTAGTTTTGTATATATTAGATTAGATATAGTCACATCGTGGAGGACGGACGGGTCTTTACCCACTGTACACCTGATCCACAACCCGTAGGAGGGCGTATAATGTAAGTGTATATAAACCCTCTCCCACACAAGGGAAGAGTTGGTTGTTTCAATATTACACACACCTCATTAGGTGTTTTCTCTCACTAGAAACATCCCCTATCTACTCTCTCTCTCTCTAACTTTTACTATGGCATTCTTGTTCTTCCATCATACAAGACCACCTGAATGACCACATAATTAACATAATATTTCGATCCTACAATTGGTACCAGAGCCAAGGTTGCTATTTATGTTGATTTTTGTGGTTGGTACCTATTAATTGAAGCTGTTTACATCACGTTTTTTTTGGATCTGAAAATTTATTTTCCTATCTTTACTTGCAACAGTTTTTTTATACAGTTTACTGTCTAAATGGTCTCATCTTTTCATTTACTGTTTCACAAATTCACCTTTTGGTACAAATACATTTTGTGTGTAACTTAAATCAGTTTGTTACTTGTTTTGTACCATCCCGTGAGAAGTGGTCAAAATGTGGTCTGAAATTTATGGTCGGAATCTGGCCGGAATCTGAGTTTTTTTATGTTTGTTCTTCATAGCGATTTGTTGATAGAGAATACCCATATCTGGTTTGTTTTTTGCTGCTATGGACTGTCTTCTGTGTCTTGTTGCAAAAAGACAAAAAGTACAAGTGAAGATTCGATGTAGCGTTTAGTGTTGAAATGGTGTAGCGATTACCTCCTGAAAATCAATTTTATTTGCAAAATCTAAAGGAGATGCTGCCAAATTTTCAACTAAAAATCTAGCGATTAGTTCCAAGAAAAGACAAAGGTGAAGAAGGCAAAGATAAAAAAATGAAGAAAAAGAAGAAGATGTAGACAAAGAAACCTTTGACCAAAACCTTATACCAACAACTCAAGACCTCAGGCTATTCCATCATCAGTCCATTTGTAAAGCAAAAAGATAGGAAATGAAAGAAGAAGACCACCACAACCAACTAAACCATATCTAACTTAAAATCATATCTCATTCGCTTAACAACAACATCATCAGTTACTCTTAACATCACGTCTACAACAACTCAGTTTAGTACTCCCTATGGTGACTTCATTTTTCTAAAACCTTCATCAGTCCAAAAGATCTTACAACATCAAACAACAATGAAAAGGAAAAGATCTCAGTTTAATTTTCGTGACTTTCTATAACCTTCAACACGAAAATTAGTTCATCACATAAAAAAAAAAAAAAAAAAAAAAAAAAAAAAAAAAAAAAAAAAACTGAAAAGATTGAACGACCTCAGATATTTCATTCGTGTTTCACATGATATTTCAAGTACTTACACTGATCTTAAACACACGAATTGAAAATATCATCATTACTCTGTGAAGAGATTAAACTCATCTTCATTTTAAATATCCGAATCATACAAACAAATGACCAAAACAATTATGTTTCAATTATTTCTTTTCGTTCGTTAAATCAAAACACAAGAACCTACCTTATTTCTTTGATGGCTCTTGAAGCCGAAAGGTTAAGAATATTATTTGAAGGGCTCGTCTTTGTTGGTGTCCGTATTCCAACTGAATGAAACCAACATATGAGTGTGGGTCGCTGTTATGTCACCACGAGGAAGATACAAGGCAGGAAGGGATTTCGTTCAAGATGAGATTTGATTTGACTTGGTGTTAGGTTGTCGTTAAATAACTAACAAAGAAGGATTGTCTGTTTTGGTATTTGGATTAAAACACGCATAATTAAACTAGATTTATTTTGTTTAGATGATTGATATGAGATCATTTTTGACGAGTTTGTGTGGAGATAAGATGTGATTCAGATTTGTTTTGGTGAAAGAATATGATAGAGGCGGATGATTAATTGTAATTAGGGTTAAGTGTTTGTGAGGTAAGAGTGTTTAAATACTCGAATAATTAGGGTAAGTGTTAGTGGATTTGGGCATGCGTGATTACTGTTCGGGGCTTCTCTTTGTGTCAACTGGGCTGCTTATTGAATCTAGATTGGGGCCCGATTGGTTTGATATTGATTTTGATTTGGATCAGGCTAATCGATCATTGTGCTTAACTGATATTAATATCATTTGATTTTTTGCTGTAAGATAAGTTATGGACTATCAAAAATTATAATCCAAAATTCACTTTTTGGATTCACAATTTTTTATAGTATTGATATATGAGTGGTATTTTGGTTTTATATATTTCACGGAGGTATGCAGTTCGATCCGCGGAACAGGGGGTATCTAAAGAATTAGGGTGTATTGTGTATTACAAACCATTATCAAGACTCGTTTAAAACGTCAAGATGGCTGAGTATTTGGATATGAATGTCAAACTGATTACGGGATTGATTTGGTATTACTAATTTAAGATTGAGGTGGAATTTCACGAAGGCGTGTACTTATTTCATATTGAATTGAAGTCGGGGTTGGTTGGATGCATGACTTTCAATGATAACTTGCTCGTGCTTAAGATTTAAGTTGAAGACTTGGTTGATCTAGTTTCCAGAAGTCGGGGTGGATGGTTGAAGACCTGGTTAACTATCACTTAAAGGAGTTACCTTATAGTACTCAGTGTCACACGCAAATGACATTGTGGATAATCTCAAGAGGTAATGATAGTCACATACTTTGTCGGGATAGTATTGAGTACTTAGAGATTTTCATGGTGCACAAATTCTCTACACCGTTCTTCTAACAACAGTGCAAGCTTAAGTAACAAATTTGGGAGATGCTACTTCATTTTCAAGTCTGGTATATCGGGTTTACTTCACCAAGTGGTCACAACAACAACCGACAGAATACGAGGTTGGTTTTTTAGCTAATGGGTTTAAAGGTTGAGATGTGATCAGCAATTCTCATGGGATATTCGACGCTACTGTACGTCAATGATACTTCACAAGAGCTTCTCGGGTATATGGTCGTACACGTCAAATGATGCTTCCGAAAGCTCGAAACCATCATTGGGGGAGAAACGTGTATTTTCATGATATAAGGTCAACCTCCAAGGGAAAGTAGTTTATACTACTTTACTAGTATGGTTTGTGAAGTATTCTACATATGTGAGAAGAATTGTTGTTGAGCTCTTGCATGTTTCCCCAAACAGATATTCACCAAAACCAAACTTGTCATAACACATTCAATTTATTATTGTCCCACGGTTTCTTATTGATTTTGTAAAATCCCGCGAAAGAATCTATTTCTCGGTTTAAATCATAGATTTGTAAAATCCCGTGATGATGGAACTATCCTGGAGAATGAAAAGTGCATTTCCGGATCTTAATTGACTCTGGTGCTATGGCTTCAACTTCGAAGAAGGGATAATGTGTGTACTTCATGTATTGGATGAGTTGTGACAGACTTCATGGCATTTTGGATATAACGAATTGTTACGGGGTTATGTGTTTTTGACAAGATCAGGATTAAACCATTATCAAAGTTCATTCAAAACATAAAAAGGGCTAGATTTGGACATTTAAACTGCAAGATGTGACTACGGCGTTAATTCATTATTATTTATTTGAGGTTGAAGTGATATTTCACGGGTACGTGTACTTAGTATCTGAAGATATCGGGGTTGGTTAGATGAAGATTCTTCGAGATCCTTGTTCGAGCTTTTAACCTTTACAATGATGGAGACTTGGATGTCTAGTTATTTTTGTGATTCTTCCTTTCTATTACCATAAAATAACTATCACTTTAAGGAGTTATGTTGTAGTGCTCAGTGTCACACGAAGTTGTGGATATTCAAGAGGTGATGTACGTCTTATACTTGATGGTTGGTTGGTTGAAGAGTATAGAGTACTTAGGGATTCGAAGTTGCACGAACTCTCTACACCGCTCTTAGTCATACTTTAGGGCAAGTTTAAGTCACAAGTTCATGTTATCTTTCTTCAGTCTCAAGTTCATCATATTGGGTTTTCTCCATCAGTAGTCACGACAAAGAGCCGACAGAATGATAATGGGGTTGGTAACGAGTTAGATGAGAGAAGTAGAAAAGAGAGAGATGACGTTTGAACACTTCAGTTCAAGCCTCGTTCTTCAACATGATGACGTTCGAACACTTCAGTTCAAGCCTCATTCTTCAAGTTTATGACATCTATTCATATCAGTTCAGGCCTCGCTCTTCATCATCATGACATTTGAACACAACGGTTCAAGCCTCGTTCTTCAATATAATGGCGTCTGCAGATAACATTTCAGGCCCCGTTCCTCAAAGAAAAGAAAGGTGTACATTTCAGTGCGCCTTATCTTGGGAAGAAGAGAAATCTTATTATTTATGACCATTCTCATCAACAAGCTTCATGCTTTTCCCGTGTTCGTACCGTCATCAAGTGGATCGACATACATTGGATCATATTTTTTGCTTCACTTATTCATTCAAAAATTGCAAACAGGCTTATGCAATTTTTGAGGGGGAGAAAGGTGTAGAAACTATATGTTGATGATGTTTGCATAATGGTCATTCGGCTCTTGTACGCAGATATTTTCTCCCTCTAAGGTTGAGGCATATTACAAGCTTCATGGAACTCTTCATTTGTTAAACCATTGATGAGGAAACAAAAGAGGGGCTGCTTCAAGAGTGTTTTAATCATCATCTTCTTCGCAGTAATTTTTGGTACTACACACATATTTATGCTGCATCTGATAAATTTCAACCATCACGGAATCTCAACTATGGCAAAAATGTCATTGCATCCCATTTTTGAGGGGGAGAATAAGCGTATGTCCTTCTCCTTTCGACTATGGCAAAAAGGTCATTAGCATGCCACTTTTGAGGGGGAGAATAGGCGTGTGTTCTTTCTCGGTTTTCGTGGGAGGAGAAATATGTATGCTGGGCTTATAAATCACGAAGGGATCGAGCTTAATTATTCATGTTGGGGAGATTGGTCTCTACCACTCCGAAATATTCCATGGTTTGTTACTCTGTTCGAGTTCTATTGTCACTTCTGGGATTCGAACTTGGTGTTATCATTTAGTACTCCAGTTGATTGACTGATTCAGATAAAGAAGAAGATGGTTAATATCAAGACCCTCAAACGTGATCATGACGTTAAAGTGTTGAATCTATGAAAGGGGATGATCAGTTTGAGGAGGAGCTGATTCAAAATCTTTACAAGTTATTGAAGAAGCTCTCTACATACGATGACCTAATTGAGGGGGAGAAAACTCAATTAGTCATCATCTCATGACTCCTGAATACTTCAGTTTAGGACTTGTGAGAGTTTATCGATATCTTCTCACGGGTTAATATTATTAGTGACGATGGGCTTCCAGTTAATGCTTCATGTACATATCATTGTGATGATTCCGATTAATCGCAACCATTAGGGGAGAGGAATGTATACACCAAGGATGCACAACGAGTTCACGTGATCGGGCTTAATGTCTTATGAAACAAATTAAAGATGATCATTGGTTTAACTTGTTACTTTGGTATTATCATTTCATGTGTATGTCACGGGCTGATTAATCGTAACCATCAGGGGAGAGGAATGTGTACATCAAGGACGCACAACAGGTTCACGTGATCGGGCTTATTCATTTATTTCGGAGTTGATATCCGCAGAGATGATCAGTGCTTCAACCTGTTACTTTGGTGTTATCGTTTCGTCTTGTGTTGGGTACATGTGTGCATTATGGGCTGACTTGGTCTATGTAATCTAACTGGAATGCATTTGGTGAGATGAAGATGTTGATATTCTATTCCCCAAATGGACAACATTGAAGAAGGTTAAGTCTACAGTCTGTTCTACATTCTCCGCTACGTGTTAGAAGACTAAAGACGATATGCAATTAATTATCGAGACTTCTTCATATTCAAGGCACTCATCTGAAAGGTTGCCAGTTTGGGGGATAGCACTAATTAGGGGAGAGTAAAAAGTCTGAGTTAATCCCTAATTAGATGTGCTCACGTTGCTCTTCAGCAAGTTGATTCTCACATGATACATTTGAGCTAATTTTGTTCTTCTCACAAGATTTCAAGTCTATGTGCGTAAAATGTGTTGCTGATTCTGAGGTATCAAAACCAGCAAGGGGGAAGGAGAAATACATCGGAACGCACAACGAGTACACGTGATGAGCTTTATACTTCTACTTAATTGAAGTTATTCCGGGAAGACGAATGTCATAACCGCAGAGAAGATCAGTGTTTTAACTCGTATCTCTTGATGTATTATTCCAACTACGTGGGGGAAGAGATGTAAGAAACAGTTTCTGATGATAAAAGAGGTGCACAATTGATTATGTGTGTACTTCAGGTTTTTGAGCTTCATATAATGAGACTGGTTATATCATTTCAACTACTTGGGGGGAAGTGGTCTCTAGATACTTTTTGGTATGGATTACTTCAGCCTTCAGCGGGAAGAAAGATGAGAAGAACTATTCAATCGTGAGATGATACGTTGCTGATCTATCAAAGCATCACATTAAGAAGGCTCAAGTTCAGTTGATTATTCAAGAGCCTCGAAAGCTTTGGTGGTGATAGCTCAAAAAGATGTTGACATGGACATGGGTGATGATGTAGAGGATGAAGCTGATATGAAATTATTGGTTGACATACGAAATCTCAAGTAATGTTGTCTTCGAAACTAGCAATGCAAATGATACAGATCTTGATGACCTGATCAAGGCAACAAATGATAGTTGAAACTTCCTTCAACCACCGCCAAGTCTGGTTATTCTACCCGGCAATGAAGAGGAAAAGAATGTCATCAAGTCACTCTTCACCTCCAACATCACATACAACATCTATTGAGCTTACAGTTATGGCTTTGGAACAACTTAGTTTCAAACCCGAGCTTGCAGTAATGGCTTCTAAGCACTACAGCTTAGGACCCGCAACCAACCGTCTAAATTGTTCTGATCATTTAGCTGTACCACCACTTACATTTACTCATCAAAAATTGGAAAGTTTGTTCGCTCCTATGTTCACCGAGAATGTCGAATAACGTGCTCCAGATGTATCTACTGTTTTCGCTGCTTGACCTGATGCTATTCCAATTCAAGATACACCTAAATCTACAACAACAACATTGCTGCAGATGCACCTCCAATCGATTTTCCAACAAAAGAACAACAAAATTCTTCCAACAACAATGATACAGCTACTGATCAACAAAATCATGAAGTTCCCGCACTTGCAGATCATGACGGACATGCTTTCTTCAATCCATTTACACCGGCTCCAACCGTTCTTGATTTAGCAGAGTCGTCTTCTTGCAATTTGGATCCGTCTAAAATGCATACGTTCTATCAACTTCACCCTACGACACATCATTGGACTCTAATGGAGCTGAAAAACAAGCTGAATGCCAAGCATATTGTGCTCAAATATCATCTCATCAAGGAGCGTGTCGAGAAGGGTACTATTGAAGTATATTGTGTGGGATTCAGGCAATAACGACCTATCTGATGATGAATGGTGGTGGTAATTCTTCATGTATCCTTTTGTACATATTTTAAAACCATAAAGAAAATAGAAAATTATAAAACCAACAAAATCCATAAAAATCGTTAAAAACATAAAATTTCCAAAAAATATTCTTCTCGCGACATGTCTCTCGTATAATCATTGTTATGTACGTTTCTTGAAATGTCATTCAATAATGACACGGAAACATACATATGCTTGAGCGAGAGTTTTTCTATTTTTTCCAAATAATGTTTTTTCTAAAACATGTCGCTTCTCAAAATCTTCTTTAATTATGGCTTGCAGTTATTTCACACTGTAACCCGGATTTAAACTTATGGCTTGCAGTTATTTCAGACTGTGACCCGGACTTCAAACTTATGGCTTGCTATTACTTCAGATAGCAACCCGGTCTTCAAAATGAGGAAAGCATGTCGCCAAAAAGATGGTTGTTCCTCTCACTGGGTGATGTTCACCCGGGCACGGATTACTTTATATCCGTGTTTCTTCGATTTAATGTACGTTTCAGTGCATTATTTCTTGTTTAAGAAGAGAAGTCTTCTTTTACCAAAACAAATATCTTTCCATCTATGATTCTTCAGAAAAATATTTTGTATATAAAATGGTGGTTGAAAACAATATTTGAAAATCAATTGGACTTAAGTTTCTCATAAAATTTGCCACTCAATCTATGACAAAAAGGTTTAATTTTTCACAAAATTTTAAATGTACAAATGGTCATAGATTGAGGGGGTGAGTTATTTCAAATTTTATTTTAGATCATCAAATGTTTTTCTTTGTACATCATAAGTAGTGAATAAACATTTGTTGTTATGTGTCAATGCATGAATTTTTCATGAGTTTCTCGTTGAACTCAAAATCATTTATAAATTCATCAGTTTTGACACATAATCGTCCCCCTCATAAATTAAGGGGGAGCTCAAAAAATGTTCCTATTATCAGAAAAAGTTTAACCTGACCACAGTTTCTCCCAAAAATGTTTTCTAACTTATTTAAATCAATTGAGATCCAAAATCTTAAAAGGTTTGATATTTTTGATCGGGGGAGAGAATGTGATTTAAATATGAAATCTGATAAAATGTGATCTTTTGGACTCAATAATAGGCTCCCTCATATGTGCTAAACTCTTTCATAATACCGATGCACATATTAAGGGGGAGCAAAAGGCTTTTGTGGAAAAATAACAAAGACATTCCATTTACTTTAATGCATGGAGTTATAAGGATGGTTAAGGTTAGGTATGAGTTCCCATGATCCACCTGAACCGGAAGGATATTCCCAGGGACAGTCCACTAGATAGATTAGAAGTCCTTAGGAATGATTGAAAAAAGGAGAAAAGTGAGAAAGGGAAGAGTGCCGACTGAGATAGAGCTAGGACTGTAACAAACCCAACAAGGTTCTAGTGATGAAGTCTTGGTAAGCACTGAAGGGGTTGAAGATTGAAAAATAAATGAAATGAGAAAGGGTGAAAAGATATAGCCCTCCATATATTCAACCTTAGGGCAGAAACCGGGTTCAATTCATAAGCTACTGGCGGTTACTAAGGTAACACCGGTATTGAAGACAAGACGTCATGGACCCAGTGACGCACTACACTAAACTTCCTAACCTCTCAAGTTCTCTTAAAAGAGCTTGTTTCATTCTCACGGGGAACCCTGTGCAATGTATCGACCGCTCATTGCGAGCTATGTGATACCTAAACAGGAGACGCCTCCCCAGTCTCCAAGAGCGGATCAAAACGCACTATTGAGTCTAGAGCCAAAGAGATCATCCATAAATCTCATTAGGACACAGTTACAATATGCTTACTGTTTCCCACAATGTGGAAAGTAAGATAATATATTTAGAGTCCTACGCATTATCCTTGCGGTATTGCCAGAACATCTGAGTGATATGCAATTATTTACGATGAAGATGGAAATCCTGCTAGAGTGAACATCAATCAAGCTCTTGGTAGGTGACATGTGAGATCCTTCATGGATCAAACTAGTGATAACTGGAAAGCAACGATGGGGCAATTCGTTTTTTAATCAAACTTGTTCCAGGAAATGAATTGACGGATACTTTTGGAAAACCCTTCGATGTGCTCAACTACTTTCTTTCGAGCACATTGACTGCGTATCATTTTTCAAACAAAAGTATTTGACATAAAATTGATGTTTATCATAAAACTCTCGTTGTATTGCAAAAACTCTTTCTCTAGCAATACACGATTGTTTTTCAAAATCAATTTCCTCATTAATGGGTGAATCATTAATTCACCGGTTCACTCACTCCGTGTTGTCTACTTTGAGACTCTCCGGTTTGAGAATGGCTAGTACAGCCGCGAAACCCTGTCAAGGAAGTTCTTCGGAATTCTACCTGATCACAGGCAGTATTTATACTGATTAACAGGGAACCGTGGTTCTTGCAACCCTATTCAACGAAGGTGAACAAAGACACTTTCGTGTGTTTATTGCTAATTGTTGTTTACATGAACATCCGACAGTTGCAGCTGATGGCATATGAGACGTCAATTCATAACCTCATGCCACACTCCACACTCACAATTAAAGACATCATGAAAAGTGAAAGATAAACAACAATGCTTCCGTAACTCTGATGCAAAGTTTCATGATCCAGAAAGGTGTGAGCATGACGGTCCAATGGTCACTACATCACATGGAGGCGACTCCACATAGGATGATTTGGAGATTTACGGTGGCTGATGATCTCAATGAAAGCTCAAAGATCACACAAGCCAAATGAACTTATGCTCAAAGATCACTACTTGCCGCACAAAGACAACACTTAAAGAATCAACGGATACAAGCTAGAGCTAAAGATCAATATATAGAATGCTAAGATTCAATTTATTTTTTCTAGGGTGACCTCCCTTAGAGGGGGATTGTTTGGATTAAGAAAAAGGTTCGGTCACCCCATGTAAAACCTCGCAAAAATCCATATAATTAACAACGTTTAATTATATAAATATCTCTATCATTATCTTAATCACCATTTTTACAGAAAAATTTAAAATTTTTCTTATTATATTAAAATGGTCACGATTACGATATTGCAAAATTCGTCAAACGACAAAACAAGTTCTCCACACAATTAACAAAATATTAATAATTCACTAATCCTAATTAATATAACTAATTACAAAACTAAACGGGCCTATGATTTTCTAAGCCCAACCGGCCCAAAAATACCAAACCCATTTTCATTACTAATAATTCATATAAGTCGACCAAACATGCATCAAAACGCCTCGCGTATACCAAATTTTTACACACGACACCTATATATTTTTGCACCATCTCGTTCACCACCTAGCCAACTATTAATGTGTCGAGTGCCATGTTCATAGGACGACTTTTGATACGTTTTTAGGAGGCAAAGTGATTGACCAAAACTCAACCCAATCGATTTATAATAAATTCATTTCTTAACCGTTTCGACTCTAGTTTGTTTCTATGAGTTCCAAATAATAATTCTAAGATGATTCTATGTTTAAAGGTCAAGGATGATCAGCTATGTTCAAATGGTACACGATTACTCAATTCTTGTACAAATAAATATATGTGTCGACATCCACATGAATCATCAAGACATTCTCCATATTTCATGCACTCTCAATTGATATTATATGATATAATTTCCTCCTATAAGCCTATAGTACTGACATTGCATAGTAGCTTTGGTTTCTTTGAAATTTCTACACTTACGTGTAATAAAAAGGCACCATATATACTTCCTATGCATGCGTCCGTTTCCATCATTCATCATTCACTTTCAAGCTTCCTTTTCTTCCTAATAATATCCCTTGAAGATCAGAAGTTGATACAATAGAGTTTGGAAGCAAGAAACAAGGAACGGATTGAATAAATTCGAATATTACTTTGGGTTATAGTCGAATTTGATAGTTTCTTGTGTTTCCTTCGTTCATACTCGTTTCTTCACCACCCTAGAGGGGTTGTAAGTTGTTTCAAGCTTTTGTCAATTCATTTCACACGTAAAATATGTTCCATGCATCAAGTTTATTTTTATTCGATTATATATAAGTTTCATGTATATATATTTACGTACGAATAAATTGTAGCAACAAAAACGTGGCTAGCCTCTATCTTGGAAGGCCTAGGAGTCACGTAGCACGCATATTTCACGTTAGTTTTTACCCAACATGCATCAAACAAATCATTTTCGAACCATACACAATCGCATGAAAATTCACATAAACACTTAGAAATATTTTTAACTTTTTCATATATATAAACGCTCCATACATGCTATAAAACCATCGTATAACTTCAAATATCGTGTAACAAGTATACCATATTATTACTCGACCTAATAGACCACCTAGAAAACTATTAATTTCATTTATACAACTTGTAAAAATAATCACGTTTCGACACCCAACTCAGTCTATTTTGAATCGGCAAACATAAAGTTTTCAAAACCAAAATTTGTTAATAAAATTTATTTTTGTCGAGTGGGCTTAACCAAGGCCCAACAAGAAATAATGATCCGTAAGCCCACTGGACCCATATGAAATATTTTTGGAATCACAAAAGTAGCCCAAGTTCAAGCCTAAAACATTTTTCATGCCCTCGCCTTTAAAAATCTTAACGGGCTTTGTAGTTGGCTCGTTAAGGCCCATAAGCTAGAAAAATAAAATTTTTAATCAAATAAGCTGTTGAAATAAACTTGGAATTAATAAAATAAGCTACGGAAATTTTTATAAAATTTTTATAATCATTTTTGTAATTTTGGACTAAAAATGTAACGCGACGACACCTAAAAGGACTAAAACTGTCAAACATTAAAAACTTGGACTAAAACTGTGAAAACAGAAAGTTTAGGATAAAAATTGATATTATATGATGTTACAAGCTTAGATTGTGATTTTGGACAAGTAGTGGACTATAAATGTAAATTAGATACGAAAAGGACTAACGGTGTGACGCTAACGCCGTTAGTATAAAAAGTGTAAAAATTTGAAAAGGACAAGGACTAAACATAATCTATTTGACATTCTTATTTTATTTTCTATTTTACGACAACCATCGCGTCATATGCATTTTTATTACGTTATATTTATATATTATTTATTTTTACGTTAATAATATATATAACGAAATTTCAAAAGTTAATGTTTTTACTAACGATTAAAAAGGTAAAACTACGATGGATATTTTAAATAAAGTATTTTATCATATCATGCATGGCATAACAATTACACTGCATATCATATATTCGTCATAACGAATAATATTTATTCGTTATTCGTTCGTATTTACCAAATAGTATTTGGTTATATTCTCAGATAAATTTATTTATCAGGTTTCGTATCAAAGACGTTTCCATAATCGTTCCCATAAATCTCATCCTACTTTATTTTCATCATTTCCGTATCAATCCAGGTGAGTCATATCCCCATTTCCAATACTTGTTTTTAACTCATTGGGGGAGATACATGCTTACATATACTTTGATAAATTGATAAGTATATGAATAAAATACATGATTCAAATCAATTTTCTAATTGATATTTATTTAATATGGTTTGTGATTTAAGATGTGATATATAAAATTCTTGACGAAATACTTAATTGAAATACTGATACTTATATGAAAATGCTTCCAATTTGATTATTGTGGTATGTGATATATATATTTTACTGGTGAATTACTTGACTGAAATACTGATACTCATATGATAATGTTTCCAATTCGATTATTGTGGTATGTGTTATACATGTGTTACTGGCGAAATACTTAAATTGAATTACTGATACTCAAACGATAATATTCCCAAACTGATTACTGTGGTATGATACTTGATTACATGATGTTATTCTGAATGATCTCATTATTACCTTGATATTGCCTAAGTTACCTTATCGCCATAAAGTCCCTCAATCATGAGCCATTAATCACATGTAAAGTGGGCGCGAATATAGTGAACAGATTCGAAACCTGTTAAGGACTGACCTCCTGTCCCACTAATACTTGACGGAATGCCATTTGCAAATGGTTAGTCATATTGGTCGTGATACACTATATTTGTAGACAAATAGGAATTGGCAAATCACCTATTATTAGAGGGCAAAATTTATCATTGATTTGATAAAACACCTCTTTTGGTTAAGCTTGTTTGTCATGAGGCTTGGGGCAATATCTATAAAGGAAATGTATGTTTTCAACATATATTTAGATACAGCTATATATGAATTTGACCATACTTGAATTGTATATCTGATTGAATTAGTATAATGAGTTTCCAGCTCATGTTAGGATTATTGATTCCTTATTTGAATGTGATTGAATACTTATATGATTTATTTGTGATTATAGTCAATATACTCAATACTTGTTTCATTACTGTTTGTATTTTATCAATACCAAATATTCCTGAAATCTAACAAAATAAAAGGTTTTCCATAAAACTCTATGAACTCACCAACCTTTGTGTTGACACTTTTAAGCATGTGTATCTCAGGTAATTTAACGGAGCAGGACAAGACACGGAGTGGGAATTTATTACTCAGATAAATTAAAATGGTGTAAAAATCAAATTTGTCATTTTTACAAGCCTTTACATCTTTTAATAAGATTTTAAATCAATTGGTTTATCTTTTTACCAAAAATATTATTTGAATGACAAATAACTTTCAAAATGCTTCTTTTAAGCCGTTTTATGAGATTAAAACATCGATCCTCCCCGTAACACCCAAATTACTTTTCCGCTGCGACAAACTTAAATTTGGGGGTGTTACAGATTGGCATCAGAGCTACAATTATAGAGAATTAAATGTTTTCAAACATTAAAACTATAACTACATTTTCAAAATAATGATTTTACACCATAACATTTTATGCCCTCCGTGTCTGCAGACTGCCGTGCTCAACACCTTATCTGTTGAGATTATCTTACATGCTTAATAGTTACTCTTACACAATAATTATTTCATATGTACTGTTATATTTTTAACATACAAAATCCTTATAAAATATTATTCTCGGTTACTACTGTAGCATGTCTTCAGGAACTCCCGTTAATATCAAAACTACTCTCCATAATACTAATACCTCATCTATCAATCAAAATTCTCCGAATACTGAAGATCCTTACGTACAAATATCACAACCCCAACCTAATATAGAACTCACTCAGAGATCACCTCCATCGTCACCTATTCGTTCACCTTTACGTCAAAGACTCAGGAGAGCTACTGAATCATATGAAGATTTGATTGGTGGTCAAGCAACATTCGAAGTTGGACGAAGTTCACGCCAAGAGATGCCGTAGAAGAACGTTGAGCCAAATTCTCCGTCACCTTATACTTCATATTCCACAATACCAAATATTTCCAAATTCTCTACTTCCTGACGCTCCAAATTTCTCGATACAATACATCTCAAACGATGTATCTTCACTCAATTCCCCTGAACAGAAAGTTGTACCCACTAAACCAAAAAGTTTTTGGTTAGTGATGACAGATTTCCTAATAATTCCGAAACTCTCAAAACTTGTAATCAACCTTTAATAAAAATCTCCTTTCGTTATAACCCTCTGTTGTTAATAAATTCTTTACATCATGATACTATGCATGCATGTAATGATTCCTCATACCTTCATGAAAAATCTCACCATTTGTTACTCTCTTTGGTAGACAAATGACTCTCCTCATATCAATGGAGTATTAATAAAAGATCTTATATCGTTTGTTTCATAAAAACAATCAATCAAGTTATTAGTATAATGTTGATTATAGTGAATATATTCAAATTTACCTTGATAATACCTATGATTATTATGATTCCTTATACCTACCATAATTAGGCTATGACCATAGAAATTTACAAGACAAATTTTTGAAAGAAAACTTGAAGAATAGAGAGAAGGTTATTGAATTTTAGCTTTAGTAGATAAGTCCGTTTGTTCCTTAGCAATCCTATACCCATAGTTGATAAATTATCTAAGATACTACCCAGACATATCTTGAAATTAGGTTACAGTAGGGATTCAATTCATTCTATCATCAATGAAATATTTAGCTCCATTTTCTTTCACTAAAGGACCTAACAAAGTACTAAGAATATCCAGAGGATAGTAATCAGTATCATTGCAGTAATACTTGAAGTAATCATAGTTCCTCCGATTAGCAACGATATAGTAAGAAAAGAAAATAAGACGGCCATAGCTTGTAAGCATAACCATGAAAGATTTACGGATTTTAGACCAACTCACCTTAAGAAAACAATAAGAGTGACTGAACGATAGATTATTACTACCCTGTAAGAATTATCTCATGAACTTTAAGTTTATACCAAGAATATCCTAGTATCTCCTTAGAAATTTCTGACTCATCACCATATTATGAACAAAAATTTACTAAATTCTTTTGAAAATAATTAGATGTCATTCAATCATTGAGAATGAACCATCTAAAACAATTTAAAGAAAAATAAATACCATTGTTACTGAGCCAAGCATCACATCATTTGGTCCTCAATTATACATAGCCTAGCTACCTATGTATAATTTAGGAAGAATTATGTTATAAATGGAACCGTTATCTTTTCAGATTTTCTAAATAACAATCTTCATGTAGAAGCAAAATCTTGAGATTTAATAAACTATTTATAAACCTCATTTTTGACAAACTCAAATAGATATTTACACTTAATATCCATCATTTTATTATAGTAAGTTGAGAAAAGTAAAAACATTAGAAACCTAAGAATTCACAAAGGCTTATGGAAAACATCAATAGCAAAAATTTTATTAGAGACCACGGAAATTAATACATAGGCATATAATTAGCATAGGAAGTGCTATTATTACAAGGATTACAATAAAAAGCGTAGAATCTTCAATAGGCTGACCCGACATAACAATAAGGATTCCCATCAACAGTACCATAGCAAGAATCACCATAGGATGAATTACTCTAATTATTCTAAAAGATAAGTATAAGTACACCATTAGAAACAATAGCAAGCCTAATTCTTAAACATAAAGACAAATAAGTATTATTTCATATTTATTGAGGATTACATAGAAACATAACAAGGATACATTTTAAACAACCCTAGCTTAAGACTAGTGTCTCCATATCTTATCAACACCATATGATAGAACCGTGAGTGGTATTAGGAACCCCAAAATCCCGACCAAAACTACATAATCTTCATCCGGAACAAAAGTCAAATAGGTGATGGCAACAACGATATATACCATTGCGATAATAGTAATTAGGCTCGGCATTTTCGGAAGTATTTTATGAAAGAAAAGGATTAAGAATAGGAAATGTGAAATGATAGAAAAATGGTTGAAGAAAGAATAGGAAAGTAAATGGAGTATTTATAGGCTAAAAATCTAGCCGTTGGGACCAAATATAGCCGTTATGTTACTATTCACGACCGTTAGAATTCAATATTCACAACCCTTAAATACATCAGTTATTTTGTCTTGTCTAGTACAGGTAAATCTAACTGAATCACGTTTCCTTAATTTTAGGAATAAAAATCTCTCGACAACCCTCTGTTCAAAATTCTTTACTCAAGTAATCACGTTAAATTTGAATTTCGGGACGAAATTAAGAATGACATGTGGGTACTGTATAACCTCGCAAAAATCCATATAATTAACAACGTTTAATTATATAAATATCTCTGTCATTATCTTAATCACCATTTTTACAGAAAAATTTAAAATTTTTCTTATTATATTAAAATGGTCACGATTACGATATTGCAAAATTCGTCAAACGACAAAACAAGTTCTCCACACAATTAACAAAATATTAATAATTCACTAATCCTAATTAATATAACTAATTACAAAACTAAACGGGCCTATGATTTTCTAAGCCCAACCGGCCCAAAAATACCAAACCCATTTTCATTACTAATAATTCATATAAGTCGACCAAACATGCATCAAAACGCCTCGCGTATACCAAATTTTTACACACGACACCTATATATTTTTGCACCATCTCGTTCACCACCTAGCCAACTATTAATGTGTCGAGTGCCATGTTCATAGGACGACTTTTAATACGTTTTTAGGAGGCAAAGTGATTGACCAAAACTCAACCCAATCGATTTATAATAAATTCATTTCTTAACCGTTTCGACTCTAGTTTGTTTCTATGAGTTCCAAATAATAATTCTAAGATGATTCTATGTTTAAAGGTCAAGGATGATCAGCTATGTTCAAATGGTACACGATTACTCAATTCTTGTACAAATAAATATATGTGTCGACATCCACATGAATCATCAAGACATTCTCCATATTTCATGCACTCTCAATTGATATTATATGATATAATTTCCTCCAATAAGCCTATAGTACTGACATTGCATAGTAGTTTTGGTTTCTTTGAAATCTCTACACTTACGTGTAATAAAAAGGCACCATATATACTTCCTATGCATGCGTCCGTTTCCATCATTCATCATTCAATTTCAAGCTTCCTTTTCTTCCTAATAATATCCCTTGAAGACCAGAAGTTGATACAATAGAGTTTGGAAGCAAGAAACAAGGAACGGGTTGAATAAATTCGAATATTACTTTGGGTTATAGTCGAATTTGATAGTTTCTTGTGTTTCCTTCGTTCATACTCGTTTCTTCACCACCCTAGAGGTGTTGTAAGTTGTTTCAAGCTTTTGTCAATTCATTTCACACGTAAAATATGTTCCATGCATCAAGTTTATTTTTATTCGATTATATATAAGTTTCATGTATATATATTTACGTACGAATAAATTGTAGCAACACTAACGTGGCTAGCCTCTATCTTGGAAGGCCTAGGAGTCACGTAGCACGCATATTTCACGTTAGTTTTTACCCAACATGCATCAAACAAATCATTTTCGAACCATACACAATTGCATGAAAATTCACATAAACACTTAGAAATATTTTTAACTTTTTCATATATATAAACGATCCATACATGCTATAAAACCTTCGTATAACTTCAAATATCGTGTAACAAGTATACCATATTATTACTCGACCTAATAGACCACCTAGAAAACTATTAATTTCATTTATACAACTTGTAAAAATTATCATGTTTCGACACCCAACTCAGTCCATTTTGAATCGGCAAACATAAAGTTTTCAAAACCAAAATTTGTTAATAAAATTTATTTTTGTCGAGTGGGCTTAACCAAGGCCCAACAAGAAATAATGATCCGTAAGCCCACTGGGCCCATATAAAATATTTTGGAATCACAAAAGTAGCCCAAATTCAAGCCCAAAACATTGTTTACGCCCTCGCCTCTAAAAATCTTAACGGGCTTTGTAGTTGGCTTGTTAAGGCCCATAAGCAAGAAAAATAAGATTTTTAATCAAATAAGCTGTTGAAATAAGCTTGGAATTAATAAAATAAGCTACGGAAATTTTTATAAAATTTTTATAATCATTTTTGTAATTTTGGACTAAAAATGTAACGCGACGACACCTAAAAGGACTAAAACTGTCAAACATTAAAAACTTGGACTAAAACTGTGAAAACAGAAAGTTTAGGATAAAAATTGATATTATATGATGTTACAAGCTTAGATTGTGATTTTGGACAAGTAGTGGACTATAAATGTAAATTAGATACGAAAAGGACTAACGGTGTGACGCTAACGCCGTTAGCATAAAAAGTGTAAAAATTTAAAAAGGACAAGGACTAAACATAATCTATTTGACATTCTTATTTTATTTTCTATTTTACGACAACCATCACGTCATATGCATTTTTATTACGTTATATTTATATATTATTTATTTTTACGTTAATAATATATATAACGAAATTTCAAAAGTTAATGTTTTTTCTTACGATTAAAAAGGTAAAACTACGATGGATATTTTAAATAAAGTATTTTATCATATCATGCATGGCATAACAATTACACTGCATATCATCTATTCGTCATAACGAATAATATTTATTCGTTATTCGTTCGTATTTACCAAATAGTATTTAGTTATATTCTCAGATAAATTTATTTATCAGATTTCGTATCAAAGACGTTTCCATAATCGTTCCCATAAATCTCATCCTACTTTATTTTCATCATTTCCGTATCAATCCAGGTGAGTCATAGCCCCATTTCCAATACTTGTTTTTAACTCATTGGGGGAGATACATGCTTACATATACTTTGATAAATTGATAAGTATATGAATAAAATACATGATTCAAATCAATTTCCTAATTAATATTTATTTAATATGGTTTGTGATTTAAGATGTGATATATACAATACTTGACGAAATACTTAATTGAAATACTGATACTTATATGAAAATGCTTCCAATTTGATTATTGTGGTATGTGATATATATATATTTTACTGGTGAATTACTTGGCTGAAATTCTGATACTCATATGATAATGCTTCTAATTCGATTATTGTGGTATGTGATATACATGTGTTACTGGCGAAATACTTAAACTGAATTACTGATACTCAAACGATAATATTCCCAAACTGATTACTGTGGTATGATACTTGATTACATGATGTTATTCTGAATGATCCCATTATTACCTTGATATTGCCTAAGTTACCTTATCGCCATATAGTCCCTCAATCATGAGCCATTAATCACATGTAAAGTGGGCGCGAATATAGTGAACAGATTCGAAACCTGTTAAGGACTGACCTCCTGTCCCACTAATACTTGACGGAATGCCATTTGCAAATGGTTAGTCGTATTGGTCGTGATACACTATATTTGTAGACAAATAGGAATTGGCAAATCACCTATTATTAGAGGGTAAAATTTATCATTGATTTGATAAAACACCTCTTTTGGTTAAGCTTGTGAGTCATGAGGCTTGGGGCAATATCTATAAAGGAAATGTATGTTTTCAACATATATTTAGATACAGCTGTATAGGTATTTGACCATACTTGAATTGTATATCTGATTGAATTAGTATCATGAGTTTCCAACTCATGTTAGGATTATTGATTCCTTATTTGAATGTGATTGAATACTTATATGATTTATTTGTGATTATAGTCAATATACTCAATATTTGTTTCATTACTGTTTGTATTTTATCAATACCAAATATTCCTGAAATCTAACAAAATAAAAGGTTTTTCATAAAACTCTATGAACTCACCAACCTTTGTGTTGACACTTTTAAGCATGTGTATCTCAGGTAATTTAACGGAGCAGGACAAGACACGGAGTGGGCATTTATTACTCTGATAAATTAAAATGGTGTATAAATCAAATTTGTCATTTTTACAAGTCTTTACATCTTTTAATAAGATTTTAAATCAATTGGTTTATCTTTTTATCAAAAATATTATTTGAATGACAAATAACTTTCAAAACGTTTCTTTTAAGCCGTTTTATGAGATTAAAACTTCGATCTTCCCCGTAACACCCAAATTACTTTTCCGCTGTGACAAACTTAAATTTGGGGGTGTTACACCCCATGTATTTACATACTTAGCATAGCTCTTAGTTTTGTATATATTAGATTAGATATAGTCACATCATGGAGGACGGACGGTTCTTTACCCACTGTACACCTGATCCACAGCCCGTAGGAGGGCGTATAATGTAAGTGTATATAAACCCTCTCCCACACAAGGGAAGGGTTGGTTGTTTCAATATTACACACACCTCATTAGGTGTTTTCTCTCACTAGAAACATCCCCTCTCTACTCTCTCTCTCTCTCTCTCTCTCTCTCTCTCTAACTTTTACCATGGCATTCTTGTTCTTCCATCATACAAGACCACCCGATTGACCACATAATCAACATAATATTTTGATCCTACAGGAGATAACTAACTGGGTTGTGTAGTTCTGTTTGGGGCGACCTCGTTTTCTAGTGTTTCTAATTTTCGGACCTAACAAATTTTTGGATCTAGTTGTGATTGTTAGGGTTTTATTTCTTGTGAATATCGGGGATTTTGTTTGAATTGAAATTTTGTTGTTGAAGGATTAGTGTTAGTTGAGGGTTTGAAAGGCGGTGGGGCGGTAGTGGTGGAGGTAGGTGGCGGTGGTGGGGGGTTTTGGTGGCGGGTATGGTGTTTGGTAGTAGGGGTTTGTGGTGGATATGGTAGTTTGGTGGTTTGGCTTGTGATAGAGACGATAGATATGGACGGTGATGGACATGATGGTGGCTGCCGATTTGATCTGTGTCAAAATCTGCTTCTTTGAACTTTGAAGAAAGAATGAAGAAATATCATGGTTCTAAAAGGCGTGCTATGGAGGCAGAAAGGCGCGAGGCATGACCTCCACGCTACGCAATAGACTAAGGCGTTGGCTTAAACCATGGTGTGAGATGAGGTATGAAAAGGTGCGATAAGGCACGCTAATGCGTGAGCGGTGACACCTTTTTTGATTACAAGTACGATGAAGAAGGTTTTTTCCCTAAAGAAATGAAGAAAATTAAATGTAGGATTGTTTAATAACTTAGTTCTTTATGTATAACACTTTTTGTATACTTGATATACTAGCAGGGTACCTGCGCGTTGCGGCGGCAGGTACCCTGAAATAATATTTTTCGGTGAATCATGTATTTTAGTTATTATGTTCTTTTTTACAATAAATTTACGGATATCAAGAATTTCATAAGACGTATTGCAACTCCTTAACTTAGGAATTTATTTTGTGTTTTTGGTTCTTTTTTAAAGCTATTCATATAATATGATAAGCCCGTTTAGCCCGTGTAAATTAATTTATATCCTAAAAAAGGTAGTTTATGTAATTTCACTTGTCACTTTGTCTCTCCATAAAAACCATGCCTTCAACTATATCATTTATTTGGTCAACAAAACTCCATCAATTATAAAACAATCTCCTCATTCGTCTCTTCATAAACTGCCATTTTTCCTTCTTCACTTGCTATAACAGCCGCTCTACCTATCGAAGGCTCTTTCCTCTATACTCGTAACCAATTGTTATGTATATTTAAGAAATTATTGTCTCCGGATTTGCGTTGTTGTTGTCATCGTAAACTGAATATGTCATAGTTGTTGTTCATTTTTTTTCCTGGCGAATGTCGAGATCCGACGACATCGAAGCATGTTTTCTCTCATGAAATTGGTGGCATCCCATGGTTTTTATCTAGTGTATAGATGTAGTGCTGTATTTGTGAAAACTCGTTTTTATTCATATCGAAACCATAAGCCGCTTGTGCATCACATGTTCGAAGGTTATATAATGATACATCTTGGTTTAAGGTTTTGAAATAAATGGTACATCATTGTTTTCTTTTTTATTTTTTGGTTTCTCGTCTATTTCTAACATCTGTTTTTTATTGACTTTTTTTTCAAAGATTTGAATGTATTAAATGTGATACTTGTAATGTCAATCGCATATTTTATAAAGTTGTTATCAATTTATTTATTTATTTATTATTTTTTTTAATATTTTTGTTGTTGTTTTTAATATTTTTCCGTTAAGGACCTTTCTTCATAAATTTCTGGTATTGTAAGTTGATGTAACAGATTATGTTTGAACCGGTAGTTGGTTGTGTTTTTGTAATCTCAGGTAAGATTTTTTATTCTATTTGTAATGGGAGCGAATGGTGTTTTAATATGATGTTGTATTGATGTATCGAGAAGAACACAATGTGAATCATTTTTTTTAAATCAAACTTTAATTTGATGAATATGTTTGTTGATGATTTATTAGATATCAGGTTACTCGCGTGATGTGGCGGCGGGTACCCTGTAATAAAATTTGCGGTGATGAATATCTCGAATTATTGTTTCAGGTTGCTGGATCTCATATTTTTGTTTTGGAAATTTTGGAAGCTTAATTATATTGTATATTGTGGTTAATTTATTTATTTTTAAATGGTGTTTTTAATAGTGCATTAATTGTATTAGATTTATTGTGTGTGTGTGTGTGTGTGTGTGTTTTTTTTTTTTTTTTTTTTTTTTTTTTTTTTTTTTTTTTTTTTTTTTTATGTGCTTTAAGTACTTGTACTTAATGCTGTATTTATTGTATTGCTGGAATGAAAAAGAGGCTCGACGAGAAAAGATATTTTGTACATAATGTTTTATTTATTATACAATATTTCCTTGTGGAAGCAAAAGATTTTATTGTGTTCTACATACTTGTTTTTTGTGTTTTACGACTTGTATTAATTGGTGATGGCGTGTATTAATTGTATGTATGTAAGAAATATGTTGACTTTAAAATCATTGTGCTTTATATACTTGTGCTTTGTGTTTTATCACTTGTATTTATTTAAAATCTATTTTAGGAAATCTTAAAAAAGTTAAATGGGTGTTGGTGGAGGTGTATTGTGATTAAATAGCGTACACCAAATGGGTATTATATACTGCAACAGGTATTTTGAAATAGCGTACACTAACGGGTATTTTATACTGCAACGGGCATTTTGACATTGCATTTATTAGAAGAAGAAAAAAATGTTACATACTACACTATGTTCTCAAGTTTCGATGAAGGAAAAAAATGAAAGAAAATGAAAAGAAATAGAAAAAGTTGTGTTCTTAAGTTTCACTTAAAGAGGAAAAGAAAAGAAAAATGAGTAAAAAATAATGTAATTTGGTTGATTTTGATAGTAAAGTGTTTCATCCTAAAAGTGGGCTGAAAATGTTTACTTCCTATTACTTTACTTTTAAAAAATTCAAGAATACAATGAATTGTGTTAGTTAGGATACATTTAAAAACAATTATCCTTACATAGAAATAGGGCATTTTTTCCTTTAGCAATGAGTAAGGAAACCAAACTACAAAGATAGAGCAATTTTTTCCTTTTTTTGAAACGACTACATAGATAGATCATTAAAAAGATATATTGTTGAACCATTCCATTCAATGATATGAGAAGTTTTGGAAACAGAAGTAAAAGAAAAAAGTTTGATATGTTTTTCTAATCTCTTAGCCCTGAACACCGTGCCATTTCTAAATCTACAGATAAGGTGGTTGAGTACTAACAATGAAATACTCACATTTGGTAAAGAGAAATTAAAATAAATGTAATGAAGTATAGAATAATAAATCAGAGAATAGAATAATAGATATCAGTAGAAAATTTTGTTAAATTCTAATATTTGATAACAACAAATGTTGACCGAGTAATGAGCAAAAAAATTTTTTTTTGATACTTTTTAAATAAGAAGAAAACAAAAACTTACATAGCTAAATTAGAAAACCCAGATTAATTATTACTACCTCCGTCCCATATTTATTGTCCATATTTCCTTTTTCGTTTGTCCCAAATTAATTGTCCACTTCCATAAATAGATAGAGAATATAAATCAAGTTTACCATATTACCTTTATTTGTAGTTATTATTACAAACTTTAAAGAAGTTGGAAATTAATTGATTAAGGGTAAAATTGTCTTTGTGCAAAAAGTAAGAGAGAGAAAACTGTAAAAGTGATGCTTTTTTAAAACTGTGTGTTTTTTGCCTGTGAACAATAATTTTAGGACGGAGGTAGTATCAATTAATAAATAGAGGTATATTTGCATTAATTAGAAAAACCTAGCACGTCATTATAGGATTGATTGATCTTCTCAATTCGAAAAAAGATGAGGACTTACGATCAGGGTCTTTCCAATGATCTGATGCGAAACTATAAATGAGGCTCTGTAAATCACGAAAGACTTTTATTATTGAAAATTCAAAACATAATATACATAGACATGTAGAGTTGAGATCCATGAAGAACCCATACATGCCATAGAACCTATCGACCAATCATAGCCACCCATTTATATTTTCCACATTTTTTTTCAACACAACATATCTTGCAAACGGTAAATCGTCAAGCTACAAAAAAAATACCATCGCGACGAGAATTAAATGATCTTCTATAGATATGCATTGTTATATACTTTCGACGAACTTTTTTTTTTTTTTTTTTTTTTTTTTTTTTTTTTTTTTTTTTAATTTCCGCCCAGAAAGAATCATATATGATTCATGAAAATCATATATTATTCGTAAAAAATCATATATGATTCGACTCTTACGAATCATATATGATTTTTCTGGGAGAAAAAAAAAGTTCGTCGAAAGTATATAACAATGCATGTCTATAGAAAGATAATTTAATTCTCGTTGCGATAGTATTTTTTTGTAGCTTGACGATTTATGGATTGCGAAATATTTAAATTTTAAAAAAAGGGTGAAAGTTTATTTTTTTATTTTGATAAAAAAAAATGAGTGGCTAAGATTTCTTGATGAGTTTTATGGTGAAAGTTGGATCTATAAAGAACTTTTGATAGACATGTATAAATACTAATAAACATATACTAAATCGGATACTCCCGCACAGCCGCACATAATATTTAAAAAATGTTATGAAAATTCAAGCTATACATGTATAAATATACTTAGACATGTACAAATACTAATGGATATATAAAAAATCGGAGGCCCGCAATATGCGGCTGCCTCACTTACACATGTTAATCACCGCCACTGCTTACCATCAACAACGTATGCATGTTCCTAATTCTACTCTAGATTTTTTACAACTATTTTTTCTTGCATCAAAATACATGAATATATATATATATATATATATATATATATATATATATATATATATATATATATATATATATATATATATATATATATTTTGAAAGGTGAATTTCATTAACCAAACAAACCAACCCGAAGACCGGGCGGCACACAGCAAACACAGACTATACTATATCATATTTACACCAATCTGTCCAAGACAGATTAGAACACTTAGCTCTAGATCTAACCCAAAAGAAACCAATGGACTTAATATCACTAATAACCTCTTCAATCTTCACAATTTTGCCTTCAAACTTCAGCTTATTCCTTGCTCGCCAAATAACCCAACAACTAAGGAAAATAATACCTTTAAAAACCTTTTTCGCTTTACCTTTCAGCCCAACATGCTCATGCACTTCAATCAGATCCCTGAACGAGAAGGCAAAAAATCGCTGAACACGAGTCCAACTGCATATGTGGTTCCACACGAGCATGGCAACCCAACAGGTAGTGAACAAATGCTCAACCGACTCAGAATCTTCCCCGCAAATAGCACACGAACACTCAACACCCACCATGTTCCGTCTAATAAGGGCATCCATCGTAGGAATCTTTGACATTTCCGCTTGCCAAATAAAGACATTACACTTAGCCGGAAGCCATTTGCACCACTTGAGAACATAGTTATTACTAAAGTCCACCTCACTATACATCAACCGCCTAACCGAGCTCACACTAAAAGCCCCCGAATTTACCAAGCCAAAGCCACTTATCCCTCCTCCCATCCAGATCCACCGTCTCCAGAACACTATCCAAGAAGTCCAACTCCGCCAATTCATTCTCCGACGCAGGCGCACTCGACCACCTCCATAACTCACCCGGTCCCGTACGACACTTTACCCTACATTTCTTATCCTTCACAAGCCTAAAAACATTCGGTCACAAGTCTTTCAAAGGCTCGTTACAAACCCACGGGTCCAACCCGAAGGCAATGCAATCCCCATCCCCAACGACACCTTTAAAGTATCTCCTTAAGGGCATACTAGCGATAACGGTCCTAGACAAAACCTTCACAATATTATTCCATACACCACCCAAAGCCTTGTTTGTTGGAATGAAATCCCAACATCTACCAGTATTGTGGAAAGCATCAATAACTTTAGACCACAAACTACTCTTCTCCGCTTTGAACCTCCAACCCCATTTAGAAAGAAGAGTAGCGTTACTGATATTGAGCTTACAAATACCGAGACCCCCCATCTTCTTAGGAATAGCAACCCGATCCCAAGCAACCCAATGAATCTTAGATACTTCACTAGATCCCCCCCACAAGAACCTTCTGATCATTCCTTCAAGGTCATTAATAACCTTACACGGAGCCCGATAAATGGAAAAATAATAGCAAGGGAGACTTTCGAGCACCGATTTAATCAAAATAGTTCTTCCTCCAATTGAGAGACAAGACGACTTCCATTTGGACAAACGAGCTTCAAAAACGTCATACACAGGTTTCCAATTGCAAATTCTGTTCATGTTCGCCCCCACCACCAAACCCAAATACTTAAACGGGGCCATACTCGCCTTACATCCCAACGACAGAGCTTCCTCCTCCACCTCCACCAAGTTCACCCCAATCCCGAACATATTCAATTTAGAAATATTAATTTTCAGACCAGAACATATATGAGAGCATCTAAGCACTCTCACCACATTAATAATACCATCATGAGACCACTCCCCAAGAATAATCGCGTCATCCGCATAAAAGAGATGAGATATGGAAGGACCACCACGCGGCAGAGCGATCCCATTAAATAAACCGACTTCGATAGCCTTAGAAAGCATACAAGACAAAGCCTCCATCACAATGGTAAATAAGAACGGGGATAGAGGATCCCCTTGCCTCATCCCTTTTCTACATTGGAATTCAAACATGGGAGCACCATTGACTAAAATGGAAGACCGGGCAGATTCCAACACGCCATACACCCACTCGCACCATTTCGAAGGAAATCCTATTTGATCCATAATGTCAATCACAAAACCCCAATTAACATTGTCGTACGCTTTCTCAAAATCCAACTTCAACATAAACGCTTTAAACTTCGACTTTTTGCACCAGGAAAGCACCTCATTCACAATAAGTGGACCATCAAGAATGAATTTACCTCCCAAGAAAGCAGATTACGAATCCGAGACAACAGACCCTAACACCATCTTAAGCCTGTTAGCCAAAACTTTGGAAATGATCTTACTAATAACCCCAACAAGATTAATCGGCCTGTAACGATTAACATCCACCGGATCATTAACCTTCGGAATAAGAGTAATAAAAGACGATCCACTTCCCACATAAATCCTACTACCATCAAAGAAGTAGCCAAAGATTTCCTTGAAATCATGTTCAAAAAGGCTCCAAAAATGCTTTATAAATCTCATGTTAAACCCGTCAAGGCCTGGAGCCCGGTCATCTCCACAACTAAATACCGCCTCTTTTATCTCAGTGTCCGAAAATTGTTCCACTAACATACTGGCATCACTTTCAGATAGACGCTTCAGACCCTCACATCTAACAGCAGGTCTATTAGGAATTTCCTCATGAAATCTACTTTTAAAGAAATTATAGATCTCTTTCTTGACCAACGAGGGCTTCGAGCACCAACCCCCATTAATCGAAAGGCCCGTGATACAATTAGAAGCCTTCCTGCCATTTACAACCCCATGAAAAAAAGACGAGTTCTCATCACCATCAATCGCCCACCTAATTCTCGACCTTTGCTTCACATCCATCGCCTTTCTCAAACCCGCCTCTTTTAAAACCTTTTTACTCTCCACGTAAATCCATTCTTCTTCCTCATTCAAATCTCTATCACCCATAACCTCTTCAGAATTTCCAATCTCAGCCAACGCCAAATTTTCTCCCAAAGATAACTTATCGTCCATCTCCACTTTCCACTCTTTAATCTTACCCCTAAGGAAAGCAAGTTTTTTAGACAACTTTGTATGAGGAGGGCCCTCGAACTCAAACGACGCAAGCGCCTCCTTAACCACATCCTCGTAACCTTCCATCCCTAGCCAAGAATTAAACACCCGAAACGGCCTGGCCCTAAAGCCACTCGATTTAGATGATAGAAATAGAGGGCAATGATCCGAAGAACGAGATGGGAGCACTCTAAGGCAAGCCAATGGCCACTTGTTAAAAAAATCAGGGCAAACCAAAACTCTATCAATTTTGCTCAACTTCCGGCCATTGTCACGAATACAAGTAAACTGGCTACCTTTCAACCCATACTCCATAAGCCCGGTTCTGTGAATAAACCCATTAAAATTACTAGCACACGTGTGTTTAAAAACCGAGCCTTTGAGTTCTTCAGCAAATCGAACTGTGTTAAAGTTACCAAGAATGACCCATAACCCGCAAGCTGACCTGATTTCCCCTTCAATCAAACCCCAAAGATCATTTTTTGCCACAACCCCTTGCGGCGCATACACATTTATAATATTAATCTGAACCCCACTACCTCTAAACACGCCAGACAATCTAAGGAAGTTCCTGTTCTTAACCGACAAGTTAAACACGAACACACTGGAATCCCACATACATATCAAACCCCCGGATTGGCCCACAGACCCCACGAAATCCACTCCAAAAGAACTATTACCCCAAATATTAGAAAAATCAAACCTGGAAAGATCATCCGCCTTCGATTCTTGAATTGCCAAAAAATCAACCCTTAGAAGGCATCTCATCTCCCTAACCCAAGGCACCTTTTCATCCCCTCCAATGCCTCTAACATTTAAAGATAACATATTCATTCTTTAACCACATTAATACCTTCACCATCAATAGACTTTTTAACCAAAGCCCCACACTCAGATATGTCCGCTCCAACAACTAACCCCACAGAGATCGTTGCCTCAACCTCCTTGATCACACCATCATCACCTGCCATCTCTTCCTCCGCACAATTGACCTCCTCGCTCATATTTTCAATCACCACCGGAGCGTCCTCCTTCGCCGCTTGATTCAGATCAAGCACCGAACCAGAAGAACACTCAACCTGAGTCTCAGACTCACAATGACCTGATGAGTTCTTATCCAAGTTATTCTCATTGTTAGCAATACCTATAAATCGATCCAAATCAAATGGGTCATCAGGATCAATTCTGGACCTCTTCCTAGGCCCGATATTGTTTGGGCTCACATTTTTACCAACAACTTTGGGCTTAGAGCGGTTCCAACGTCTTTTATGAGTATTTTTATCCTTGTCACCTAAATCAAAAGACTTAAATTGAAAAGCACTTGACCCCACACCATCAACCTCGGACTTCCCCCCATAATTATTGCCTGTACCATGATCATGCACCTCCCCATGCAGGCTCACCTCTTCCTCTTCCGCAATAAATGGGAAGACACCTCCACCGGTCACCTCATCACCATCACCGCTGCCCCTGTCAAAAAAATTCCTCAGACTAGGACGCGCCGATGGCAACTCCACAACACCAACACAATCAGGTTCCACATACCAATTTCTTCCTCAACCCAAACCTTAAACTGACGTTTTTCCACTTCAAAACTACCGAGTCACAAATTCGCACCCGATCACCAACAAGTATCCCAACACATGTCGAGGAAAGATCACTATCATTCGAGCACAATTGCGCCTTATGCACGACCATTCCAAAGCACGCCGCCACATTATCAAAGACATTGTTCTCCGCCAGATTGATAGGCACCCCGTGGATCTTTACCCATGCAATACGCTCAAAAGACATCACCTGGCCTTCCCATGGATCCAACACCGAGAACCACCTACTCCAGTCGGCTTTATCCAACAAAAGTTTAAAAGCTTTCGCCTCCTCCTTGAACTTGAGCAAAACCGAAAGGCCACCTATATAATGAATCTCCGAGTCCCCTATCCCAGCCTCAACAAGCAGTTTGTCCAACCTAACAAGCGTCTCCAATGTAACAGCCCTTCCCACCAACGCACAACCATATAAGTCCTTAAAAGCCTGAGTTACCTCCGGAACCACTACCACCTTAGACTTGGACTCCGAGCCTTCACCCTCAACAATCCTCTCATCCATCCTGCTTTTGTTTTCTAAAGTATGTTTATACTAGTTTTTACCCCTGAAATCGCACCTTGATTCATCAGTTCATATTCAAATTTAATTTTGCATTGATTCATCAGTTCATATTTTTTTTATTCATCACAAAGTAAAGGTAATTATCACTTAAGCAATTAGTTTTGATTTCAAGTAGGGGTGAGCACAAAAACCGAAATATCCGAATAAACCGAAAACCAAAACTGAACCGAACCGAAAATAACCGAATCGAACTTATAACCGAACCGAATTTGCCAAAACCGAACCAAACCGAACTTTTAATTCGGTTCTCGGTTTGGATATGGTTTTGGTAATCAAAACCGAAAACCGAACCGAAAACCGAATTCATATAAATTTATATATTTATATATATAAAAAGATCAATAAAACGTTATATATATATATTTATATTTATATTTATATTTATATGTATATAAATAACAAAAAGATTCTATCCTAATATTAAAAAATACTTTTTATGTTTGAAATAACTTTTTTGGCAAAATATATTTGTATATTTTTCTTTTTTTTTAAATAAAGTGTGTAATTTGGTTAAACCGAAAACCGAACCGAACCGAACCAAACCGAACTAGAATTTAACCAAACCGAACCAAAAACCGAATTTGAATTCGGTTTGGTTTGGTTCACGGTTTGACCCTAAATTTTTTTTTAACCGAATTAACCGAACCGAATTAACTGAATAACCGAAAACCGAACCGATCAACACCCCTAATTTCAAGCTGTCAACCTTATTAATCATCCATTTTTATACAACTAGTTGCTATAAGTTACTCATATACAAGTAAGGTATTTTGTGAATGTTAGGTGTTTTGTTTGTAGCTTAAAAATTCAGAGAATTTGTTTTCCACTACAAAAGTAAGAGAATATAGAGAAATTAGTTTGTGTGTAAAAGCAATTATAAGAAAAGTAAGTTTCTCTGATTTTTTCAGTTTTTTACCTTGCACTACCAAACAAGATAATTATGTCTATTTTCATTTCCATTTCCATAGGTTCATTTCCCTAACCAAACATGCGATATTAACCCTCGCTATCGATTTGATAGGTTGATTGTCTCTTAAACATCACGTTGGCCGTTGGCGTATCTTTGCATGCATGTAAATGCCACCACTTGAAAACCATTGAGTTACCAAGGTTGACTACATTCTACAAACGAATTGAGTTAAATAAAGTTTATCAATATCACGCTATTTTCTTATTGGAGTTAGATTTAATGACTAAATTTAATAAAATTGATTTGATATACTAAATGAAATGAATTAAAAAGAAGAAGATGAAGGAGGTTTTTAGGTTATAAATCAAGATCATTGTGGATGACACCCCAACCGAGCAGCATGGAAGTGGAATATGTAAGTGAAACGTCCACTTGAAATCCTTTCCTTTGGAGACAGGAGCGAATTTTAATACACAAAAGTTTATAATTAAGAAAATTCAAAAATTATAGAATGTGTATTCTAAATAAACAAGCAGAGTTGGATCAGTTGGAGAAACCCTCTCCTTTGGAGACCGATGCGAGAATTCAATCCTCACTCCTTGCAAAAATGGCCAGAGGTCGTCCGGAAGCAGCCTCTCTACCTTCGGGTAGGGGTAATGTTGTTTACGTTTCACCTCCTTCAATTCATACTCCGTGGAAGACGGGATTGGATGCCCTTATTATTATTTTTAATTTTATTCTAAATATGTCGATTTCATTAGAAAAATGTGGTCTTGAATGAATCTTAACTTCTACTGATGTTTGTGGTTTCAGTGTGGTGCACTTTCCATTTTCTGAAGTCTTTTGCTATGATAAAACCATATTGCTTAATGCTATAACGTGGCTTTCATGTCGATCAACTTTAGGTTCCATTTATGAATATTAGTTTCATAGATTGTTTTTTCAAGACAATAATTATCTCACAATGTTACACCACAAACTATGTTATACGTCTTAAGTGGGACTTGAACCCACATTGAGAGCTTCTAACACAACCATTGTTATAACTGAATATATTCGAATGAATCATGGTTTCTATTAATCTTCTTTATTTTTCAATGCTGCAGTTATCTTTTTGCTAAGCCTTTGTTTATGAAAAATTATTGCTTTTTTTTTTTTTTTTTTTTTTTTTTTTTTTTTTTTCAACATAATTCTTGAGTTGATAATCAAACTTTGAGTGATGATTTGTTCCTTATCTTTATGTGGGTTCGTGTTGACCCACTTTACTGAATATAGGTTCCATTTACGTATATCAGTTTTATATATTCATCGATTACACTCCTAGTACCAACCAAGAAGTTTTACCATGTAATGATAAAACTGAATCTTCAAACCAGGTATATGAAAAGAAAGTATACGAGGTTTTCGGGTCATAATCTAATCATACAGGCAACACCAGGCAATAAATAGATAAGTTGAATGATAAACAGGGGCGGTACTACAATGGGGGCAGTGTGGGCAGTTGCTCACACAAAGATTCTAATAGATGTTAAGACTTCTATCAATGTTGATTTTTCTCGGATGATCATGATGTGCAATTTTTTTTTCTGCCCGTAAGAGAAAAAATAGTATGATAGTTAAGGACATTCTTTACTTTCGGTGAGATCTAATGTTCGATTTTTGTGCTTCCCCAAATTTTGTTATTTAAATTTTTGTTTTCGCTTTCTCTATTCGTATTAATATCGATGAGGAAATGTAAGTATGTCCTAAATATTGTCCATACAATTACAGCTAGTTTAGGTTCTATCTAAACAAGTTCACTTTCATTCAAAATAAAGTCGTTGTCATTACAACAACAAATGCCGAGTTAGTGACATGACCTGACCTCACATTTACTCTCAACTTTTGCCCCTTTTTAAAAAAAATTCTGGTACCCGCCCCTGATGATAAACAGCGGTCAATATTCAATAAGTATTCCCTTAAAATGTCATGAACACAAAGTTTCGATGACTATTCTAATGCCTAAAACCAATGCCTTTTGTTGATCATTTGACAATTGATGTTGAAAATCTACCATCTTGTCATGAAAGCTGCATCACAATCGTTTTGCTAAGTCTTTATTTATAATAAATTCTTGAGTAGATAATCAAATTTTATCTCAATCTTCACAAACCTACTCCGATGCACAAAAGCTTTAGGATATTTCTCAACTAAAAGTAATTAGCAAAGCTTTACAAATTTTCTCAACTAAATAGTAAAAAGTCTTTTGTAAACCTTGCATTATAGTTGCTCTTACGTTAGCGTCACATCAGTTTCTATTTATGCTTTGACTTAACTGAGAAGTTTGCAACATTTTTTTTTTTTTTTTTTTTTTTTTTTATCTCCTGTCAAATTTTCTCATTTAAAAATACCCCTAATACATATACATCCGCACAACACATTAAAATTTGATAACGAAAGGGTGCGTTTTGTTTTTTGACGCTTGGCAAAGAGAATGTCACTTGGCGAGCAAAAGAGGCGGCACAAGGAGGGATCGATGTTAGGTTGCTTTGCCGGCAACATCGGGCCTTGCCTTACCACCCATTACCCTAAACCTTATTTCCAAAACATTTTAAAGAGTTGATATTTGGGTTAAACTTATGGTTGAAAGTTAGAACTCTTTTTTAAATTGTCATTCTCATAGATTATTCATCGATGACCAAATGTTTGTCACAATGGTAGAAGCTAACACTCTCCATCATTATGTGGTCAAATTATATTAGCACAAAGGCAACGCAGTATTTTTTCGAGAGGCTGATTTTGGCATATTGACAATTTGTTTTCTAGTGTACTTGAGAAACGATTCTATTAGAAATCTTATGATAAAAAAATAACTTTAGTAAACTAAATCGGTACGTGGTCTTTTATGGAGGCTGGCTTTGTAGGTCAAAACTTAACACAACACATGGCCCAAGGTACGCACAAGTGTTATATAACCTATATATAAACAACAAAAGCAATTATTTAGAAAATCGCTAATAATAATAATTTAATTATATTTTTGGCATGCTAACCAAAACGGTTACATTGATATTCATAAAGGATTAATAAGAAAGGTTTCTTTAGCTTGCCTGACATCTTGGACTTAAGCTAAATATCTATATCTAAAAGATAAAAAATTAATATTTCTATAGTTTAAATTATATACATCTCAAATAGACACATGCCAATCAAAACTAGATACTCTGTATATAATAAAAGAACAAGGTCAAGTCACGTACCGACTGAAATTTAGCCAAACAGTAACTTAAGAGCGTAGCTGGTCTACTACTAAATGATTTTGCGTTCACGTTTAAATTTGACCAAATGTACATTAACGTAAGGGCGTAACTGGTCATCTGCTAAATGATTGTGCATGCGTTCACGTTTAAATCTGGTTTAACAGTAACGTAAGAACGTAACTAGCCATGTGCTAAGAGTGAGAGCGTAACTAGCTAGTCATGTACTATGTAATTGTGCATTTGTGCGTTCAAGTTTACCATAAGCAACCGTGAGATGTATATATAGTGTAGCATGTGTTAATCTGACTTTCTAAAAAGAGAAAATGATTTAGAAACCTAAAAATATAACTACTTTTGTGCCTAAATTGAAGTGTTGGTGCAAAGTCACATAAAATATAACTACAGTTTGGCGCAAAGTCACGTAAAACTATCTACGAGTAGTAATCACATAAAACTATGTTTGGCGCGCATCTTATAAGAGCTTATAGTAATAGAAGCTTAAGTTTTTAAAATAAAGATTTGTTTGTCACACAAATTTATAAAAGGTTTTATAAGTCATGAGACAAAACATATTGAAAGAGACTTATGGAAGCTTATAACTAATAAAAAATATCTTTAAAAATATACATTTTTTCGTCTCAAAATAATTGTTTACGGACAAAAAGCACACAGTTTAAGAAAAACGTGACAATTACAGTTTTCTCTTTCTTAATTTTTGTAAAATAACAATTTAACTAATTAATTTTAAACTTCTTTAATGTTTTTAATAATAACCTCAAGTGAGAGCAATATGATAAATTCAAACTAAATTCTCTATCTATTTTTGGAAGTGATTAATTTGGGACAACCAGAAATGGAAATGTGGACAATAAATATGAGACGGATGGAGTAATTGATTATCACGCAAAAGCTAAATATAGACATGAATTTAATTTGATATATTTTTATGTAATTTTAGATTAAGCTTTAACTCCAATTATTCGTCTAACAACTTTATAAAAATACAATCTCCAACTTTCGTCTTATAAAAAAGTTTCAGCCCCAGCTTCAACCCATTTCGACAAACATATCGTGAGCATGAGAGAAGACGTCGAACTCAGCAGCCTCAAAGTGATTATTCAACAAAAATAGCATGCGCTGCATGGTCTAGCAAGGAGGCTAATTGACAGGATAGTGACACTGGCGTTTTGTCAGCCCCAGCTCGAATCCATTTCAACAAACATATCCCAAGCATCGGAGAAGACGTCGAACTCAGCCTCAAAGTGACTATTCAACAAAAAATAGCATGTGCTGCATGGTCTCCCAAAGAGGCAAGTTGACAGGATAGTGACACTGGCTGTCTTTTCAGCACATATATGGTTTTATTTATGAATCCAATATATGGCAACTAGTATACAATTGTCATGCTTAATCATGTATTTTTCTTGTTTTTTATGGTAAATCCATGTAACAAGTCTTCAAGTGGAGTTCGTTCAAAAAAGAAGTCTTCAAGTGGATAATATATATGTTTCGGTTATGATAAAATGACTCAAATTACTTTTGTATACAGGCGAAGCGCACAAAAAAAATATCACACACATACGGTCAATTTTAATTTAGATACTCAATTTTTTGTTTCTTAATTTAAGATATCGACATTAATTTTGTGTTATACAAGGGTTTTTTGACTTTTGAAAAGCGATTATCGGTCATAATTTGAGATGAATGACTTTTAAATGATCAGTTATAGCTATACATCACATTCCACTAATTGACCAATTCAATTAAAAAAATGACTGATAACATCTTTCGAAAAATTGAAAAAACCATAACATGGAATATGTAAATAGGGAAAAATAATGTTGAATACTTAAAATTTAAATTAGGGAAAGTGATAAAAAAAAAAATATATATATACATTAAACTTGACACTTTTACTCATTGTATGTTGCCAACTATTTTTTTTTTCATTGTAACACAAAACTTGACATTTTTTGCTATTGTATGTACTGAGCGTCGCAGCCTTAGTCCTTTACACTAACGGTCGTTAGTAAATAACTTAAAATTCCGTTTTCTTCCGATTTTCCACGTTTTCATCCGTTTTCTTACGTTTTTGTACGATTTTACACGTTTTCTTCCGGTTTTTTTTTTTTTTTTTTTTTTTTTTTTCGTTTTCGTCTGTTTTTTTACGTTTACGCCCGTTTTTTACGTTTTCGTCCGTTTTTTTACGTTTACGCCCATTTTCTTACGTTTTCACCCGGTTTTTTACGTTTTCGCCCGTTTTTTACGTTTTCGCCCGTTTTTTTTACGTTTTCGTCCATTTTTTTTACGTTTACGCCCGCTTTCTTACGTTTTCACCCGGTTTTTTATGTTTTCATCCGGTTTTTTACGTTTTATTCTGTTTTTTATGTTTTCACGTGCTTTTTTACATTTTCGACCATTTTTTTACGTTTACTCCCGTTTTTCTACGTTTTCGCCCGGTTTTTTACGTTTTCTTCCATTTTTTTACGTTTACGCTCGTTTTTTACGTTTAAGCCCATTTTTTTAACGTTTTCACCCGGTTTTTTACGTTTTTGCATGTCTTTTTACGTTTTCGCCCATTTTTTACATTTTCGTCCGTTTTTTTACGTTTTCGTCTGTTTTTTTACGTTTATGCCCGGTTTTTTACGTTTTCGCCCATTTTTTTACGTTTTCGCCTGTTCTTTACGTTTTTGTCCATTTTTTTTTACGGGCTTAAACCCGTTTTTCACGTTTTCACCCATTTTTTTTGTTTTCACCCGGGTGAAAACGTAAAAAAAAAACTGGCGTAAACGTAGAAAACCGTGTGAAAACAAAAAAAACCGGGTGAAAACGTAAAAAAAAATGGTGTAAACAAAAAAAAAATCGACGAAAACGTAAAAAAACGGAAGAAAACAAAAAAAAACCGGGTGAAAACGTAAAAAAAACGGGCGTAAATGTCAAAAAACGGACGAAAACGTAAAAAAACGGGCGTAAACGTAAAAAAAAACGGGCGTAAACGTAAAAAAAAACGGGCGTAAACTTAAAAAACGGACAAAAACTGGGTTAAAAAATGGAAGAAAACAAAATAAACCGAGTGAAAACGCAAAAAATCGTGCATAAATGTAAAAAACGGGCATAAAGGTTAAAAAATGGAAGAAAACGTAAAAAACCGGGTGAAAACGTAAAAAAACGTGTAAACGTAAAAATAACAGACGAAAACGTAAAGAAACGGAATAAAACGTATAAAACCGGGTGAAAACGTAAAAAAGTAGGCGTAAACGTAAAAAAACGGACGAAATGTAAAAAAAATGGGCGAAAACGTAAGAAAACGGGCGAAAACGTAAAAAACCAGGTGAAAGCGTAAAAAAACGGGTGAAAACGTAAAAAACGGGCGTAAACGTAAAAAAAATGGACGAAAACGTAAAAAAACAGAAAAACGTAAAAAAACGTAAAAAGCCGGTTGAAAACGTAAAAAAACGGGCGTAAACGTAAAAAAATTGGACGAAAACGAAAAAAAAACGGAACAAAACGTGTACAATCGGACAAAAACGTAAGAAAACGTGTAAAATCGGAAGAAAACGGAATTTCAAGTTATTTACTAACGACCGTTAGTGTAAAGGACTAACGATGCGACGCTTAGTACATAAAATAGCAAAAAATGTCAAGTTTTATGTTACAATGAAAAAAAAAATAGTTGGCAACTTATTTATACTATTATATAATGCATGGATAAACCAAGCCTAACTCCTAACCAAAAATTAAGATAAGGAGCTCCAATCATGAGGTGACATGTGTCACTTCTCAACTAACTTCAAGCCTAACTCATAACCAAAAATTAAGATAAGGAGCTCTAATAATAAGGTGACATGTGTCACTTCTCAACTTAAAAATCACCTTTATTTTCAAATTGAAATATCTTTTTATCTATTTATTTATTTTTATCTAATTTCACCATATTTTCTAAAATTTTGTGCTCTTTAATTCAACATCCAAATTTATATACTTTCACAAGTTTTTAGTTTTGTAGATTTTTAGTGGGTTTTTTGTTCAAAATTTTATAATTTTAACTTTTATTTCAATCAATAGAATTTTGATTCGTTAAAATCATATACTTTTGGGTGAGTGTTTGACGGGAAAAAGATTGCGAGGATCTTTCTATATACGGTAATAATGATGTCACGAGAAAGCTACGGAAAACCCAAACAAACACATATACGTTCGGAGTGTTGTGAAACGAATTCACTAAGCGGGGAGAGTTGGTCTAGCAATTCATTTACTAACTATATTACTATATTTGTCGCCGCAGCTGTGCGCGGGTATCCGACTAGTAATGGTAAAATGTGTCAAGTACAATGTATATTTTTTTTTTTTTTTTTTTTTTTTTTTTTATTATCATTTTCCCTTTAAATTAACCTTAAACCTGATAATATTTTATCCGATTTTCCTTTTGTATATTTATCGTTATTGTGTTATATGTATAAATGATGCAATGTAACTGTTGATGTCATTTATTCACTTTGCTTTACAAGGTTAAACATTGACATCTCATTTAGCTAAAAACAAATCACGTTAATATTAAAAAGAGAGTTATTTTACATATTAAACTTTTTTCACATATTAAAGATAAATTTCACATTCATTTTTTGGAGAAAAAAGAGGTTATTAATTAATATTTAAATTAATAATTCAATTACACCCATCTTTTATAATTTAAAATTTTCATGAACCCTTTATCGTTAGAGAAAACAAATTATATTCTAACGACCAATATTTAATTATCTTTCTATAAATTGACACTTTAATATACTTTCGACAATAATTTTTTTGTCTTTTTTTTTTTCATGTTTTCTTAGCTGTATCAAAAATCGAATTACATATCACATGTGATTTAACAATAATATTGAAGTTCGAACACAAAGAGCAAGGTTGGATCAAGTGGTTAACACCATTGCCTCTGGAGATAGAGGTCAAGGGTTTGAGTCTCACCCCTTTTGCAAGGCCAGAGGTCCTTTTCTACCTTTGGTAGAACAAGAAGCAGCATCTCTACCTTAGGTAGAGGTAAGGCTGTCTAAGTCTCAACCTCCCCCATACACCGTGTAAAACGTTATTGGGACCCATAATTCGTGAAAGACGGTATTGGGAGTTACTTTACTTTACTTTTTTTATTGGCGAACAATAAACATCCGTACTAAAATTGACATAAGTATTTATCTTATAAATAAAAAAACTTTTTCCTTTTTTGCAATGGAATACATACATTTTTGGCTTTCCAAATATATATCACACACACTGTATTTGAATTATAAATTATAGTAGTTCATTTATGAAACTTCTTTATTCACATGTGAAAAAATCAAAGTTGGTAAAAAATCACATATGAGTGAGATCATGTGTGAGAAAAATCACATGTGGCTTTATATGTTTTATCAAAATTAGTGCAATATCACATGATTTCTCATGCAAGTTTCAATAACGGAGGAAAAAAATGACGAAACAACATAAAAGAATGTGAAAAAAAGATTTGTCGAAACTATATCAAAATGCCTATTTGTAGAAGATAATTAAATTCTCATCGCGGTGATATATTTTTTTTCGTTTAACGATTAACGGTTTAATAGATATTAATATTCGAAAAAAAAATGAAAGTGGGTTTATTTAAAATAAGTGCCTAAGATTCGTCCCTTGGGTACGTGAATAAATATTAGGGGTGACAATTCTCGACACGACACGATAAACGACACGCCTGACACGAAGTTAAACAGGTTTAGGTTGAGGATAAACAGGTTTGGGTCAAAACAGGTCAACCCGTCTAACTCATTTAATAAATAGGTCATGTTTGGATTGAGTAAATATTAAACAGGTCAACCCGTGAACCCGTTTAATTATATAAGACTCTAAAAATAAAATATATAACATATCTTTTTATGTTGGATGTGGATTAAATGTATTGTGTTATGTACTTAATACGATTGAATTACGATTGTACCCATATATCATAAAACTTGATGCTCATAACTAAGAAAACTGTCGTATAGTTATTTGTCTGTTATTTTTATAATATTTTAAACTCTTATATCATTTTTGCATTTAAACTTGGTAAATCAACAAATCACCAACCTTATTCACTATCTAACCTATTTATTTAAACGGATCAAAATGGGTTACACGTGTTATGCAGGTGTGGGTTAGAGTTGAGTTTCTTAACACGATTAATAAATGCGTCGTGTTTTGTTGGAGGTTATACTAACCCGCCAATACTCGAACCCTTATAGGTTAACACGAACACGACTCTATTGGCACCCTAATAAATATTTGGTATGTAAATGAAACTAAATCTAATACTAAATGTTGTCGAAAGTGAGCCTCATTTAGAATAAAGCGAATGGAAGAATGATCATTTGCCTCTTTTTGGCTTTGGCTCCTTTGTTCTTGGAACAAACAAAAAAATTAAAGTCTATAGAAAATTATTTCAGAAAAGCAATGTTTTTTAAGATAACGTTTTAATCTAAATTCACTTGTTTTGTTATAACTTTTTCTATTAGACATATTAATTTTTTGGTATTAAAATGTAAGCGGGTAGTTACTAGTGACGTGTGCATCTAGATATTAGACACTTAGGGGTGTTTACTTTTCATTTAAAGGATGATTTGCATATTTTTTAAAATTGATTGACACACTTAAACTTAGAGTTCTTTGACATTTATACTTTTACAGTAGTGAAAAATGAGTAAAGTGATGTGAGGGTATAAATGTTAAGACATTTTAAATTAAAGTGTGTCAATCAATTAAAGGAATGTGCAAATCACCTTCTATATATTTAACGAGGATGTAAGCCGCTCGTTGCCGCGGGCATTATACACTATTACATTGTGAGGACTAAATTTGCAACGAACCTCTAAGATGAAGGATGAAGTTCCTATGGATTTTTTTTTTTTTTTAAATTGTTGAAGATAACGGTCGTTAGCTACTTAACGTCAAGTTAGTAATCAAAGACTGACTTTGCAATAGATGTATGAAGGACCAATTATTTAAATTATGAGAGGAGTAAATTTGCAACGAACCTCTGAGATGAAGGACCAATTTGTACGGATTTTTTTTTAAATGTTAAAGATAACGATCGTTAGTTAACAGACGTTAAGTAACTAACGACCATTAGTTACTATAGCAGAAATTATTATTTTAAAAATTTACTATTCACTCACTCACAAAATCACTATAGCCGAAATTGTTATTTTAAGTTGGGGAATAGTGCATCCACCATAAATATAATATATATATATATATATATATATATATATATATATATATATATATATATATATATATATATATATATATTGTGGAAAACGAAGGGAGGTTGAATAGTTTTACGTCGTTTTTCATTTTAGAAAAAAACTTTGTTAACAAAATCTTTGATTCTAGTTTTATGTGAGATTAATGTTTAAACACTTATGTATACTAATATCTACGAAAGTAAATAACAACAATATAAGAAAATAAGTAAAGAGATAGAGATGGAAAGATCGCACCGCAAGACAAAGGATTTATAGTGTTCGGCTAGGAATCTCCTCTTCGCCCTACTCCACTCCCTGAGCACCTAACTCGAGAGTTTTCTTCACTATGTCAACAAGCTCCCTTATGGCGGAGAAAACCTTATACAACTTTCGCTTACACCAATTTACGACACTAAGCTAGATGTCGAGTTTTAATAGTAGCTAGAACCAATCTCACACCACTAGTCACTACACACCTTCTTCACAAATTGTACACACCACTACTACTACACAACTTCTCACAACTTCACCACTTCTTCTTCACAACACTACTACTTCTTCACTACTTCTATTCACAACTTCTTTTCACTACTAACACACCTAAATCTACCTGCTACAAAACTTCTACACCTTTACAAACAATTTACACAATTACAAGCAATATTCACAAATCTACAATACTTCTTAACTAGATGTTGAAGGAGTATTCTTCTCTTGCACTTTGAATGATAAGGGGTTGGATCACTTGAAACAAGAACTTATAATCTTTTAATCAAAAGATTTAGGAAGATGATTTGAGAGGATTTGAACAAAAAGTTATAGTGCAAAAGGTGAGGAAAAAATGCAGGATTGAACCTGTATTTATAGGCAAAGATTTTTTACAACAGGAGCGTGCCGACCCCCTTAAAATTAAGGGGGCCGCCCACCTGTAACGGCCATAAATCTTTGTCTTTTCTGAGGAAAGTTTATTTGGTGAAAATTTAACTGAGTTTGGTTAAAATTTTGAATTCATATATTTATTATGAATTAAACATTTTCTTTTAATTACCAAAAGTGTTTTTCTAAATATATAAAATGTTTATACCATTTTATATTATTTGTAATGATTAAATAAACCTTCCTTTGATCATAAAATGTATTAGGCAATTGTTTATTCATACCTTAAGTGATTAAGTTGGATATAATGTTATTTTGTCACTAAATACTTGTTTACGTAATGATTTTACGTTTAATGATTTAAGATTTTGTGATCGTCAAAACATATGGATATCGAGAAATATTAATAACGTTTTGACGCATTATTTATATCAACAATCTCCCCCTTTTTGATGATTACAAAACCTAAACTCATTAAATCAAAAATTAATATGTATACAAGTATTTAGTGAGTTTTATATCATTTCTTCCCCTTTTTGTTAGCATCAAAAAGGTTATCCCGACGATGTTAGAACTCTCCCCCGACATGTACTCCCCTTCGTTTTAAGGTTATAAGACAATTCGAGATATGGAATGCTTGTAAAAATATTTAGAACACACAATATATGTAATCCATGAAACAAATATATAACATGAGAACTAATAAAAGTGCACAAAACAAATAAATCTCAACAAGTATTCATTAATTATTAAAATAGATTATGTTAAAAATATAATCATTAGTACATAAGCATACATATATGCTTTTCTTAGCAAACTACAATGGATAATACTAAGTTACCAACTTGAGGTCTCTAGGACTTGCTTGGAGATGGGAAGCATGGTGGATGGATGTAGTGGAGGTAGATTTTTGAGGGAATGTTGTTTGGAGAGTTTGGTGGTGGAGAGTTTGGAGCGGAAGGGTTAGATTGTTGTGGTTGTGATGGCGGTGGAGAAGACGTTGTGAGGAGATACTCAATCCAAGTGAAGTGCTCATTGAGAGCAATGGTTTATTTTTGGAGAAAATTGCAACAAGGACAATTGTTAACATGATTCTCAAGTTGGACTAAATTGTTGGGTGGTGAGGAGTGAGTGGAGGATGGTTGTTGATCCAAATTGCGTTGAGCAAGATGTAAGGCAAGAAGAGCACTAAGCTCATGAGCTTCTTTGAGCTCCTCAACGAACTTTTTATGTTCGGAGGAAGGTGATGATGGTGGAGTTGGATTGAGACTAAGGATTGAGGTTTGAACATGGAGCATAGGATGCATGTTTTGATGAGAGTGATGATTTTTGTTTTGAGATTGAGTATGTTCCTCAAAAGGGTCATTTGGAAGAAGTGAGTGAGATGGATGTGGAATGTTATTGGAAAGTGAAATAGTGAGGTTGTCATGTGGAGGTCAAAGAGAGGTTTCATTTGGGTGAGTTTGATGTTTAGTAGTTGGTTGGTTGGGGACAGCATCATTTATTAAGGTGGACTTTTGACAAGTATCAAGTTTTCTTCTCCACACGGGTTTAACGGAGATCTTAGCAACTCTTGAAGGCTTAGGTTTTGGGTGGTTGGGAGATGACATGATGGGTTGAGTAATGATTTGTGATGATGAAGGGTATTTATAGTGTGATGATTATATGTTTATGGAAGGATGATATGTGGTGGATTTGCTAGACAAAATGTGTTTGGGTATTTAGGGAAGTGGAGAATCAAAATAGGGTGAAATGGGTTAAAAATCAGAAAGCAAACAGAGAACCTCGACCATCAGATGCCGGCCCCTTTAATTTTAAGGGGGCCGCCCAGGCCTGATTCCCAGATTGCAAGAAATGGGTTTTTTTTCAGAATTTTTTCCAGAAAGATGTTCGTTTTGAGGTTTGGTATTGGGTAAGTCCATTTCTTTAGGCAACTATGCATGTATTATGTTAAAGAAGTGTGCATGAAAAGTATCTATGTAAGCAAGTAATCATATAATTACAACTAAGTATGCATGCAAAAATAATAATGTAAAAGAGCAAATAACCAAGTCATATTTCCTAAGACAACTAACTTAGAGTAAGGGCAAAGGCAACTAGTGAGTGAGAAACTAGTGATGAAACAAATGTGACAAAATGATTCTTGACGTTATTCTAGTGTGTGCCTATATGCAACAAATGTGGAGATGCGATTGCTTCGACTCCTAATGCAAAGATGAATATATCCTAAGAAGCAATCCAAATTCTCCTTGATTCAATTTGCTTAACCCATGATTGCCAAGGATATATATTAGATTATATATTTTGACAATTCATGTGAACTTTCATGCATGATTTTAAAGAAAGTTTTTAGCATTATTCAACAATGCAAGAAAGAAAAGAAATGATTTCATGTGTCTCCTAGAAGTGAGAATTGTTTAGATAAAATAGACTGGGTTTTTTGAAAATGTTTATGCAATGTAGAATTCCGAATCTTCAATTTTGTGCGAAATAGATTCCTAGACTCAGAGACAAAGAAAAGAAAAGAATTTTTTTTTATGCAATAAGTAATTAATGAAAATTCAATAGAATCTAGTCAATTTGCTCCATCATTCATAATCCTAAACGCAAGTGGTTAAATAGTTCACGCTTAAAGGGTCTAGTGAATATATATGCATCCGATGCAACCTTTTCTATAGATATATTACCTTTTTGTACATTATCCCTAAGAAAGTGGTGACGTATTTATATGTGTTTAGTCCGAGAGTGTTGAACGAGATTCTTACTTAAATCTATAGCACCTTTATTGTCGCACATTATAGGAATGTTTTCTAACCTAATGCCATAGTGTACGAGAGTTTGTTTCATCCATAGTGCTTGTTGACATGCCTTTCCAGCGTTTACATATTCAGCTTCGGTGGTCGAAATAGCCAGAGCGGTTTGCTTCTTGGAAAACCAAGACGTTAGGCATGATCCGAATCCGCATAGACAATGGTTTCTATGCCGGATCCCTTAGGATACCATAATCCTAAGTGTATAGTGCCTTTAATGTATCGGAAGATACGTTTAGCTGCTTATAGGTGAGAGGTTTTGGGATCCTCTTGAAAGCGGGCACAAAGGCAAACACTAAACATGATATCAGGTCTACTTGCCGTTAAGTATAGTAAACTACCTATCATTCCTCTATACTTAGTGTTATCTACGGACTCACCTTCTTCATCTCTTGTGAGTTTCACTTCCGTAGACATAGGTGTCTTTAGGGGTTTTGAGTCTTCTAGGCCAAATTTCTTAAGCATTTTCTTAATGTATTTAGATTGGTTAAAAAATATTTCATCTTTTAATTATTTTATTTGTAATCCTAGGAAGAAGTTTAGTTCACCCATCATACTCATCTCGAACTCATCATGCATGATTTTGGAAAATTCATCACACATTTCTTGACAAGTCGATCCAAATACAATATCATCAACATATATTTGAACAATGATGAGATTTGGGTTTTTCTTTTTAGTAAAGAGAGTGTTGTCTACCATTCCCATGGAATAATCATGTTTAATAAGAAATGCTTTCAATCGATCATACCAAGCCTTGGGGGCTTGTTTGAGTCCATATAAAGCCTTCTTGAGTTTATAAACATAATCAGGTTTTGTGAAGTCAATGAATCCCGAAGGTTGTGCCACATATCCCTCCTCATTGATAAAATCGTTGAGGAATGCACTCTTCACATCCATTTGGTATAACTTAAAATCTAGGGCGCAGGCATAAGCTAGGAGTATTCTAATAGATTCTAGTCTAGCTACCGGGGCATAGGTTTCGTCATAATCAATTCCTTCTTATTGATTATAACCTTGGGCTACTAATCTAGCTTTATTCCTAGTTACTATTCCATTTTCATCTAGTTTATTCTTAAATACCCATTTGGTTCCTATTATGGTCACATTCCTAGGATTAGGGACTAGTTCCCAAACATCATTTGTTTTAAATTGATTTAATTCTTCTTGCATATCCATAATCCAACTTTCATCCTTTAAGGCTTCATTTACATTCTTAGGTTCTATTGTTGACACAAAGCAAAAGAAGTTGCTTTCGTCATGAGCTTGCGATCTTAGGATTCTTTGATTCAAACTACCTATGATGTTACCTAAAGGATGTGACTTAGATTCCTTAATATTTACAACCTCATTTTCTTCTAATGTTTCTACTTCATTATCATTTCCTAATGACTTATTTTTACTAACCTCAATAGCTTCTTCTTCAATCACATCATCATCTTCTAAAGGTAATGTTTTAGGTGGTGGAGGAGTTTCATCAAATGTTACATTTAAGGATTCTTCTACTTTCATAGTATGTTTATTTAAAATTATGTATGCTTTACTATTTTGTGAATATCCTAGAAAAATTCCTTCGTATGACTTAAGGTCGAACTTAGTGAGGTAATCTTTTGTATTAAGGACAAATCATTTACTTCCAAATACTCTAAAGTAGCCTATATTTGGTTTTCTACCTCTTAATAACTCATAAGGAGTTTTTCCTAATATTCGTCTAATAGAAACCCTATTAAGTATGTACATTGATGTATCTACGGCGTGACACCAAAATTTTTGTGGGATAAATTGTTCATTTAACATTGTTCTACTCATCTCTTGTAAAGACCTGTTTTTCCTTTCTACTACCCCATTAGATTGAGGAGTACGTTTAGCGGAAAAGTTGTGAGACATTCCATTTAAATCACAATATATTCCGAATTGTACTTCATTGTCAAATTCCCTACCATGATCTGCCCTAACTGAAACTATTGAGCATCCTAATTAATTTTGAATCATTTTACTAAATTTCTCAAATTTTTCAAAGGCTTCGGTTTTATCACTTAAGAACCTAGTCCACGTGTATCGTGAATAATCGTCTACTATAACTAAGGTGTAACGGTTGCCACCGTAGCTCCACACTGCGTATAATGTCATCAACATAGATTTAGACTATGATAATATGTGAATCTTTCTTCTTAGTGAAGAGAGTATTATCAACTAAGCCCATGGTATACTTATGGTCAACTAGGAAGGTTTTAAGTCGATCACACCATGCTTTTGGAGCTTGCTTAAGTCCGTAAAAAGCCTTTTTAAGTTTGTAAACATGATTTAGTTTTTCAAAATCGATGAAGCCCGGTGGTTGAGCAACATACACTTCTTCATTTATGACTCCGTTTAGAAATGCACTTTTGACGTCCATTTGAAAGAGTTTAAAATTGTGTGCACATGCATATGCAAGTAAGATTCTAATTGACTCGAGCCTAGCAACCGGAGCAAAAGTTTCATCGTAGTCAATGCCTTCTTGTTGGTTATATCCTTGTGCAACTAGCCTTGCTTTGTTTCTAGACACAATTGCATTTTCATCCATTTTATTACGAAATACCCATTTTGTTCCAATTATAGTTTGACTATTTGGTTGAGGAACTAATGTCCATACATCATTCCTAACAAATTGGTTTAACTCTTCTTGCATTGCAATTACCCAAGACTCATCTTTAATGGCTTCATTAATGGTTTTAGGTTCAATGGTTGACACGAAACAAAAGTAGTTGCTTTCATTTTGAACTTTTGACCTTAGTGTTCTTTCGTTAATGTTGCCTATGACACCATCTAATGGATGACTTTTAGATTCTTTGACATTGACAAGTTCTTTGTTTAATAGTTCATCTTCCTTGTCATTACCTAAAATCTCTTGACTTTCTATTACTTGGCTTTCAACTAAGTCATCATCTACCAAAGGTGATGTCTTAGAGGGAGGTGGACTCTCGTCAAATGTTACGTTCAACGATTCCTCGGCTCTTAAGGCTTCTTTGTTCAAAACAATGTAAGCTTTACTATTTTGTGAATATCCAAGAAATACACCTTCATAAGACTTTAGGTCAAATTTTGTGAGATAATCTTTGGTGTTAAGAATGAAACATTTACTCCCAAACACTCTAAAGTATCCTAATGTGGGCTTTTTACCTTTATATAGTTCATAAGGAGTTTTATTCAAAAATGGTCTAATTAAGACTCGATTTAAAATGTACGTTGATGTGTCAACGGCATTACACCAAAACTTTTGTGGAATGTTTTGTTCATTAAGCATTGTTCTACTCATCTCTTGCAATGTCCAGTTTTTACGTTCTACTACACCATTATATTGAGGAGTACGTAGAGCCGAAAAGTTATGAGTAATACCATTAATATCACAAAAGTTTCCAAATTGAAATTTATTATCAAATTCACGACCGTGATCCGTTCTGATAGACACAATATTAGACCCTACTTGATTTTGAATTTTCTTACTTAGAATCTCAAATTTATCAAAAGCTTCATTTTTACTTTTCAAAAATTTTGTCCAAGTATATCTTGAGTAATCATCCACTATAACCAAAGTGTAGAAGTTACCTCCATAACTTTGTATAGCGGATGGACCAAATAAATCAATATGTAAAAGTTCTAGACATCTAGATGTAGAAACTAAGTTTTTAGCCTTATGGCTACTATGGACTTGTTTACCGACTTTGCAAGCATCACAAAAGTGTTGGTCGTATTTCAACTTAGGTAGGTTTCGAACTAAGTCTTTGGAGGAGAGGTTTTGAATTAGTCTCATGTTAGCGTGTCCTAAACGTCTATGCCATAAAGTTGAAGATTCATCTAATGAGGTAAGACAAAGTTTGTCTCTAGATGTTGGATCCATCTTCTTGACATATACGTTGTTCTTAAGGACACCTTTGGCTATGGTTATACCATCTTTAAGTATTTTACTTCCGTTTTCACTAAAAAGGACATTATACTTACTACGACAAAGTTGACTAATACTATGAAGATAAAAACCTAAGTTATCAACATGAGCTACATCATCTATAAAAAGGGAGTCATGAGAGATTGTACATTTTCCGATGATTTTGCTCTTAGTTTTACTACCAAACGTAACATTACCTCCGTCACATTTGTGATAAGTAGTGAAGAGGCTTTTGTTACCCGTCATGTGCCTTGAACAACCGCTATCTTTAATCCATTCATCCGGTTCCAAACAAACTTTGAGGCACACCTATTTTATGAAAAACCCTCAAACATTTGGTCCCCAATTTCTCATGGGTCCATTTTGGTTAAGCATACCATTAACTTGTTCCAAGTATGAGAATAGAACATAAGGGTTCCATGACATGTAATTTGGAGTTTGGTAATGTCCAGAAGTGTTTTGGTTCCAAACATGTTGGTAGTTTGGTCGAGCGTTGAAGTTGCTCTTTGGAAAGGGGTGTTTGGGAGTTGGAGTCTTAGGTCTTGGTTGAGTAGTCTTAGCTCTAAATTCGTTTTTACTAACTCCTACTCCAGTTTTAAAAGCAGGTTTTGTTCCATTTTTATATGTGACTTTAACAAATTTTGAACGATCCGATGTGGATGGTGTTACTGCTGCAGCAGACCTGGCGGAACCCTGGATTGGGTTCCGTCTGTTCCGCGGGCTGCTGTAGCAGTTTTGTTAGTTTCTTGTGCAATCTTTTCTTGTTTCGTTTGACCCTTTGAAGTTTCTATTTTCATGAATCCAAGTCCTGTTTTATCAAAGGGTGACTTTTGAATTTTCATAATTTCATCCGCACAAGAAATGCTCTTATCAAACTTCTTAAACTTTGTGGTTTGTTTTATTAGATCATTTTGAGTAATTTTAAGTTTCTCAACTTCGAGTTTAAGTTCTTCACATGATTTGCAAGATGTGTCAATACCTTTACTCCTTTCTAATCTCTTAGCTTTTTCTTTTAATTCATAAAAAAAACTCCTTTTTAGTTTTCAAAAACTTATTTTTGTTTATGATTTTTAAGCTCAATTCACAAAGTTTGTTATATTCTTTTTGTAAGGTGTCATCATCAATAGAGGAGTAAGATGAGTCGGAGAGTACCTCATTTGAGTTGTGAGCCATGAGAGCAATATCATCATTCTTTGGCTCATCGTCATCTCCTTCATAGACACTCCAAGCACCACCCACAAAAGCTTGTTGAGGTTTGCTCTTGGGTGGCTTTGGACATTCTCCTACAAGATGACTTGTGTCTCCACACCTATAGCATTTCCTTTTTACCTTTCCTTTCCTATCATCACGATCTTTTCAGAAAGTTTTCTTGTCATCTTTAGGTTGCCTTACAAACTTCCCTCTTCTACGAAAGAACTTCTTGAAGTCTCTAACGGCCATAGCATATTCCTCATCATCACTATCCGAAGTAGATTCTTCATCATCACTTGATTGGACTCTAGCTTTCAAGGCAATTGACTTAACTTTTTCTTTCTTGCCTCTAACTAATTCCGAATCTTTTTCCATTACCATTTCATGAACTTTGAGGTTTCCAATTAGCTCGTCAAGTGACATGCTTGAAAGATCTTTGGATTCTTCAATTGCCGTCACTTTTGCTCTCCACTTCGGATGGAGTGCTCTAAGAAATTTCCTGACAAAGTTCTTACTATAAAAAGTTTCATTAAGTGCTTTAAGTGAAGTAATAATAGTGTTAAACCTAGCAAAAGCATTATCAATATTCTCATCTTCGGAAATAACAAATTGTTCATATTGTTGAACAAGAAGATCAATTTTGTTATCTTTAACTTGTGAGTTTCCTTGATGAGTGACAATTAAAGATTGCCAAATATCTTTGGCGGTTTTACACATAAAGACTCTTTCATATTCTTTCTTAGGCAAAGCATTGTAAAGCATCATTTTAGCTTCATTATTTTTATCAATCAATTTCTTTTGATCATCATCTTTAATGTTAGTAACTATGTTATCGCCATCAATGATTATATACCATAAATCTATATCTTTAGATTTCACGTAAGTTTCAAAACGGTTTTTCCAATATATAAAACCATTTGCTTCGAAAAGTGGTGGTCTTTGCATAGATTGCCATTCTTTGTAATTTTCAAAATCCATGGATCGTTTCAAGTTTTAAAACACAATATATTTTAAAAGCTTGAGTAACGTAGCTCTAATGCCAATTGTGGAAAACTAGAAGGGGGGTTGAATAGTTTACCGTTTAAAATCTTTTTAACTTGTTTAGTTAGCTTTGAAACTTTCCGTTTGATCAAAGATATATACACAAACACAATATATAACATGCAAGTAAATGAAAGAAACGATCAAACCATAACACGAGTATTTATCGTGGTTCGGCTACAAGGACTCTTTTTCCTTACCCTACGTCCACGCCCCGAGTATCCAACTCGAGAGTTTCTTTCACTAGTCAACAAGCTCCTTTCACCGGCGGAGAAAACCTTACACGTCGCTTATACTTTTACCGACACTAAGCTAGATGTCGAGTTCTTTACCAAGGGTACAACCACTCCCGTTTGTTCTTTTACAAGGGTACAACTACTCCCGATACACTTTGTATTTTGAGGACTAAAATACTAACCGATCACTACTGAATATACACAATCAAATGAAGTGTAAACTACATAAGTCTACACAACGCTAAGCTAACAAGTCTTGCAACGTTGTGTTGAATACTTGTTACTTTTTATGAACTCATGAATCTCTTTGCTACAAAAAGAAACTTCACATATGAAATGTTAAAGGGTTAGATGAAAGAATGAATGAATGTGTGTAAATATAATGTAGAGTGATAAGCCAAAAATCAACTTGTGGCTTAGTATTTATAGCAAAGTGATGAGTGTGTAAATACTCATCATTTTTATCGTATCTGAACTGCCAAAACGTCCAAAAACACTCAGTAATGCATCAAAATACTAAAAATATTCCAAAATTGTGTTTTATACGTTTTAGATGCAAAATGTTTAAAAACAAATGAAAAACGAACAAATTTTGCACAATTGGCAGTTTCAGTCCCTCAAGTTTCAAAAATTGACAAAACTAGTCCCTGAAGGTTTAAAATGAAAGAAAAGTCAACCCAAGTCCTTAAAAAGTCAAAATTTATCAAAAACGGACTTTGGGTGAAAATTTTGGCAAATTTACAAGATTGGTCCATGGAGTTTGGAATTTTGCAGGAATAGTCCCTGGGAATTTTGAAAATTAAAAATTGCAAAATTGGTTTTGGAGTATCAAAATTGGCAACAATGGTCCTTGGTAATGTTTTTGGGGAATTACAAATTCAGTCCCTTGGTTTTGTGTGAATTGCAAAAATGGTCCTTGTGTGAATCTAATACACCATCCGGACCCTTGATCTAATTAAACCAAACCAAAACCCCTACCCCCCTTATCCAATCCAATCCATAACTCACCCCTGGCCCAATCCCACATCCGGCCCAACCAAATAATAAAACTAATACACCGTTTTAATACCCCCCTCGGTCAAACCTTTGACTCCCCCTCAAAACCACCTCCACCCTTCTGCAAAACCACCCTCACCCTCATCATCATCCCTATACTTCATCCACTGCCACACTCTTTCCCCCCCCCCCCTTGCCTAACCAAACAAACACATACCTCCAAATCACACCCTCTGGCATCAATTATGTAAAGAAAACGCCAAACTCCAATTTTGGCGCCAAAATGTGACCAACGGCCTAGATCAAATTATAGTCATCCTATGGTTGGTTTTGTTGCTGGGAAAAGTCCAAGAGGGTGCCCTAAACCCTAATCTGATGATATAAAAGGGAGGAGACTCAAGGAGGCAGTAGCTAGCTTTTAGTTTTTATTTTTCATGTCATGTTTATCAGTTATCTAGCTTTTAGTGTAATTTTCAGCTTAAAAGTAATGTCTTAAGTCTTTCAAGTGTAATGTGAACTCATTCCAATAATCAATTGTAGTTTTTCTGTTTGAATTCAGTTAATGTCATTTTTCATCTCAAAGTCTCATGATCTTAAATGTTGTTTAAGGATGTTGTTAATAACCAATAAGCTCATCTAGGATCATAACAAAGTTCTGTAAGGCATTATAATTATTAAAAAGCATTGTCACTTAGAAAAATAAAAATACTTAAAAATGGAGAAATAATTCACTGAAAATAAATAAAAAAAAAAAAGAGAGAGAGAGAGAAAGAAAAAGATGGATGGAGCAGGTTGACTCATGGATAACCTTGGTATTAGAGCTTCATGGGAAGCATAGGATTGAGTTTTGAGTCCTTGGGGTACCTTTGTTCTGAGCTTGGGACTTTGTAAGCCTTATCTTCCATTTTTTTGTTATATACTGTAGAACTGTTTTGATTCATTGTTTAACTGTGTTTCATTGCCTATTTGATGTATTTAAGTTAACTTAAGGTTATTGTATCCCTAGTTGCTCACTGAACCTCTTGTTGTTCACTTTTGATCCTCATTGTCACAATTAGCATTTGTAGTTTAGCTAGTTTAACTGCTTATTTTTCTTGTTCATTAGCTTTTCATCAGTTCATGTAGGTTATATTTAATAGTAGAAGCTTTTTCATAGTTTTAATAATCAATAATAACTAGAAAACCAAAAACAGTTGGAATATAAGGGGTGTTTGGATTTAGAGAGTCCACTGTGACTCAGTGAGTTTCAGTGGTCATTGGCTGTTGAAACATGTTATCTTAGCTCTAATTAGGACATTTCAAGTTTAAAATCCAGTGGTCATGTAACTGAACGTCAAAATTAGATTTCTCTTAGAATTAAACCTGCATAAAGTGCAATCTGATTCTGCAATCTTGTTTCTTAGCTGCAATTTATGTTTGTGCATGAGATTTTATTGTTTAAACATCTTAAATAAACATCTAGGAATAGATTTAGGCATTAGAAATCCAAATAAGTCAACTTGGTTAAAAATATTCCAAAGTCAAAATTTGCATCTTGTGAAAATAAGACAAACTTCAAATGGTTGCACCAAGTTCACTTCTGGGTAAAAAATACTAAATTTTTGGAGTTTTGAAAACCTTTCCAGATTGATAATTAATATCAAAAAGAAAAACCATGTTTGGTAATCATCTGCTTAGGTAAAATTGATCTTCAATACGCTTATCTGACCAAAAACCTCCCCTGACCCATTCAAATCAGTGGGTTGGATCAATTTTCAAAAGCTTCTTATTTGCTCATTTTTTGACCAAATTGAGTAAAGATTGTTGATTTGTGCACTCCCCTAGGTAGAGTTTAGGATTTAGTAATTAGTTTTCTTTTATAAGCTTATTTGGTGGCTTATTTTTGAGCTTGGAACTCCCATTTTGGCTACTGCTTATAGTGATCATGTCAGCATGATCTAAGCTTTGTGATGCTTGTGGGAATTGATCTTGTTGCTATAAGTTGTTTGTTGTTTCTAGTTGCTTTTGTTGTTATTAATCTGCCTGCATAAGCTGTTGTGAGCTTGTGGCTTGTTTGAGCTTGTTAGACCCAAATCAGTTGAGCTGCCCTTTAGCCCTGCACCAGGTCCAACCCCCCAACTTCCCAAGCTCTTAGAGAGCTAATTGGTAGGCCTTAGAAGCTGATTCTTGGATCAATAGAAAGTCTACCTAGCTGGCTTATGGGATCTAGCTTCATTTCAGACCTTGGATCACCCAGGTGGGCCCCACTTTGGCCTGCATATTGGCCATTGAAACCTGTTTTGGTCTGTCAGGGTGTGGATCAGCTTATTTGCTTAATTGTTTCATTAGTAGGTTTAATTACATGATCTAGCTTGTTTCTAGTGTATATAATCCGTTTGCAGTCTTCTTTAAGTTTTGGTTCAGACAATTTAGCTTATTTATAGCTTTTTGAGTTTCAACAAAATCCATTTTGAGCTTATTTGCCCAACTGATGGGATCAGAAGCTCATTTCTAGCTTATTGTTGTGTTTCAAGATTATTGTCTTTTTAAAAATTGTTGTATGTTGTTGTTCAAGTGTTTTGACAAAAAGAAAAATAGAAAATAAAAAAGATTTGCAAATTGGCCCTTGCCTAATTCGAACCTGTGACCTCTCGGTCAAACAGGTCAACACCAAACCAACCCCAAGCACCATCTGGGCTAGTGTTAACTTAGTGTTTATAGTTCCCATGCTTGTTTATATAGTATTCAGTTTTCTTTAAGCTTAACAAGCTTTTTCAGCTTATTTCCCAGCTTATTTATAAGCTTTTGCCCACTTTTTTTATTTTTCTTAGCTTAATATTATTATAAAGTAATTTTAGAAAAAATTTGGTAATTTTCATAATTAGTTTTATATTTTTAATAATTAATTTTAGTTTATTTAGTACTTAATTAATAATAAATAATTAAAAAGTCAAAAAAATAATTTTCTTTTTCTCAAAATTTTCTTGTCTCATTAGGATCGTAAAAATATAATTTTCATGTCCGTAGGGTTAGCGTAGCTCAAATTTCACTTTTTATTTCGCGCACTTGCGTTTATTTTAATTTTAACTCGCGTTTTGTTTAAATAACTTTTACGTTTTTAAATTTAGGTTACGTAGTTTGTAAAATTAGAAAAACCAAAAACATAAATAAAGTGATAGCTTCTATTTAAGCCGTTTGGCTTATTTTTCTGCTTACGTATAAGCAATTTCTGATTTTAAGTTTTTAGTTTACGTTTTAGGTTAATTAGGTTTCGTGTTATTGTTAATATAGTGTGTTTAAATCGTTCTCATTCGTTTTTCCTTAGCATAATCATTCAAACTCACTTAAACCCCTTTCCTGTCCACATTCACCCGATCGCAAACCCGTTTTATATACCATCCACACCTCGTCGGGACATAACGACCCGGGGAAACCTTATACTTCCGCGGAGCATTGATCTAGGCTATTTGACTTTGTTGACCATTCCTTGGTCAATATAAGTTAGGTGGTTTAGCATCAATCACAAAGCCTTCTGCAGGCCTGGCGGAAACGGCGGAACCCTCAGATGGGTTCCGCCCGTGTACCCCCAGGGTTCCGCCGGGCTTGCAGTTGGTTTTGCAATAAATCTTGCAAACTAAACAATGTCACATCTCATTACACCTTGCAAACCAAACAATGTCACATCTCATTACACCTAGTCAAACACAAAACTTGCAAGCAAACACATAGTTAGTCAAACACATTTTCTTTCCATAAATGTATATTGACAAAACTTGCCATAAATGTGATGTGACATTTCTATTTTAAGAAATAAAAAGTGTTGTGTTTTATGAAATGTAAAATGTAGCAAAAGTCTAGTTTATGCAAGTCTTTAAAACTAAGATTATGTTTTACTTAGAAACTAAAGTTTACATTTTGTCGTTAACAAAACTTAGCGAAGATCGTAAAATATAAATAACGTTTTTAAGCGATATTTGTATTAACAGGGCACAATAGTGCAAGCACATTTTCCACTTTAATCTAACCCAACCTAACCACGACACTCAACTAGAGGGACCAACTATGAAATTATATAATTTTAACTATGTAATATGATCGTATCTTCTCTGATACGCTTTTTATTTTTTACGCAGGAACCAATAAACCCATAACCAACCAATTAAGACTTAACAAAGACCCGATCATCTAAGACCCAACCTTTCTCCTACCCATATTAGTACCAAAAAGAACTCAAACAATGGCAGACAATGACCTTAGTATGATAGCAGTCACGGATCAAATGGTAGAGTATGTGAAAGCTAAATACGGGGATACTTGGTTAAAAAGTGATGAAAGTCTGATGAGATGTATGAAGATTTATGTAGATTTGCCAAAGAAGCTAAGTATGGGAGTAAGTGGGATATAGAAGATGAAATAGTTGATGTTATCATTGAAGACTTGTGGCAAAAATATGAGAATAAGGAGATTACGAAAGGTTTAGAATTAATTATTGAAAAGTATGATAGTAGTAATGGCTGAACTCTGATGTCTTTATGTTTTTGCTATTTTTCCAAATACCTACTCTAAAGGAAATAAGGTTCATTTTGGGTTGTTGTCTTCTAAGAATACTACTTCCACATAAAGAGTTAGAAAGGGAAAGTTTTGCACTTTGAAAGCTTCCACTCCCCAAGCTTCCAAGGCTTCCACTCCCCCCACGAATATCAAGTCTCCCATCAAAAAGTTGACATGTTATTTTTATTTGTTTATGTATTGAAGATGTTAATCTTTGCATATGTAGTTTAGGGGGCTGTTTGGAATAACCCATTTTGACTTATAAAGTCAACATATACCAAAAAATTATTAACTGAACTATACTGTTATAATCTTTTAAAACATCCTTTGTTTGCATTTATACTTTTGGTTTTGCTGTTTTCGTTTTTCAGTTTGCAATTGCATATGCAGTTTAGTGGACTGTTTGGAATAACCCATTTTGACTTATAAAGTCAACAGATATAAAAAAAAATATCGTAATGAAACTGCATTGTTATAACATATGAACTAAAACGTATCAGTTAAGTAACATATAGTCTAAAAAACAACATAACATTTCTTGCAGGTGATTCACTTGGTTAATTGATTAGCAGGTGAATCACTTGCTTTATGACTTGCAGTTTTGAGTTGCAGGTGGTTCACTTTCTTCTTTACCACTATCACTGGGTTGGGGAGACATACAATCTTAAAGTTCATAAGGTCTTGATATAGTCCCACTTTCACCCCCTATGGCCAATAAACCACCAACTCTAGTAGATGGAGAAATATGTAGGCCCACAACATATCCACCACTATCTGCTATAGTTGTGTTTTCCCTTGTAACACCACCTCTACCAGTATTAAATGTGTTTCCCCTTCTGTCAAGACATATTGGACACACAGACCACTTGAAATCTTTATAAGGTGGACGCGTTGCAAAAAAGTGCAATCCAACCCTGTTTTCACTTTCAACAAAACAGTCTAGGCATACCATTTGACAACCATTTTCTGCATCCATGGTTAAGTGCTTTTGGTATGATAAGGAATTGATGAAATGTGAGGTAAAAAGGGTATTATAGGGTACAATGTGGTTGTTGAACAAGTAAATAAGAGTAAAGACAACATAAATGCTTAAAATGGAGCCAAGACATTGAGAATTTGAAATTTTGACAATTACATCATTGGACAACAGCCATGGTGTCCAAACATACACACTGGTACAAACCTACTAACACCATTTAGACATTTTTTTCGAAGAAGCATTGTGTAATCTACATCCACTCGAAAAGCTGCCCCAATATTCTGCCTCTTCCCTTGATTCCATTTCTGGTTCTTTTCTAGCTCTTTCCTCTTCAAGTTTTTTGAACATTCTCTCCTATTCCAAAAACAGCTAGAATGCTTCTTCATCCAACCTTGTCTTCTCTTCTTCTTTATCCAACATTCTTTGTTCTTCTTCTTTTGCAAAAAGAGCTTCAAGAACCTCTTGTTCCATAGTCCGCCTTATCTCCTCTTCATCCATCCACTGCAAAAAGTAATAGTTCCATACATCAACTATAAAGTAAACACACATCAACCTCTGTCATTCATATGATAAATATATGCATACATGTTGCCTTCTGCCATCACAATGCCTTTTTCTTCCTCGTACCTTGATTCCCTTTGATGGTTTTGGTACTTGTTCCTTGTTACACCTACTCCTATTATGTCCAATAGTATGACAATTAAAGCAATTAATCTGTTTATGAGATCTAGATTTACCCATTTTTAAGCAATTTCAGTGAATTAAGACTTTAGGGTTTTGCATTTGAATTTGGGGACAATTGTGGTTTGCAAGAAACATTGGATATAATCAAATGATACGGGACGAAAACATTAACCTTATATGTATAGACTATTTCTGCAAGGACCAATCTTCTAACAACAATGAATATAATAAAAAAAAAATCAAAAAACAAAGGCACAAGAATATAAACCGATCTTCATTCATTCAATTACTGATTAACAAAATACACTTTCAAAAGGCCAAACCAAAAAAAAAAAAAAAAAAAAAAAAAAAAAAAAAAAAAAAAAAAGCGTTAAACACTACATGTGCTACCATTAGTGATTAACAACAAAATCAGGTTGTCCTAAGAACGTCAAGGAACTTGTTCCTGTCCAACACCTGAGCATAGATTTCAGCAATTAACCTCTTAATCTCCAAAGCCTTGAGGACATTTTTCTTTTGAACCTTTTGAAGATCCTATAGAAGCTTGTATGACATAGCCGAAGGCCGATATCCTTCTACTTCAGCTATAAACTCTTGTGTTTCTTTGGTAACATGAACCAAATCAACATAAGACTTTAGGAGCCCTTTGGCAAGTTGTATATCTTTGTCGTTCTCGCGTTGATAGTAAACATCAATGCTATCAAACTTGAGTAAGAATCAGCAGCGGCGGCTAGTTCCTATAGGCGTGGGAAATTGGACATTTTGTTGTGTTTTAGGGTTGGGAACTACGTTAAATGTGTTTTAGGTATGCAAAAGCTTTGGGGTATGGTCCCTTAAATAGCAAAAGAACCGATGACGTTAAATATGTTTTAGGTATGCCAAAGCTTTGGTGGGGGGAGGATTGATTACTCCGTAGTAAGTAATGAACCATTATAGAGTAAATTGGGGAGGGGGGGGGGGGGTAAGAGATTGGTTAATCACTTCACTTATTCCTTTGCATTCCTTTTCTCCTTCTCTTTCTCCACTTTGAACCAAGCGAGTCCTTAATGTTTGTTACCGTTAGTTGAGATAACTTAGATATCTTGAATTAGAATTCAAATAAAATGTTGTCTTCATATCAATAGTTTTGAACATTATTTATTAATGTTTTAAATAGTTAATATTTGATTTTAGATATAAATCAAAAGTTATTAATCATAAAAATGTCAACACAAATATAGCTAGGACCTTGGTGCATTTATTTTGATTCGGTATTTTCTTAAATAAATTCAGTTTTTCACTTTAAAAAAAAGATGATTTTTCCATTATACGTGGTTAATATTAGTTTGTGCGTAAAAGCAATTCAGAAAAAAGCAAGTTGCTTAGTTTTTTTTTCCTAGCACTGCTAAACAAGATAATTATGTGCATTTCCATTTCCTCGGATTCATTTCCCTCAACCAAACATGCGATATAAACCCTCGCTATCGATTTGATAGGTTGATTGTCTCGTAAACATCCGTTGGCGTATCTTTGCATGTATGTAAATGCCGCACTTGAGAACCATAATTGTAGTGGCGGCGAAAAGGATGTGCAAGTGGTGCTGTCACACAGGGCCCAACAATTTAAGGGGCCTCACTTTGTGTACTTGTGCTATATATTCGACTGTCTCTTTTTTGTAAATCTCTTTAAATACAACTTATCTTGTCACAATAAATAAAACATTATTAAGAGGCCTCATTATAAAAAACTGTTATAAATGAACAACTTTTGTGCACATTTTAAAATTTTTTTTGTTTTGTTTTTTGTTTTTTAAGCTTTGATGTGGCATCTTTTTAATTTTCACCTTGAGCCTTTAAATTCATTTGCCGGCCACTTTATAATTGAGTTACTAAGGTTGACTACTTTCTACAAACGAATTGAGTCCAATAACATTTATCAATATCACGCTATTTTCTGATTGGAGTTAGATTTAATGACTATATTTAATAAAATTGATTTGATATACTAAGTGAAAAGAATTAAAAAAAGAAGAAGAAGAAGAAGAAGGTTTTTAGGTTATAAATCAAGATCATTGTGGATGACACCCCAACCGAGCAGCATGGAAGTGGAATATGTAAGTGAAACGTCCACTTGAAAATTAACATCATCATCATCAATTGTGGTGGTTAATAATTTGGCTTAATAAGAAAAAAACGTTATTTTTTTGGTAAATGATAATGATATTTGGCATATACTATAGCAATGGTGGTTAATGATCATGTGGAATCGATAAATAAACAATGGGAACAAAAGAATTATTTTGTTAAAATCAACGCGTTCTTATAAGTGGTCTTGTATGAAATGGATAAAAAGGGTTTTACCCTGGTAAAATAATTGTATGAAATGGAATGCATTTAAGAAATGACTAAATTATACAATAGTATAAAGAGCGTTTACTGTTCATCAAATCTACAGTGCTACAGTTTTCTACAGTGCACATTGTGTGTGTTGCTACAGAATCCCTCTCCCTCTTATAACCTGGTGTTCTCTGGATTCTTCTCTTTCACAAATCACAAACCACACACACAGACACAAAAAATAATACCGCTCCAAAAAATAATTACCCATAGATATAACCCATTTACATCTACTTCTTCCTGAATCTTCCTGATCTACACACACGACACACACTCACAAAACACACACACCCACAAAGATCGGCTTAACAAGATCAGGAAGAAGAATTGGAGATGTGGAGATAGCTTAAAAGATCGGTAATATAAGGTTCTTTAAAAACAATAAGGGTTTTAGTTTTTATGTTTCCATTAGTTGCTATCTAAGTTTATTTTTGTCATTGATGAGTTGGGCTGTTCATTTTCAGAAAAGGAAAAGAAGTGACAAGATATGAAGGAAGTTGATAATAGAGCTCGAGGTACTTACATCGCGGTCCAGGTGAGTTGTACATGATTGTGGTTTTCCCCTTAGTCTTTAGGCTATTTGTGTTTTTTTTTGTCTTCAATTAGTGTTGGAATTTGTGTTTTTTTAATAATTTGTGCAAACAGAGGAAATTTAGACAGTTTGTGTGGTTAATTTGTTTGTGTCATTTTTTATTTGTTATGCTACATGTTTATTATTGCCATATGCAGTTTGTGTGGTAATCTTTAGTTGTGAGTAGTCGTTAGTTTATCTCATTTGTTTGGTAATCTTTTTAGTTTGAATGGTATGTACAAGAAAGCTTTTTTGAACATCACATGAATACCACAGTATGAGACTTTTGAATCGTATGCTGCAGCACAAACACTGTGTGTTTCATACTGTTATCATTGTGAATGATTTGATGGGTAAGTTTCTCATTTCTTGCACTTTGTAGTTAAGGTTTAACAACTATAAATGAGAATTTATATGCGCCTTATGTGTTCGAATCTGTATCGTACCAATGGAATAACTACTATCGACAGTAGAATAACTACTATTCTATAGGCGCAAGAGAATTTATATGCGCCTTACATGCTCTGCAGCTTCAACAAAACAAAAGGTGAGCCTCTTTTTCTGAACCTTATTCTCCTATAGGCGCAAGAGATTTTTGTCATCCTGCTATACCACCGTTTATGTGTGTTACTTGCAAGTTGCTGACTTTCAACCATGTAATTGTTACTTTCTAATCGTTGGCTTATTTTCATGTCTGACTTTCTGTTACTGTCTTTTTCTTGCAGTCTTGGATCCTGCTGCAACATACCTGCTTCATCGCTTACGAGTATCACAGGATTCATGTGCAACCTACGGTAATCTTTGTTCATTCCCATTTTACTTGGCACTTCAAGTTAGTTATGATTTACAGGTCCACATCTTCAAATATACATGCTCTGACGTTATGCTAACTGCCGGTGCTAACATTTATCTTCGCATTGCATGCAGGTAGTCTTTATCAAGAAGACCAATTTCGGGAAGGGCGACATAGGCTTGGTGAATGGGAGCAGGTATTGTCTCCTACTATGTCTATTGTATAATTATGTTTCGTGAGTTTTATTTAACTTCTGGGTCGTTATGATTTGGCAGCCAAATGATGGAGTATCTTTTGCTATGTACATGCCTGCAATCTGTCACAACAGCGTTGAGGATACTTGCACAGCAATTGTCCCATTTGAAGGTTAGTCATGTGTCATATCACATTATATCATGATTTGCAAATGTAGATGATTGGGTTCCTAATACTTTGTTTCTGTAGTGGAACCATATACACGGTGTCGCCCAATTGTGTTAGACTTTGACGCCGGAGTAATGCGTTATGCTGGATATCAGGATGGCAGACAACCTACTGATCATGTAAGAAGGAATGATAGCGTCCACGCTCATGTGAACACACCAGCGTTGATAAAAGACCAACGCTCGCCGATAGGTGATGCATATTCTTCCATTTTAGTAGTAGTTGAATCCTATTACAAGGACTTTTAGAGATATCATTTTTGGATGGGTAGGTTTTTATAATTAATTTATTTCTTTAATGAAAAAGACCAGTTAAACATCAAAACTCAGCCAAATCAACTCACTCAGAAGATATGGGTCAAAATATACAGTGGCAGATTTCGTATAGGATTCAAAGCTCCTGATAAAGTCATGCAAGTTGTTAACTAAAAGAATGGCGCAAGAGAAGTGAAGGAAGTGGAACTAATGATCAAGAACTCAGGTATATTTGATATTTTATTATGTGAAACAAACACTGATATTAAGTTTCAAATTTTATTTTCATGTTTACTGTTAACTTTGACTCTTTTCAAAGTAATTTTATTACAGTAATATTTTATTTCTATTTACTTGATTTTCGTTTTAGGTCTTTCGTTTCGCTTACACACACAGAGGTCCCTACAACGATTCTTTGTGCTCTACCGTTCGTGCATTTTTCCTATGACAACAATGCTTATCAGGTGCTTATGTTGTTAAACTCTTTGATTCGTTTTCTATAATGTGTAAAACAATCTAAATGACTATTTAAACAAAATGAATCCAAAGTGAAAATTGCTTTGCTATGAGGATTTATTGGTGAGTGTCATCTATTTTCATGGTAAGTTGTGCAAGTTTTGGATGATTCTACAGTTGTAAATGGTTTTAGGGTGTTTAGAAACGACTATAATGTCTGAGTATTTGGGAAAGCTTGAACTTGGTGCTCAAACAGGGACCGCTTGCAATGATATGAGCTAATGTGTTATTTCGTTTTTTTTGGCTTTTGGCAGGGAATTGGCTAATTGCTGTTATTTGATTCACAGTTCTTTTTTCCTGCGCCTTACTTGGGTGAGTAGATTTTGAACTAAAAGTAGAAACACTTGATGTTATTTATGAAAAGCTATTTATTTGAATGTATCGTTATCATAAACACATATCATGTGTTGCAAGTTGATGCAACATTTTAAGCAGAGTGTAGTTTTCAAGGTTATGTTCTTTTTTCCTGATAGCGATAAAGCATATGATGTTAACATTATAGATCTGTTTGAAATAATATATTGCAGCTTTTGTTGGTTTATAATGTTTGTGAGGCATTAAATTGGATTTTTATTGTTTGTGTTGAATTATTTCACTAAATTGGTTCCATCATTATTGAACAAATTAAGGTGGTGTGTCAGTAATTTTCATTGAAGTATTAGAAAATACTGCTGCTTTGCTGATGTAATGAGCAGATTTTGAGGAATATCAGTGTAGACCATCGAGACTTTAATGTGTGTGTACTATGGAGAACTTAGAAAGCATGCTACTTTATAAGAGTACTATATGCTAAATCATATTTACTTACGGCTGCATGTATCTGTGTGTGCATGTGTGATCACACGCGTTTGCATATGTCGATTTGTGTGTATAATGACGTATGCTCAGAATTTTCTGCAGCAAGTAATCTGACAACATAAACTAATCGCAGTACTTTTTTACTTTTCCTTTTCATGTGTACAAGGCTGAACGTTGCAGCTATGCATCAATAAGCGAGTTAAGATTGGCAAAGAAGATATCTATTCCAAGGATTGCTATTAATATTGATTATTACAGGTGTCTATGATGGTGACATGACAAATTACATTCACAATCGTAATGGCAATGTATGTACACGTAATACAATTCAAAGTAAGTTAAGATCTTTACACACATTTTCTCTCTGCTATACATTTTATTCATAACATTTTCTTAGTTATTGCTTTCTTTGCTGGATGAGCAGTTTTCATGGTATAAAGGGAGTGTTGTAAAGGACCATAATATTCGAGAACACCACCACCAGAACCCGCGGGCGCAATGCAGAAATCCGAGGTATTCTTTTTTGATCCCCTCTTCAATGTGTGAATTTCAAATAAAAGTTAGTTTTGACAGGATATTAGACCTATAGTCAGAGCAATAGTCCGAACAGCAGGAGGTGAGGCATGCACTAAAGCCATTGTGGATGGATTATGAAAAGGAGCTCAGGTTTGATCATCTAACGTACAAGTAAGATAGATGTTTTAATTCTCCACATAAATCTTGACTATTGTAGTCATGTATTTGCAGCATGTATGCAATTGTTTCAGAAAGAAAGCAGTTAAAACTATGTTTTATCAGCTCCGCGAGATGAATCTTCCTCAATTTATCTGGCTACACATTCAAGTGAAGCTTCCATAACTCACTTTTCGGCAAATTTGCCTTTACTTTCTGTGAAATTGTGGTGATATATTAACGTCTTTGGTATGGAACTTAAGTTTTTGTTATAGAGTATGAGTCATTTTTAGGTATGCACATTTTTTTCCTTATAAGAAGTTAGTCGATGTTAACAAATTCCATTCGAAATGGAGGCCTTGGTTGATCTTCATGTAAAACATAATATAGTACTTCTAAATTTTCTAATAGATTTACGACAAAATGTTTTTGCTTCAGTTGTGTTCTCTATATGGGTTTACATTAACTTGCATATTTCTATTTTTGCGCAGACAAGCTGACCCAAACAGTTTGCCTATGACGTTAGCTCAAATGGTCTCTTATGAAGTTCTGTTGGTATTAGTCTTATTATTTGAATTTCTAACACACTCCTATACTAACGATTTTGGTTAAAAAAATTTTATCAATTTAATGGTTTTTGCAAATGAACGCTGCTACAGGTGCAATTGGTGAGATGGGACTGGACTGCACAGGGTGTTGAAGTGATTGGGTTGAAAGCGTATGTTCTCAATTTTTTTTATTATCTTTCCTTTGTGTCTGTGTTGAGCACCCTTTATTCATGTCTTGCAATTACAAGCCCCGTGGATTAATGGGTTAAAAGTTTTTTGGATTTCGTCATTGTTGGATTTTGGTGTTGTGTAACTCCATATATTATCTTCACTTGATAAGCCGAGCAATATTCACCTTATAACCTTAGAGGTGCTTGAGATTGCTTATGTGCAAATTTACCCAACAACTCAATTGTTCAGTCATGCGTTCACTGTTTTTATTAAAAAAGACTAATTATTTTCTAATATTTGTAGGTGAGGTGATCAAAGGAGCCTGATAATTAGTAGAAGCTTATAACGTCATCCAGCAACAGAAACAAGGAAACAAAAAGGGTAGTAGCAAATCTGGAATCGAGACACTTCTAACCTTTTGTATATGTGCTTTTCGGCAGCGTGCCATATAAACAATCCACTTATCTAAACAATCAAGCACTTACATGTGTATGAGAATTTGTTGTATAAAACACCCCGCGGCAACGCGCGGGTTACAAACCTAGTTGTTATATAACATGCAGTTCTAAATTCTAATTGCATAAACGTTGAATATTAATGCTTCTTTGTGTACGTTCATTATAAATTACTAGAACGGTACCCGCGTAATGCGACGACGGATTCATATGATTATATTTTGCGTCATTCGGTTACACATTTAGTTGTTTTTATGCTTTATAAGTAGAGATGATAGAGATGGTTAAGCCAAATAATTTTAGTTTGAACAACCAATCTACTTCCTAACCAACTTGCTTCCTAACCAACCTTCTTCCTAACAAATTAATTTTAAAATCATTCTATAATAAGAAAGTAAAAGTTTGAATTTTAAGTCTTTCTAATTATAGAATATTCCCAAATGCATTATATAGTAGTATAGATATACAGTGCCATCTTTAAGATTACAAATGCCCTGTGCATAATTCAGTTTAAAAAGTTAAACGGGGTCAGAAATAAACAATAGATATTTTTTCTTAAAAGATAATACAAGAAATAATCATTTTCAAAGTGTCTCGGATATTATTTTTCAATATAACAATTTAAATCAAACATATGAAGTCACTTTTATAGAATATATATAAATATCATATAAAATTTTTGAGGCTCATAAAGTTTGGAGGCCTTCTACGGCAGCACACCTTGCAAATCTTTATATACGGCTCTGATTATGTATTACAATAACGTTGAAAAATATTTGCATAATTAAATTTAATATTACGAAACAAAAATAATTACGACATGTTAAATATCAGACACATTTGTAGCTAGGATTAAAAAGCAAAGTCACACCTAATAGTTTTCAAATAGTTACGTGTTATAAAACATTCATAAAGTCTAGACATGGTAACAATAGTTTAAACAATATCAACGATGAATACAATATCAGTTAAACAAAGTTAGGGGTGCTTAGTTGGGGGTAATGGGAGGTGGAGAATGAGAAAATGTAATGATTAAACATGCATGGTTATAACTAAGAAATGCAATCATTATTTAGTATTGGGTAATGAGGCATTACCCAGTAAATTGGGAAGTATGATTACCCAGCAACAGTAGCAGCAGCCACCACCAGTAGCCACCACCACCACCAGCCACCTCAATCAGCCACAACCACCACCAATAGCCACCACCACCAGCAGCAGCCACCACCACCAGCAGCTACCACCATCACCACCAGCAACCACCAGCACCAGCACCAGCTACCACAACCACCACCACCACCACCACCAGCCGCCACCACCTTGGAGGTTAATGTGTTTTTCTTAAACCATGCACCATCAAAGATAATGATAATCTTCATTCTATTCCTTTGCATTCTCTTTGCCTTTTTCTTTCTCATTCCCCATTTTGAACCAAACGTACCCTTAAATTTTTAGTCAAACAAAAATACATACTAACTATAACTGATGTTAATACATAATATAAAACTTTATGTAAAAATTCACGCGTATACAAGTATTTTAAACATAACAGTGTAAATAATTTTATACTATTTAACAGAATAATTTTATTTAACAAGTTTATGTATGGACCATAACATATTGAGTTGCTGATGTATTGACAACGAGTAAGTATGACTGAGATAATTCATTAGCAACAAGGAAAATGATTGAACTTTAGTATTATAAAGGAAAATGATGGGTGATGACGTATAGTCTATATTTGGGCCACAAGTCCAAATGATAAACATTATTTGGCCCAAACCCATCACGAGTGGGCTATTATAACAAATAACGGCCCATAATAAACATGGCTTGGGCTCACGAAGCCCAAAGCCCAACCAAACGTAACCGGGCACGCGATAAGGATTACTTATTCATGGAATAGATATCCTTACCTCGGATAAGCACCACGCGTGCGAAGAGTAAGGAGCAAGAAACACGGTTTCTTAGCCCCTATATATAGAATCACACGATTCTCATTCAAGGTACGATATACAACCCTAACTCTCTACGAGAATCCTAAATCGATTACTTACTCTCACGCCGGAGTCTAATCGGGGGAGACAATCCCTCGATAAGCCTAACGGTGTTGTCTTATTTTCTTAGTACGCAGGTAACAAGTGCTAAGGATTGAATTGGTACGAGAGTATAAGCCCATAACCAGGTACGCCCAACTTTTGTATCAACAAGTGGCGCCATCCGTGGGACCCTACTAAGAACTAGAATGACGAAACATAAGAATTCGAGCCAGCGGACTCCGCAGTCAGAAAAATGTGACCATCAGAGGAAGAATCAACAAGATCCAACCTCCAGACAAGTCGCTGGGACAACTAGCACACCTGGTCACCACGAGGCAGGAACAACCCCACCTCGCCTAGCAGTAGAACTACCTATAAGAACTACTCAAGTCACACCAGTGGTCCCAAGCGTTGAGGAACTCCAACGCACCCTCTTCACCACTCCTCATCAGGCTACACCCGCAGTGAACAACACTGCACCGCCAGGCGCGCCTGAACGAAACAGGGCGCCAAACACTGAGGCAGAAATTCTTGCAACAACTGAGGACGCACCTGATCTAACTTTGGGAAACTTTGTATCCCAAAATTATGAAACCCTAACCGCCCTCATGCAAGAAGAAGCAACAAGAAGAGCAAGCGCGGGTTTACAAGCCCGACTCAATTTTGGTCCTCAACGCGAACCATCACCATCGCGTCACCCACGAGGAAGACGCGCAGAACGTACCATTATCCATGATAGATTGGGTACGATATCTGATTCACAATACTCAGGAGACAGCGAGAGGCGCACCAATGTCCACTCCAGACTTGGCAGTCGGGGAATACAAGATCGATTAGGGCCTCAACATTCGCCAAGCCAAGGATCTTCCAAACCTGGGAGTAGGAGGATTCAAGACAGGTTGGGGAGAAGAAGATCCCCAAGCAGAGATCCCTCAAGCTCTTCTTCTGAAAGAAGCCGGCGCAAGCGCCGAAAAAGAGACTACTCTTCTTCCAGCGACTCCTCGGACAACGAGGATAAAGAAACAGGACACTGGAAGTCAAGAGGAAGAAGTCGCGAGGAAGAGGATGAAGATATGTCTCTCCCATGGCGACGCCAGAAAATCGATGCGTTTACACGGCGCATCAGCGATTACTCAGACCGCAAACGCAGGCGCATGCCCGCTAACGTGAAAACATATGATGGAACATGTGATCCTGACGATCACCTAAAAATTTTTGAATCAGCCGCAACTATCGAAAATTGGCCACAGCCTGTGTGGTGCCACATGTTTAATTCCACGTTAGTAGGAAACGCGCGCACATGGTTTAGCAAACTCCCACGTCGGAGCATCGGTGGATTTGAGGAACTACGGAAAGCATTCTGCCTCAACTTCACCCAGCGAAAGAAGTGCGCTAAAAACCCTGTGGAACTAGCAAGAGTGAAACAGCGTCAAGGGGAATCAACCAGCGCTTTTATGGAACGTTTTAAAGATGAGTGCATACAAGTCAAAACATGTCCTGAAATCCTAAAAATTTCAGGGTTCAGGAATGGGATCAATAACCCAGAACTTATCCGCAAGCTGAATGACAAAGTTCCACAGACCTTTGACGAATTAACAAAGCGCACCAGATCCTTTATACAAGGAGAAGCAGCTGCTGCGGATAGCAAAAAAGGTTATTCAAACTATAGGCAACAAGAACAGCCGAGGAGACAATCCAACGATCAGAATAACAACCGCAGCAGGAATTACCGCAGTGGAAGAGACAACGACAAATATACTCCTCTCACTAAGACTCCGAGAGAAATATTTGTAACAGAAGGTGCGAACTTCCCAAAACCACCACAAATGCGCACTGCAGAAGAAAAGCGCCTAGGTAGTGGATACTGCGAGTACCACGGCCAAAAAGGCCATACCACTAACGAGTGCGTCCAACTAAAACAACTAATTGAAAAGCTAGTTAGAGAAGGTAGGATGGACCACCTCGTAAAGAACATCAAGGAGGGAAAAGATAAACAGAGAAACGGGGGCAAGAAAGAACCCCCAAAGGAAAAAGCTGATACTATATACATGATACAATCATGGCAACGCAGGATAAAGCAAAAAGTCAGCCAAAAATTCTCTCCAGAAAAAGAGATATCCTTCCCTACTATAGCTGCGGACAACGCAGTCGTGGAGCCCTTAACCATTGAAATACATACAGGGGGACATGACATCCACCGCATGTACATTGATGGAGGAGCATCCGTAGACATCCTGTACGATCACTGTTTCAAAAGACTGCGACCGGAAATCCAAAGTCAGTTGATACCAGCTACAACGTCATTAACAGGATTCACAGGAGAAAAGATTTGGCCTATGGGGCAGTTACGCTTGTTGGTGGTCGTAGGAGATGAACAACACTCAACCGCAACATGGATAAACTTTATGGTAATAAAGTCTCCTTCACCATATAATGGTATCATGGGAAGATCGGGAATATCATCCATGCGCGCGGTACCATCCACAGCGCACGGAATGCTTAAATTCTCAGTGGAAGGAGGAGTTGTCACTCTCTATAACACAACAATACCACCAAGAGAATGCATCGCAGTAACAACTGACGCAGAGACTATTCCAGAACAGCGCACGGAAAAAAACGCCAAATTTAAAAGTCGCTATTCACCCAGATTATCCAGAGCAACAAGTTTCGATTGGAGGATCTTTATCTGACAAAGGTAAAGCAGTTGTATGCGCACTCTTGCAAACGAACCTAGACATCTTTGCATGGGAACCCAAGCATATGACGGGAGTACCGCGCTCTATTATAGAGCGTAAGCTACAAATCCGACAAGGATACCCTCCAATACGACAAAAGAAGCGCGGCCAGGCCCCAGATCTTGCAAAGGCTATTCTGGAAGAAGTACATAAGCTCGTTGATGCAGGCATCATGCGCGAAGTATACTACCACGACTGGCTCTCTAACCGAGTCATGGTAAAAAAGAGTGATGGCAGTTGGAGGATGTGCGTGGACTTCACGGACCTCAACAAAGCATATCCGCAGGACTGCTATCCACTGCCGGAGATAGACTGGAAGGTCGAGTCCTTGTGCGGATACCCTTTCAAATGCTTCCTAGATGCATATAAAGGGTATCATCAGATCCAGATGGTAGTGGAAGATGAAGAAAAAACGGCTTTCCACACCAGTCAAGGAGTATACTGCTATACAAAAATGCCTTTTGGCCTGAAAAACGCAGGCGCGACATACCAACGACTGGTTGACACAGCTTTCGAAAAACAAGTAGGACGCAACTTGGAGGTCTATGTTGACGACCTTGTCATCAAAAGCCATACAGAGGACGAATTGGTGCGCGACATCGAGGAAACATTCAGAACATTGGGATGAATAAACATGAAGTTGAATCCCAAAAAGTGCACCTTTGGCGCAACTGAAGGCATGTTCCTCGGATATTTGATAGAACCCAATGGAATCAAGCCTTGCCCAGAAAAGACAAAGGCTGTTATTGATCTCCCCTCCCCGCGCACACTCAAAGAAGTCCAGTCACTAAATGGAAAATTAGCAGGGCTGAACCGCTTCTTATCTAAGTCAGCACACAAATCTTTTCCCCTCTTTAAAACACTCACGAAGTGTACAAAAAAGGGAGACTTTCGCTGGACTACTGAAGCGGAAGAAGCTTTCCAACAACTCAAAAACCATCTGGCATCTCTTCCCAAACTTGTCGCACCGCGACCAGGGGAAGAACTAATCATGTACTTATCGGCAACCAATGGAGCAGTCAGCGCCGTTCTATTGACAGACAGGAACTCCGTCCAGACACCCATATATTTCGTAAGCAAAGCCCTAAAGAAAACAGAGACTAACTACAGCGCTATGGAGAAGCTGGTCTTGGCTCTAGTGTTCGTAGCCAAAAGGTTGCGCAGATACTTTCAAGCGCATCCAATAGTTGTAATCACTGATCAGCCAATCAAACAAGTTATCTCTAAGCCTGATGCATCAGGACGCTTACAAAAATGGAGTGTACTGTTAAGTGAGTATAACATCTCATACAGACCGTGCACTGCAATCAAAGGACAAGTCCTAGCCGATTTTATTGTGGAGAAGCCAGACAGCGACAGCCCGACATCTGCAGCTAAAACAGATTTACAGGAACCCTGGATTCTGTTCACAGATGGATCTTCATGTGTAGAAGGATCAGGCGCAGGCCTCATTCTTACAGATCCAGAAGGTATGGAATTCACCTATGCGCTACGCTTTGAATTTACAGCCACAAACAATGAGGCAGAATACGAAGCCCTACTAGCTGGACTACGTATTGCAATCCAAATGGGCGTTCGCAACCTAGAAGCAAACGTAGATTCGCGACTGGTCGCCAACCACGTGCTAGGTGAATATGAGGCCAAGGATGAACACATGACCCAATACTTGGAAAAGACAAAATCTTTGATCAAAAACTTTGATAGGTTCACAATAAAACAGGTACCTAGAGGAGATAACAAGAACGCGGACGCACTCAGCAAGATCGCATCCACAAGCTTCGCACACCTCTCAAAACAGGTATTGGTGGAAACCCTAAAAAACAAGTCAATCTTGGAAAGGGAGATAGCAACGGTGATAGAGGAACAAGACCCTACATGGATGACACCTATCATCGAATTTATTAGCAAGGGAATCCTACCCCAAGATCAAAAAGACGCTCGCAGAATACGGCGCATGTCGCAACGATTTGAATTACGCGACAACGTACTCTATCGACGGTCTTTTTTACAGCCATGGCTCAGATGTGTTGGACCCCTTCAAGCAGACTACGTCCTCCGCGAAATTCACGCTGGATCATGTAGTATGCACTCAGGGCCACGATCCGTGGTAGCAAGCGCTCTAAGGTCAGGATACTATTGGCCAACAATGCATCGCGATGCACGCGATCTGATAAGAAAATGCAGCAATTGCCAAGTGCATAGGCCAATTCCGCGTCGACCACAACAAGAGCTAACACCAATTACCTCACCATGGCCATTTTACAAATGGGGTATTGACATCGCAGGACCTTTCCCTGTCGCAGCTGGAGGAGTAAAATTCCTCATCGTAGCCATAGACTACTTTACAAAGTGGATCGAAGCAAAAGCGGTGGTGAACATTACGGGAAACCAAGTCAAACGCTTTGTTTGGGACAACATTGTCTGTCGCTTCGGCCTACCGGGCGAGATCATATCAGACAACGGAAAACAATTCTGTGATAACCCATTCAAAGATTGGTGCGCACAATTGAACATCACACAACACTTTGTTTCAGTCAAACACCCACAAACCAATGGCCTAGTTGAGCGCGCAAATCGCAGTCTAGGCGAAGGAATAAAAGCGCGCCTTGACAGACACAAAGGAAGATGGGTAGATGAGCTCTCGCACGTCTTGTGGGCGCATCGCACGACAATCAAAACCAGTACTGGCGACACGCCATTTTCCCTAGTCTATGGAACAGAAGCCGTCATACCAGCCGAGATAGGAATGCCAACTATACGCACAGCAGAGGTCAACGTCACGACAAATGACGAGGAACGGCGCATAGACTTAGACATACTGGAAGAAAGATGCGAACGCGCAGCTATACGCGAACACGACAAATGACGAGGAACGGCGCATAGACTTAGACACTTGGAACATCTGCAATCTAAAAAAATGTTACTTTTAGGCTACGGCCCTTACACAAACACCCTTGCATCCTACGAGGTGTCCAATAAGTGTTTGTCTTTCTTTTCTTTTCTAGGAATTGTATTTTCTATTTTTCCAAATAACTTGCAAGTATTAATAAAATGTTATAGTTTCTAGCTAACTCAATAGCGCATTTTTACTTTATTGCATATATGTCAATATTGTTTATCTTATATTTCTGCCTACATGGCGTGCATGCACCACTTAAAGACCCACGAAGGCATAAAGGATAAGTTAACCTACTAATTTACTCATTGAATAAGAGGGTTGCAAACCCATCAACATTGGATCACGCATCCTTGCTAAGCGCCTTACTCTCGAGACGTCGAGGTAAGTCTCGCGTGCGCACCCCACGACGGATGCGCATATACCAAGTACACCGTACGAGCTTAGCAATATAACGAGCCAAGACACTTGGTCAAACAATAAAACTTCGCAAACAATGCAAGTATAATTCTTCAAAGTCACGCACTTAAAAGACTTAGTTAAAAAATCAAACTTAGCAAACAATGCAAGTATATTTAAGTCACGAACTTAAAACAAAAATGTATCTTATTCCACATTTATTAATAAACATTACAAGGAAAGATACATAAATATACAAAAAGCCTATATACTATGGCGATGCTCAGGACTCTCCTCCGGAGCGGCGGAACCCCCCGCTTCCTTAAGCTTACTCAAAGTTATGGCATCCTGCATAGACACGGTTGGAACGCTTACAGGCACACCATCTGACCTAGGGAGGTGTGCAGCGCCAAAGCCACACATCACGGCCTTGCCCTTGATACCCTTCTTCACAGCAACCCTCTGCTCATGTCGCTCTAGCACTTCTTTCAAGGGAATCTCCCTCTCAATTGCAAAGGGTTTGAGAATATCACGAGGACGCGCGAACACGGGAACTTGAAGTTGCGAAACATCAGGTTTCAGATAGTAATCTGGTTCCCCCTCCGCATTATCCCCAAGATGGCGCTGCAGTGTCAACCCTGCCATCAGCACATCTATAGGGTCATCTTGATCGCGCTCCAGCCTCCCAATGTGCGGCAACTCAAGAACCTTCAGCCCCGTCATTGCTTGCAGCAACTCATCATAAGCCGTAGGGCTGTACCCAGAGACTTCCGCCAAGTCCTTCTCCAGCAGCTTGGCCTCGTGGAGATCCTCCATGGCCTGCGATCGACCACGCGCAATCGCGCAATGCACCACCTTTCCAAAAGCGTCCACTACCTCTGCGGACTCTAGTGTGCTCAGGGCCGCCAGGCGCAACCCATGGCTAATCAACCACCTGCATTCACAAAGACAATTTGTGTAAGTAAAAAGCACGGCGATAAAGTTATTATGAACACAAGTAAACAAAAATAATTGCGCTCAGCAATAGTGGACATCAGGTGTGGATACAACTCCTCGTCATACTCTATACTGAGGGCGCGCAGCTTCTCCTCTTGCAATGCAATCGCCTTCTCCACGCGCTCCTGAAACTCCTGGACGCTGGCACGATGCTCAGCCCTCGCATACCTAAGGTCGGATAGCATGCTCACCTTATCTCCAGCAATCTTTTCAGCATACGCCCTTGAGGCCTCCAGATCCACTTGCGCATTAGCCAACTGCGCACGGAGTGTCACCAACTCCTCCTCCTTTTGGGCAAGAGCACTGCTCTCCCCAACATACTTCCCTTTTAGCTGAGCCACCAGCTCAGCTTGGCGCGCAGTGGTCGCAACCAGCTCATCCATTAGCTGCTGCGCCTCGCCACCATCAGCAACCCTGGTCTTCCCCTCCCTGTTTTCATTATGTGGAGAGGAAACCTCATCAACGAAGACCCCATCATTCTTCGTAGCATCATCCCTACGCAACAAAAAACAGTTAGTAAATATTACAACAAGTAATACGATAAAACAAAAACGGGGAAGGATGATAAAAATGCAGACACTTACAGAAACGGAGAAACATCATCAACCTTCAACCGTGCGCCAGAAGTAGATGTCTCTTCCGCATTCGACTCCGCGTCCCTGATGACATGTCGACGCCTCTTTCTGGTACCACTGCCTCCAGCCTCTCCTTTGCGCTTAACATTCTGCGCCACCTCCTCTCTCAGCACCTCCTTAGGATTCAGGATTTTAATGCTGTCAGACGATCCCGAGTGCGCCTCCTTGTGCGCCACCTCCACAGTATGCGCCACCTCCACATTGGGCGCTACCTCCGCATCAGGCGCAACGCTCTGAACAGGCGTCACTTGGAGCGGTGGTGTGTTCTCGGGAACCGCCTCTGGTAGGGTGGTCAAGCGACCCTCTGTCGCCTCCAGTAGGGGCTGCTCACCTTCCCTCAGAGGGCGCACCCCTATAGTTACCTGCTTCGGCCTGTCCAGCTTCACCACAGCAAATAGATCCATCTCTGCGCACATCAATAAACCAAGAGAGCAAAAAGGACTAGTTATTAAAAGCGCACATACACAAAAGACTTACAAAGCTTGAAGAAGAAGGGATGAACACCCACCCCGGCCATCCTCACTCAGGAAAGTAGGAACCTCATCCGCAGCGCCAAAATAAGCGCGGCTCAACCCCACATGTACCAAAAACTCCTCCGGATAGGGGTTAATGGCCAGTCGATTGGCATCTAGAGTCTGCGCGTCAGCAAGCCTGTAGGAACCGGGTGCGGGGCGCCCATCCCTTGGCAATGTATTCTGAGTATAAAACTCATAGCCAAAGGGAAAAACTACATCGTCAACCCAGAAGAAGTAATCCCTCCAATTTTTTAGGGCATCTACTTTCTCAGTGTAACATTGCAGTGCCCCCTGGCGCTTCGCAAAAGAAACCCAACCATTCGACCACGTTGTGTGGTAAAAGGAGCGGAACAAGTTCACGGTCGGGTCTATCGCAAGTAAACGACAATTTACTTCAAAATTCGACACCTTAGCCGCACCAATACAGTGCAGCTGAGAGATGTGAAGGCGATAGTGATTGAGCAAATCGCTCAAGAAGATAGATATGGGTACACGGTGATTCGCGTACTCAAAAAATTTCGTGTAAAGCCCTATTTTCCCTTCGGGGAAATCAGCTATACACGCGTCCACATCTGACGCCTCTGGATGGACATCCAAAGGCACGAAGAAGTCAGACGAAAATTGAGTAACATCCTCAATAGACATCGCAGAGCGAAAGTCTTCTAACTGAGCGACCATCTTCATTAATTTACGAGTGCAACGCACAAAAATTACTTACGAAAATGAGTATTTTCTTTGCAATAAGCTTTCAAGAAAGATGAATAAGTGAGGAGTGTGTGTTTTACTGTGTGATTGTAAAAAGGGGGGCGGTCACTCTTATATAAGGGGTAAAAAAAAACCCTAGATTAACTCCACGTGGATCCTACTCACATTAACGTATGGCTGAAACTGAACCGGTACATGCACTTTTTCCCGATTCACGAGGGCCACGTGGACACCACCCCCATTTTTCGAGGTATCCGTTTGAAATACCTAGTACTAGGTGCATTGCACTTAAAAACGAGCGGTAAAATTTCCTTGATTTCCCGCGACGCTTACCGCTGATAACATTGAGTCTAGTATCCGCGGCTACGGGCCACGCACACTAGACTGGGGGGACATGATGACGTATAGTTTATATTTTGGCCACAAGTCCAAATGATAAACATTACTTGGCCCAAACCCACCACGAGTGGGCTATTATAACAAATAACGGCCCATAATAAACATGGCTTGGGCTCACGAAGCCCAAAGCCCAACCAAACGTAACCGGGCACGCGATAAGGATTACTTATTCATGGAATAGATATCCTTACCTCGGATAAGCACCACGCGTGCGAAGAGTAAGGAGCAAGAAACACGGTTTCTTAGCCCCTATATATAGAATCACACGATTCTCATTCAAGGTACGATATACAACCCTAACTCTCTACGAGAATCCTAAATCGATTACTTACTCTCACGCCGGAGTCTAATCGGGGGAGACAATCCCTCGATAAGCCTAACGGTGTTGTCTTATTTTCTTAGTACGCAGGTAACAAGTGCTAAGGATTGAATTGGTACGAGAGTATAAGCCCATAACCAGGTACGCCCAACTTTTGTATCAACAATGGGGATATCTAATTGTATATGTCAAATTTATGTCTAAACTTATATGATATGATTTTGTTGGGTAAAAAAGTGGGTCTTTTGACTGCGGCTAACAAGATGATGCCACTTAGGTATATGCATAAATTTAGGCACATAGTCTAAGCTAGGGGTGTCAATCGGGTTATCGGGTCGGGTTAGAGGCTTATCGGGTCGGGTCTATCGGGTTTTAGAAAAATAAAAACTAACCCGCAACCCGACCCTATAAGGTATCGGGTCTATCGGGTTCGGGTCTATCGGATTGCGGGTTATCAGGTTGAGCTTATCGGGTTATCGGGTTACATGCTAATCACATCTCACGATTTGCTCCATTCCTTAAAATTACCACACAACATGAAAAACTTAAAAATTTACAACACTAAATTCCAAAATAAGTTATGTTGCAATGAGGAATTAAATTATTTGACGAATGGTAAGATACTACTAGTAAGTTATGTAATAAAACATCAGTACTCAGTACCCGTGTATATATTCATTCATTCGAACATGAAAAATATAATATACAACAATACAAGTAAACATGAAATAATTACCTTTTCTTGAATAGCACATACTAACATGCATCTTGAGATTAACACTGAAGTTAGCTTACTAAAAGTTGCAACTAATGTACTGTGATAAATGAGTTTAGTTTGAAAAATATAGAATTTTGAATATGTCATTATAGCTTATCAAGTATATCGGGTCAACCCGATAACTCGATAACGAAATAATTAAAACCCTAACCCGACCCTATAACGCTATCGGGTTAATCGGATTGACCCGATAAACCCGATAAGCTAAGTTGGACCCGAATCAACCCGACCCTATAATGCCTTATCGGGTTCGGGTTCGGGTCGGGTCGGGTCGGGTCGGGTCGACCCATTTGACACCCCTAGTCTAAGCCTCCCAATCACCTCTCATATATAAATGATGATTAAATGAGGAGAAAACATAACATGATAAGGGTCACATATTAAAAATGTATCGGTTTAAATTAGATGTACTTTTAATTTTTTTTGCGCTGATGCTAATGGTAAGGGTCCCGCTCCCCATACCTAATTGGTGACGGAATTTCCTTCATTAGCCCGATCGAATTGGTGACCGGTTATCCCAACCTTTTCAAAAGTTACGGTTGGTCTGTTAACCGAAACTTTCGTTATCTTTTGCGTTTGCATTTTTTATTAGATTTTGCAGGGCATTTTTTTGTTGTGATTTCGGTCGGCTTATTATTAAATTTTGGTTGAGTGTAGTCATGGAGACACAAAGCTGGTGTGGTAGGGGTGACCATAATATTTATTGTTGCCATCAGCATTAGCCTTATATGCATTTTAATGAGGAATGCTAGACTCAAATAATAATTATACAAGAAAAATCCACATGCTAATGTCCGGAAGTAATTGGTTTATTTTGCTATACTTTCTCTCACTTCTCTCTAATTAGACCAATCACTCTTTAACACATCAGCGTGCAAATTTTTTTCGTATAATTCTTTTGTGGATTTAGCATTCCTCAAGATGCATATACATATATTAAATGCATTTCATCAAGTTACACGAATTATATTTATTTTAAGTCTTCTGCGGGTCCAGTGAGTTGCGAATACTACTTTGCATCATTTTCACTTCAAAAATCACTTTCAAAACTAACTAGAATGCATATAAATGAATAAAGTTGTATGTAGTTTAAGTCGATTCATAATAAATATGTGATTATAATTCTCTTTTTTTAATTATTAAGTTTTCTTTTCATTTGATCCAGCATATAAAAAATACCATAAAAGTCTGAAGGTCACATCTTAACGTCTTAAATTTAGTAGATAGATAAATGATACCGTAAAAGTCTGAGGTTCACATTTTAACGTCTGAAATTTGGTATATTATATGAAAGCAAATGATACCATAAAAGTCTGAAGTTCACATCTAAATTTTCTAAATAGCGTCTATCGTCTTGCTAGAGCCATAATAACGTCCCAAAAATATATTGATGGACTAACTACAATCTATCATAAGTGGATCGGTGACCATTGGTTAATTGTGAGAAAAAAATATAGAGTATCAAGTGAATACCTTAGACGTTATTGTATGCCATACAGCTTTCATAAAATGAAATCATAAAAAGTAAAGAAAAACAAAATACATACACACCAGTTTAATACAATGGACATAACAAACGTGGAGTTGGAATTGCAACTAGTCTCACCGCCTTCGGTGCAGTGAGTCCAAACACATCGCCCATGTCGAGTTCACTAGGTTTCATTCCGTCGGGTAACTCCCACGTGAAACTATGCAGAAGGTGTGCCACAGCCATCTCAGTCGCGTACAATCCAAGTTGCATTCCAGGACACGACCTACGCCCTGAACCAAAAGGTAAAAACTCGAAATTGTTTCCCTTAAAGTCGGGCGCCCCATCTTTTAAAAACCGAGACGGGTTAAAAGTATCAGGATCTTCCCAATAGTCATTGTCGCGATTTATGGCATATTGATTAACCATGACACGTGAACCTTTTGGAATGTAGTAGCCATCAACCGTAGTGGCTTCTGACGATTTGTGGAGGGTAACGGGGATAGGTGGATGCATGCGAAGAGTCTCTTTAATAACGCACTTAAAGTAGGTCAACTTTTCGAAGTCCGACTCTTCAACTCGACGTTCGAGCCCAACTACGTCAGTTAACTCTTGTTGCACGCGTTTAAGTGCTTCCGGGGTATGCATCAACTCGGCTATGGCCCATTCGATAGCCGAAGCAACTGTCTCGGTACCACCAAACATCACATCCTATATAATACAATAAAAATGTCACATGTTAAATGATTTGTTTCATTATTGCTGGTCTGATATTATTTAAAAATGTCACATTCTAATTAAATGATTTGTTTCAGTATTGCTCACGCTCTGATATTGAAATCTAGAAAAAAAAATCTATATCAAAGATTCCTATATCTGGAATAATATCTTTTTTATAGAAAAATGATTTATATAAAACATAATTTAAACTGAAGTACTTACCATGATTATGGCTTTAATATTATCACGGGTGAGCTTAATCGCGTTTTGCAAATCGTCATCTTCGTTAAGTTTCCCCTCCTCGCTATAGAATGCCAACATCTCATCAACCATATCGTTTTCGGCATCATCATCGCCTATTTTCTTTCCCTTACTCAAGTGCTCATCGATGATTTTATCGATGAACCGATCTAACGCGGCCCGAGCAGCGGGCAGACGAGTATTTAATCCAGCGGGATCAATGAAGCCTAGCCATGGAATGAAGTCAGCCAAATTAAATGCACCAAAAAGCTTGGTGTATTCTTGCAAAATTCTAATAAACTCCTCTTTCCCTTCATGAGAAATGGACCCAAAAGCGGCACGATAAATAATATCATGTGTCAATCCGAATACTAGTTCACCCAAGTTTACTGGTAAACCTGAATTTATCGCGGTGGCTTTCACCATTGTATCCACCTCATCACGGACCGAATCCCACGATTCGGCCCGTCTACGGCTAAACAGCTTCATAACACATAACTTCCTCATTTGGCGCCAAAACGGACCATAGTCAGTAAATGCCATGTCAGCACAGTCATAAGTAAGGTATCTTATGGCAATTGTTGCGGGGCGATTAGCAAAGATGTTATCTTTGACTTGAAGAACTTCTTTTGCCATTTCGGGTGATGAGATAGCAATGGTGTGTCCAAATCCCATTTTTAGATGTAGGATTCCACCGTATTTCTTAGCTAGACTGGCTAAGCCACGGTGAGTGAGCTGGTCCATCATTAGCATATTGCCAATGATGGGCCAACCTATTGGACCAGGCGGAAGAGGTTTCCGTCTGATCCAACTTATGAATAAGAAGGTAATGAGAGCGATTAAGGCATAGATTGCTACAGGGAATTGGATAGAATTCATAATTGATTACTTGTGGAGGCAACTCGTTTATTGTTGCTACCTATTGAGTGAGATATTAGTTGAGGTGTATATATACAAGTTGAGCGGGCACACCCTAGTTGAAAGGGCATGGATATTGCGTTATATTATTAGTTTAATCTATTTTTTTTAATGAGGATAAATTATGGGAAATTTTGACAAAGTCTTGTTTTGAAATGGAGGGCCAGTCAAACCTATTTATCAGCTTAAGTTGTATTTTTAGTTTCCGGGATAAGATTGAATATGCTAAAGCCAATCATTTGTCGGGGGGGAAAAAAAAAAAAAAAAAAAAAAAAAACTCGTTTGTCAATGTTTGTTTGTGAGAACCAATATCCATTGGCCAGAATCAATTCCAAGCATCGTGGGTTGGTTGGGGTGAAGACCTAATTAAGCATTACATATGTATCCCTATGTCTTCGAAGTTAAAAGGAGTGTTCGAAGGTGTTTGCTATGTAATGTGGTGGGCTATTTGGAGATTTAGAAATCGTCTCTTTTCTTATAAGAGTCCTCCCTGTAAGGATACTCTTTTGATGATATAATCCAAAGGTCTTTTGATTGGCGTTCTTGTCGTTGTACTTCTTTCTTTAATTGGGTTACTTGGATAAAAATCCTAAACTTTTATGTTTGTAATGTTCTAGCTCCTTGCTAAATACTCTTAATAAAATCCGCCGTTCAAATAAAAAAATAAGCAATACATATGTAACAATTTCTACCATTAGTGTTGTGGTTAATTAAATAAATTTTATCACAATACCACCGATAAATGATTCTAATCGTATGATAATCTCGAAAATGATGAAGATAATCCCAAAAAAATGATTGCACAATTGATACCGGGTTAAGTTGGCTTAATAGTTTATGTCAGTGTTGGTTAAGTTGGCTTAATAGTTTATGTCAGTGTTGCAACAAAAAAAAAAAAGAAGGTATATAAGGCCAATTAATCAATGTATAAATGCTACTGGATCACCAACCATTTTGAGTTGTGTAAATCGGTCAACTAAAGTGGTCAATAGTGGTCAACGGCAGTCAACGACTTTCAGTGATCGTCAAACTTGTCGGAGATTTGCAAATCATGCGAGAAATATCAAAACCCGTTGTAAACTAGTTTTAACCACTTATAGTCGTTTATATCTATTACTAGATGTTTTTTCTAAGGAAAATCTTGCAAGAAATTCCCAAAAAAACTCGTCGTAAATACTCAAAATTTGCCTAAAATACCAATCCGATTAATCCCGCCTAAACTGATTACAAGCTACAAAAAGGTCGACTACCCGACTACCGATTCGCTATATGTGCAACCTTTGTTTTAGTTGTAACCATGTAAAATATAACCGTAACCACGATTCATAAGGATGTCTAACAAAACCCAAATATTTTTTCATGGATCGATATATCACCATACTCATATTTTGCATTTTTGCTTGCTTTGTTAGTAGTGACAAATGCAACAACATACCCAATCCCGCCTAGGCGGGGTATGGGGGAGGTGGGATGTAGACAGATCCTACCCCTACCCCAGGGAACCCTGCAGGTAGAGAGACTGCTTCCAGAAAGACCTCCGGCAAGTGTGTGCAAAGTGTGCTCGAAGTAAATAAAACGAGAAATAGAATGCAAAACAAAGAAAAGCAAAAAAGCATAAAAGCAAACAGAGCAAAACAAACAAATAGGCAAAACGACACAACAAACGACACAACAAATGTAGTGACAAATGCCATTTAGCTAAATTTATATGTAACATTTAGCTCAAATCAACGTATTTTAAGATTGTAGGTGGCGCATTTGCCTATTAATTAGTAGAGATTATCATCTCCTAGTCCTGTGTTAAACCTTAAATACTTATAGTTATGGTCACTGGCAATTTTGTTTATTTTAAAGACGGTTCCTGATAAAAGTTACTGTATTAGCTTTTCCTTTATAAAATGGTTAATGAACCTAAGGTCTCTTATATTATCCTTGTAAAAAAAACTTTGATTCTAACAAAAAGTGAATCAAATGTATCGAAAATCAAGATTACGAATGTCATATGTCGACAATCAAACTTTATAAATTAAACACCCAAAAAGAGTAACGCTGGAAAGTGGTCTCATGCATGAGGTTAAAAAAAGTGTTAGCATAGAAAATGATTATTTATTTATTTTTTTCGAACTTGAAAGTTACTCCCTGGTTATTTTATATATAAAAATTGACCATCCGAAAAGATGCATTATTCGTTCCAAACTAGATCTCAACGAGTTTGGTACCCGCGCGTTGCTGCGGAATTCTTTTGTTGCCGTTAGCTACTTAACGTGAAATTAGTTACCTAGGACTGATTTTGCAATTGATGTATAACATGAAGGACCATTTATGTAAATTATTTGAGGACTAAATTTGCAATGAACCACTGAGATGAAGGACAAAGTGCGTACAATTTTTTTTAAATGTTAAAGATAACGGTCGTTAGTTAACAGCCGTTAAATAACTAACGACCGTTAATACTAAAAAAAAAAAAAAAAAAAAAAAAAAAAAAAAAAAAAAAAAAAATTACTGTAGAGACAACTGTAGCAAGCACAGTACTCGCTACAGTAACCTCTGACCTTTTAGTATATATATAATTTGGTCCGTATATACGGGGATTAAATAAAAAGTGATAAAAAATAAAAGTTTGAAGGTAGTCTTCATTGTTTATTTGATCCAGATCTCCATCAATCACTTTTCCTTTCAACTTTTTTCTCTCTTTACACTCTTACGTTTTTATTTTTATTTTTTATTTATTTATTTTTTTTTTTCTCTAATTTCTTCAATCTCAGTCACTTTTCCTTTCAACTTTTTTCTCTCTTAACTCTCTCACGTTTTTTTTTCCCTCCAATTTCTTCAATCTTGATCAAATCTTTTATATAATAAAAGAATGGGATAAATAGTTAAATAGCCCAGTTGCCTTTAGTATAGACATATTTAACCAATTTTGAAATATTCCCGTTTTATCCCGGGTTGCCTTGGGCAACAAACGTATAGCCACCCGCATGATGACAAATGTCATTTTTGGGGGCAGCTTTTGTGTTTTTTGGCAACTTTTGTAATTTTAAAGCAACCGGAGTATACGTGGCATCATGCGGTTTGCTATACGCTTGTTGCCCAGGGCAACCCAGGCTAAATCAAAAATATTTCAAAATCAGGCTAAAAATGCTTAGACCGTAGGGCAACGGGCCATTTTGGTAATTATCCCTAAAAGAATTACATCATTTTGGAGTTTTTTTTTACAAAATAATCTTAATGAAAAAATTGGACTAATAGGAAAGCTCGATTTTGACATATAGGCGAAATCAAGCAATATGATTGACCAATAAAAAGTCAAAATTGAATTCATTTTGGTCAAAATTTAAAAATTTTGTTAACGAATTTGATTGAGGAAAAAAACATATAAAAATATAGGTGTCAAATTTAAGAAAATAAATACTTAAAAAACGATGAGGTAATTAATAAAACATTAGTGGTTGAATTTTAAATATATTATATGGAGTTAAATGTAAAATTATAAATTTTCATGTTTTTTTTTATAACTTTAGATAATAAACAAATAACCTCTTACACTTTATACCCCTACACTTTATAATATGAACTTTGTTTACAATTACATTAGTATTAGTATTGGTTTGAGACTTTCATCCATTAAACTTACAAAATTTTATAAATGTATGAATTAATTATAATATACGTAAATACTTGTAAAATAAATATTAATTTTAAACTTTCATCTATTAAAATATCTTAACACGATTGTACTTATAACGACTCATGTAATTATTATTTAAAGTTTATATACGGATATCTGGAAAAACATTTTTAAAAAACTTTACGGAGTATATTTTAACTTCATCAACGCTTATTATGTGCTACTAAACTTGCACATTTTGTACAAAATAATATCAATAATTAAAGTTAAACAACAACATCAACCTCAACATTAACATCTATGTCAGCTAAATAAAGTTAAATCTTTCGTCAATAAAATTTTTATACAATATTGATTGATATTAATACATAATGAAAAACTTATGCATACTTATTAGTTGTACTTATATCACAATTTTCACGGTTAAATTCTTATATGTCCATATAGTAAACAAAAATTTTAATATAAATTTGATTTATGCGTAAACCTATGTGATCAAAGAACCTTTGATCCAATAAGATTATAAAGAGACACGCTCAAGAATCAAATACAAGGTCGATGCCACGGTTATATTTACAATTTCTGCTAACTATTTTTCTTACTTTCGTGCATGTTGATGCTCTAACCTTTTAAAATATACATAAAATTTTCTGTTTTTAAACGATAATACTATATAATTAAATTTTTCTGAAAAACTCTGTGTGTGCACAAATATTATAACTAGTACATCAATTAAACATTTGATTGTTTCAATTCATAATTTAACTACATCAGTTCAAGATCTAATTCTTTTCATTCGGGATCCAATATCTTCAATAATACGATAGGTTTCTTTAATTTCTTTCAAGTTTTTCATCCGAAAATTCAAAATTCTATGATGATTTTTAGTCAACAAACCACAAATTAACATCAGTTCTTCATTTTATTATTATTTTTTTAATAAAGTTTTATCATAAATTTCAAAGAAACATTGTGTTTATGAAAACACCACTAAGGTATTCGATGAAATGTTTCAATGAAGAAATTTTATAATTTTATAGTTTCAAGGTGTTACTTATAATATAAATATTTTGTAATTAATAAATGCTTTAATATACTAAAAAAATTAAAACTGTGATAAATAAACTTTCGAATCTACAATACGTGTTAATTAGTTTTTTTTATTAACAGCATCACAATGTTTATCAATTAAATTACATTATTCATCATTTTTTTTAATGACAATGTTCATTAATTTTCTTTGATAGTGTCAGTTACATCACAATGTTCATCAACTTAGATCACTTTATTCAACAGTTTTCTTTTTGAAGAACTTTTTTTGTTATCACATTACATTGTTCATCAGTTTTCTTTGATAAATAACATTACAATGTTCATCAGCTAAATCACGTTGTTCATCTTTTTTTTTTTTTTTTTTTTTTTTTTTTTTTTTTTTTTTTTTTTTGCTATCACAATATTTATCAGATTTCTAAAAAAATCACGTTGTACATCTGTTTTCTAAAAATATGAAATATAAAAATAATCACGATGTTCGTCAATTTAGAGTAAAAATAAATAAAAAAGCTATATATATAAAAAAAATGACAAAAGTAAAAAAGGAGGCTTGTGACCATGTGACGATTTTTTTAAAATTTAAAATTTTCTTCATTTTTTAAGAAGGTAATAGCCTTAGGCTTCACACTGTAGAAGGGAAACGATCGATCAACTTTGTGGTCCCGATCGATCGTTCTTACTGTGTCACAAAAATGATTGTCGATCGTCGGTCGTGTATATGGAGTAAATAGTCGTAGGGGCGACCTTTGTCGTGTGTTTCTTGTGTGTGTGTTTGTGTGTATTTAATTAAATATAAAATGTATTTTTGTGCGATATGTTTTATGGTATGTTTTATGTAGTGTAGGTCGCTTTGATGTGGTAAAAAATTGTCTTTAAGTAGTCGGAAAGAGAAAGCTAATGTGGAGAATAAAATGAAGGTCAATCGCCTCCTTTACTGTGTCCAGCCTTATATACTAAATATGTATGTTTATGTTACTCTAATTATTCATAAGAGTAATGATCATGTAGTAAAATGTAGATATTAGTATTATTTAGCTTAACAATACTAATGAGTATAGGTCTAAGAGCGGCTAACTCACTTTGAAGCCGGTTGTGACACAGGTCATATCCGATTTTAAATCAAGAAGTGTAATGCCTTCGACAAGTTTTAAATTTTTTTTATGTACAATACCCTAAAATACATTTGTGTTACTCCAAGTTAGCATGAAATTAAGTATGTGCAAATTTTATTACTTGTAACAAAAATAAATAAATAAATAAATAAAATTATATACAAGACCCTTACAAAAAAATTGTGCAACACCTCCCTAGAACTTCTAGGTCCATCCGTGGGTCTAACCTAAGTAAATATGGAAAGCTAGATTGTTAATTAGTTCCCCACAACTCTCATCGTCGGTGATTTACGTAGTGTGTATATTATGTATCTTATGTGTCATAAACATGAAATTATTCTTTAACTAGATTCTTCCCACTATAGTATCCAGATTTTAAGTTCAAAAGACCGATAACTTGCACATTGATAATCTTAATGATCTTTTTTCTTTAGCAAGTCGAGCAAACTTATCATGACTTACCATTGTCTTGGATGCGCGCTCTTGTTCAATCAAAGTTATGGATCATTCGGTGTTTTTCATGATGCGTTTTATGTTTTCTTTTAAATGTCCGATCCAAAGATAGTCTTAAGTTCATGCATCCTAAACGACGTCAAGCAAGAAGCTTTTTAGTCGGATCTCAAATAGATTTAGGAAAGTCTTTTTAGTTGAATATAATGACTTTGTAACCATTTTAACGTCTTATTCACTTTTTTGTAAATTTTCTAGCTCCTTAGCTTTTCTATACAGTATTAATTGTTACTAAAAAAAAAAGTACCTTGATGGAATATTAGAGGGGAGGGAGTAATAACGTAGAAGAGGCGTTATGGCCTACGTGAAAGCTTTCAATGCTGTTATGGCGTTATGCCTAGTCCCCATGGTTGGTTTTTAGTCCCACGTTATAACGTGCGTTAGTATACTAACGTACGTTATGCTCTTGATTCAAAAAACAAAAATTTACAAACACAGCCCTTTAACGTTAGTATTTGCTGTTTAAAAAAAAAAAAAAAAAAAAAAAAAATCCGTTATGGCTCCAACGTCTAAATTTCAAAAAATAAATAAATAAATAAATAAATAAAAAACATTATAAATAGCCATACATTATACTTGTATCCTCACCAAAAAAAAAAAAAAAAAAAAAAAAAAAAAAAAAAAAAAAAAAAAACCTAATCGTTAAAAAAAATAGCTTGTAAACTACCACATACCGTCGAAGAACTGCAACGATTTATCAAAAATGAAACCGAGAAACGCGACGTGGATCGCCAAAATGCTATTGTTGAAGTCATCAAGAAGTTGGAGGCGGCGAAACAAAAAAAAACAACTTAGAGAACGCTACGGAGAGTGCACAAACATCTCAGAAGATAGAAAATATGTGATTGACACGTTCTTATACGATGAATATTGTAAGGAAGCTGTTGTTATTGAATCACTATGGGCTTGTGTCAACCAGGCCGAAATCTCCAACAAAATCCGTTGGATTTTTGAAGAAAATGTTGAATCTGGTAAGGTTGAACAACAACGATATCAGCAAGAACAACAACAACAACAACAACAAGGTGCATCTAGTTCATTTGCATCAGGATTTGTTGTGCAACAACAACAGCTGCCTCATCTATATCACTTCCGGCTAAACTTTGAGGAAAATGTGCCGGCTAATGATGGTGGATGGAACTCTGAGGAAGAGCGAGAGCTGAGTAGGTTGGAAGCTCAGTTAGAGCAAGAGAAGTTTGCGAGGTACTCTGCGTATGACGACAGGTATGACTCCAACAACTCTCAAACTTGGGATCACCCGGACTACAACTGAAGTTAGGTTTATCGTTAGGTTATGTTTTAATTCAGTATCGATTTTAATTTATGTTTATGTAACGTTTAAGTATTTCTGTTTAGTATGTTTATTTTAAATAAATTTATTTCGTTAAAAAAACATTACAATACGAAACAAGACACAACACAAATAACAGATACGATACGAAACAAGACATACGATTTTAAGCTTTTATTCGGCTCATCTGGGGTGGGTTCTCAAAACCTCCCAAGCTTGAACATATTTGAAGCTTTTCCCATTATAGCGATCTTTAAAATTTCTCATTGCATTCACGATGCAAACATTGTGATCGTCCCTGGTTGTTCGCAGCAAATATTGATAAATACCATTGAATACAACACATTCACAGTTGAGACTGCTCCACTTACTCATGATCATACCCTGTTTCGGTTGACACTGTCAGAACTTTCGTTGAACATGGTTACAACCTGGTTCCAAAAAGACATTGCATTGTGGATAACAGGTTTTTCATGAAATGTAACCCAAACTTGAGCTAGCAATGTTTCTTCTTCTACTGACCAACGATTACTCATTTCAAATGTTTGCAGTTTGAAAAAAAAAAAATTGGTAATTTGGTATGCTATTTATAGCCATCTGAAACACTAGGAGCGGGATACATTTTAAATTCAATTTCCAAAATGAGCGGGATACAATTGAAATTCAAAATAAAAAATGAGCGGGATATAAATTTAAAATTCAAATTCAAATTCAAATACGAGCGGAATATATTTAATAATATATTGTTTGAAAATTTAATGAATGAAATTGTTGAGGGTAGAATTTGTAAAATTGTAAAAACTGATGTTATTTGGTGTTATGATTTTCTGGTGTTTTTGGTATTATGTTATTTGGTGTTAAAGTGATGTGGCGCTGACGTGGCAGTGGTGTTGGTGTTATTAGATGTTATCACTCCCTCCCCTCTTATTGTTGCTAGGTTTTCTATAAAAAAAAATTTGCTCTTATTACTTATTTTCCCCACTTATTGTTGCTAGGTTTTCTATAAAAAAAAAAAAAAAAAAAAAAAAAAAAAAAAAAAAAAAAAAAATTGCTCTTATTACTTATTTTTCGATAACTGATTCATTTAACATTACATCATTTTTTGAAATGGTCAAACAAATTTTAATATAGTAATAAATTTTACTCATCACTAAGATTCTAAGAAATAGTCATCTATGTAATTTAGTCAAGCACTCAAACATCATTCAATGAATATTTTAATTGATATTGCTATTAGCAAAGACAAATAGCCAAAACAATCAGAGCAAATGGTATATGCGAATTGAAACAAAGGAAAGAAGGGTTTGATTTCACTCATTAAATGGAAAAGAAACACCCCTTTAGTCGACCCTTCGCAGGAATGCCACCCTGCGCCCAACCTCTCCACCAATATTTTGGACCCTGTACGGGTATCTTCCACGCTCCTCCCACTGTATTTTTTTACGCAGGCGTGTGTAGTTTTTAAATAAATTGGCTGCATTAATATATGCTAGCTATAAGAGAGAAACAAATGTATGTTTTCGAGTTAAAAGATAGCGAAAAAGAAGCGAGTTGGAAGACACGAGGGAGTAGATACTCCTTACTTACTCTCAAAACAATGCAACTTTAATACAAAAAGAATTGATCTCCATTCTACTTGTCATGTGTTTTATGAATGCAGTTATGCTGATTCTATTCCATGGATCTTGGTGAGACATTTCCAGAAATATATAATTTGAAAATCGAAATGAATGAGCCACCACGTGAACAGGTACCATGCAACCTCAGTAATCTACTGCTATGGGTACCCAATCCTTATAAATATATTTCTCAATTTGCTCAATCTAAGTTAGTGGATTATCAAGTTAGTTGGTCCAAGTAAGGTCATGCGCCACATCATTGTGTTGAAGATTTTTTTCAAGTTTACGTGGTTCTAGCAAATCTCGTATGTAAATAAACCCTCATCTATATTTTAACATATATAATTTAACTGTTAGCACGATCGAGTGCATATATCAAAATCGTTAGGCATTCAACGAGTATTCAAATTTCTTTAGCTAATGGTTATACATTCAAATTACGACTAGTTAGATCGAGCTAACAGTTAAACGTCGGAAATTCGACTAAATCTGAACGGGGACTGGTTACATATATACAATTCTTTCTTGATTCACTGGTATGATATAATTTTTGGCATACTTGAACTTTTTTTTTTTTTTTTTTTTTCCCCAAGTGTAGAATGGACTTGATTCTCACTAGAACAAACTTGTAACTTTCGCTCACACTCCAGAACATCTTCAGACCATTTCTAAGGCGCCAGGGCCAAACTAACACCGATAAGGTACGTACTATCAAGCTTTAGATTCCATTTTCCATGTTGTTCCCAGGGTAACTCAAAATTTACTTTCAAGGTGCTACTATATATTTAGAGACTTCCTTGGAACCACTTTACATTTCACGTGTTTTTGTGATCGGTCTAAAACCGTTGAAATTTAGTGGTGACGATTACTTTTTGCAACTATAATATGGCCAGAATTTTATGATTTACAATTTTCGAGCTCACAATGACATATGAGTTCACACTTAATGATATCAATATTTAAGTTCATATTTAGCATTATTCATTAAAAAAGTGAAATGTTTTAAACAATAAACTCATGCATGAACGTCACTTAAATATGCATTAATCAGTATCTTAATATTTATAAATTAAATTAATGAACATAACTGATCGATATATGATAGAATTAAAACAAAAAGAAAACAAGCAGAATGTTTTCTAAATTTTCTAGCTAGGACAGGCTTCGATGAAGCACAAGTTTTTGTTTGCTAACTTAGCGACTAAACAAGCAAAATTAGACATTTCAGTTATTATGCTCTAGCAAAGAAGCATATTGAAAAATCAGTTCATATTCGCACAAAGCGTGCATGCGATTTAAAAAAGCTTGCTATTGTAGTGATATACATACATTAAAAAGTATTCGGTTGGTACATTTACTTAATCAGGATTTGATTAATTTGCTAATTGTTATTAACAGGCCCGTTGTATATATTGATCTTGCATCTTATACTTTCTTTTATCTTTTTGATATGTCACATATCAGGGTTGAAACAGGGGCCGGGGTCCCGGGACCCTTATTGAATTTATAGATATAGTGATAATTTTTGGAAAAAACATTGATTTATCATAAATACATCTTAAATTCATCCGATTCAATCGAAATGTGTTTATAGTGTTATTTAGTTAATATACCAACAACAACAACAACAGAAAAAGAGAGGGAAAAAAAAGACGGTCACATTTATTTGATTATGGTTCTGTACCTGTCACATTTATTGGATTGACCGTTGTAAATAAATCGTAATTAAAGAAAAGGACTACAAATTATGATTTTTGGTACATGCAAATGCAGTGATGCACATTTTTTTTTTCTTTTTTTTCTTTTGGTAATCAAGATTTCTGACCTTTTGGTCGATTAATTAACGAGGTTTGAACCCACCGTCACGCAGACTCAAACCAGGTAAAGGCCTAAAGCCCTCCCTTTTCAGGAGGTTGGTGTAGCCACTTAAGGTTATTTGCATCTAGCAGGAATTGAACTTGAGACCTCACACATTTTAATGTGATAATCACAAGCCCTTTTGCCACTAGGGCACCCTTAAGTGATATTTTTTGTTCTTGTTTACGCGTTGTCTTTATTTGTTTTTATTTTTTTTATTTGTTTTTTAATTTTGTTTATTTATTTATTTTTAATTTGCAATATAAGCAATTATGATTTACTTCAAATTTCAATCCCTAAAATATATGATACACATATGATTTTAACTTGAATATTGAGTTGAGTATTTAGATCGTGTTTGTTTCGGCTTATATGGCAGATTTATGGTTTATTTGGTTTTCGGCTTACATTTCCTAAGCCCATTTTTTGTGGCTTATTTTGATAGTTTTCGGCTTATATAAGCTTATCATATTATAATAAGTTTATATAAGCCAAAAAAGTTTCAAAATAAGCCACAAAAAGTGGGCTTATGAAACATAAACCGAAAACCAAATAAGTCATAATCCCACTATATAAGCTAAAGCAAACACCCCCGAGAAACTATTAAAAACTTGCAAACTAAAGGACTAATTTCCACTATCTATCTAATTAAATCTAATGATCTATAATAATAATAATAATAATAATAATAATAATAATAATAATAATAATACACTAACTAAATCAGATGGGCAAAATCATTATTTCACCTACTACCTAACACCAACCAACCATCTCATTCAACCTATCATTCTCTATTTGTCAAACACACACTCCCAAACCTAAACATGAATCAAATATACTCGTAAAAAATTGTTAAATCAAATAAAAAATGGAAGGATCTAACATCAAGTGGTTGATTTCGGCAAAAATTATGACTCAATACGTATAGATTCAACCTACGATTGAAATATGGCTGAAGGTAAGATTTATAATCAGATGTTCATGATTGGATAAGTTGTTTCTTTTAAATTGTGTTGTTTTTTCATTGCCAATTATAGGAAACTATTGTTTTCATCATCAATTATAGCCCTTTTCCCCCTTTAAAGTGTCCACATCTATCACCATTAACACTTATTGAGAGTCCAACAATTGATACACATTTCATCACCCATTTAATGAATTTCATAGGAAACCCAAAACCATCTGAAAAAAACCCCGTTAAAAGTGTCATAAGTCTTCATTATATCAATCGTGAATGCACATCTCTCCTTACCACTTTTGCAATCATATCCTTTGAGCAATTCTTGTGTGAACATTATATTATCAGTTATACTTCTCCTAAGAATAAAGGCATCATCATTTTTTGAGATTATTTTTCTCCGAACACCCTTTAGCATATTTGTTAAAATTTTACTTATGATTGTATACACTATGTTATAGCATGCAATAGCCCTATAATCTAAAATCTTAACTAGAGTTCGGATTTTAGGTACCAGAGTAATAAGAGTTGCATTGACTTCCCCAACCATTCTATTATATTGGAAAAACTCCTTTACTATTGCACACACATCTTCTCCAACCACACTTCAAGTTTTCTTAAAGTACTTAGCTATATACCCATCACGCTCAAGTGCTTTATTGTCATTAATGAACTTTAATGCATCTTTAACCTCTAAATCACTCACTTCCCTGCGTCTCGTTCTCAAATACATTCTTTCAACCTTGAACAACCTTACAACCAACCACGATGATGCAGGTAGTAGGATTACACTTCTCGAAAGTCGAAGCATATATTACACTAATCTTTTCTTTGTAGGTTCATACATACACTTTGATGTGTATGGCATTCTTGGCTATGAACGAAATTTTGCACTAATCACTTTTCCTTTTAGGTTCACTCATATACACGGTTTCGTATATGGCATACTTGTCTCTGGACGAAGTTTACTTCTCTTTATGTAGGCTTTCTTGACGTCCTCGAGCAAGGGGGAGCTTTCGTCGAGCATCTATAGAGTGCATCGTATGACTTACTCGTCAAAGGACAAATACAGTTTTGCACTAATTCTTGTTTATAGCTTCTCTATCATACCTTGACGCCTCGTACAAGGGGGAGGAACCATCAAGGGGAGCTTGCATGCATTCATCATCATCTTCACTCTTTGACATTCCTTTGTGTTTCGACAAAAGGGAGATTTCTTTCTCATCATATAATTTCTTTCCTTGCATAACACTAACCTTGATGTAGGTCAAGCCTCAAAATTTGATACATTGATCCGTTGGCAACAAAGATTAATCAACTAGGAGGCACAAAGACCTTAAAGGGAGCAATAAGGAGTTTTCAATTTAACTTCACTAGGGATGATGCAAGCTCGCTTTCTTGGGAAAAATGAAGTTTAACTCAAAGGACACACCCTTTTTATTTTGACAAAAGAGGGAGGAGAGTGTAAACAGAGAAGGTAAAGTAAAGGTAGTACGGATATAAGTAACTTTAACATTTCACTTATCTATTGCGTTTACATATATTTTTTATCATCAAAAAGGGGGACATTGTTAGTGTAAATAATACGATGTTTAATCTATACAGTCTCGTTTGTTTTGTTGATGACAAACCATGTAACTTGTAATACATAACGTAAAATATACAAATTACTCGTAATCATATTTTGTCTCAACATACTTTCAACACCTCTCAACGTCTCAAGTCCTTATATGATACAACACAGGTTCATACATGTTTATTATGTTGCGTTATGATCAAAAGCCAAATTAACCATCAAACATGTTTAGTTAAATAGTTTACATTAAACCAAAATTATTTTTATGAAACACTTATAAGTAATATTTATTACTTACATTTTCATAAAATACATACTTTAGAACCAACAAGTTAAATGTAATATACTAGTAAAAAGAGTTGGACTATCCATAACCCATAAACCATAGTCTAAAATCCATAACCCATGACCCATGCTCATTGCATCATGCATGACATCATAATGGGTAAAATCCATGACCCATGACCCAAAGTCCATAACCTATAACCCATTTTCTATGTTCATTGTATCTAGTTAGGTACCCATGACCCATTACCCATGACCCATAACTCAAAAAATGAGGAGTATCGACAGATCCCGCGAAACCCTTTGGGTTATCCGCACTGCAGGCGGACTTGCGGTAGCATTCGTGGTGGTGCTTCAGGATTCCAATGTACTACGTCCAAGACAGAACGAGCCTGCTAGGCAGCCGGGTCCCTTTTAGAAGGGACCTGGGGGAACAGTTGATGTGCTATTTGTTAGTGCAAGTTTTAAATTTATAAGGATGAGTTACCAAATCTAGAAACAACACATACGAGCAAGTGTACTCGTCCGTTATAGCAAGATATGATGGTAAGTCGGGATCGTTCGCAGGGATTTGTGAGTGAATCGAAATATAAGCCTAAAAGTAAATCTCTAATGTACACAAATATGATAATAAGCAAATTCAATAAATTAAAAACTACACTTGTTTAGACTAGTTTTCTACTTAATGACACACATGATTGTGATAACTTTTGATAACATGTTGGTTGAGATAATTAGATGGTGATCTAATCTATTGTTTTTACAAGTTAAACTTTGGCCAAGATTTTAGTTCATAAAAACAAGCTTTAGGTGTAAACCAATCAATTCAAGATCTATCCAAGGTTCATAAGGTATGGTGGATATCTTAAACACAAGACAAACTTTTATTACCAATCAAATACTCTTAGGAAATGGTCAATACAAAAGGTAACCTCTTCATAAACAAAAAGGTCACAATCGTTTATAAACATTTAAACTTTCGTCCTACTAAAGGTTTACAAACAATCTGATTTGATGTTATAAAAGAATTCTCATTACAATCATACTTCTTGTTTCTTTGTTTAGTCAAGAATATTTATGGTGAAAAACAATCATTCATAGACAAATGATTATCATTAGTTGAGTAATAACAAATCTTTCGACCTTTGAAACTATTATCAATTAGTTAACCTTGGCTAAACAAATGTCACGATGAAACTTAAGGTACAATTGGTTCTTAGGATTGACTTGAAATTGAATTAAAACATGTTATCACAATCATCACTATCACTAAGTATAAAACATCATCAAAACAAGTGTAAAAAGATTACTAGCCACTCATGGCAAACATGCAAATAAACTCAGAATATTTAACATAAGAATCCATGGTTATAAGTCTTACAATGCTTTGAAATTGATAACAAATGACAAGTATTGATAACCTAAGAGTTGGTGATGATTTCTTGAGATTTTCGGACTCCAAATGTTGCTTCCTTGGTCCTCCAAAGTTCCTGGTTCTTTCTGCACAAATTTTCCTCCTTAGAAAGCTAGAAGACGATAATAATTGTGTGTAGTAATGAGAGTAAATGGTATCTTGAATGGTGTGTTGAGTTATGCATTTTTGAGGTCCCTTATAGGCTTGTCCAACACTCTTGGTAATAAATAAGGACTTAAATGCTTGAACTTGGACAATAAGACACTAAAAAGGGCCTAGAACCATAGGACAAAAGACAAAGATTCGTGCACAAAAGTTGGCAAAAACATGCAGTATTGGCCATCCGATCGGTTGCGGGTTGGTACCGATTGGATGGAGAAAAATCATTATGGCAATCCGATCGGTTTCACACCAACCGATCGGATGGTAATTTCTGGCAGTTTTGGACTTTGACTTTGACTTGTGTAGTTCTTTATGTACTATCCAAACTTGATTAACTTCTGAACTTGGAACTTTGAGATGACAAAACTTATGTTCTCATATGAATTACTTTATAGATTGGACTTTTGAGCTCGGGAATCTTCGTGTAATCGCGTATACTTCATTTTCTTCACTTTTTCTCCATTTTTCCTGCATTTGGCTACATATGTTACAAAAACATACTTTGATACGATTTAGTGGCAAAAGCATATAAAAACAACCAAATAAAATACACAAAAACACTAATAACGCTTATAAAACCATGTTAACTTTGAGCGTTATCAAATCCCCCACACTTAAACTTTGCTTGTCCTCAAGCAAATCTAGAAGAAAACTAAATATCCACATGGTAACCAAAAACGATTAGAAAAATGTGATGCAAATCCACCAAGTACAAGTACAAGATGAGATTCATCCTTTTTAAGCTTGAATGGTGAAAAATCGAGATGTTTGACAATACCCAATGATTTTCTTGCTTGATTAACATTTCTAAACACCTCACGAAAAAGGAACGAAGTATAATTCACTCAATCACTCATTTATTTAAGAAGTGGAGTATATATAAGAGAAATCACACTCATTGCTCAGTCATGATCTAATTATTACCATAAGCTTGTACAAGAAACAAAACTACACCGCAATGGCATAAGCACCAAGTCTACATATCAAAGAGGTCTTTTATTCGGGTTGTAATGTAAGGCTTTGGGTTGTACCAGACTTATGCTTAAACATCTCATACAAAAACACAATAGATTACTGGCGCAAATTCTTGATTACTCAAAAACCGGATGGTCACTACAATATTCTTGCACTTGATATTCTCACAAAGCCATTACAATATCCGGATAGATAAAGTAATTTGGTAAGGGTAGGGATAAGGCATGGGAATGTTTATGAAATTGATTTTAAAGAAAAATAAAATAAAGTCTAAGTCCCATTGTTGCTAGTCACCAAACTAAACTCGAACCCGTAAATGATTATAGTTACAATCTTCCTCTTCTTCAAATAACTATACATTGATTCGCCATAATAATATTCTTCATATGTAGCTCATTGGCTAACAACATATCACAAAATTTCCTTTATTTACATATATAGCACATTTGCTATAATTGTCACCTTATAGTTACGATGATTTTTTTTTTTTTTTTTTTTTTTTTTTTTTTTTTTTTTTTTTTTTTTTTGCAAATAAACTCTTTCCCACACTTCGCATAAGCATCACCACAACAATACAAATAAGAAGCTGCAGTCTCCGTCTTTGTCGGAATGGCACACACATAATTGGTGAAGTGTGGCTAACTAATAATCATCAGAAACTATACAACAACCAAGCAACTAGCAACCCACCATTTAGACTTTGACAAGGGTTAGGCTAAGGTGTAAAGTGTAAAATCTTTTTGTATTTTTTCTGGATTTATCAAAAACGAAAAGGATGGCTCGAAAGGTGTAACTAAGGGTATCTAGCGTTTAAAAATGAACGCTAACAAAAGGGTTAAAAATTGGAAATTAACTAATCAATGTGACTAGCTAAAAAAAATCAATAATGAAGGCTATTTGGTTAAAATCCTAAGGTTGCCTCTTATCACGTATGTATACTTATATTACAAAAAAAAATGTAATCTCACAACGGTCTCGTAATGATTTACAAGTACAAGTTCTAGAATAAATAAAATCACCGGCACACTCATAACAAAAGATTCAAGCATAAAAGATGTATGCTAGATATGAAATAGGCTCAAATCCTCACAATTTAGTGGAAAGGGTTATAATATGCGCTAGCAAATGTTATCAATCCTAGAAATGGATTGCAATATTAATCGGGACACATCTCAAATTTTTCAAAAATTACTAGTTTTACCAGTGGATAGATCCAGTTATTCTAATAAATTATTCCTAAAAGCGTGAAAACGACTAGATCATAAGGACAAACAAAATTTAAAAAGTAAATCGATTTTAGACTTAATTTCTTATTTTATCTACTCACCCCCCCCCTCCCCCCCCCCCCCCACACTTAAGTTAAACATTGTCCTCAATGTGATAAACGAAAAAGCATGAAAGTAGGGAAAATGAGAAAATAAACCATGATATCCAGTGTTATCCAATCTTCTGTTTCTTGTAATCAACACCTGTATTATTAGAAACAAAAACAAACAAACAAAAAAAACATTGCAGTTTTATTCAAATTAGTGGCACACCCCCACACTTAAGTTCGACCAAGTAGTAAAACTTTGGGGTATAAACACTGAAAATCAAAAACAAAAATAAAAATAAAACACACGGGCTGCCTCCCGAGAAGCGCTTGTTTTATTAACGAGTCCTCAGCCGGACTCAAACTTCGAAATAGATTATGAAGTTTTAGTGTTACGTTTCCTTTTAGGGATATACAACACATTCCCTATCACAATTCCCTCTCCTGTTTCATCTATGTTTTCCAATTTAACATTTTCCCATGCTCTAGGAAGAGCATCATAGATAAAACCATTACTGTGTACCCAAGGAACCATTTCCTTGTGTGGAGCCATGAATGTGATAGCTTCATATTCAAATTCGGATGAAATTTCTTCATTAGAAATCACGTTTAATTGCTCCCTATCATAATAGAGTTTAATTCGGTGCCCATTTACAATGAAACTTCCACCATGTTTGTCATAAAGTTCAACATAACCTGATGGAAATCCATGTTTCACTACATATGGTCCAAACCATTTTGGCTTGAGTTTCGGAGCTTTAAACTTGTATTTCCTATTAAAAAGCAGAACTTTATCTCCAGCTTTGAATTTTTTTCAAATTCTTAGCTTTCTATCGTGATATGCTTTGGTTCTTGCTTTATATAGCTTGGAGTTTTCATAAGCTTGAAGTTTTAACTCATCAAGTTCATGTAATTGCAAAAATCTCTTTTCTCTAGCTATTTTTAGATCAGGATTACAGCTTCTTAACGCCCAGTAAGCACGGTGTTCAAGTTCGAACGGTAGATGACATGTTTTCCCATACAAGAGTTTGTACGGTGTCGTACCAATTGGTGTCTTATATGCCGTACGAAATGCCCATAGAGCGTCATCTAATTTCCTTGACCAAACGGAAGGATTGTCTTTAACCGTTTTTTCAAGTATTCTTTTTATAGCTCTATTGGTATTTTTGACTTGACCACTAGTTTGTGGATGATAAGCTGTAGCAAAACGATGATGAACTCCATATCGTTTCATTACTTTCTCCATTTGTTTATTACAGAAATGGGATCCTCTATCACTTATTAAAGCTTTAGGAATTCCATAACGAGCAAAAAGCTTTTTGAGAAAGTTGACAACAACTCGTGCATCGTTAGTAGGAAGAGCTTCAGCTTCAACCCATTTGGAAACATAATCGATTGCAACGAGGATATATTCGTATTTGTGTGATTTAGGGAAGGGTCCCACAAAATCAATTCCCCAAATGTCGAATATTTCACATACTTGAATGCTCTTTTGAGGCATTTCGTCTCTTCGAGAAAGGTTACCGGATTTTTGGCACGCATCACAGTTTTGAACAAGAGTATACGCTTCTTTGAAAATTGTAGGCCAATAGAATCCAGCATCAAAAACTTTTCTAGCTATAGTGGAAGGACCATAATGTCCCCCAGTTGGGCCATGATGACATTCATCAAGAATTTTTCTTGTTTCGGCACCCGAAACACATCTTCGTATCATTCCATCCTTGTACATCTTAAAAAGGTAAGGTTTCTCCCAATAATAGTGTTTTAGTTCTGAAAAGACTTACTACGTTGGTAGTGACTCATCCCTTTTTTAAGAATATCTCCTGCAAGATAATTTCACTAGGCCAAAAACGACCTATGGTCACACATGCTCGATTTGGAATAGCCACACATTCAAATATACGTGTGGCTGAAGGTAGGAAAATTGACAGCATTTACGAATTAGTCACACATGAGCATTTCGAATGTGTGACCATAAGACCTCTATTGCCACACAATCGACCCTTATGTGACTAAACGTAACTGGTGATTTTGTTCCAGATCATTTAGTCACATATGCATTTGGAACGTGTGACAAATACAACTAACCTTGATGCCATATATGGTCACACTAAACTTATAGTCACATTTGCTTCTAATAGTATGACCAAATGCCATATACGGTCACACAAAACAGTTTGTCACACATTACTTAAGTGTAGCCAAAATCCAGTACATATAGTCACACTAAACAGTTTGTCACGCATTATTTAAGTGTAGCCAAAACATGATTTGTGTGACTAAATGTTAACAAATGCCACACAAAAACCCAATTCATGTGGCAAGTGGATGATCAATAGTTTCACAAAATACACATTCATTCACTTTAAAGAGCATATGGTCACACTTATTAACACTTTTGGTCACTTGATGGTTAGTTGTATGTGACTAAATACACTCCCAAAATCATGCTTTGTGTGACTAAATGTTACCAAAGGCCACACAAAAACCAAATTCATGTGGCAAGTGGATGATCAATAGTCACACAAAATACACATTCCTTCACTTTAAAGAGCATATGGTCACACTTATTAACACTTTTGGTCACTTGATGGTTAGTTGTATGTGACTAAATACACTCCCAAAAACATGTTTTGTGTGACTAAATGTTAGTAAAGGCCACACAAAAACCAAATTTATGTGGCAATTGGATGATCTATAGTCACACAAACCATACATTCCTTCACTTTCAACACCATATGGTCACACTTATTAACACTTTTGGTCACTTGATGGTTAGTTGTATGTGACTAAATACACTCCCAAAAACATGCTTTGTGTGACTAAATGTTAGTAAAGGCCACACAAAAACCAAATTTATGTGGCAATTGGATGATCTATAGTCACACAAACCATACATTCCTTCATTTTCAACACCATATGGTCACACTTATTAACACTTTTGGTCACTTGATGGTTAGTTGTATGTGACTAAATACACTCCCAAAATCATGCTTTGTGTGACTAAATGCTACGAAAGGCAACACAAAAACGAAATTCAAGTGGCCATTGGATGATTAATAGCCACACAAGATACACATTCCTTCACTTTAAACATTATATGGTCACACTTATTCACACCTTTGGTTACTTTATGTGTACTTGTATGTGACTAAATACACCCTCAAAAGCATGCTTTGTGTGACTAAATGCTACCAAAGGCCACACAAAAACAAAATTCATGTGGCCATTGGATTATCAATAGTCACACAAAATACACATTACTACTTTGTAAACATCATATAGTCACACTTATTCACAGTTTTGGTCTCTTTATGGTTAGTTGTATGTGACTAAAAACACCCCAAAAGCATGTTTTGTGTGACTAAATGTTACCAAAGGCCACAAAAACATAAAATTCATGTGGCCATTGGATGAACAATAGCCACTTGAATTTTACATGAGTGCTTTGTGTGACTATTGTTCATCCAATAGCCATTTGAATTTTATGTTTGTGTGGCCTTTTGTAATATTTAGTCACACAAAGCATGCTTGTTTTGGGTATTTAGTCACATATAATTAAGCATAAATTGACCAAAAGAGTTAATAACTGTATCCATATGCTGTTTAAAGTGAAGAAATGTGTATTTTGTGTGACTATTGTTCATCTAATGGCCACATGATATTTATGTTTGTGTGGCATTTTATAATATTTAGTCACACAAAGTAAGTTTGTTTTGAGTATTTAGTCACATAAAATTAGGCAAGTTTTTGCTCCAAGGTCTCGGCTAACACTCGACGTAGCCAAATCATCACATAATCTAATCTAATTCCAATGAATCATCTCAACACCACTTATGACTCGGCCAAATCTATCCTACGGCTCGAGCATCATCAAAAATCCAAACCTAACAATATTCACAAACTCGGACGAGAAAAGGAAACAAGACCACTTACCACTCCGAGACCTTATGGTCTAGGCGCAAACCCTTGATGTCGTATGAACCAAACAGACATAAATGAGGCCGCAACCCATACGGCTTCGACCCACAACCAAACGGGCCATGATTAATTTTTTTCATACCCATAATCAAACAAAAACCAAAATCAAAATCGTAACCCTTGGGTTACAGTCCGAATTTTAACCCACAAAATTAATAAAAACAAAATAAGCTATTGGTAAAGGGTCACATTGGGAAATATTTAGTTGGAATATCAGGGAAAAAAATGCCTGCATAGGTTAAATGGCATATTTAAGGAGTCCTTTATTTAAAATAGCTTAGAAGAAACCAATAAATGAAATGGATAATTCAATATAAGAAAAGTAGCATTCAATTTACAATCCAAATAGAACCATTCAAAGCTTTCAAGATGAAACTGGAGTATGTAATGAATCTAAACATTCAAATAATGACAAAATCCAGTTGACGAGGGAGACATGGATTATTAAACTTATTTTAATCGAGTTAATGTTGTTCATCTTTCGTTGCCACACCCTCTCTCAAGCTTCTTCACGAGCACTAGCCTCCAATTCCAGTTGTGCATGTGTTCTTTTGTAAATGACATTCCACTTATCGTTCTAACTGCAATTGCATCTCTATTTCCAAAAGTGATATCATTTATGTTGTCCTCTTGCACGTTCTTATTGTCTCTTATAAAATTTTGTACCTGCATTATATTAAGTCCCATCAAAAATCTTACAATATATAGAATGTCTTTTTCAAACAAATTATTGGAACATAGTTAAAAGGGACTTTGATAGCCGATGCTTAAGATTTTTTAAAGAACCTTGACTATCGGTGCCCAGGTTTGCTACAAGTCCAAGCCACAAACTTTACATGCCTCAATAAAACAGCAATATAATTGTGTCGTCGTAATGGACTTGGAGTTAGAACAAATGCCAAGCCATATACAGTAACACAAATGTTTCTCATCACAAAAAGCAAATCAAAGTTCAAACTCCAAACCATGTAAGCAATAAACATGACTATGCATATAAATTTTCAACTTTATTTTGAATTTAACAGCTTACTTATTAATGCCATGGACCAGTAGGTAAAACACTTGAATCCCAAGGCTCTTTGACATTCAAACGCACCTGCAAGTTTAATAAAGAAAAAAAATTGAAGCTAAACAAGAAAGGGCTAAACAAATGGGTTAAAAGGATTAAATATCAATTGCAATAATGTGTTTTTGATTATACATCGCACACACTTGCATTGATGTCACGATTCAAGAAGTAATTTTAGCTTGTAAATAGACTTGCTATATGTATAATAGGATATACCATTCTCAAACCAAATATAGGAGATTAAATATGAGAGTACCAACTTTCCTGAAACTCCAATCTGCCAAAATCACAAATTTGAAGATAAAATATATAAATTAAGTACATATAAGAACCTATTAACATATAACAAGAATCAATTTGACCAAATTCAAACCTTGAATTCAATCCTAGTTTTGGGTTTCTCCAAAAATTCGATTGTGGGATCTAACAATATGCTGTAACGTGTAGCATTATATATGACTGAAGAAAAGTAAAACTATAAACGACCTTTAACCGCGGATTGGGGCTCAAACCCCACTTTTGAAGATGAGACATGAGTATCACTGCTACTTCGAGTTCATGACACAATTGATGTCGAATCATATTTACACATGTGGTGAGTTTGGTCTGAACTCGTGTAGGAGAAGCACAAATCAATAAGTTTAGTATCTTTGCATCTTGGAGTGAAAGGGAAAAAAGAGGGGGGCGGCAGGAATTAGAGGAGAGAAGTGCTAGGGTTTTTGATTTTTGGGGAAAAAGGGGCGGGGCCTGGAAAATATTAGGCGGGATCTCAAATTTTCATATTTTAGTGCCTTAATATATAAAGTTAAATTTCACTTTAATAAAAAGAAACGTATTCGTATATGAGTTGTTCCAAAAAAGAGTAAAATCTAAATTTATTATATTTATCATCATAAAAAAATTCATGACCTTTTATTATAAAAAGGACGTAAAAAGATTATAAAAACTTGATGTCGTGTTTATTTTAGCTAGCTTGATACCGCCAAAACTAAATGTGAAGGTCAAAGGGTTGCTCTCTTCAGATTTCGGTGTACCCGTTCTTTCCTCCAATCATATTTTCCCACAAAAAGACAGAACTCTTACCGGTTGTGACTCTTCCCGACACCTGCTTTCAACCGAATTTAAGTAACTTCGGTGTTGATATGACGGATTTAATATCTTCCAAACATAGCTTACATAACAACTTTGTATGTATTGCTTTGTTTTCTCGTGTTTTATAAATAAAGTGCGATTTTTTGTAATACCCGGGGCATATAGGATAGAATAAATTTCATTAGGCTCGCTAGTAAAAATTAGGCTTCACATGATATAACATATAAAATCATTGCGACTAGGGGTGGAAACGAGCTGAGCTGCTTGTGAAAAGCTCGGGATCGGATCGGTATAAAGCTCGAACGAGCCGAGCCTAAACGAGCTCGAGTCCGAGATCAAGCCTAAGTTTGGGCTCATTAATTAATCGAGCTCGAGCCCAAGCTCTATAAAAAAACTCAAGAAGGCTCGCGAGCCTAAACGAGCCCTAGAAATGTATATGTATATAAATTGTCTATACGTATAAACGAGCTTAAAAGTAGTAAACAAGCTCGAGCCTTATGTAATTAACGAGCCGAGTTCCATTTGAACTTTGTTTTTTTAATATATCATATAAATTAGCCAAGCTCGAGCTCGTGAAAATTTTCACGAGCCGAGCTTGAGCCCTAAATATGAGGCTCGAAACGAGCTCGAGCCCGAGCTAAAGCTTTATATACAAAATTAGATGTAAACAATTCTACTCCATAAAAAATTCTGAGGTGTGTTATTATGAAAAACTATGCTAGACTTATTTATTTAAAAATTACATGCTTTTAGAAAAACTAGGGGTGAAAACGAGCCGAGCCGACTCGGTTCGAGCCTTTTTGTTAAGCTCGAGCTCGGCTCATTGTACATGTATGTTATATAGGTTTGGGATTGGCTCGAGCTCGGCTCGTTTATGCGATTCGGAAATAAAAAATTAAAGTTTGGCTCGAGCTTGTCTCGTAATATATCTATTTTGAGCTTGTTATCGAGCTTCTTAATAAGTTCACCTATAATACAAATGCATAGCATTTTATATATGTTTAATATGTAAAATATCATAGTGTCATTTAGGCTCGTGAGCCCAATCAAGTTTTGTATGTAAAACTCAGACGCGAGCCCGATTGATAGAAGAGCTGCAACTTAGGCTCGAGCTCGAGCACGTTTAAGCTCGGATCATTCAAGCTTTTTATTGATATGATCCTAAGCTTTCACGAGCGGCTCGGCTCATTTCAGCCCATAATAAAAACAAATATTAAGATATTTCATGTGTTAAATTTATATGTAATATTTTACATGTCCCGCACTTAGTTTTTCCCAGTGTTGCAAAAAAGGTCAACAAGGCCGATTAGGTGCTACAAGGCTACCGACCTTGCCGATTAATGTAACTGGGTCAAACAAATAGGTCAACCGTGGTCAACGGCGATCAACGGCGGTCAATGGTGGTCAAACTTGCCAGATGCCTATAACTTGCCGGAAGTACCCAAACTCACTGTAAACTTATTTTGGTCACTTATACTAACTATTTAAGTCTATTACAAGTTGTTTTTTTAGAACATACCTTGCCGGAAATACCTAAAACTCAACGGAAATACACAGAACTTGCCAGAAATAACCAAAATTTGTCAGTAATGCCAATCCGATTAATCACCGATTAATCCCGCCTATATCGATTACAAGTTAAAAGGTGGTCGACCGCCCGACTACCGATTCACGATTTTTGCAACCTTGGGTTTTCCCAAAATAAAATTTTCCCTCACAACTTTTCATAAGCCCCACCTAAATTTTTCCCCAAATTCAAATTGCCCCTCCACCCATCTTTATATATTTTTTTCAAATATCACATCATCTTCATAATATGTTCTACCCAAAATTTTGAGATTCCTTAGCGGTAGATACTTTTCACTTTTTCCTCTTTGGAGTTTCAAATGAACAAAAACCCTAACATAAAAAAATCAGCCGTTCTCTTATCATTCTTCTAATAAAAAAAACTACCGCCGCTGCTTCCACAATCTCTGTGATACCCGTTCTCACATGACCGTCTCCATTGTGTCATCAGATATTTGACAACCTTACCCTCGTATTCAAGAAGGTCAGTGTGTTTATCATTAACTTAATTCTATTTCTAGGGTTTAAAGTCAATTGAATGTTTATTCGATCTATTTATAGGGGTTTTCAAGTCGATGGCACACCAAGATGAAGTATCCCATCGTCTTCGTCGCCACCACTCGCCATAGCTAAAAGTCTCAGGCGATAGGCAAGAAGATCTGTACAATTTTGCTCTTAATTTATGTGGATTTAGGTATATCCTTTTGCTCTTACCGTTTTCATTTTGATAATTTGTTCATTTTATTTATGTATTCGTATATGATGATTAAACTCACCTATCTTTGTTCATGATGTAATTAATAAGTGATTTAAAATTGAGTAATTTTTAGTGGAAAAATATGTACGGCTTATATTATATATTTGAGTTGCGCTGAGCAATCCATCCGAACGGACTGGACCGACCGAGACCGGACCGGACCAACCACATTCGGTCCGGTCCTTGGTCTCAGTTTTTGGGCTAATTCGGTCTCGGTCTTAGTCGGTCCGGTTCGGTTCGGTCCGGTCCGGACCACAAACCGACTTTAAATACCATATGGTCACACATATTCACACTTTTGGCCACATTATGCTTTATTGTATGTGACTAAATACCCAAAAGTGACATGATTTGTGTGACTAAATGTTGCAAAAGGCCACACAAACATACAATTCATGTGGCCATTGGATGATCAATAGTCACACAAAACATACATTTGTTCACTTTAAACACCATATGGTCATACATATTCACACTTTTGGCCACTTTATGCTTAATTGTATGTGACTAAATACCCAAAAGTAACATGCTTTGTGTGACTAAATGTTGCAAAAGGCCACACAAACATACAATTCATGTGGCTATTAGATGATCAATAGTCACACAAAATACACATTCCTTCACTTTAAACACCATATTGTCACACATATTCACACTTTTGGCCACTTTATGCTTAATTGTATGTGACTAAATACCCAAAAGTAACATGCTTTGTGTGACTAAATGTTGCAAAAGGCCACACAAACATACAATTCATGTGGCCATTGGATGATCAATAGTCACACAAAACACACATTTCTTCACTTTAAACACCATATGGTCACACATATTCACACTTTTGGCCACTTTATAATTTATTGTATGTGACTAAATACCCAAAAGAAAAATGCTTTGTGTGACTAAATGTAACAAAAGGCCACACAAAAATAAAATTCATGTGGCCATTGGATGATCAATAGTCACACAAAACACACATTTCTTCACTTTAAACACCATATGGTCACACTTATTCACACTTTTGCCCACTTTATGATTTATTGTACGTGACTAAATACCCAAAAGAAACATGATTTGTGTGACTAAATGGTACAAAAGGCCATACGAAAACCAAATTTATGTGGCAATTGGATGATCTATAGTCACACAAACCATACATTTCTTCACTTTCAACACCATATGGTCACACTTATTAACACTTTTGGCCACTTTATGGTTAATTGTATGTGACTAAATATACAAAAAGAAAATGCTTCGTGTGACTATAAGAGTTTTTGGTCACACAAAGCTGATTAATCCAACTAAAATTGTACCTATTTAGTCACACATTTTAACGTTTTGGTTACTTTTTTTTAAGTGAGACTAAAAAGAACCAAAACATGTGACCGTAGGTACCCTATGGTCACACGACCTTTAGTCACACATACGGAAAAAACCATGTGTGACTATATGTATATCGTCACATATATTTTGTGTAACCAATTCCAGTTTTTGGCCTAGTGTTTGCATAATTTGCAAACCAGGGTATTTCCTCATCATCATCTTTATCTATCGTCATGAGAGTTTCTTCTGGAAAATAATCATTAATTTCATTTTCTTTTAATTCTTCCAAATTTAGATTCTCGAGACGTGATAAATGATCTGCTGCAAGATTTTCTGCTCATTTCTTATCTTTTATTTCGATATCAAATTCTTGCAGTAACAAAATCCATCTGATAAGATGTGGTTTTGCATCTTGTTTGGTAAACAAATATTTGAGTGCGGAATGATCGGTAAAAACTATCGTTTTTGAAAGCACAAGATAAGATCTGAATTTGTCAAATGCAAAAACTACGGCTAATAATTCTTTCTCCGTAACCGTATAGTTTTGTTGAGCATTGTTGAGTGTTTTACTAGCAAAGTAAATAGGACGAAAATGTTTTCCTTCACGTTGTCCTAAAACAGCTCCAACAGTGAAATCGCTTGCATCACACATGATTTCAAATGGTAGTGACCAATTAGGTGCAACCATAATTGGGGCACTAGTCAATGGACTTTTCAATGTTTCGAAAGCTTTAATGCAGTCAGCAATGAAATCAAATACAGAATCCTTTTCTAAAAGTTTAGTCATAGGACGTGATATTTTTGAAAAATCTTTGATAAATCGGCGGTAAAAACCGGCATGTCCTAGAAAACTTCTAACGGCTTTAACGTTAGTTGGAGGTGGTAATTTGGTGATAACATCTATTTTAGCTTTGTCAACTTCCATCCCTGAACTTGATATCTTGTGTCCTAACACAATTCCTTCAGTTACCATGAAATGACATTTTTCTCAATTAAGAACTAGATGTGTAGCTTCACATCTTTCAAGCATTTTATCAAGGTTGGAAAGACAAGTTTCAAAAGAATTACCAAAAACTGAAAAGTCATCCATGAAAACTTCCATAGATGTTTCAAGCATGTCTTGAAATATTGCGATCATACACCTTTGAAAAGTTGTAGGTGCATTACATAGACCAAAAGGCATACGCCGGTAAGCGTAGGTTCCAAAAGGACATGTAAATGTGGTTTTCTCTTGATCGGCTGGATCGATAGGAATTTGGAAATATTCCAAAAAACCATCAAGGAAGCAAAAGTATTTGTTTCCTGCTAATCTTTCGAGCATCTGATCCATGAAGGGTAAAGGAAAATGATCTTTCCTGGTGGCTTTGTTAAGTTTTCTATAATCAATACATACTCGCCATCCAGTGACAGTTCTAGTAGGAACTAACTCATTCCTTTCGTTTGTCACAACAGTCATTCCTCCTTTCTTTGGAACACAATGAATTGGACTCACCCATGGGCTATCCTCGATAGGATAAATAATTCCTGCGTCAAGAAGTTTAATGATTTCCTTCTTAACAACCTCTTTCATATTTGGGTTGAGTCGACATTGTCTTTCTACATCGGGTTTAGAACCTTCTTCACAATTGATTTTGTGTTTGAAAAAATCATGACTAATTCCTGGAATATCAGAAGTTTTCCACGTAAAAAGCTCGTTTATGCTTCTTAAGAACATAAACGAGTCTTTCTTTTTTATTTGTTTCGAGCAATGACGATATGACTACTGGAAGAAGTGAATTTTCTTCTAAGTAAGCATATTCGAGATTATTGGGAGGGGTTTTGAGTTCCAAATCAGTGGGTGGTTCTTCTAGAGATGATTTGATTTTCAATTGATCTTTCTCAATGATATCTTCAAATTTCTCTTCTTCCTCTTCTTCTAATTTTATTTCCATGAATTCCTCAAGTAATGCATCCAATTCTTCTTCAGTGACTTTATCAATTACATCGATGTTATAACATGTGTCATCACTGGAATTTGGATATTTCATTGCTTTGTCGATTAAGAATGTGATTCGATCTTCTCCTACTCCAAGATTTAGTTCTTTACCTTTAACTTTAATCATTGCATCAGCAGTGTTTAAAAAAGGTGTTCCTAAGATTAAGGGTACTCGACTATCTTCTTCCATTTCTAAGATAACAAAATCCACAGGAAAAACAAATTTACCAACTTGAACAAGCATATTTTCAGCAACCCCAACAAGATATTGGTATGTATGGTTGGCTAATCGTATACTCATCTTAGTAGGTTTCAATGTATTGATGGAAAGTTTAGAATACAACGAATAGGGCATCAAATTGATACTTGCACCTAAATCGGCTAAAGCATCACATGTGATGTTGTTTCCTAATGTACATGGTATAAGAAAACTTCCGGGATCTCCAAGTTTTGGTGGAATTTTGTTTTGAATAATAGCAGAGCATTCTTCATTAAGAACGGTAGCGGAAATTTGTTCTAACTTGTTTCGATTATTAAGAAGTTCTTTCAAAAATTTCCTATAATTGGGCATTCCAGCTAGAACATCAACGAGGGGTCCGTTAATTCTAACTTCTTTGATCATCTCTAAAAACTTCTTATTTCGCTCCTCTCTTTTCTCTTTTCTTAGGGCTTGTGGATATGGTATTTTCGGTGTATATGGCTTTATTGGTGGAACGGTTGGTTTTTGAGTTGGTTCTTCTTCAACTGCTTCTTCCTCAGCTTCTTCCTCCTCTTCTTGAATGAGAGTATTATCGGTAGGAATGGGTGGTGGATCATATGAGAGACCACTTCGAGTGAATACAGCATTGATATGCTCATTTATGTTGTGTGGTGGACGATAATTCTTATCGTTTGATCCAGATGGTTTTGGATTGGATTGGGTGTTACTTGGTAATGTACCAGGAATTCGAGAAGAAAATTGATCAGAAAGTCTACCAAATTTTTGTTCAAGATCCTGGATAGAAGCTTGATGATTTTTCTGACCTTGCTCAACTTTGGTTTTGAGATTGAAAAATTGAGTTTTTACAAACTCATTTGTGGTTCTTTGAGCATTTACGAATTCTCGCATCATTTTTTCGAAATCAGATTCTTCATTTTTATCTAAATTTGTTGGGTTTGGATTTTCTGTTCGAGGTTGAAAATCACGGTTGTTATCCCTTTGTTGGCGATCTTGCCAATTTCCAGAACTTCTTCCGTAATAATTACCACAAAAACCTCCTTCACGATATCCTCCTTGGACATAATTGGCTTCCCCTTCGTTGGGTCCATTCATAGGTTGGTCATCACACTCGGTTGATGTGTGATTTCCTCCACAATTATTAAAGCCATCTCGCATTTCTTTCATTACTCCTTTTATATCTTTGTATTGCGAGTCCATTTTAGAAGACAAGGCTTCTATTTTGTCCATGAGTTTTGAATTATCTGAACTTTCGGCAAAAGCAACGGTTTTCCGTAAGGGTTTGGTTTTGGAATCTTTTAACCAATCGAGTTTAAGAAGTACTCGATCTTCAAGAATTTGATATGCCTCATTTGGTGTTTTGTAAAGGAAAATTCCTCTGGCATCAAGGATTGCTTGAGATGCTTCATCAAGACCATGATAAAAGATTTGGATTATTGTTCCTCGTCCTAAATTATGACCATGACAAATTCGAAGCAAATCTTTCATGCGAAGCCAAGCTTCAACAAGAGATTCATTAGGATTTTGTGAAAAAGCACGGATTTCTCCCATTAATCTATCATACATGGCAGGTAGAAAGAACCGGCTTACAAAAGCTTGCCTCATCTTCCCCAAGTATTAATAGTTCCTGGGGTTAATTCGTTATACCATACTTTGGCATTTCCGGCGAGTAATGATGGAAAAAGTTTGAGCTTGATAGCATCGACATTAGTGTCTCCATAACGAAACCTGCCACAAATTTCAATGAATTCGGCAATGTGTTTATGCGGATCGGCCCGCGAATGGCCATCGAATTGACGGTCTTTGATCATAGAAAGATGGTGACCTTTAACAGTAAAGTTTTCACCAAGGTCAGCGACAACAATAGCAGCTCCAGGAGTGGGTGCTACGGTTCTATTGGCGGCCCACATGGGTAAATCGTCAACCATGGGTATTGGTTCAAAAAGATTAGAAACTGGGTGTTCTTCGAAAAGATTATCAAACCAATTAAGAATAGTTGAAGATCTCTTCTTACGAAACAAACTTTCGGGATCGGATAAAGGTGTACTAAGCTTTTTAGTAGTAGAACGAGTGTTCATACAACTATCAAGAGAATCGAGTCAATTACCTAAACAAAAGAACAAGAAAAAAAAAAAAAAAAAAAATCCATCCGAATCGGTTGGGAACCAAACCGATCGGTTGGACGCTACAGTAAAAATTAAAATGTGGGAAACCGATTGGTTGGAAGTGAATCCGATCGGATGGTTGCTGCATATTTTGTTTTTTTTTGTTTTTTTTTTTTTTTAGAAAACGAACACGAAAAGAAACGGACTTTGAAAACGTAAAGAAACACAATCAAAATCCCCGGCAACGGCGCCAAAAACTTGATGTGCTATTTGTTAGTGCAAGTTTTAAATTTATAAGGATGAGTTACCAAATCTAGAAACAACATATACGAGCAAGTGTACTCGTCCGTTATAGCAAGATATGATGGTAAGTCCGGATCGTTCGCAGGGATTTGTGAGTGAATCGAAATATAAGTCTAAAAGTAAATCTCTAATGTACGCAAATATGATAATAAGCAAATTCAATAAATTAAAAACTACACTTGTTTAGACTAGTTTTCTACTTAATGACACACATGATTGTGATAACTTTTGATAACATGTTGGTTGAGATAATTAGATGGTGATCTAATCTATTGTTTCTACAAGTTAAACTTTGGCCAAGATTTTAGATCATAAAAACAAGCTTTAGGTGTAAACCAATCAATTCAAGATCTATCCAAGGTTCATAAGGTATGGTGGATATCTTAAACACAAGACAAACTTTTATTACCAATCAAATACTCTTAGGAAATGGTCAATACAAAAGGTAACCTCTTCATAGACAAAAAGGTCACAATCGTTTATAAACATTTAAACTTTCGTCCTACTAAAGGTTTACAAACAATCCGATTTGATGTTATAAAAGAATTCTCATTACAATCATACTTCTTGTTTCTTTGTTTAGTCAAGAATAATTATGATGAAAAACAATTATTCATAGACAAATGATTATAACTAGTTGAGTAATAACAAATCTTTCGACCTTTGAAACTATTATCAATTAGTTAACCTTAGCTAAACAAATGTCACGATGAAACTTAAGGTACAATTGGTTCTTAGGATTGACTTGAAATTGAATTAAAACGTTATCACAATCATCACTATCACTAAGTATAAAACATCATCAAAAGAAGTGTAAAAAGATTACTAGCCACTCATGGCAAACATGCAAATAAACTCAGAATATTTAACATAAGAATCCATGGTTATAAGTCTTACAATGCTTTGAAATTGATAACAAATGACAAGGTACTGATAACCTAAGAGTTGGTGATGATTTCTTGAGATTTTCGGACTCCAAATGTTGCTTCCTTGATCCTCCAAAGTTCCTGGTTCTTTCTACACGAATTTTCCTCCTTAGAGAGCTAGAAGATGATAATAATTGTGTGTAGTAATGAGAGTAAATGGTATCTTGAATGGTGTGTTGAGTTATGCACTTTTGAGGTCCCTTATAGGCTTGTCCAACACTCTTGGTAATAAATAAGGACTTAAATGCTTGAACTTGGACAATAAGACACTAAAAAAGGCCTAGAACCATAGGACAAAAGACCAAGATTCGTGCACAAAAGTTGGCAAAAACATGCAGTATTGGCCATCCGATCGGTTGCGGGTTACCGATCGGATGGAGAAAAATCATTATGGCAATCCGATCGGTTTCACACCAACCGATCGGATGGTAATTTCTGGCAGTTTTGGACTTTGACTTTGACTTGTGTAGTTCTTTATGTACTATCCAAACTTGATTAACTTCTGAACTTGGAATTTTGAGATGACAAAACTTATGTTCTCATATGAATTACTTCATAGATTGGACTTTTGAGCTCGGGAATCTTCGTGTAATCGCGTATACTTCATTTTCTTCACTTTTTCTCCATTTTTCCTGCATTTGGCTACATATGCTACAAAAACATACTTTGATACGATTTAGTGGCAAAAGCATATAAAAACAACCAAATAACATACACAAAAACACTAATAACGCTTATAAAAACATGTTAACTTTGAGCGTTATCAACAGTAACAGCTTCTTTTTTCCTTTAAATAGCAAACCACTTCTCACCATTTTTTTACACCTTTTACACACTTTCTTTCCACCATTTCTAACATATTTAGATCAGTTGGAAAACATGTTAAAAACCCTCTTTCTCATATGATCATAATGCTTCTAACTTTCATTTGTTGTAAGCATAGTTTCGAAGTGATCCTCCAAAGAAAACTTAGAGATCTTGCATCCTTATCTACTAAAGTGATCCTCATCCACCACAATCATACATACATGAAGATCTATCATGGTAAGCTTAAGGAACTTGTGATCTTCATTCATTGAAGGCTTCTTATAAACGGAAGTTTATTTAGATTAGACATTCGTATCCATTAGACACGTCGTCTTGGATCATCTCTTGTATCATCATCTTGGTGTGTCATAGATGTGTTGTGTAGATTGGTTTAGTAGGGCGTTGGATCCTCATGATGTGTTGTGATAGTAGGTGTTGATTGGGTTGTGGTTCCTCCATTGTAATGGAACCTGATATCTAGCCTTGTACCAGATAAAGTGTAGGCGACGTCGTATAAGGTTTGGTTCTACCTTGTGTGAAGAACCCGGTATTTAACTTTGTACTGGATAAAGTGTAAGCTACGTTGTGTAAGGTTTTCTCCGTCGAGAATGGAGCTTGTTGATCTAGTGAAGTAACTCTCGTGTTGGGTACTCGGGGAGTGGAGTAGGGCGAAGAGGAGATTCGTGACCAAACCACTATTAATCATCGTGTCCGGTTTACATATCCTATTTTACTTATCACTTTACTTTTACTTGCTTTATATTGTTGATTATCTATGTGGTTGATGTTTATGATTGTTTGGTATGCTTATCTTAAGGGTGTTTTTTTAGGGAAAAAAAAACACCAGACTAGTAATAGTGAAACTTGATTTATTATAAACCGTTAATCTTGCTGCAGAATCTTATGTGACATTAAGGGGTTGGCCTTACATGCCGTAATGCGTTAAATGCATCCTCGCGTCGAGATTAGCAAATCTAATGGTTTATACTATGCTTGCTAAGTATTCATATAGTCATAGATTTTATTTGACACTGACATGCTTGGTCGACAATTTGATACAAAAGTTTTTAAGTTTTAAACGAAAACGTATACACCCCTCTACCGTTTCCACAATCTACATTTACTACACTTTCTGCATTTACAACATTCACAATATCACATTTTTTTGTACTATAATTAACAGTACTTTCATCATTTTTTGTTGGATCATTCTTTTCAGCACCTTTCCCATACTTTACACTTTGCTTTAAAAACTTTCCCATACTCTTCTTTGTTCTTGACACACGAATAGTCAAGTTGTTTCTATCTCACTAACAATATAATGATAAAAACCTTTTCTTTTCATACTTCATACATCAAAAAATAAAAATCAAACTCTTTCATGCATGCTCGTTATTATTTTGGCTCGTATATGATAAAAAGAAGCTTTCTTTGACACCCTAATTATAAAATTAGGTGTTGTTTGTTTTGTATATGGAATAAAAGACTGAAATTATAAGTTTATATTAAAACCCGTGCATACGATGCCGTTTTGCACCCCGGTTTCCCACCAAAATTAAGGGCCATATTTTTAGCCTTTTTGCTTGGCCCAAATGGCCTATAAGCAAAAAAATGTCCTATCTCTTCACGCACTTCCCAGAAAACAACACAGTAATAAAGAGATTGCCTCTGATCACCATCCAAACCCGTAAATCCAAACATCCGTCAACCAAGTTAACATCAGTTTTATTAACTTTTAGAGAGGTTCAGAAGAATAAAATTAGCAGCGCTGAATGTGTTCACGGTAAGTTAGGGAGGTGATTGGTGCTAAATAGTCAACTTAAATTGGCCAAGTAAATAGTCAATAAAGTCAAACTATCTAGACCAATACTCCGTGGATAGTATAGTGTGTCCCCGGGTCTTTAAAGTCCCAGCGAGATTGAAATGGTGTTATTTGAAATCGTTTAGAAATGAGTGGCACTGAGGACAGTAGCCCAGATGATATGGAATTGATTTTGCCACTGTAATTTTGGTATTTGTACACAGATATAATATTCACAAAAATCAGATATACGGGTATATGCACAAATTCACAATTAAGATCACGTAACAGACAGGAAAAGTGGGTTTCGAACAATTACAAACTACAGGGGGTGCTTTTGAAACTTTTGAAACTTAAAATTAAAAAGAAATTTGAAAATGAAAATGAAATTATAAAAGTGATTATTTTACTATTTAAATATTATTTAATTAATTTAACTAATTAAAATCTAATTCAAATCTAATTTAAATTAACTTAAAAATGACAAATGTTACAAATTAACCTAAAAACTTGCAAAAATAATTTCTAAACTTAAATTAGAACTTGAAGAAAGTATAAAAAGTAAAAATAAATATTTTTGTCTTTTTATGAGTTTTTTATTAATTAAAAACTATTTAACTTAATTAAACTAATTAAACTACTTTAAATTACTATTAATACTAAACTAACTTAGAAAATTATGAGAAAATTTATAAAATTATTTAACCATCACAGGTATCCAACAAAATTATAAAAACTTCTAAAAATTATGTTTAAGGCTAATCCACTAATTAATTACCTTTTAATTAACTTAAATCTAATTTAAATAATTAAAATTAGAAAAATGGAAAATGAATAGTAGAAACTAAAAATTTATTTTCTAAAAGTCTTAACTAATTTAAAAAACTTAGAAAAATTATAAGAACCTACTGTTGTTAATAAAAATTAAAGAAAACTAATTAATGACTAATATTACCTATTTAATTAATTAAACTAGTTTTAAATCTAATAAATAGTAAACAGATTTGGAAAAATCTAAGAAAATTATTTTAACTACTTAAAGGTACAAGAAAATTTACAAAATTATAAAAATGGACAAGTGCTTAAAAATAAACTAAAATGAAAAATGAAAAAGATAGTTTCTATTAAATAGAAACTATCACTTATTTTATTTTTGGATTTTTTGAGTTTTTCTTTTTGACAGCTAATTATATGATGAAATTAATTAACTTTTGCGAAACAACTTTTTTGTTAGCTTAAAAATAAGCAGTATGCACCCCCTTTTACTTAAGCAGTTGACTTTTGTTGACTGAGCAAGCAATTAAGCACAAATGACTATAGGTGGGGCCCACAATGATGGAAATGGATACAAATAATCTAAAGTAACTAGAATAAGCCAGAAACAACAAGTAATGATCACAAATAAGCTGATAAGCAATAAATAAGCTCTTTGCAAACTGAACTTAAACACAGAAATGGGACAGACTTTGGGGTGGATTCCAGGTGGGGTCCACTTGATCCTAGGTCAAACCAAGGGTCAATGCTTGATCCCTGGTAGGAGGGGGTTGTCTAAGGCTAATTGGTGGTAGTAGGGCCCACTGAGGTGGTCAGAAATCACCACCAAAGTGGTGGTGATGGACTGAAGTCTGCTGGTGCAGGGGAACTTGCAGCCCTGCAAGTGACTTTGGGACAAGCTGGGGCTCACAACAAAAATCTTAAAAATACAAGCTCAATGGGATTCCAAAGATGAGCTGATAGATAATGATTAGGAACAAGTTTCACAGTCTCAATCCAAACACATAAATCACAACAATTACTTGAAATTTTGAGATTTTCTGCAAAAGTGGAAATTTGACTTTTTCACATGAACTTAAAGGTTGACTTATTTGAGATTGTACCTTAATCTAATGACTGAAAATGTTAAGATAAGTTATAATGAGCTGAAATTAAGATACTACAACAACTTTTGAACAGTTATGGGTGGATTAGGGATCAAAATGACATCATAGTTAACTGTGATGAATGGATTTTTGTGATTTTGACTTTTGCTTATAAAACAACTAGTACAAGAGCTTGGCTGTGATGTTTTGACCATCAAAATGAAACCTCAATAAATTTTAACCACTAAAAAGTTTATATGCTCAGCTAAACCAAACCATCCAAACACCCCTTAATGCTTAACTGTTTTGTGATTTTCAAATCAATTAGGTGCTAGGGTGTATAAACTTGATCCCAAACTACTAATTATGACTATTTGAACTAGTTTAAGCACTTAGAGACAGAACACAATTGCAAATACACAGGTTTAACACTTAACTAGTTTGACAGTTAAATCTAAGGTTTTAAGTTAACACAAATTCTAACAAACAAGGTATAAACATTAAGCTAAAAATCACTTAAACAACAATCAAATAGAACAAGCAAACACAGAATGGCAACAAACAAGCAAGAAATCAGAAGCTAAGATTTTTAGGGGAAAATTAAATTGAGCAAATGCTTACTAACCACTCCTAGCATGAACAAGGAGTTTTCCACAGATGCCTATCTTTAGATAGGCCAAATCCAATTCCAAATTTGCTCTTCAATGCTCCTCAACACCTGAAATCAAAATCTAAACACCACAGTTGACTTATGTTGACTTTTCTTGTATTTTTTTGTTTTTTCTAGTAATACTGGTTTTTAAGGTCTCTAAAAGCTTCAAATAGCTTTATGGGATCCTAAGTGAGCTTAAGAGTCCATAATTCAAACACAAATACTAACAGCTTATGATCTAAAATAGTTACTTGAAACTGAAATTTGCATAAACAAATAGGATTGAAGAAACTTGATTATATTACTTTGAAAAGAGTGAAAATACATTGAATTAACTAAGAACACTGCTTAAAAGCTTTTAACCAAACTATAATTTCCTATTACACTTATACGACTACTATTACACAAAAAAACTAGACACCCACTTCATCTTGCATCTTTTTCCTTTTATAGCCCATGATTAGGGTTCCTTCTAAGCCTCTGATCATTTCCCATCCATTTGTAGCCATTGGATTGCTCTGAAATGATCTCAGCCTTTGAATTGGGTTTTGGCGCCAAAATCGGATAAGGGGATTTGGACTGTTTATAGCAATTGGGGGGTGGTGCATTTAATGCTTGAGGTGAGGGTGTTTTGTAGTGGTTTGGGTGGTGGATGTGATGGGGTGGTGGGCTGGTGGTGATGGGATGGCCAAGTGGGGTGTGGGGGAGGGAAGATGATGGTTGTTTGACTATGTTTGACCGAGGTCAAATATTTGACCCCGGTTTATTATATTTTGGGTGTGGGCTGTTTGAGCTTTGGGCCTAGAAAAAAAAGGGAAGTGGGCTTGTGGGTGGAAATTGGATTGGGTTTTGGTTTTATTATTTTGGGTAATAGCTTTGGTCCGGTTTGGTTTTGAGATTCACAAGGACCAATTTTGCAATTCATCGAAAGTTGAGGGTTGGGTTTTGGCACTCTTCCAAAATTTTTCAAGGGGTATATTATGCCAAGTGGTGAATAGTACATGGTCCAAATTTGATTCTTCCATATTAAATGCACCAGGGACTAAAACTGCCAAACTTTTAAACTTTGGGGACCATTTGCGTAATTTCACCAAACTTTTCCACCAAGGACCAATCCTGCCATAAAGGGTTAGTGCAAGGACAAAATTTGTTTTTCTCAAAGTTTTTAATATCCCAGGGACCATTTTTGACAATTTTCAAAGTTCAGGGACTAAACTTGACATTTTGTGAAACTTTGCACCAAAGGACTAATTGTGTAACTTTTTGATTTATAAGGACCTTTGGTGACTTTTTTAAGTTTTTAGAACAACCAGGGACTAGATTTGACAACTTTTGAAAGTTGAAGGACTGAAACTGCCAATTTTGCAAACTTAGTGCGTTTTTCATCTGTTTTTAATATTTTTGCATTTGAAACATGTAAAACACTTTCCTGGGATATTTTCACTATTTTGATTCAATATTGAGTGTTTTTAGATGTTTTGGCAGCTCAGAAAAGGTAAAAATGATGAGTATTTACACACTCATCAATCCCCCACACTAAAACATTGATAGTCCCAAGGAATCTTTTGAGAAAACTTGATGGATTTGAAAACCTCTTTACCAAAATCCATCACTTCTGGAGTAGCCAGGTGTGAGAACTGTGGTACACCTGATAACCGTGTGATTTTGAGCAAACCACCAGCTGTCAACGGATTTGATTAGTCTTTACCAAAAGCCGTTTGCTTCTGGACTAGCCAGCATCTTGATGGACTAAGTCAACATCTTGGTGTGCTGATTACCAAGTATGGATTTTCCATGGCCTTTACCACATGATACGTAGGAATTGCACCAGGCTTTACCTCTCAAGGGATCTCGAGAAGCTTACAACCCCCACTAGGTAGTGTACCTGATCGTTGTAGTATAGTATAGTGACAAGTACCAGGGGATTGATCGTTCAGCTAGGAATAGTGTCGTTAGGATTGAAATTAATCTTACTAGGTCTAAAGGTGAAGGATGATTCTTTTTATGTTTTTATATTTTATGAAAAGCAAGTAAAAATCTCGGGTTTTGGAAGAAGGGGCGGAATTAGTTGCTAATCAACTAACCCAAAAGCTACTAATTAAACTAATTAACAAGAAAAATAAACTAGGGTTCTACAAGATAAGTGAAGCATGTCTTCTCATGATATGTTACTCCTTGCTAGCTATCCAATCCTACCTATTGAATTGTAACCTTGTTCTAATTGACGGGTTGTATTCCTTAATACCATTTATGGGGTAGCGCACTTAATTCTCCAATTCTATGAGATCTTATCTCCTCCTATGCCATGCCCAGCACAACCATAGGGATTATAAACAGTGGCTCATGAATTAAATACAACCAATAAAGACCTAGTGCCATCAGTTCATGTTTCCTAAGACGTTCAAGCATGTTACCATTTGGAGATCTGCCAGTTTTCTTAAGCCTAACATATAAATCATTCAATCAAAAAAAGAATCAATAGGAAACAAGAATTATAAACTAAACTAACTAGATCTATTGAAGTTGTCACGCCTTAATTGATGGAGATAGACACACACATCAACAAGCCCCTCGTTAATGGAGATAGACACAACATCAACAAGAAATCAATTAGATCTAATCAATTATATATAAGTTTCAAGTTTCACATAATCATAAGTAGACACAAGGTGAATTAACAAATCATTATCAAAGAAGAGCAAATAACAATGATAATAGAAAACATAATTAAGATAGAATCATCAAACCAATACATGATGTTTATGGAGTGATTGAAACCCTCTAAGTTGCTGGAAAAACACCCACCTAAACCCAGGAATCGACCTTAAGGTTTAGGGCTTGCAAAAAGTGAAGTTATGATGTTATATTTATAGGCATGTTTTCTGTCGGCAAGGCTTGACGGCGTCAACTCGTTCTCTTGACGCCGTCACGACCATTTTTTCACCAAATTGTAGATCTCTTCGTCCTCTTCGCGTGGGCTTTTGAATCACCTAAATCCGAATTCATATGCAAAAGTTATGACCAAAACAATATCAGCTACTCCGCTCGCAAGTTTTGACAAGTTAACACATGACGGCCTTGGGTGACGCCTTCACATAATCTCTGGGCCGTCACCACTTTTACTCTTGACGCCGTCACCAAAATGCTCTTGACGCCGTCAGGTACTGTTCTCAGCATGGAAAATTAAGTCTTTGGCGTTTTCTTCACTTTTATACTCCAAAAACGTCCGAATTGCTTCCTTTTCTAGATTTCACTCCCAAAGTACCTAAAATCACAAAAGGAACGATTTAGGGCAATATTTGATCAAATAAATTCAATTCCGGGCTTAAATGACCCCCTAAAAGTGGTTTATTTTTCGCCTCATCATATACCCTTACACTTGAGATTTGTTTGTCCTCAAGCAAATGCGCTTTTATTCTAGTCAAAATACAAGTTATGGGTCATTTAACACTAATATAAAAGTAATTAAAACAAATAATCGTTCCACTAATGACCAATAGACAAGCACGGAGGTCATACACTAGCACCTCACAAATAGTGTTTAGATACTCACATCTCTCGGGTGTAATAAAGTATAAATTACAATATGGAAACGGAAGATATCTCTCACTACCTGTCATAGCAAAATAGATTACCATAGGTTTGGTAAAGGATCAAACCTCCACCACATGGCGTAAGAACCTAGGATAAACTATCAAAGAGGTCTTTTAAAGGGTTGTAACGTTAGGTGTAGGGATACGAAATACACGATTTTGTTGGATAAAGGAAGTTTTACTGGTGGCGAGTTAACAATCTTAGTCAATTACATGTACAATGTGGCGTTGCTAAGCCAAGACTAGACTCGACTTAAGCTAATAAATGAAAAATAACAAAAACATAAAATAAACATAGAATGAAACAGGATGGTAGTCCGTATGTTTTTTCTCTTTTTTTCCTTTTTCTATTTTTTTTCTTTTTCTTGATTTTTTTGATTTTTTTTTTATTTTTTTATTTTTTTTTTCATACACTCTTACCCTACCATCCAAAATAATACATCATAGGTAATGAACATTCCCCTTACACTTGAATCTTTACATACTTTACAATAAACTAAACTAATGACTCGAATTAAGAAAATCAAAACACTTGGAGCACTTTTAAGATTAACGTACATATGGGGGTAATAAATGATGTTCTTCCCCATTACTCCATAAAATAAGTACTTACCCATGAGTCCCAATCGTCCCAAAACAATATGTACAAGGATATGACTCGACTTAGCAACCATGTAAACAATTAGATAGTTAACTTAGGGTTTAACAAATAACAATAATGCACTAAAGATGAGCGCATACACGGAAGGCTAAGGCGATTTGGGTGTACATTTAAATGGGGTGTAACAAATTCTTCCTTTAAGTAAAATGCTTAAAGTTAGAAACGAAAAGATAGGCTCGGAGGGGTGTACTAGGGGTTTCGTGTACTAAAAATGAGTACAACGCTAAGGGTGTGGGAAAAATTAGTTGACTTAACTAGCCAAGTAATATGACTTAAATGGTCAATTAATTATAATACGGGTTTAACATAAGGGTGATCCTAATGCCTCTTATCATGTAGTAAATCCTACTACACGAATGTAGTCTCACTAGCGGTCTCGGGATGCATCACTAACGCAAGTTCTAGAATCTAAATGCTACCGGTACACTCATAAGCACTAATAGTAAATGCTTTTCCTATCAAATCTAAAGGCGAACCTCACATATTTTGGTGGAAAATTTTTCTGAATATACGGTTATGTGCTAGTCATACAATCTCCTATCCATGAGACGCTTGCTATGGCTAAAGTTTCACTCCTAAATGTTGTAAAAAAATTTAAATTTGGCGCTAAAATTGCACTAACAAGTATTTCTCATAGTTTTATTACACATCTACCATTTAAACAAAACAAACTCAAGCGAAAGTGCATATGTAAGGTATCATCTTTTTACCCTCCCCTTACACTTAAGATGAACATTGTCCCCAATGTTCAAGTAAAGAATGTAAAAGTGAAAAAGTAAAGAGAATGAAATCAAATACTCCCCTGATTCGCTCGGTATGGATAATAAGGTGGCCAGGTTAAATCTTCCTCCAAGAAAATGAACAATCAAAGCTTCCCTTAGAGAATGTAAATCATCTTCTTGTCATACATAACCTGTAAATCCTGAGAAAATAGACAAAACAACCTCGCTTAAAATCGGCGGCATCCTATATAAGTTACTAAGTCCTAGAAAACAAGATAAGATATAATGCTTGTGGAATGAAGTTTGCATATCTCCTGGAGATTATAAAACTTAATAATTCACAAAAACCATAAGACTCCGTTAGAAAAACAAAACTGGTAAAATTTCCAGATTTTTACACTTGACGCCGTCAAGAGTTAACTCTTGACGCCGTCAGAAGTGACCTGCTGAAATTCTTATGTTAAGTTTCCGGAAAATTTCTGGAAAAACTTGGTCCTACTTCCTGGAAAATCCTGCAAAACTTCATTATGACTCAATACAAGCATTTGACTCTAACAAATACGAATATACATGTTCATTTAATATCGTGGAGAATCATGATCAGTTTGTTTCTTAAAAATATATTTGGGGTTTCCCCTTACACTTATCTTTTGCAAAAATACTTTTAGGTGGAGTTAAGACTAGGCCAAAACAACAAAGTAAAGTATTTCCACTATTTAATTGAGAAACATGACCAACCAACAATAAAAATAAAGCATGCATACGAAAGCAAATAACAAACAAACAAAAATAAAATCACACAAAGCATGGGTTGCCTCCCAAGAAGCGCTTTTCTTTATTTACGAGTCTTGTAGCTAAACTCAAGGTCATGGGTTACTACGTGACCTCATCATTGGTTCCACTCTCCGATTGTAGATATTCTTTGTAAAAACCAATCACCTTTTTCTCAACCGCCCCCATAATCTTTTGGGCAAATTCTTTATCGACTTTATACTTTGGTCCAAGGGCCAAGCAATGTTTGTAATAAAGACTCCTTTTTTCCCATACATAATCCATGCCCTTTTTCTTATCCTCTTCATTGATGTCCTCAAAAGCACCAACGTTGTCCTTATCAAAACGGGATATAAAGCGAAATTCTTTCATCCTATTAGGCATTCTATAAGTGATACTATCGGCGTTACTTACAAATCGGATCGTTCCTTCTATCTCATCATATTCCAACTTAGACTCCTCAATAAACGGTTTGCCAAACACAACATTGGATAATCGACAATCAATAACATTAGCAAGATCCTCCACAATCATAAAGTCGGTGACAAAAGTGAAATTACCAACAAAGACATGTAGACCTTTAACTCTCCCGACAAAGTTACAAACTCCACCGGGGTATTTGGGATCTCTTCTAGGTTCAAGTCTTGTTTTCATTATATCATTGTAAACAATTGAGGACATAATGTTGATTGGAGATTTAAAGTCAATGTAAGCATTGCTAATGTGCCTATACCCAATCATACATGGTATCTTAGCATTCTTAGGATCGCCTCTCTTTATCTTAGGTTCAATTATAGTGAAAGGAGATCGCGGGTTATCGATAAGATTATTATAATATGCAATCTCCTCCTTAGTGGGGTATAGATTAAAATAGTCATTAAGCTTCGGATCTATTTCCCCCTCTTCAAGTCCCTCAATAACATTCACAAAGTCATTAGGCCCTAGGTCCTCATTTGAATACAAGGCGGTCGCTAGGTCACTAAATGCATGTTCAAACTCAACCTTAATCAAACTATTAAGCTCCCTAATCTCACTATCAATTTGTTTACGTAACAAAGCCACTTCTCTAGGGGAAAGGGGTGGATTCGCGTTTTCCATAATGGTCAACGGAACAGTCAATGAATTTAATTTACTAACAAAGGCACAAAGAAAAAGATAGACTAAAGAAGACCTAAAAATAAAAATAAAATCTTACTAGAACGGAATCTAGCAAGTAGACCTAATAAAAAGAGATTCTAACCTAGACAATAACTATTCCCCAGGCTGCGGCGCCAAAAACTTGATACGTAGGAATTGCACCAGGCTTTACCTCTCAAAGATCTCGAGAAGCTTACAACCCCTACCAGGCAGTGTACCTGATCGTTGTAGTATAGTATAGTGACAAGTACCGGGGGATTGATCGTTCAGCTAGGAATAGTGTCGTTAGGATTGAAATTAATCTAACTAGGCCTAAAGGTGAAGGATGATTCTTTTTATGTTTTTATATTTTATGAAAAGCAAGTAAAAATCTCGGGTTTTCTACAAGATAAGTGAAGCATGTTTTCCCATGATATGTTACTCCTTGCTAGCTATCCAATCCTACCTATTGAATTGTAACCTTGTTCTAATTGACGGGTTGTATTCCTTAATACCATTCATGGGGTAGCGCAATTAATTCCCCAATTCTATGAGCTCTTATCTCCTCCTATGCCATGCCCAGCACAACCATAGGGATTATAAACAGTGGCTCATGAATTAAATACAACCAATAAAGACCTAGTGCCATCGGTTCATGTTTCCTAAGACGTTCAAGCATGTTACTATTTAGAGATCTGCCAGTTTTCTTAAGCCTAACATATAAATCATTCAATCAAAACAAGAATCAATAGGAAACAAGAATTATAAACTAAACCAACTAGATCTATTGAAGTTGTCACGCCTTAATTGATGGAGATAGACACACACATCAACAAGCCCCTCGTCAATGGAGATAGACACAACATCAACAAAAAATCAATTAGATCTAATCAATTATCAACAAGTTTCATATAATCATAAGTAGACACAAGGTGAATTAGCAAATCATCATCAAAGAAGAGCAAACAACAATGATAATGGAAAGCATAATTAAGATAGAATCATCAAACCAATACATGATGTTTATGGAGTGATTTAAACCCTCTAAGTTGCTGGAAAAACACCCACCTAAACCCAGGAATCGACCTTAGGGTTTAGGGCTTGCCAAAAGTGAAGTTATGATGTTATATTTATAGGCATGTTTTCTGTCGGCAAGGCTTGACGGCGTCAGCTCGTTCTCTTGACACCGTCATGACCATTTTTTCACCAAATTGTAGATCTCTCCGTCCTCTTCGCGTGGGCTTTTGAATCACCTAAATCCGAGTTCGTACGCAAAAGTTATGACCAAAACAATATCAGCTACTCCGCGCGCAAGTTTTGACAAGTTAACACGTGACGGCCTTGGGTGACGCCTTCACATTCTCTCAGGGCCTTCACCACTTTTACTCTTGATTCCGTCACCAAAATGCTCTTGACGCCGTCAGGTACTGTTCTCAGCATGGAAAATTAAGTCTTTGGCGTTTTCTTCACTTTTATGCTCCAAAAACGTCCGAATTGTTTTCTTTTCCATATTTCACTCCCAAAGTACCTAAAATCACAAAAGGAATGATTTAGGGCAATATTTGATCAAATAAATTCAATTATGGGCTTAAATGACCCCCTAAAAGTGGTTCATTTTTCGCCTCATCACCACAAGCCATAATCTTGTGGGCTAGCCAACTCATTTGCTTTATGGGATATGGGGAGTTGAGGAACCATACAATTTTTGGCAAATTGCAAGCAATCAACGGGTTTGAGATGTCTTTACCAAGAGCCGTTTGCTCCTGGACTAGCCAATCCATTTGTCATTTAGACACGGCGGACTGATTACCACAAAAAATTTTGAACTTTAGTGAAAAATTTTTGAAAATTTTGGTCAAAAACGGGGGTACTAGATAGTAAAATGTGATAAAATTCGCTAGAATAGCGAAATACCCCCCCCCCCCCCCCCCACACACTTAGCATGAATATTGTCCTCAATATTCAAAGTCCCGGCTATTATGCTAACTCTTGGAACGTAAAAGGGCAACATTACAAGCTAAGCGTGGAAAACACTATTTTGTTTTTCACTTGTGTAATCATATCATGGGTGACTCCCCCACACTTAGAGTGAAAACCCAATAAGCATGCTACTGTTTTTGTTTACCGAGTCGCTAGCTTGACTCAACCCCGAATTCATTTGTCCTTGGGGAAGCATGATGTGGAAGAAATGATCTCCATCGGACATTCATTCAAGATGTTTGGACAAACATTTGAAGCACGTGAAAGTTCCACACCGATGAGATATAATTCCGGCTAAAGATAATGGTAAATGAAAATGCCGGGATCAAAGATGGTATCTTCATTCCCGAAGGAGTGAAGAACAGGAGAGGTCACCTTATAGGTGAAGAAAAGGAAGAAAACCATGATGAAAATCATGATTTGATCTTCTTCCTCGAGAGGAGGCTCATTAGCCTGATTTTGGATTTCAAAGGTTAAGCTCGTTTGGTTTGAAAACGTCCCGGGCGGGAGGGTGGGAATTTGTAAATTCTCATGATTGAGAGCATTTCCCCCGGGCTATCATACTCCGGAGGAGTCATGATACGAGTGAGTTCACCAGAGAACTCCTCAAAGGTGAATGAATCATATTCGGGATTTATGTGCGTGAGTTCACAGGAGAACTCATCGAAGGTAAATGGTTCATAATCGGGGAGAGAATTATGAGAATGAAAAGTGATACTGCCACTAATCTTCTCTCCCATAGGATCAATGGTAAAGGCTTCAAACTCCGGAATAGGATCATCGGAGAAAATGTCACTATCCTTAATGGGGATAGGAGATGAAATAGGTTTCTCTTTGAAAGCCTCAATTTTAGAAATGAGGATATTGACTTTCACTAATGTTGCACGAAGTGCTTCATCTTTGATTTCAGTGTCAATCTCATCATTCTCTTCTTCTAAGCTTACTAGCTGAGAAGGTAAATCTTCCACATAACTGATGTCTCCACAAGATAACGAATCGTCATCATTTGAATCGGAGAACATCTCAACATCATCATTCGGGAAGACAAGAGGAGGAGGGATATCACACATAGGATCAAAAGTTCCTTGTGACTCTCCTGGGATTGGGATAAGGTTCTCAGCACTAGACTTTATGAATTCGTCCGATTCCTTATTAGGAACAGTGCTAAGATGCTTATCCCCCATGATCAGAGAGTGAGTGTGAACTTCGGGTGTGATAACAGCAGACTGAGGGAGTTGAGAAGGACTAGCAGTCATGGTTTCTACAAGTTCCATAATTTCTACTGCTAGTGATTCAATCATATTCTTTTCTCCCTGTATTTCTACTGAAGCAGTTTCAACTGAAGCTGAATCAAAAGGTTTCTCAGATACCTTTGGGATTGGAACAAGGTCATCAATTTCCTTAAGAGGATTGATTTTGACTGCCTTGTCCCCCATTGGCAAGATATCTGAAGTTTCCTTAGGTTTTACCTCTTCAAATGGTTCATCCTCATCACTTTCATCCTCACGATAAAATGAGTTAACAGGAGGCTTTTGTTTTCTAAGAATCAAATGCTCAAGACAGTTTATACTATCTTGAATGGTCTTGTCGACTTGATTTTGATTCATAATCATTTTAGTAATCAATTCAGCTCTAGCTAACTCGTCCTGAGGCGGTGGTTGAGGGTTTGTGTATTGTGAGTGCTGTAGTGTGGGCCACCACAGTACTCACAACAGAAAAACTGTTGACTCTGACTTGGTGTATTTTGATACGAAGCATTGTTAAGATTTGGATAATATGATTCTTGCTCGTATGAATGTGATGGGTAGTAGGAAAAATTGAGGAGTTGTTGAATGAGTTCTGGTTAGGATCATAAGCAAATGAATTCCTCAAACCACAAAACAAACAACTCCCGTCTCGAATATCGTTACCACATTGTACACATGTACACCAACGACATGGAAAACCGAAAAGCGGCTCACCATAACCTACACAAGGAACAAAATCCGGAGGTGGGACAAGTGGTGTGCTCTTAGAGCTAGGAATTTCCACCACTTCCGTTATGGTCTCGGGTTTTTGAATGTGAAGATTAGGCAAGTCGTTCTTTTCAGTCATAGCTCTAAGCTCTTGGTTTTTGTTTATAACCGTATATCGTGAAAGGTTGGGAGCAATTGTGAGCTTAGATTTTTGGATAACCGAAGGTTGGACGTTTTTAGCACTTCCATAGTCAGAGGAAAGTACAGGGTCCTTTGTCACCCCGGTTTCTCATTCCATTTCCCTCAACGGAGAGGTAATAGGAATCGATGGTCCATCATAATCAACACGACATCTCGACATTTTTGACAAGGCCTGAAGTTTTTCAATGTTGATCTCAAAGGCCTTATGTTCAAAGAAATCGTCATCGAGAGATGCCATTAATTACGGGACAAGTGAAAGAAGTTAGAATCAAAAGGATAGAAGGTAAAGGGATGAAGAATCAAAAAGGTGAGAGGGTAAAGGTGAATATTTTTGGTATTTTCGGGAAACAAGCTTAGTGCACATGCACTAAAAACAATTTTTCAAAACAAAATCGAGGCAAAACCACAGTGAACTTAAACCAATAATCACAAGTGAATGGCTTCTTTGAAAAAGGTACACCACTCACAGGGATATAAAGGCAAGTTTTAATCTTAAGTTTGAGAACTTATTGTGTCCACACCCCCAGTTGGTAGGTGTTCAGCCTTGGTTTCCGGTGGTAAGATTTTATGTATTATTTTGAAAAACTTGTCTTTAGGCTTATGGGTGTGTGTGCAGAAAACTTTGGGAAATATTTTTGGAACTGATTCGTTAACCGAAATCGTTCTTTTAAGATTACTCGCAGGCTGGCGGGAGGAAGTAAATAGGTTTCCTCTTCAGTTCGCAATTTAATGTCAGAACTTACCTTAAACCAACTGTTTCAGGTTGTAATCTTATAGAAAACAAAGTAATTTAACTTCACAGTTTGTTTTGTTGTTTTTGATTTTTTTGGTGTTTTTAACACGTTAGGAAAAGTGTTAATGAACTTTTTTGATATGATTGATATTTTTTACAAAAACTTTTTACAAATTTGTGTGAAATTTGTACAGGGAGGGTTTTGAAAACCACTAAACTTAAAACGATTTTTTAAAACACGCAACAACCTCCCCGGCAGCGGCGCCAAATTTTTGATTGGTACTAAACATTCAACTTAAATTGGCCAAGTAAATGGTCAATAAAGTCAACTCTCTAGACCAATACTCCGTGGATAGTATAGTGTGTCCCCGGGTCGTTAAAGTCCCAGCGAGATTGAAATGGTGTTATTTGAAATCGTTTAGGAATGAGTGGCACTGAGGACAGTAGCCCAGATGATATGGAATTGATTTTGCTACTGTAATTTTGGTATTTGTACACAGATATAATATTCACAAAAATTAGATATACGGGTATATGCACAAATTCACAATTAAGATCACGTAACAGACAGAAAAAGTGGGTTTTGAACAATTACAAACTACAGGGGGTGCTTTTGAAACTTTTGAAACTTAAAATTAAAAAGAAATTTGAAAATGAAAATGAAATTATAAAAGTGATTATTTTACTATTTAAATATTATTTAATTAATTTAACTAATTAAAATCTAATTTAAATTAACTTAAAAATGACAAATGTTACAAATTAACCTGAAAACTTGCAAAAATAATTTCTAAAATTAAATTAGAATTTGAAGAAAGTATAAAAAATAAAAATAAATATTTTTGTCTTTTTATGAGTTTTTTATTAATTAAAAACTATTTAACTTAATTAAACTAATTAAACTACTTTAAATTACTATTAATACTAAACTAACTTAGAAAATTATGAGAAAATTTATAAAATTATTTAACCATCACAGGAATCCTACAAAATTATAAAAACTTCTAAAAATTATGTTTAAGGCTAATCCACTAATTAATTACTTTTTAATTAACTTAAATCTAATTTAAATAATTAAAATTAGAAAAATGGAAAATGAACAGTAGAAACTAAAAATTTATTTTTCTAAAAGTATTAACTAATTTATAAAACTTAGAAAAATTATAAAAACCTACCGTTGTTAATAAAAATTATAGAAAACTAATTAATGACTAATATTACCTATTTAATTAATTAAACTAGTTTTAAATCTAATAAATAGTAAACAGATTAGGAAAATCTAAGAAAATTATTTTAACTACTTAAAGGTACAAGAAAATTTACAAAATTATAAAAATGGACAAGCGCTTAAAAATAAACTGAAATGAAAAATGAAAAAGATAGTTTCTATTAAATAGAAACTATCACTTATTTTATTTTTGGATTTTTTGAGTTTTTCTTTTTGACAGCTAATTATATGATGAAATTAAGTAACTTTTGTGAAAAAACTTTTTTCTTAGCTTAAAAATAAGCATTAGCACCCCTTTTTACTTAAGCAGTTGACTTTTGTTGACTGAGCAAGCAATTAAGCACAAATGACTATAGGTGGGGCCCACAATGATGGAAATGGGTACAAATAAGCTAAAGTAACTAGAATAAGCCAGAAACAACAAGTAATGATCACAAATAAGCTGATAAGCAATAAATAAGCTCTTTGCAAACTGAACTTAAACACAGAAATGGGACATACTATAGGGTGGATTCCAGGTGGGGTCCACTTGATCCTAGGTCAAACCAAGGGTCAATGCTTGATCCCTGGTAGGAGAGGGGTTGTCTAAGGCTAATTGGTGGTAGTAGGGCCCACTGAGGTGGTCAGAAATCACCACCAAAGTGGTGATGATGGACTGAAGTCTGCTGGTGCAGGGGAACTTGCAGCCCTGCAAGTGACTTTGGGACAAGCTGGGGCTCACAAAAAAAATCTTAAAAATACAAGCTCAATGGGATTCCAAAGATGAGCTGATAGATAATGATTAGGAACAAGTTTCACAGTCTCAATCCAAACACATAAATCACAACAATTACTTGAAATTTTGAGATTTTCTGCAAAAGTGGAAATTTGACTTTTTCACATGAACTTAAAGGTTGACTTATTTGAGATTGTACCTTAATCTAATGACTAAAAATGTTAAGATAAGTTATAATGAGCTGAAATTAAGATACTACAACAACTTTTGAACTGTTATGCGTGGATTAGGGATCAAAATGACATCGTGATGGATGGATTTTTGTGATTTTGACTTTTGCTTATAAAACAACTAGTACAAGAGCTTGGTTGTGATGTTTTGACCTTCAAAATGAAACCTCAATAAATTTTAACCATTAAAAAGTTTATATGCTCAGCTAAACCAAACCATCCAAACACCCCTTAATGCTTAATTGTTTTGTGATTTTCAAATCAATTAGGTGTTAGGGTGTATAAACTTGATCCCAAACTACTAGTTATAACTATTTGAACTAGTTTAAGCACTTAGAGACAGAACACAATTGCAAATACACAGGTTTAACACTTAACTAGTTTGACAGTTAAATCTAAGGTTTTAAGTTAACACAAATTCTAACAAACAAGGTATAAACATTAAGCTAAAAATCACTTAAACAACAATCAAATAGAACAAGCAAACAAAGAATGGCAACAAACAAGCAAGAAATCAGAAGCTAAGATTTTTAGGGGAAAATTAAATTGAGCAAATGCTTACTAACCACTCCTAGCATGAACAAGGAGTTTTCCACAGATGCCTATCTTTAGATAGGCCAAATCCAATTCCAAATTTGCTCTTCAATGCTCCTCAACACCTGAAATCAAAATCTAAACACCACAGTTGACTTATGTTGACTTTTCTTGTATTTTTTTGTTTTTTCTAGTAATACTGGTTTTTAAGGTCTCTAAAAGCTTCAAATAGCTTTATAGGATCCTAAGTGAGCTTAAGAGTCCATAATTCAAACACAAATACTAACAGCTTATGATCTAAAATAGTTACTTGAAACTGAAATTTGCATAAACAAATAGGATTGAAGAAACTTGATTATATTACTTTGAAAAGAGTGAAAATACAATGAATTAACTAAGAACACTGCTTAAAAGCTTTTAACCAAACTATAATTGCCTATTACACTTATACGACTACTATTACACTAAAAAAAACTAGACAGCCACTTCATCTTGCATCTTTTTCCTTTTATAGCCCATGATTAGGGTTCCTTCTGAGCCTCTGATCATTTCCCATCCATTTGTAGCCATTGGATTGCTCTGAAATGATCTCAGCCTTTGAATTGGGTTTTGGCGCCAAAATCGGATAAGGGGATTTGGACTGTTTATAGCAATTGGGGGGGGTGCATTTAATGCTTGAGGTGAGGGTGTTTTGTAGTGGTTTGGGCGGTGGATGTGATGGGGTGGTGGGCTGGTGGTGATGGGATGGCCAAGTGGGGTGTGGGGGAGGGAAGATGATGGTTGTTTGACTATGTTTGACCGAGGTCAAATATTTGACCCCGGTTTATTATATTTTGGGTGTGGGCTGTTTGAGCTTTGGGCCTAGAAAAAAAAGGGAAGTGGGCTTGTGGGTGGAAATTGGATTAGGTTTTGGTTTTATTATTTTGGGTAATAGCTTTGGTCCGGTTTGGTTTTGAGATTCACAAGGACCAATTTTGCAATTCACCAAAAGTTGAGGGTTGCGTTTTCGCACTCTTCCAAAATATTTCAAGGGGTATATTATGCCAAGTGGTGAATAGTACATGGTCCAAATTTGATTCTTCCATATTAAATGCACCAGGGACTAAAACTGCCAAACTTTCAAACTTCGGGGACCACTTGTGTAATTTCACCAAAATTTTCCACCAAGGACCAATCCTGCCATAAAGGGTTAGTGCAAGGAAAAAATTTGTTTTTCTCAAAGTTTTTAATATCCCAGGGACCATTTTTGACAATTTTCAAAGTTCAGGGACTAAACTTGACATTTTGTGAAACTTTGCACCAAAGGACTAATTGTGTAACTTTTTGATTTATAAGGACCTTTGGTGACTTTTTCAAGTTTTTAGAACAACCAGGGACTAGATTTGACAACTTTTGAAAGTTGAGGGACTGAAACTGCCAATTTTGCAAACTTTGTGCATTTTTCATATGTTTTTGATATTTTTGCATTTGAAACATGTAAAACACTTTCCTGGGATATTTTCACTATTTTGATTCAATATTGAGTGTTTTTAGATGTTTTGGCAGCTCAGAAAAGGTAAAAATGATGAGTATTTACACACTCATCAGGAGGTTTAAGGATGAGAACGGCTACCATTCTTGAGGTTTGTTGACTATTTTATAAGTAATCTTTTAAAATGTTTATATTTACTGGCTATGTGGTTCAAAATAATTAGGGTTTCGTATGAATTTAGGGTTTTTATGAACTGATTTATAGAAATTAGGGGTTCGTTTAAATTTAAAGGTTTTTATGAAATTAGGGGTCTTTGCATGTAGCTGCTATTCACCCTTACAACAATATGTGTACGCCTTATTTTGTTATGATATAAATCCTAATTAAGGCTTGACTAAATAAGTTATGATTCAGAAGCGTTATAGGTCTTTAGTTAGGGCTTCTGGTTTAAAGAGTCGTACGATATGCTTACAACACAAAAGGATAAAAGCAAGGTGTCACATATTACCCACGGAACACGTTAATTTATACTTTTATTATTAGTAGGTTAATATTCGTTTTTGTTCCAAACGCTGATTTACTTTAGTATGTTTATTTGCAGAAAGGATGTGACTATGGAAATGGTCAATGTCAAAGTTTTGAAAATCCAGGTATGAACTCTTTCATCTAAAACTTTACAACTTTCGTTTATGTTGTTGGTGTTGAAACTTTATGTGCTTTATAAGACTAAAATTAGTCTTATATGCATTTGTTTTGCAGTTTAAGTGTGCTACGGGACCACGAATCGAAAAAGGTGAAATCCTCTAACCTATTTGAAGTTTCTAAACCGTGACTATTTGAAGTTTATAAACCGTGATTATGTGTTGTTGAACTCTTTGATCTAAAACTTTACAACTTTGTTTTCGTAAAAGGTTTGCTTCCACCGGCTGAGATGCATCGCCAAAAGTATCATCCTCCAATTATTACGGTAATCAATTTATGTAAGTTTTAATTATTTGTTTCTTTATGTGATTTAGGGTTGTCTGAAATTTTATTGAGATTTGCGGGTGCTTGGAGTAGCTTATTTGGATTCTTTTTTCCCTATGATTATACCGGTCAAGTAATGAATTTGGGGAAAGAGGCTGCAAATCGGGAACGGGTTTTATGGACTAATGGTATTACATTATACGATATTAAACATGTTAAGTGATTTAGTTGAGTGTAACGTATTCGAGTAAGGTAATACCACAACTAATATTAAGTGATTTGGTTGAGTGCAAATCGGGAACGGGTTTTGTGTCCTATTTCTGCACTAATGGGTGTTTTTTTTACTACTTTTTGGCACTTTTTTACTTTTCTTTTAAGGTGGCTAACGGCTGTTGCAAATGCATTAAAAAATGTTTGGGTTGGCCAAAATGGACTCCTGTCATCAGCAGTTGCACGTGAAAGAATCTGTGCTCATGTGATTTTATTTGATTTTGTGGTTTCCCTATGAAACATTGGTGATGATCAAAGATGATGTGCATCAATTTGTCCAACCATTGCGTTTTCCCTATCAAATATATCTCATGATCAAACATATCAGACATTGATGCCATTACTGACAATTTTGTAATCAGATTACATTGGATACGTGCAGCGAATCAACGACCTAATTATATCAGGAAATGTCATGGAAAGCCGAACCAGAGGGTTATAAACGTGCAAAACTTGGAGTAAGTTTGATCACATACTTTAGAACTAGCGTAAACATACGGTACTTTTAATTTCACGTTTCCATGTTTGACAATGGTATAAAAATCTTGAATGAAACGGTAGCTGGATTCAACGTAGATGGATACAAAAGTATGGAAAACCCAATCGTCATTGCAATTGTCTCATGGTGGGTGAAAAATAGATACCGAGGTAACTATAATACTCTAAATTACAGATAATGGGACTGAGACGTGTGCGTTTGGGGGCTACAGCAGGGCTGAAACAGATTCAGTTGTGTGCTGAAACATGTGGGTTTGCGAGCTCAAGTGGGTGTCGGTTTGAACGTTGAATTGGAAGCTGAAACAGGTGAACTTCAATGCTGCAATGGGTGTCTTTGGATGCTGCAATGGATAACATACTCAATTTGTTTGTTTTGACCTCAGGTTAGATTTCCAAAACTTACTAGCATAAATGGTTATTACAATAGATGTGTGTGGCGCTGCATTGATGCAAGCTAATTTTCTTTTCTATACTTTAGGTGTGTTTTATTGCGTCATATTCACCCGCTCCCAGGCAAATTGGTGCATTTGCATGCTGATACGGGGCCTGCAGTAGGTACACTTGGGGCCTGAAATCAGTGGGTTTTGATGGCCAAATGGGGCAGAAATAGGTGTCTTTGGGGCCTGATCAATAGTATGGGTTCATGTCCACCGGATTCTTAGGCCATAAACATATCATTTACATGCAAGTATCATGAATTTTCATTATCAGTAATTACGATAAGCAATTGTCTGCTTCATTGATGTTTCTATTTACATTTATTTTTTCTGATTTGAGCCGTAAACATATCATTTACAACGGGAAAAAAGGCCCGCGTTACCATTTGAAATACAACCAATAGATGACATAGGCCAGGCACACATTTTTAGCACTCACCGGCAATTAATGGTGATTTATTTCTGAATTCCTCTTTATTAGGTTAAAAAGGCTGCTGGATAATGGGTGAAACTGCATCTGTATCTTGGCAGAGTATACCTTCCCGATTCGGTCAGTTTGCAGTCACGACAACTTCAGAAAAAAATCTACAAAAAATTTGAAAGACTTATGCTTCATTTGTATTGTAAGGTATCTCTTCATTGGAGAAATATGATCCATTCATGTCGCAAGGTATATCTTCATTTTGTTATGCATGTTTATCTATTAATTATGATATGAAATGTTTTCAACTATCATTCTAACAGCTTTTGGAGCAAATATTTTGCACATTATCGGATACATATATGAAAGACAGGCTGCACAAGAGCTTGGAAAGAAACCCATTTACCTTGGGGTACCATTTATGGCTGAATGGTTAGAAACAATGGACATTTCTGGAAGTCGCAAATTACTGCTGCAAAAGGTAACTATTAGGGCATATGGGTAATGGCCAATGGGTTAAAATTTTGATCAACACAACAGTTTTTTTCCCAAGTTTAATTTGCTAGCTATTTTGTGTATAATTGAAATCGTATCGAACAACCGAATGTATAGCAATAAAACGTCATGTATAGATGTCAACGAAGCATAACAGAAGAATTTTGTGTACCTGTTTGCAGGGTAGAATTGATAGCATACGAGCAGCTTGCGAAAGTGCTGAAACAATCATTGCTGATAACATTGTGGCATGCTACTACTTCTGAAAGTTAAGACGATGGTTGAACACTTTTGATACATGGTACGTGTTACATATATGCATAGAATTTTTATGTTGGTACACTTTCAAATAAAAAATGAAAAAATTCGAACATATGCTACCATAGAGAGGATGTTGCTACATGTAAAAAGTTTGTTCTATTATTGTAGACTTACATTTCGCACTGGATCAAACACGACAACATGTTTCTTGCATTCCAAACAACACCAAATATTTTTCTCGCAGTTCAGCTCTCAAAGATTATGGTTCCACTGATATGAGCATGTAACTTTTCCTTAGGTGTATATTCATTTTTATTGCGCATAGATATTTGTTATTTATTGGCTCCACTGATATAAGCAGGTCAATAATGGTGCGGAAATTACCTCTGTTGATATGATCAATGGGTGATGGTGGACATAGGATTGTTGACCCACTGCTTTATAAATAATCCATGGCCTTAACCCTATAAGCCCAAAGAAGGGAGATTATTGGCTTTTCAAACACCCCCTCATTATCTAATTTAGCACGACCTTTTAAGCTGGTCCAGTAGGTAATGATTTTATTATGCAACTTTTTGACCCATTAAACTGGTCCAACTAATCTTTTTTGACCTGTTTGCTCTATTCGTATGCCATACAGGCTTTGAAAGAAGAAGGTGTGATTAAATTGGAAAACAGTAAAACGAGTCAAACAGGTATGGTCACTATTTTCAGTAGGAGGACAAACAAAATCAAAGAGATAATAAGCCACAAAGTCTCTTTTAAATGCAAAAAACCTACTAAATCCTACTACGGTTAATATACTTGGTTATTCGTGTAACAATATAGTTTTGAATAAGTATTTTAAATAAGGAACGTAAAATTGTTTACGGTTTAAACCCACTGTGACATGTATTAGAGTATACTCAATTTGGTCGCACCTCTGTTAATTTTAGATATGAGCTACGGATATATTGAGCCATGAAGTGATGAACCGGTAAGGTTCTTTTGTAAGTTTTATGCATCAGAATTAGACTTTAGTATGTCGAAATTGCCATTCACTAAATAAAGCAGAGGTGTCCCTTTACTTACCTGCAAGCGCTATGTAATCACGATCTTTTTAAAAAAAATTATGTTACTTTCAGTTTTTTTTGTTAAGGTTGAAGAAAATAATCTGCCATTGACGCCATTATACTCACTGGAATCTACACTTGCCCAAAAAAAAAGACGAATTTTCTGCAACTCAAGAAGGCAAACCATCATGTACGAAGCATTTATCACTTGGCGATAAGTTATTGTGCTCAAAGATCTGGTATGTCGGCCTTTTCATTATGTACCATTTTATCCTTTTCTTTTCATATTTGATTTGTAGAACATGCAACCATGTCTTCATTTTTCTCGCACCATGCAATCAAAGTTTTGAAAACAATTGTTTGTTTTGAGTTTGGGTTATGGAACGTTGGATAATACCTGTAATAAGGTATTTGACAAAACCCCCTAAGTCGTTGTGGTTTTCTGACAATGCTGCCGTAATTGTTGACTTTTGTACACAGTTCACACAAATATGTGTACTTATCTTTTTATTTTTTCTTTCTTATTTTCTAGGTTGTTATTTTTATAGGTTTTTGCTAATGACAGCTTTAAAGGTTGTCATTAAGCAAATAAGTTTTATTACAACATCATTTATGAATGCTTTTGATTGGATGATAATTCTGAAAAAGGTGGGGACAATTTAGGATATAGTGAATACACAATTGACACTTGATTGCGATTGTTGAATTTCATTCTTACAAACAATTGTAATAAAATAATGTCTCTTAACAATAACTTTTAAAGCTGTCGTAAGCAAAACCCTTTTTTATATAATATTTAGTTTAAAAATTAATTTTTTTAATATAATATTTAGTTTTTTTTTCAACTTCGACATTAAATATATTTATTTGTGTTATATAATACTTGATAAAATTTATACAAATAAAAATAAATTTAAAAACTTAATTCATTCAGATATTTTGCATCAAGTATTATATAATACGAACAAAAATATTTAAAGTCAAAGTTGAAGATAAAAGACTTTAAAAGTGACGGAGGGAGTAATATATTTTCACTCTCCAAATTCAAACTCAAATACAAATCCAAATCTAGAAATCCTAAACCTATTTACAAACCAAACAGGCCTTAGTCAACTTATTACTCTTTCCATTCTAATATTATTGTTCATGTTTTTTTATGTCCTAAATTAATTGTGTACAACTAAAAATAGATTTTAAAAGTTGTAAATTACTATATTACACATGCTAGATATTATTATTACAAACTTATAAATAAAAGACAGTATTTAATTAGTTAAAAATAAAACTATCATTTTATAAAAAGTAAAAGAAATAAAATAGTACTCGTAATAGTTATACTTTTTGTGCTTTTCTTAAACTTTTTGTTTTTCTTTGTGTGTCAGAAGACAATTATATATTTTAAAACAAAATAATTGTCTATAAGATTACTCAATGTGTCTACATCGTCATCGGAAATAAATAATTTATTATCAAACAGAATACTTAATTTTGCTTAGCTAAAGCTTAGTCAAATAGTCATCAACTGAGAAATATATACCCAAGTTCTTGCTTTAATCTTATCGTTAAGAAAAGGGTATACATGCTCGGTTTTTAGTAATCTATTTCCTTGATTAATTTACTCTAGCTAGGTTCTTGAAGTCTAGTTTTTCAAAAGTAATCACCCCTAAGTGTGAAAAGTAAAAATTACTATTATTAGATAGATAAATCACTCTACTTATTCAACATTTATAAATGTTACCATAAGTGAAACTGAATCAATCATACACCGTCAGTTACACGAAGCTTTGAACTAGTAACATGAACGACACAAAATATACCATGCATGATACTAAATATATTTTCCTATGTAGATCTATTTTAGGTAAAATTCGTTATTGTGGTTTTGTTAAACCAATAAACTATTGTATCGCATAAAATTGTTATCCAAACACTCCCTTAAATTCTTAATATGCCAATATAATGGTCGTTTGTTCAAGAGAAGTAATGAGACCGACTTATACGTACGAATATGTACATAATCAACATTTTGGGCTATTAAATTCTACCACGTGTGTTTGTTCAAGAATAAATTAACTAAACGACCATGACCATATATAGATCATGTTATTAGTCAAACTTTAACACATACAGAGACAAATCATGTTATCTCTTTTGTCGGGTATATCCATCCTAATATAATAAACTGTTAGCACGATCATATATCAAAATCCTTAGGCATTCAACGAGTATTTAGTTTTCTATAGCTAATTATGGGTATAAGTTCAAATTATAGATGCAGAAATATGCAACCAAAAGCTTAAAGCCTTGGCGACGATCTGTAATGTGATTAGTTAGACCTAATAGTTGAACCTAGGAAATTGGACTAGATTGGAACTGGCCGGGACAGGTTAAATACAGTTCGTTCTTACTTCACTGGTCTAATCTTGCCAGCTTACTTGAATCGCTTCGAAATTCGACTTTTTTCTTTTGTATTAATTTATTTTATCGTTCAAGTGTAGAAATTAATGGACTTGAGTCACTAGAACAAACGTGTAACTTTCGCTCACACTCCAGTTCATCATCCTACCGGTTCTAACCCAGGGCCAAACACACCGATAAGGTACTGTCAAGCTTTCAAATCGATCTATCTCCATGTTGGTCCCAGGGTAACACAAAATTTACTTTTAGGGTGCTACTATGCATTTAGAGGCTTCCTTGGAACCAAATTACATTTCACTTGTTTTTGTGATCTTTCTAAAACCGTTGAAATTTAGTGGTGACGATTACTTTTCGCAATTATATATGATATGGTCAGAATTTTATGATTTACAATATTCAAGCTCACAATGACATATGAGTTCACACTTAATGGTACTCCCTTTTAAGTTCACATTTTAACATTAATCATTAACACAGCGAAAAATGTTTTAGACAATAAACATATGAACGTCACTTAAATATGCATTAACAAGTATCTTAATATTTATAAATTAATCAGCATAACTGATCGATATACGATAGAATCAAAACAAAAAGAAAATGAGCAGAATGTTTTCTAAATTTTCTAGCTAGGACTGGCGGCTTCGATGAAGCACAAGTTTTTGTTTGCTAACGACTGCAAAATTAGACATTTCAGTTCATAGTCTCTCTGCACAAAGCGTGCATGCGATTTGAAATAGCTTGCTGTTGTAGTGATATATACATTAAAAAAGTATTCAGTTGGTGCATTTGCTTAAGGGTTAAAAAAGATATGCAATCTATTTATTTAAAACAGACAATCTACGCAATAAACTTTGAAAATTACCATTCTACATTTTTGTCTTTTTTATACTTTTTTCGTATGTTTTTATTTGTTTTCATCCATTTTATACGTTTTTATCAGTTTTCTTACGTTATATTAATTTTTCGTCTGTTTTATACGTTTTCATCCGTTTTTATATGCTTTCGTCCGTTTTTCTTACGTTTTAATTCGTTTTTATCCGTTTTATACGTATTCATACCTTTTTATCCGCTTTTATATGTATTCATCCGTTTTTATACGTTTTCGTTCATTCTTTTTACGTTTTCATACGCTTTAACACGTTTTGGCCGTTTTTATACGTTTTCATCTATGTTCATACACTTTCATTCGTTTTTCTTACATTTTTATACGTTTTCATCCTTTTATACGTGTTCGTCCGTTTTAATTCGCTTTTATCCGTTTTCATACATTTTCGTACGCTTTTATACGTTTTCATATGTTTTTATACGCTTACGTTTTCATATGTATTGATTCGTTTTTATCCCTTTTGATACTTTTTTCATCCGCTTTTATACGTTCTCAGCTGTTTTTATACGTTTTCTTACTTTTTCTTACGTTTTCATACGTTTTATACGTTTTCGGCCATTTTTATTCGTTTTTATCTATTTTTATACACTTTCGTTCGTTTTTTTTACACTTTCATACGTTTTTATATGTTTTTATACTTTTCCGACCGCTTTTATATGGTTTTATACGTTTTTCTTAAATCTTCATATGTTTTATCTATTTTTGGACGGTTTTATACACTTTTGTACCATTTTATATGCTTTTGTACGTTTTTATGCGTTTTTATACGGTTTTATCCGCTTTTACACATACGAAAAAAATATAAAAACATACACAAATGTAAAACGCACATAAATAGACGAAAACATGTAAAAACAGATAAAATCATATGAAAATGTAAGTAAACATATAAAAATGGATGAAAACATTTTAAAACGTAAGAAAAAAAGAACGAAAAAGTGTTAGAATAGATGGCAATGTATAAAAACGTACACAAATGTAAGAAAACGTACATAAACAGACGAAAACATATAAAAACGGAAAAAACCATATGAAAACGTAAGTAAACGTATAAAAACAGATAAAAACATATAAAACGTAAGATAAACGAACGAAAGCGTATAAAAACAGATGAAAACATATAAAAACGAAAATAAACGTAAGAAAACATACGTAAATAGACGAAAACGTTAAAACGTATGAAAACTTAAGAAAACATGTAAAAGCGAACAAAAATGTATAAAACGTAAGAAAAATAAACGAAAATGTATAAAATAGATGAAAACGGCCAAAAACGGATAAAAACAGAAGAAAGCAAATAAAAACAGATGAAAACTATAAAAATGGACGAAATACTGATAAAAATATATAAAAACATAAGAAAACAGATAAAAACGTATGAAAATCGTATAAAGCGGATGTAAGCGTATAAAAACGTAAAAAACTAAATTTTTAGTTAATTAAAATCGGCCGTTAGTAAAAAAAAAGAGTTATAAGTGAAAAAAAAAAGACAAGGACTAAAAGTGAAAGTCAACGCAAACCATAAGGACCATTACTGTAACTTTTCAAAGTGAAAAATGTCAAGGGATGATCGTTGAAAGTCAATGCAAGTCACAGGGACCATTCTTGTCAAATTTCAAACTTAGAAACCTGTTAAATTGCTATTTACCGGTCATATTACGTAGATTGTTCCAAATTTGAAAATATCTTGCGTAGAATGATAATTTTTAAAATTTGTTGCGTAGATTGTCTGTTTTGAATAAATATGTTGCGTATATTTAGCTTTCACCTTTTTGCTTAATCAATATTTGATTAATTTGCTCATTGTTATTAACGTACAAGCCCGTTGTATATATATACTGGTCTTGCCTCTTATCCTTTCTTTTATCTTTCTGATATGTCACACATATTAGATTACCCGTTGTAAATAAATCAGTAAGGAACAGTCAGCGTTTATTTCGGGACGACAGATTTTAGACAGTCCTTTAATGCTAAGCGAGATCATGGACTGGTATAAATATCACAAAAAGAAGATGATGATTTTTAAAGTCGACTTTGAAAAGGCATATGATTCGGTTAATTGGAAGTACTTAGACTATTTTCTGATTCAGTTTGGTTTTGGAGAGAGGTGGCGAAGCTGGATACAAGAATGCTTACGATCTGCTCGTACTTCCATCCTCGTCAATGGAAGTCCTACATCAGAATTCTCAATTAGAAGGGGTCTATGACAAGGGGACCCATTGTCGCCTTTTCTATTTATTTTTATCATGGAGGGACTCCATATCTCAATCAAAGATGCAACCCAATCAAAGTTGATCAAAGGTGTCACGGTAGGTAATCCAAGTATTCAACTTTCTCATTTCTTTTACGCTGATGATGTCGTGTTGGTTACATAATGGGATCGTGTTGATATGGAGAACATCATACGTTTATTTAATGTGTTTTATTTGGCTTCTGGTCTTCGCATCAACATTCACAAATCTAGTGTTTATGGAATTGGTGTGCCTAACGAAGATAGAAGCAATGGCACGGGTTACGGGTTGCTCAGTGGGTTTCATGCCGTTTACTTACTTAGGCCTTCCCATTGGTGTAAACATGAATCGTTTAATGCATTGGCAAGGTTTTATTGACAAGTTTGAAGCCAGATTGTCCAAGTGGAAGGCAAACCTTCTTTCTATAGGAGGTCTATCGACATTGGTTAAGGCGGTTTTAGGGAGTGTTGGGATTTACTATATGTCGCTCTTTAAAGTTCCATAATCCACCCTTTCCTCACTTGAACAATTAAGAGCCAGGTTCTTTTGGGGCGCAGACAAAGACACGAAAAAATGATTTGGATTAAGTGGGAGAATGTATTGGCATCTTTCGATAAAGGTGGGCTAGGTATTGGAAGTTTGAAGGCTTTTAACCTTGCCCTCCTTCAAAAATGGAGGTGGAGATTGATTACTGACCCATCTTTCTTGTGGACTCAAGTTATTAAAGCCATTCATGTGGAGGAAGCAGGTCTTCATCATCTTACATGTAAATCTAGCGGGGTATGGACAAATATCATTGGCTCCATTAACCATTTACATTCTAGTGGTATTCTTCCAAAAGACACATTGAGGTGTAAAGTTGGATGCGGCTCTAAAGTGAGGTTTTGGATGGATACATGGATAGGTGATTGCCCTCTTATGAATCGGTATAACAGGTTATTTCATCTTGATGTGCAACCTAATTGTCTAATTAGAGATCGTTTTGTGAATGGGGAGTTGATTATGAATTGGAAGAGGCCTATAGATTTCCGTCGTACTCATGCCTTAAGTGAAGCTTTGCAAACCGATTTGAGAGCTTTATCAAATTTTGATGGTCGAGATGAAGTTCGTTGGAGTCTTAGCGAAGATGGTGCGTTTTCGGTAGGGGTCACACGAAGTCATATTGACGATTATATTCTCCCGACACTTGAGGTCCCAACAAATTGGTGTAAAGTCCTTCCTAGGAAGGTGAATATTTTTATATGGCAAATGATGTTGGATAGGCTCCCTCATCGGTTGAACCTTTCAAGACGAGGTTTGGATATTCCATCGATCTCTAGTCCGATATGTTCTAAAGGCATGGAATCCAACGATCATGTTTTCTATTCGTGTGATATTGCTTTGAATATCTGGCGGTTGGTTCGAATTTGGTGTGATATGCCTATCCCTGCTTTGAATTCTCATTCGAACTGGATTTCATGGTTTGATAACATTCGGCTGTCATATGATCTTAAGGTTCGTTTACAGGTAATTGCTACAACAACTTGGTGGTTTCTTTGGAGGTATCGTAATTCAGTCACATTCAACTCTCAACGCATGAGGAAATGTGACTTATTTGATAACATTCGTATTTGTTCATTCTCTTGGTTAACATGTAGAGGTTCTAAATCTTTAATTTGGCATGATTGGCTTAAAAAACCGATGTAATTTTTAGCTAGCTTCTTGCTAGTTTTTATTTATTCAATTGCCGTTCAAATAATAATAATAATAAATCGTAACTAAAGAAAAGGACTACAAGTAATGATTTTTGGTACATGCATGATGGACGTTGGTATTTTTCGGTTCTTGTTTACACGTTAATCATTTATTTTTAATTTGCAATACTAGACGAATACCCGTTTATAGCAACGAGATTTTATAGGGACAGATAGTTTACTGATAAAAAAAAGTTTATACGTTATAAATGAAAAATAATAAAAGTTTGAAGATTTGGGAATTAAACATAATGTTTTGAAACCCGGTTCGACCTGGGTGGTTCAACCGGTTGAACCGTTCCGGTCAAAAAATTGGTCGATTTAAACCGGGTCAACTTGCTAGGTTGGGTCGAAAACGGGTCAAATTAAACCGGTTTAACCCGTCGGGTTTGAAGCGTACCGGGTCAACCCGGTTTGTGATTTGTATTAATTGTTTTAATTGGTTGTATTTAATTTGGTAGATATGTTTTTAATTAGTTGTACAATGTGAATAAATAATTGTAGTTTTAAGTAATGGGGTGTTTTAATAAGAGTATTAATTACATTTCATAATTTTCTTTAATACGATTTTTCAACATTTCACGTCACTTGACTTTTTACTTTTTCACTTTTCCACTTTGACTATTTTTCCTTATATGTAGTATAGATGAGCATTGATTATTTACTTCAAATATTATAATATATACTAAAACCCATTTTTTGGGCCCGTTCAAAAACCCGTTACACATCCGTTCCTTCACGTGGCTGTATACTAAAAGGGATCCCATTTTCCGTTCTCCGTTCCGTTATGTGCACTATTCATTAGAGCTACAGTGCTTCAAACAGTGATTTCCGTTTCTCCCGTTCCGTTTTGCACCGGATAAGATATTTCCTCCCCACAATCTAGACCCTTCATCCTCACAAAAAACCACACACAAAGACCTCTATCTCTCTCGCTCTCTCTCTAAAAATTTCCCTTGATCATATCTTTTATCATATCTTTTAATTTGAAAATGAACATGTGATTTGATCAAACCCACAAAGAAGGGCCAATTTGTTAGATCTGATGAGAGGCAGAGACGACGGAGTTGGTGGCGGTGGTGTGTCAATGATTCCGACAAGGTCAAGTCATTTTCGGTTAATTGTGTTTAATTTTGTGGTTGATAAAGGGAATGCTACAACATTATTTGCTTATGTATATTGTGTTTAATGATTTAGATAAAGAAGGTAGCTATGGATATTGTTTGTGGATTAACCGGGTCAGATGATGGATTGCCGTTGCTTGGTAGCTATTCTAGGATGGCACTTCCAGCTTTGTCGCGCCTCCTAGCTGAAATGAAGGTGGTATGTTGTTTACGACTTTACGCCTTTATGTTCTGTTTACGCCTTTAACTCTTTAAGTTGTTGGTTGAAGATTGTCAATGTTAGTACAGTCTGGTATACCTGAATGTATAAAATGGTTGAGTAAAACAACCCGTGTGTATGGTCTTTAGGAAAGTGGCTTTAAAATGATTTTTGGTTGCTTAAATTTGTGCAGCAAACTGTTTATAGAACGTTTTAGTTTTATACAAATTTACAGAACTGAGGAGTGTGGTCGGGAAATGTGATTTATTGGTATATAACCTTGGCGTAATTTTCAGTAGAATGGTTGGTTGCAGATGTATGTCGCTTGCTATACTGTCATTTGGTGCATCGCATATCTGCTTCACTAATTTCTCAGTGCCTGATGTTTGACTCTCGCGAAAGGTAATCATCAGTCTCTATATCTTAGAATGTTATGTTAAACGAATAGTAGAATTAGATATTTATTGTGGTATTTCAGATATGCAGTTGGGAATAACTTTGATTGGAAATGTGTCATGCGAGGGACTGATGATGCTAACATTGTCAACAGGTTATACTTCAGCAGCCAATTTGAACCCATCTCTCATGATTTCATTTTTCGCGCTACATCATGACATGACAAAAATAGTCGCTAGGTACCCGGATTGAAGCATAAGATGCGTAGGGCCGTAGGCACATATGAAAGTTATCGATTCTCTATGTTAGGTACTAACGGATGTTATTGTCTCAATTGCTTTTGTGTGCTAGGATATCTTTAGTGTTTTGCTTTTGTGTCGTACGATATCTTTGGTGTCCTATTAATGGTGCATGTTATATTGGTGAGTTTGAGTATGCTGATGACCACATATCACAAATATTGTTGTCGACCTGAATGTACGCTCGAACAACTGTGGTACAGCGTGTGATTGAGCAAAATCAGTCACTTCTGGTTGTTAGAGCTTGATAGTTAAACGAGATAATGTAATATACCATGTCTTTCTATCTCTCTCTTCCTCTTCTTAATAACCTGTTACATGATACAGAAATTTGGTTTGGGTTTGAGGTACTATTTTTGGTATTTCATTTAATTTATGATTTACGCCCCTTTGTTTTCAGGTATGGTGATCTTCAAGGTTTAAACAAGCAAGAAACCGTTGAAATATTTGGTAACGACCAAGTTAACTGTCGACATAGAAGTTACATTGTTCGGCCACCTAATGGTGAAAGCTTGAAAATGTGCCTGAAAATAGCTGATACAGTCCTTTTTAAGCTATAAGTTTTCTTTCTGTTCCTTTTCATGCAATTAAATTTACATGTTTCTAGAATTATAATTTAGGGGTACTATTTGCTTATATATGTTGTTTTAATAATTTAGATAAAGAAGGTAGCTACGGATATTGTTCATCGATTAACCGGGTAGGATGACGGATTGGAGTCGCTTGGTAGCTATTCTAGGGTAGTGCTTCCGGCTTTGTCATGTCTTCTAGGTGAAAAGAAGGTAATATGTTCTTTACGCCTTTATGTTCTATTGATGGGCATTATATTTTTATGTCATGTTTATTATGATTATACTTAATAGAGGTTACAGTTTCAAAATAGTATCACCTCACAGTTTAGGATATGTTGTACGAATTGAAGATGGTGTTTTCTCAGGAGGTGAGCTGACGTGCGTCTTGGTTCACATATTATGCGCGATGTGTTGCCAGGTGAAGGCGGCATTTGCTTGAGAAGTAAGTACCTTATTTAATTAGACATGGTAGTCGATCCTGCTATATCATAAATTATATTGAATGTCGCTTATATGTTGTTTTTGCTTTCTTTCTATAGGTGTTGTGCGTGAACGTCCATCGGGTAGACATCTGCCAGACGGTTTGTCCAATCAAGATAGTGTTTGCCCGGAGAGTAAGTGTCTGAATACATACGGTGCTTACTTAAAGTAACCGCAAAATACGTTGGTCGATCAAGTGCAGATGACAACTTTCGTCAAAATGTATTGCGTGTGCGGGAGCTACCCAAGGTAGGACTAACCGTCATCAAGAACACATTTTCTACGAGCCAGTTCATTTGCATCAGACTATATAGCTTCATTTTGCTTCTCATCTAGATCCTATCACTTATAGAATAACATGGTTGGTACAGGAATGGTTGCCATGGTGAATTTAGGACCAGATTTGAATGGTGCATAATTTTTCATCACCATAGTTAAGGCCTACTGGTAAGTTCTTTGTTATTATTTTATCACATTGCCGTAAATGATCGCTTCCTTATTGTTAGCACTCATGAATGGAGTTATATATTAGCCATGATTTTGTGCTTATTTTTATGCCTCTGTTCTTTTTAACGATAATTTGAAGTGGGTGTCGTTACTATTTTGATTAATTGATTTACAGTTAGATGTTAGTTTCATTGTGGCTAGATATGACGGCTACAAATTTTGTTCATTTTAGAAACGGTCAAAATGGGTGGTTTTTATACAGATTAGCTCATAATGACCCAAAAATATTTTGGATAATTAATCGTGGCACGAAAATAAGTGCAATAATGAGTAAACTGTATGCATTAACAATGCTCTATGTTTCGCTTTACCTGAAATACTACGATTTTCAGCATAACCACTTTTGATAATAGTACTTTACCTGAAACAGTTGTCCTGCTGTGAATGCCAAGGTAAATCCAATACTTAATTGGAAGAATATATCAGAAGGAAATGTTGCTCTCACATCAACAAGGACAAGGAAAACAATTGACGATATGTGTTGCTCTATGCATTGTGATGGATTACGCTAAATTTGATGCTCTTTTTAAGGTAATATTATCTTTTTATAATGCCTCTGTTCACATCTGTGGATCTAGGCCAGCATTGAGCACTTACAAGCGTGAATGAATATAGGTAATAAGACCACTTAGGGCAGTGTATATCGTTAGGAATATAGTTGAATGAAAATTTCTCTTGCGTTACTTTCTGCGGGAGTATAGTGTTTAAAGTTAATGACTTTGAATCTATTATGTTGAAGTTTGTTTTGATAGTATAAGATTCTCCTGTTAGTAACTCACAAAAATGATAGTAGGATTGATAGTTTATCACAATCAAATATAGAATCTAAGTGTGAGAAGAGCACACGTAGAAAATATGAAAACTGTTGTTCACGTGGTTTGGCAGTTTGACTACATTTATAGGCGTTGCTAGCATTATATCATATTTAGTAACTTCTGTAATATTCATGTCATCATGTATAAGAGTTGTGGGCAACAACCCAATATAATCATTAAGTTAAGAGGGTCTATAAACACACCAATCTATGGTTTTTTCCTGCTACCTCTATAGTTAGGACCACATGTATGAAATGATTTGTGAAATAATGGTCATGCGCTTGGACTCTCTATGTGATTGTATCTTGGTGACTTGGACAATCCAATAATGCAAGTAGAGACCACTGGTAAGCAGCAATTTATTTATACAACAAAGCATATGGGTAGAAGAACTAGAGTTTCTTCCAAGGCTTTTGCTGTTATGGGATTTATTTCGTCTGCCATTGAATGTGTCATTCAATATACAACATATGCTAATTATTGCATTGTTACTATATTAGTTTCTTTACACCGTGTTCTTTGAAAAGCCTGATGTTGCTCTACTGATGTTTGCATGGTCATACTAAGATCTACAAAGATGCAATCATGGAAGCTAAGTTCATGCTCATCAAAGTCGCAAGCAAGGATCACCAGTTGTTGTTGAATGATGCTACAGAGCTAATACATGTATATAAAAAATCTGCTTTTGATTAGCGTTCGAGTTCTTGTTTTCTTTGTGATACTTTTGTAACCTGTGTTTGTAATAAATAGTAATGCATTATTAGTTTGTGAGTTGCTTACTTCAAACTGCTTCTGCTTATGATGCACGATACAAAAACTATAACCACTTCTGAATTAAAAAAAAAAAAAAAGCCAAAAATCCCGCAGCAACGCGCGGGCTTCCATGCTCGTTCATTCCTAAAATATATGATACACATATGATTTTAATTTGAATATAGAGTTGAGTTAGTTATTTAGGGGGTGTTTGTTTCGGCTTATATAGCGGGTTCATGACTTATTTGCTTTTCGGTTTATGTTTCATAAGCTAATTTTTTGTGGCTTATTTTGATAGTTTTCGGCTTATATAAAGCTTATCATATTATACGGAGTAATAAGTTTATATAAAGCAAAAAGCTTCAAAATAAGCCGCAAAAAGTGGGTTTAAGAAATATAAGCTGAAAACAAAATAAGTCATAATCTCACTATAAAAGCCAAAGCAAACACCCCCTAGAGACTATTAAAAACTTGCTAACTAAGAGGCTAATCTCCATTATCTATATAATTTAATATTATGTGTTAATACAAATAAACCGTAAAAACGTTTATTTATATTTTACGATATTCTTATGTTTTATCGATAAAAAGCCTAAATTCATTTTAACGAAATAAATAAAATACATAAAGTTTTGAACCAATAGTTTACTATCTCATTTCACTGAACAAATAAACCATTAAACATATTTAGTTAAATAGTTTATATAAAACTAAAACCATTTTTATAAAAACACTTATAAGTAACTTTGGTTACTTATATTTTTATAAAATACATACTAACTATATGTAACATGTAATATAAAATAACTTAGACTATCCATAACCCAAAACCAATGCCCAAAATTCATGACTCATGGAGCTTGATCCAAAACCCATGGCCCATATGCATGACATCATGCATAACATCAAAATAGGTAAAATCCATGACGTATGACCCAAAGTCTATAACCATGACCCAAGATGTATATTTCATTAGGCATGACATCACATAACCCACGGGTCATAACCCATAACCCAAAACCCGGAATTATAACCCAAAATCTGGACTGGTACTGACTGATAGCCGGATCCCTTGGATTACTGATGCGTGTTTCATTGTACGTATTTTTATATTCAAGTTTTAATATTTATATTTAGCCGGACTTATACCTTAAAGACAAACTTTCACAGGTAGTGTACCCGATCAGTCGTAGCAAGTGGGGTAAGTACGACGTCGATCTCGGGAATAGTACGCCTAGGTTTGGTCTAGTATATTTTACAAGTTTTAAAGGGGGTTTTCATTGATTGATTAATTATACTGCTAAAAACATAAAATGTAAACTAAATTAAATTATACTAAAGTTGTGATCAATGAGAGAAATAAGTGCTAGCCATGTTAATCTTATTCCATTTTACTCATCTGTCTATTAGTTCAATGATCTAATTGTAAAGTACTGGTGATGTCAGGATATGTGGGGAGTATCTCCTTGGTCCAGATAATACCCCCACACTCTTATCTAACCAAGACTAGACCACTTGGTCCATGTATCTAGCCACTATCATGCAATCTCCTAGGCCATTTGATCCATGTACCTATCGGACTATAAGCATGCATAAAATTATGTCATCTAATCTATGTGATTTATCAGTGGTATCCACTTGGCCCATGTAACACCGTACTCGATCTCCACTTGGTCCATATAAGAAGAGCACGTGCCTACTTAAATGTTCTCATAATATACATCTAATTATTGCCCTTTTAAGGGGTCATTTAAGCCCGAATTCGAGATTATTCGATCAATTATTGCCCTAAATCGTTCCTTTTGTCATTTTAGGTACTTTTGGGGAGAAATCTGGAAAAGGAAGCATTTTGGACGTTTTTGGAGCATAAAAGTGAAGAAAACGACAAAGTCTTAATTTTCCTTGCTGGGAACAGTACCTAACGGTGTCACAACTTCCTTAATGACGGCGTCAAGAGTTACAAAAGAGGTGGATGTAGAAAATACACGTGATGGTCCAGAATATTTTTAACTATAGGACCTGACGGCGTCACCAAGGCCGTCAGGGTCAAAATACAAGTGACGGCCCAGAGGAATTCTACACATGAAAGCGTCAAAATCAGATCTAGGCAATACGATTTCTATTATGGCGGCGGGTTGATGGCGTCACAACTTAATACATGACGCCGTCACCAGTTGTAATCTATATATAGTTTTCCAAATTTCATTCATTAGTGTGCAAATTTAAGGGAAAAACCCTTGGCCGAATTTTACAGCTTTTCCAAGGGTTCCAACCCTTTGAATCTTTCATGTTCAATTAAAGATAAGTACTCTTTCAAATCATTTAATATGTCTATGTGTTGTTTGATTATATCATACGCTTGTCTTCAATTTAACATGCTAGGCTAGATTTCTTTTGTGTTTGCTTAGATGTAGTGAAACCTATATGTTAATTATGGGTTGATTGTTTGTTTATAGTTGTTACGGATGATTGTATATTCGATGTTAGGCTTAAGAAAACTGGCAGACTTCCATTGGTAACTTTCTTGAAGGTCTTAAGAAACATGATGGAGGTGTACTACGATTTTTGGTTGTATTTAATGCGTAGGAGAATTATAATGATCCCGTGTTAGGAGCTTCTAACGGCTCGACATAGGAGTGAAGTAGGATCCTATAGAGTTAGAGAATATTGTACACGACCCTACGACTAGTATTAAGGAATATGACCCGTCATCCATGCAATTGTTACAAGCTATCAACCTGTAAAAGATATCTAGGGAGTAATGAAACCTAAGTAAACACAGCTTTCCTCATCATTGTTTACACCACATTAGTATAATTAGTTTAATTTTCATTTCTGTCATTTTATTTTGATTGCATCTTAGTTTATTGGGTTAGTTGGCTAGCAACTAATTCCGCCCACTCTTCCAAAACCCGAGATTTTAATTGCTTTTATAAAATATAAAAATACAAAAAGAATCATCCCTCACCTCTAGACCTAGTTTAGTAGGCTTTCTAATCTTAGCGACACTATTCCTGAGTTGAACGATCAATCCCCGGTATTTGTCACTATACTATACTACAACGATCAGGTACACTGCCTGGTGGGGGGTTGTAAGCTTCTCGAGATCCCTTGAGAGGTAAAACCTGGTGCGATTCCCACGCCGCTGCCTGGGAATAGTTATTGTCTAGGTTAGGATTTTTTTTATTAGGTCTACTTGCTAGATTTCTTTCTAGTAAGATTTTATTTTTATTTTTAGGTTCTCTTTAGTCTATCTCATTTCTTTGTGTCTTTTTTCATAACCATTACCATCCGACATCATGGAAGGTGGTAACCTCTTTGAACCAATCAACCCACCACAACAAAACCACCCACAAAACCCACCACTAGCAAACCAACCTCTTAGGCCCCGAACCTTAGGAGAGTATTCCCGTCCTAGCCACCAAGGCTATCGAAACACTATTGAGCTCACTCAAGGAGCCAATGTGTCCCCCTTGCGATCCGACACCATCCGGTTGGTGCAAAGCGGTGTGCATTCCATGGACTTCGTTCCGAAGATCCTAATCAACATCTCAAGGACTTTCTTAAAATCGTAGATTCCATAGACCTTGATGTTTCAACTAGAGAGTCAACCCGATTACGCCTATTCTAATTCTCTCTATGTGATCAAGCTAGTCAATGGATTGAATGTTTTCCCGCGGGATCCATCACCTCTTGGGATGATCTCACGTCTCGTTTCCTTGCTCAATTTTTCCCACCGGGGAAAACTGCGATGCTTAGAAATGATATCTTGATATTCCAACAACGTCAAGGTGAAACCTTCTATGAAGCATGGACTCGTTTCAAGGACTTACTCAAAAAAGTCCCTCACCATGGTATAAATCTTTGGCTATTACTTCAAATCTTCTAAGACCATGTCGACTTTCACACTAAACGCACCATTGATCGAGCCGCCGGAGGCAGGTTGCGTGATAAAGACGCCAAGGAATCTTGGGAAATTATTGATGAGCTTGCCTTCGACAATCAAGAGTTATGGGAAGTTACTAATGTTATAAACTCGGCTATCAACGCAATCTCGACACCTGGAGAAACCAATCAAATCTCCGAAGAACTCTTGTGCAAACTTGAGACAAAGGTTGACTATCTCATGGAAAAACAAAAGAGGCCTTTAAGTCCTAGACGGGCAATAGTCAATTCGGTCTCAAATACGATTCTGACACTGTTGTCTGAGTCACCCTCTAGAGAGAATGTCGAAGCCTTTCAAAATCATACTCCACCTTATTCACCTCCTCAAAGCCTTAGCCCGGAATTCGAAGCTCGAATGAGAGAGTACATGGCAACCCATTCTGAGCGGCTTGCTAAATTCGAGGAAGCTATTTATAAACAAAAGGAAGAGATGCAAGAGAAAATGGAGGAGATGATGAGCCTAGTGGAGGAATACGCAAACCAAAAGACCCCATAAATTATGTTACTAAGAAAAGAAAGCGCTACCCCCATGACCCGATTTGTTAATTCTATCACAATTGTCCACGAGGATAATGAGGAAAAGGAAACCCCTAGTGAACAAACCATTGAGGAACCGCCAAAATCCCAATCACTAGGTTACTACCTAAAACATGATATAAATGAGAATACCATAACAAATTGGATAAAGGGTGACGGGCGTAACCAATCCTCCAAACAAGTTTCAAAGAAAGAGAAAGAGGGGGAAGATGAGTATGATACATTACCTGGGGGACCGGTATTCGAGAAACTACTTGTACAAAAAGTGGCTACTAAACAGATGGCTTGTGGGAACTTTGAAATACCAGCCAGCATTGGGAATTTGCAATATCTGGATGCTTTCGCCGATCAAGGATCAGAAGTAAATCTTATGCCCCTAACTGTTTACACCCAACTAACCTCAGAAATGCCAGCCACCACCCGTGTTAGGCTATCCTTCGCTGGTCACTCTTATGTATACCCTTTGGGAATAGCAGAGGATGTGCTGGTCAATGTTGCAGGATTCATGTATCCCATTGATTTCATGATCATCGATGATAAAAGAGGTGGATGCATGCCAATAATCCTTGGAGCACCATTCCTCACCGCCGCGAGAGCTGCCATTAGGTATGAAAAAAGGGAAATTGAACTTAAGTCAGGAAAAAGAAAGATTAGCTTTCCTATGACCCCACGATGTGTACAAGAAAGCTTGATGAAAAGAAAGCTCAAAAACAACATTGACACATCGCCTAATCATGTTCAAGAAAAAAATCCTTGCATGGGAAACAAGAATCAAAAGCTGCAAAGAAACTAGGCCTGAGATAGGGAAAATCTGGAACAAAGTTCATGTCAAGATTGAATGTAGTCAACCAATAGAGAATCATGTACCATTTGCAGAAGGAGACTTGGTACTCATAAGGAATTCAGAGACAAAAGTACCTCCCGACGAGCCTAGTCCCTGGTGGGCAATTACGTGGAAATTTTGCGAGTTTTGTTTTTCTAACGGATTCTTAAAGTTTTTGTTAATTCTTTAGTTTTATAAACTCCAGGAAATCTGCAACCGTTCATTCCACAAGTATTATATCTTAATTTGCTTTCTAGGACTTGTTAGTATATATAGATTGCCTCCGATTTTATGCGAGGTTGCCTTGTTTGTTTTCTCATGTTTAACAGGTTATATATGAAAAGAAGATGATTTATTTTTCTGGAAGGGAAGCTTTGAACGTTTATTTTCTTGGAGGAAGATCTAACCTTGTTGACACACTATCCACACCGAACGAATAAGGGGAGTATTTGTTTTCATTCTTTTACCTATTTCACTTTTACATCCTTTAATTGAACATTGGAGACAATGTTCATCCTAAGTGTAAGGGGAGGGTAAATGATGATACCTTATAGGATACTATTGCATTTGAGTTTGTTTGTTTGTTTGATGGTAGGTGTGTAATAAAACTAAGAGAAATACTTGTTAGTGTAATTTTAGCGCCAAAATTAATTTTTTTACAACATTTAGGAGTGAACCTATAGCCTTAGTAAGCGTCTCATGGATAGGAGTTGTATGACTAGCACAAAACCGTACCATTCAGCAAAATTTTCCACCCAAATATGTGAGATTCGCCTTTAGATTTGATAGGAAAAACATTCATTATTAGTGCTTATGAGTGTACCGGTAGCATTTAGATTCTAGAACTTGCGTTAGTGATGCATCCCGAGACCGCTAGTGAGACTACATTCGTGTAGTAGGATTTACTACATGATTAGAGGCATTTGGATCACCCTTGTGTTAAAACCGTATCATAATTACTTGACCATTTAAGTCATATTACTTGACTAGTAAAGTCAATTAATTTTCCCACACCTTAGCGTTGTACTCATTTTTAGTACACGAAACCCCTAGTACACCCCTCCGAGCCTATCTTTTTCATTTCTAAATTTAAGCATATTAATTAAAGGAAGAATTTGTTACAACCCACCCAAATGTGCAACCAAATTGCCTTAGCCTTCTGTGTATGCATTCATCTTTAGAGCATTATTGTTACATGTTTAAACCCTTAGTTAATTATCTAATTGATTACATGGTTGCTAAGTCGAGTCACATCTTGTACATATTGTTTCGGGACGATTAGTACTCATGGGTAAAGTACTTGTGTTATGGAGTAATGGGGAAGAACATCATATATTACCCCCATATGTGCGTTAATCTTAAAAGTACTCCAAGTGTTTTAATTATCTTGATTCGAGTTATTAGATTAGTTTATTGTAAAGTATGTAAAGATTCAAGTGTAAGGGGAATGTACATTTCCTATGATGTATTATTTTGGATGGTAGGGTAAGAGTATATGGGGAAAAAAAATCGAAAAAATTAAGAAAAAGAAAAAAAATAGAAAAAGAAAGGAGAAAAACATACGGACTACCATCCCGTTTCATTTTATGTTTGTTTTAAGTTTTTGTTATTTTTGATTTATTAGCTTAAGTCGAGTCTAGTCTTGGCTTAGCAACGCCATATTGTACATGTAATTAACCAAGATGATTAACTCGCCACCAGTAAATATTGCCTTTATCCAACAAAACCGTGTATTCCATATCCCTACACCTAACGTTATAACCATTTGAAAGACCTTTTTGATAGTTTATCCTAGGTGCTTACGCCAAGTGATGGAGGTTTGATCCTTTCCCAAGACTATGGTAATCTATTTTGCTATGACAGGTAGTGAGAGATGTTTTCCATTTCTATATTGTGATATATACTTTATTAGACCCGAGAGATGTGAGTATCTAAACACTATTTGTGAGGTGCTAGTATATGACCTCCGTGCTTGTCTTTGGTTTTTAGTGGAACGATTATTTGTTGTAATTACTTTTATATTAGTGTTAAATGACCCCTAACTTGTATTTTGATTAAAATTAAAGCGCATTTGCTTGAGGACAAGCAAATCTCAAGTGTAAGGGTATTTGATGAGGCAAAAATTGAACCACTTTTAAGGGGTCATTTAAGCCCAAATTCGAGATTATTCGATCAATTATTGCCCTAAATCGTGCTTTTTGTCATTTTAGGTACTTTTGGAGAGAAATCTGGAAAAAGAAGCATTTTGGACGTTTTTTGAGCATAAAAGTGAAGAAAACGGCAAAGTCTTAATTTTCCTTGCTGGGAACAGTACCTGACGGCGTTACAACTTCCTTAATGACGGTGTCAAGAGTTACAAAAGAGGTGGATGGGGAAAATACACGTGACGGTCCATCAGATTTTTAACTATAGGACCTGACGGCGTCACCAAGGCCGTCAGGGTCAAAACACAAGTGACGGCCTAGAGGAATTCTACACATGACGGCGTCAAAATCAGATCAAGGCAATACGATTTCTATTATGGCGGCGAGTTGACGGTGTCACAACTTAATACATGACGCCGTCACCAGTTGTAATCTATATATAGTTTTCCAAATTTCATTCATTAGTGTGCAACTTTGAGGGAAAAACCCTATGCCGAATTTTACAGCTTTTTCAAGGGTTCCAACCCTTTGAATCTTTCATGTTCAATTAAAGATAAGTACTCTTTCAAATCATTCAATATGTCTATGTGTAGTTTGATTATATCTTACGCTTGTCTTCAATTTAACAGGTTAGGCTAGATTTCTTTTGTGTTTGCTTAGATGTAGTGAAACCTAGATGTTAATTATGGGTTGATTGTTTGTTTATAGTTGTTACGGATGATTGTATTCGATGTTAGGCTTAAGAAAACTGGCAGACTTCCATTGGTAACTTTCTTGAACGTCTTAAGAAACATGATCGGAGGTGTACTATGATTTTTGGTTGTATTTACTGCGTAGGAGAATTCTAATGATCCCATGTTAGGAGCTTCTAACGGCTCGACATAGGAGTGAAGTAGGATCCTATAGAGTTAGAGAATATTGTACATGGCCCTACGACTTGTATTAAGGAATATGACCCGTCGTCCATGCAATTGTAACAAACTATCAACCTGTAAAAGATATCTAGGGAGTAATGAAACCTAAGTAAACACAACTTTCCTCATCATTGTTTACTCCACATTAGTATAATTAGTTTAATTTTCATTTCTGTCATTTAATTTTGATTGCATCTTAGTTTATTGGGTTAGTTGGCTAGCAACTAATTCCGCCCACTCTTCCAAAACCCGAGATTTTAATTGCTTTTATAAAATATAAAAATACAAAAAGAATCATCCCTCACCTCTAGACCTAGTTTAGTAGGCTTTCTAATCCTAGCGACACTATTCCTGAGTTGAACGATCAATCCCCCGGTACTTGTCACTATACTATACTACAACGATCAGGTACACTGCCTGGTGGGGGTTGTAAGCTTCTCGAGATCCCTTGAGAGGTAAAACCTGGTGTGATAACCACGTATCATGTAGGTGGCGTAGGTTTGGTTCTACATCTTGGAAGAACCCGATATCTAGCCTTGTACTAGATAAAAGTATAGGAGACATAGGTTTGATTCTACCTTGTGGAATAACCCAGTATTTAGCTTTGTACTGGAAAAAATGTAAGCGACGTTGCGAACGCTTCTCCGCCAACATAAGGAGCTTGTGGTGTAGTGTTTACAAACTCTCGAGTTGGGTACTCGGAGAGTGGTACAGGGCAAAGAAGGTGACCTTGTAGCCAAACCACTATAAATACTTGTGTTGTGGTTGTTTCTCTCTATCTCTATCTCGTAGCGTTGTTTATATACATATATAACTATCAATATCCACATACTAGATTGATATAAGTCGATCTAAAAGTTTTAAAACGAAGTTTTTAATCGGTAAAACTATTCAACCCCTCCCCCTTCTTGTTTTCTACATAATGGCTTAAAAAAAGTAATACAAATTATATCGGAAGGGCAAGATCATCATTCCACCTGCTACATAACACCACCAACCAGCTCATTTAACCTATCATTCTCAATTGGTCAAACATACACAAAACACCACAAACACACACGCTCCCTGACTAAAAAAATGACCTAAACCTAAATCAAATTTACTCATAAAAAATCATTCAATCACATAAAAAATGGAAGGATCTAACATTAAGAAGTTGATTTCGGCAAAAAATATGATTTAAGGCGTACAGATTCAACCTACGATTGACAATATGGCTAAAGGTAAGATTTATAATCAAATATTCATGATTAGATATGTTGTTTCTTTTAATTTGTATTGTTTTGATTATCAATTATAGGAAACTATTGATTTTAACTAATTATTTATGATTATAGAGAAGATACTTGTGATTATTTGTTGGGTTTTACTATTGGTGGAGCATTATTGGTGTGATTTATTGATTAGTTTAGAAATTTTTTGATAATGATTGTTGATTGATAATTTTTGTGAATATATGATAGATTAGGGGTTATGTTTCGATGCTCTTTCTTGTATATGTCTTTTCTGTGAGATATCACAAGTAATAATACATAGGAATGGCAATGGGGCAGGTTCGGGGCAACGCGATAATCCCCATCCCCAAAACCGATCACCAAAGTCCTACCCAAACTTGCCGCAATCCCCATTGTAGATATAATTGGGGCACCCACTTAGGGCGCGATGTGTAGGATATTGGTGGTCACCCATATGGGTTTTAAAACATGCACAACGGAAAATAAACAAGCATAGACCATGCAACCAAAACTCTTAATAGATAGATATCCTAATTGGTGATATGACCTAACTAACACATAAGAAGGGTGTTTATTGAATTACTCACTTGATCCTATAACTGTGTAAGATTCTTGAACTTCTTTGACTACAGAAAACGCCTTCTTCTTGTTCTTGATGCTTCATGAACTGCTTAGGTTTTTTTTTTTTTTTTTTTTTTTTTTTTTTTTTTTTTTTTTTTTTTTTTTTTTTTGGGGGGGGGGGGGGTGAAAGGTAGGCGAATAGGAAACCGGACGAAATCAACTAGGGTGTGTTGACGTAAGAAAATCGACCAAAGGGATTTATCCCTTTGGTTTGGCCGATCGGTCGAACAAAGAGGGAGGAAAGGGGAGAGCTTGTTAGGGTTGTAAGGACAGATAATGTATTTAATTATTTATTAGGAAGCGTTGGTATTTATATGAAACCATAAAAGCTTCATAGTAGAATTAGAAACCCTAATTACCCCTTAAGTACACAAGTTTGATAATTATAAAACTTAACCCCTCCATCCTAAGGGGGTCGATCGAACCTACAACCCTCATTAGGGTTTGTGGGTTTGCTTTTTTTTTTTGTACTTATATTTTTATCCCGGATAGATATATAAACCTCGGATAATACCCTTCGGCATTTCTGTGAAGGTCAGTTGTGAAAGATGTTGTTTTTTGCACATAGTCCTTTCAGACTCCCACTAGTGCAAAGCAACAACATCAGAACCACTTTCATTGTACCAAGAGGGTACTCGCAAAACATTGTTGTACTCAGTTTACAGAAACGGATTCAATACCCAGGTTGTGATTTATCAAACTCAAGCAACATCCATTGTTAAGTTTAGGTATATAACATTATGACTATGTCCCCTTGCACATTGCAATATTTTGGAAAAAAACCGACATGGATATGTTAATCTCGAAATACTTTTGTCCTTTCTTGTTACCGTGAACCGATTTGTCTCCCATAGTGTTTCTATTACACTTTATCGTATGACCATACTTCCACAAATACTCTATTTGGACATACACGTCTGTTGTGTATATCAACCTCACTACAAATATAACAACCCATTTTTCTTATTCATACTTTAGTCAAGCAATTTCTCTCGCCCACCCTAAGTATGTCCATTTTCACGTCCCTTGTTCCTTCGGCCAAATCCAATAGGTGTATCAATAAAATCGTGATGCATCGGGAGTATCAATGTAGGCATAAACAATTCAGGTGTTCTCAAGCGGCTAGAAGCTGGAAAAATTAAAATATAAAATCATTAATTTTTCACATATGATATTTAAGAAAAAATAATGTTACCTACTCTTACATACTAATAACAATGACATATCATGTGTGATCTAAGATAGCTTAATTAAGCAGCATTTTACATTATCTATAGGTTAATATCACATGTGATATAATGCACATGATTTAAAACCGCTTTTAAACAACAAAATTATGCGTCATTCACATCTAGAATACCTAAAATAGTATAAAACACAATTTCTAGCAACTCAAATTATATGTGATTTAAGACAGCTTAATCAAGCACAAATTTGCACTACTGACAATTTAATTTCACATGTGACATAACACAAATGATCTAAAACATATGTCAATCAAACTGTAATATCCAATAAGCAAAAGTTTTGCAAAATTCACCAAAATTATGCATCATTTACATCTTGAACACCTAAAACATTACTAGAATACAATTTGCAGCAACTTAAACCACGTGTGATTAAGGACAACTTAATGAAACACAAATTTACACTATCAGTAGTTTAATATCACATGTGATATTACACATATGATCCTGACAAGATATTAAGCAAACCCTAATATACAATAAGCAAAAGTTCAGCACAATTATGCATCATTTACATATAGAACACCTAAAATATCCCTTAAATACACTTCCTACTACCTAAACCACAATCTAACAATTAATTGAATATGAAAAACTTCAAAAATCATGAATACTGAAAAAGTAAATCGTAATAACAGTGTACTAACAAAAGAATCGAATCATAAACCTAAAATGAATCATAAAATAAATCTTACAGCTTCTGATTTCATTATTCTTGGCATTATCATCATAATCAACATCATGAATTTGATGACTAATGATGAAATTGATTATCGATGATGGATTTGATGAATTGAAGGTTATAACTGATAAATATGGTGAATATTGATGATAAATTTGATGGATTCTAATTAGGGATTGGATGGTTAATTTTGAATTTGAGAAGATGATAGTAATTGGAGAAGAACACGCTCTATATGTGTGTGAAAATGAGATGTATAAAAAGGAGAGAATAATTTTTTTGTTTAAAAGTGGACTAAAATATCTTTATTAGTATTAGTTCGATACCCGCTCATAGCGGTGGGGATAAATATAATTATATACTTCTTTCGCAATTCCTTACCCGCTTAGTGTATTCGTTTCACAACACTCCAAATGTATGTGTTCGTTATATGTGCTTGTTTGGGTTTCCTATAGCTTTCCCACAACACCATATTGACATCATCATTCTCGCATTTACAAATTCCTTCACACTCTCTTACCTACCAAATAATCCCTCTAAAAGTATATAGTTTTTAACAAATCAAGTTTGTATTGAATCAATTAAGATTAAAGTTTTAAGAAATTTGAATCAAATAAAATAAACCCACTAAAAATATAAAAAAACTAAAAAAATTATAAAAATATATCAAAATGGATATTGAACTAAAGAACATAGAATTTTAGAAAATATGGTGAAATTAGATCATAAAAAATTAGATAAAAGATATTTTAATTAGAAAATAAAAGTGATTGTTCAGTTGAGAAGTAACACATGTCACTTTATGATTAAACCTCTTTATCTTAATTTTATTTGGATCCCACAACTTAAATATTTTACATAATAACTAGTTTGATACCCGCGCATAGCGGCGGGGATAAATATAGTTACATTATAAATATAGCGAATAAATTGCTAATCCAACTCTCCCTGTATTCGTATACTCCGAATGTGTATGTGTTCGTTGTATGTGTTTGTTTGGGTTTTTCGTAGTTTTCTCGCAACACCATATTGATATCATTATTCTCGCATATAAAAAGACTCTCACACTCTTTTACCCGTCAAACACGCCCTCCAAAAATATATAATCTTGTCGAATCAAGTTTGTATTGATTCAGATTAAGGTTAAAGTTATAAAAAAAATTGAATAAAAATAAAATAAAACCACTAAAAAGTAAAAATTAAAAATTCATAAAAATACATCAAAATAGATATAAAATTAAAGAGCACACAATATAGAAAATATGATAAAATTGTATCATAAGAAAATTAAATAGATAAAAAGATATTTCAATTTAAAAATAAATGTGATTTTTTAGTTAAAAGTTGACACATTTAACTCTATGATTGCACATCTTTATCTTAATTTTTGATTTATCTCACAACTTAAATATTTTATATAATAATACAGATATGGAAGTATAGATATGGATAAAAGATAGATTTAGTCCTTATTATTAGATCTAACAAGCGGGGTAACCCGCGCGTTGCTACGGGAGTGTTTTGCGGCATGTTATATATATATATATATATATATATATATATATATATATATATATATATATATATATATATATATATATATATATATATATATATTTCATTTTTATGCGTTTTCACACAAAATACTATGGTATGCGTGACCTGGTTCTAAGTGATTTGAATAACAGTAAACGTGCACGTTGCTCCGGGAATGTTGTATTTAATCTAAAATCGAAATGACATGAAATGAACCGAATTTGCCAAATAAATTGATTTCGATAAAGTTTTGCATATTTATAGTTGATTTTATTGTAAAAATCATTTTGGAAACAATGACGCAAGTTTCGTAATTTTTCGAGTCCGTTTAGTACCGTAGTGATTTTATGAGAAGTTTAGCCATGTTGTCAGTTTTAGTCCCCCCGCCTCACATTTTCATTCTCACACTTACACTTTTCCTTTTGCCCGGCTTTGGTCCCTCCTTTCATATATAAGCCCTTTTTTTTCCCTCATTTTTCACACACAAACCACTTAAACTCTTTCTCTCTCTAAACCACCGGATTCTTCATCAACACCGGCAACCACTACCGCTGTCCGGCAACACCGGAAAAATTTCCGGCGAGATATTTTCTTCTCCTAATCAATAGATACATGTGTTTACAACGTTTCTGGAGCTTTTGAGCCTTCGACACCCACTGCAACCCACCTCACGCGCCTTCACCACTGTTGTTCCGCCGCTGCCACCACCACAGTTCCACTCCACCACTTTTTCTCTCTTGCAATAAAACGTTTAATAAATCGGTTTTATTATTCAATCTTTTATAAAACGTTTTAAAGACCCTAAAACTCGTCTCTTATTATTATGGTTCGCGACTCAGTCGACTCGGTGTAGTAATCTTGATGTGTTTCTGTTCTTTATATATTTCTTGATGTTATTATTCTTTTGGAATCATCTTTGGCCCGTTTGGTTTGTTTCTGTCTCGGCAGTAATTGGGGGGGGGGGGGGGGGGGGGGGATGAACAGTTGGAATAACAGTGGATTCCCTCATTATTCACCACATTTTTTTTTTAATTTTTTAATCCGATGTACAGTTGGAATAATAGTGACTCATGTAATATGAGCCACAATTTTGCAGCCCACACTTCCTGCCTTATATATATATATATATATATATATATATATATATATATATATATATATATATATATAAATGAATGGTTAAGATTAGTCTTTTAATATGCGCTAAAATATTTGATCCCTATTGATATTTGTTTTATTTGAATATTTTTTATCTACTAATTATAATGCACGTATGTGCTTACTTAAACGTAAAATGCTTAAAATTGAGTAATGCTAGTAGATTAGTATACCTTTAATTAAAAATGAGATATCATTTACAACTAAATTAGTCATTTAATAATTGTTTAATCCTTAAACTTTTAGCATTTGTTATTTTTAACTAATAAAATTGTTTCTCGCGATCATCACAAATTGAACTCGTAAGTTTTGCATCAATGATCAAACCAGAATAATGAATTTTTTTTAGTATAATTATTTGTCGCTATAAACTATCGTTTTGCGCGAGTATTCGTGTAGTATTAACAAATCGATCTATAATTCAATTGTTGATGCAAACTCTGAATTTTAAAATCCTACATTGCATGGGACATTAAAGAATCGAATATTACATACAAGTAGGGGTGTCTGTAGGGTCGGGTTGACCCGACCCGAACCCGAACCCGATAAGGCTTATCGGGTCGGGTCAAATCGGGTAAAAAAAAAATCTTGTCGGGTTGTTTTGACCCGAACCCGATAACCCGATAATGTTATTGGGTCAGGTTCGGGTTAAATAAATAATGCTATCGGGTTATCGGGTCAACCCGATAAGACCCGATAATCACCAAGATGCACTTAACAGTACTTGTAATTTGGGAAATATGGAATTTTCAAGTAAGGCTGCAGAATAGCATTACTTGTATCACATTATGTTTAAAACAGAAATAAGTTTGATACTTGTCCGATTTTTAATATCGTAAGAACCACACTCAAGTTACATATATTTAATATCTTGTCCGATTTTTAATATCGTAAGAACCACACTCAAGTTACATATATTTAATATCAGATTGAGCTTGTGTTATTGAGTACTTATAGGCTCAAATGAGCAGTAACTATATATAAATACTTTTAGGCTCAAATGAGCAGTAACTATATATCTAAACAAAAAATTTGATAGACTTTACGCACCAATTCATCAGACACAAAAATCATATTAGTATTAATGTTGAAAGGTCTTTCCTTTGACCTTATTAAATTGTAAGACATTTAGTTAACATATATGCTGTGTACGCTTCCTAATTTTTAAGTATTCTCTTTACGTAGAAGAGTTGGATTTATCTTTATAACCCGACTTAACCCGAATCACCCGACCCGACTTAACCCGACCCGATAAACACCCGAACCCGATAACCTGATTTCTTATCGGGTCGGGTTACGGTTCATTTTATAAAAACTCGAAACCCGACTCAACCCGACACGATTAACCCGACAACCCGATAACCCGACCCGATAACACCCCTACATACAAGCATGTATACCAAACCAAAAAAAAAAGGAACGTAACTTCCTTGGTCTATTTTGGAACTCGGCGATTTATGATTTTCAAATAAACGCGCTGGGAGCCTGGGTCCATTGTGATTCTTGTCGAATTTTGCCCTTATATTAAAATTTATTGATGACATGATATGTAAGAAAATTATTACATAAAAAATAAAAAAACATGTTGTATATTCGTACAATCCATCGTTTGTCATGTCATATTTTCATGTCATATTTTCTTTTTAGCTAAACAATCCATCGTCTTCAGCACCAATATTCTACCATAAAGTCAAGAAATTATATTCTAGAGGCACTAGAGAATAGTATTCTTTTTCTAAACCACAAAACAAAATATTAACATACAGTCAAATTAATACCATAGAATTGAAGGCACGGGGTTAAATCTTCTGATTATGATATCTTGTGATCGTTATTTATTCGTCAAAAATCCGAACGACGATTGAAAAAGGGAGGAAAACAAAAGTGCCGTTGTAAACTAACTACCACCAGCATTCTTGCTGCTTTTCGTTTTAATTACCAAAAGAACAACATAATAATAGAGTACCGTTGTTCTTGTAAACGTATGTTCTTGTTATCAACTAAAAAAAAAAAAGCCCTTTTTTGATTATGTAACCAGTAATCACCTTCTGCTTTCAACTATTGGTGCAATAAGTCACTTACATTTATACCAGTTGCAAATTCGAATATAATTTTAAACTTGTATGTTTAGATTCAAATTAAGCCAACTTCAATTAGGAATGGCAATTTCTGACCCGACACGAAATCCGGCTTGAAACCGACATGAAAATTAACAGGTTCGGGTTGAGCTAAATAGATTGTTGGTCAGGTTTGGGTCGACATATCTAACCCGTTTATTAAACAGGTCAGGTTCGGGTTGGGAATAAAATAAATGGGTCGACCCGCCAACCCGTTTAAGTTTTTTTTCTTAATTAAAAATTATTTATATTTAATTATACGGGTTAAATGGGTGAAACGGTTCGACTACTAACCCGTTTAACCCATTTAACTCGTGTAATGTGCTAACTTTTATATATAAAACGGATTAAATGGGTCAACCGGAACCCGTTTAACATATTCAAACCATGTAACATATTTAACCTGTCAATCTAAGTATATATACCGGTTAAATGTGTCAGGTTCGGATTACGTGTAAACAGGTTATGGTTGACATAGCTAACCTGTTGAGTTAAATGGGTCAGTTTGGGGTTGGGAGTTTCTAACCCGCTAACCTAACAACCTGAATCCGCCAACCCAAACCCGACCCGAATTGCCACCCCTAGCTTCAATAATGTTGATAAAATACAATATCATTATCTTAACTACGCATCATGTATATGGTATGCATGTACATATGTTTATGTGGTTGTCTATGTACACACGTACGGGTTATAAAAAAAAACGTGAGTTGTCTTTATGAGTCATGGCTTTTTTAAGACGTGTGTTTAAGCACATAATATGAAAAAAAATATATATATACATATATATAAATTTATATCATATTTCATATATATCGAATTTACAAAAAATGTTATATACAAGAAATAAAATCAAAAAAACATTATTGCATGTAATTTTTTTATTTATTTCAAATATCAGAGTTGAATTAAAAATAATAATAATAAAAAAAAATATAAAAAAGGCGGCACGACTCATGCTTTAGCACGTCTTAATAGCGACGTTACACGTCTTATCTCACATCAAACCTAAAGTCGACGCCTTAGTCTATACTGATGGATGACTTTTCTTAAATATTGAAACTTGAAATTCGAAAAACTTAAAAATGATAAGAATATTCATCATTAAATTAATAGTTTATTAAATATTGTTTAATCTTCTAATCCTTAAACTTCTTTCATTTTTCGTTTATAAAACATAGACTTTTTTCTCGCAACTAATATAAATTAAACCCGTAAATGTTTCCTTAAAGATCATACAAAAAACACAAGTTTGCATGTATAATTATTTACCGGTGTAAACTATCGATTTGTGTGAGTATTTGTTTAATATTATCAGATGAGCCCAGTAAACTATCTGGTATTTTTAGTTAAGTCATTCATTTTTGTATTAAAACAAAATTATAAACCACGTACCCAACAATATCTTTGTTCTCATAACACCAAATTCGAATAGAGTTATGCCCGATAATAATCAAATCAAAACAATTGAGTCTTTAACTGACATGTTGATGTTCCAATAATGCGATAAGAAAACTACTTAAAGTTTCATAAATCACTTTTAATGATATATAGGCTCATCTAAATTAAAGGTATAATTGGCATATCATATATTCGTATTACTTTAGTATGATAGTTTCGGTTCGTTAATTCGGTTTTTATAGTCTCCGGGGAATAATTTGTTCAAAATTGATGTAAACGAAAACAAATACGTGATTCAGTGACGTATCAATGTAAAAATATCACTTTATTTTATTTTGCTGCTTACCAAGGGACAAACCCCCAACATCCATCTAGTTTGATCTAATTGTGAGGATTAACCTAAAGATTTAATACGTCAATCTAAGTGCTATCTTTTTCTTGTGTTTTTCTTTGTCATTTTGTCTTTCTTATCTATTCACATTTTCTTTTTGTTTTTTTGTATTTTTTATTTTTATTTTATTTTTGTATTTATTTTAGTTCACGTATTTTTCATACTTTCATACGTTTTCGTCTGTTTTCATATGTTTTCGTATGTTTTTATCTGTTTTCGTCCGTTTTCACCCGTTTACGTCCGTTTTAATACGTTTTGGTCCGTTTTCTTGCGTTTTCGTCCGTTTTCATACATTTTCGTCCGTTTTCAGACTTATTTTTACGCTTTTATACATTTCCGTTCGTTTTCTTGCGTTTTCATCCGTTTTCTTACGTTTTCGTCTGTTTTTGGCCATTTTCATCCGTTTTCATACGTTTTCGTCAATTTTCTTACGTTTTCGTTCGTTTTCGTCCGTTTTAATCCGTTTTCTTTCGTTTTCGCCTGTTTTCATACATGTTTTTACGCTTTCTTATGTTTTCATCAATTTTCATACATATTCGTCCATTTTCTTATGTTTCTTTTTATATGATTTCGTCCGTTTTTATATGTTTTCGGCCATTTTCAAACATTTTCATGCGTTTATGAATATCACAAGTGATATTCTGAATATCACAAGTGGTTTTTAACTAATGTTTTGTAACATGAAAATCACAAGTGATATTCAGAATATCACAAGTGATATTTAGAAAATCACAAATGATAAATATTCAGAATATCACAAGTGATATTCAAAAAAATCACAAGTGTCACAAGTGATATTCTGAATGTCACTTGTGATGTTGAGAAACGTATGAAAACGGGTAAAAATATAAGAAAACGGATGAATACATATGAAAACGGACGAAAACGTAAGAAAGTCACAAGTGATATGAAGAAAATGAACGAAAACGAAAGAAAATGGACGAAAATGTATGAAAACGAACGAAAACATAAGAAAACAGACGAAAACGAACGAAAAAAATAAGAAAACGGACGAAAACGTAAGAAAACATATGAAAACGTAAGAACCAGACGAATACGCAAGAAAACGGACGAAGATGTATGAATGCGTAAAAACAGTCTGAAAACGAATGAAAACGTATGAAAAATGGACGAAAATGAAAGAAAACGGATGAAAATGAACGAAAAAGTAAAATAATGGATGAAAATTGGCGAAAACGAAAAAAAAAACGCAAGAAGCTGATGAAAACGTATGAAAGTGTAAAAACAAGTCTGAAAACAGACGAAAACGTATGAAAAATAGACGAAAACGAAAGAAAACGGACGATAAAGTATGAAAAATGGAAGAAAACCTAGGAAAACGAAAGAAAAGGTATGAAAACGAACGAAAACGTAAGAAAACAGACGAAAACAGACGTAAACATACGAAAACGGACGAAAATAGACGAAAACGTACGAAAACATATGAAAGGGGAATAAATAAAGAATTGAATTTAAAAAAAAAAAAGTGAATTAAAATAAATAAATAAATAACGTGAATTAAAAAAAAAAAAAAGAAAGAAAAAATTGTGAATAAATAAGAAAGTAAAAAATAAAATAATAATAAATAAAAATTGATATGGACTTAAGTGTGTATATTAAATCTTATGTTAATCTTTACTACTAGTTATAATGCCCGCGAACGCGCGGGTTTTTTTAAATTTTTTGAATCATATATTTTTATTTATTAAAAACAAATAATTTAATCTTTGTTTTGTTTGGTTTATGATGTTTAATTATAGTTTTTTATTATTAAAGATAATTATTTAAACATTTTAATCCTTTTATTAATTATATCTTATCTATATTTTTTGTATTTATCTTCTATTTGTGTTAATTGTATCTTATCTATATTTTTTGTTTTTATCTTCTACTTGTGTTATAGATAAATATAAAATGTTACCTAATAAGAAAATATTTTTTTTAAATACAATTATTACTAAATAAGGTATGAATTATTTTTTTGAAATGAAAAATTCCAATAGGAGTTTTGTTTTATTATATAAAAGATTAGATCAAACTAGATTGATACTGAAGATTTGTCCATAAGCATCAAAATAAGAGTAAACATTAGAAATTTTTTGTGGAAACATATCATGACAACTATATTTGACATATCGTGATACGTGCAAATTAAAAGTTGTAGTGTGAAAGTAATCTCTAATAGATTAGTGATTATATCCATAGGGAAGAGATCTAGTGAGAAGAGAAAATATAATAAGAAGAATGAGAAATAATTTTAGCCACACATTTCAATTGAATAAGGAGAAATTCATGAGAGTTGCATCTTTTATTGTACATGCATCTTAAATATGCGGTTGTGGTTACTTCTCATTTTACTTTTATTTCTCATTTGATCCTTACTCTATATCGATAAGGTTGAAGGGGTGAAAACTTAACTTACCCGGTGGGTAAACTACCCACTGACTAAAAACAGTTCTTGTAATATGTGGCATGAAAGGAATAAAAACACATTTAATGATTTTTTCCTTCTCTTCCAATGAGTGAATGCCACCTCATAAGGTTGAAGGATAGCGTTTGATAAGATATGGGATGGTTTCATTTATTTGCATTAAACATGTAAGGGTTAGTTATTAAATGAAAAATATTATGGTTCGGAAAAGTGTAGTATATTGTTAGCTATATTAAGTGGATTATTGCAAATTATGCCCATGGCAATTGTAGAAAACCCCGAGCCTATGTAATTTCAAATTTTGAAGAATAAACATTCATTTTTTATAAGTAGTTATAGATAAGTCTAGACCACACATTGAGTTTTGAGGTATAAGAATTTAGTTATGAGAAATCAAATTATGTGGACATATGTGTGAATCAATTGAGTTTTGAGGTATAAGAATTTAGTTACGAGAAATCAAATTATGTGGACATATGTGTGAATTCCGACAATAACATTAATGTTCAAACTTAAACTTCTAATGATGGAATCGGGGCGGGTCAAGGGGGTTTTGTGAGTAATTGTGACGCCTAAAGGTTTTTGCAATGTAGTGTTAATTAATTTATATAACAAAACAACCCTCCATTCGTAAATGTGCCTAGTATAAAGAAATTGTGTTTCCGATATTGTTTGGTTTCTCTTAAATTCACATGATCAATTATGCCATGGTTCCATCCATATACCCACGTAAATCGCAAATATCTATGAATTAATTAATAACTTGTTATGTGACTTTATGCTGCAAGAACCTATTTTTCAAATATCGGCTTATGATTCCTTCAATCCTAATTTACATCTATGTTCCAACTTCCAAGTTGGCCTCCTTTCAGCCTCTTACGATTCGAATCTCTCAGCCTCACCTACTTGGCCATCCTTTTCCCCTAAGACATGTTTCTGAAGTCGAGAGTGTACCCCCATTGTAGTGTCCATCATTACGTGAGTTCAAGGGCACCTAGAAAATGTCAAATGGATATATCAAACATCACGAAATTCAACCATGTTGATTATAAAACATATTCTCTTGAGGATACTAACTTAACAGAGCCATATATGTCATAGTAAAGATCTCTTTGGAGTTGGTTACGGGCCATATACATGTATCGTCATCAGTGACGAAACGAGGATCAAATATGATTGGGGTGCATAAATTTTTTGGATCCGTAATATAAAAATACATTTGATAGATCGGGTGCATTTAGGATGCATTTTAAAAAATTGATTGTTTTTTCAAAAATTAAAACTATATCAAAAAAAATCCATTGGGTTCCCGAGGCTCCGCGAGAATCCTTGGTTCCTTTTTAGTGGTTTAGAATAGAACAAGTAATCAAATGTAATAAAATGTCTAGGAATTTTAATATCAAGTCAAAAGTATAGAATTGGTATATTCATTTTATTTATATTAGAATCCAATCTTAGGAAAGGGGAAAGATGTTCTATATAACAGAGTTTCCGATCTGCCTGTCTCTTCATAAAAGCGAGGGTTTTGAATATTAGTCTTGCTGTCCGCTCTGAGCCTGAGAGGATTTCTGATCGTTTGGACGATCCTGTTAGCAATGCTCCTCTAACCTTCAACAGTCAGGGTGAGTTGTTAGCTTTATTTTTGCCTTGGTGGATTTCGCTCTCATTTCAAAAAAAGTCTGGAATCATGGATTACAAATTGGTGGAATACCAGGCAATCCGAAACTTTTTTGAATGATATTGAATAATAGGTACAAGTAAAGAGCAATAGGCCGGACCAGCCTACAAAAACGAAATGGTCCCCACGTAACCAATCTTCCATAATATCAAACAAATCTTTTTCGTCTTTGATAAATTTACCAAAGGGCTATAGGAAGCATGCTAGAGCATCTCGGTTCGAGTCCGAATGGTGGCATGCCATCTTCTAAAAGATATCAAATAAATCCTATAATAAATTTAAATTAGATGTTGGAAAATTTAGCGCACTTAAGGGTTCAGTTCAAACCTGGCAATGGGTTAGGAGGTACGGAGTGTACACCAATCAGGTCCCTGAACACCCTGACTCATATGGTGGTTAAGTGTTATTCAGTATCTGATGAAGTTCAGTGAGTTCACTCTTTTAGGGAGTGATACTCTGGACTGAATGGTATTCATCAGGATGATGAGTTCAGCTCTGGCTGAAGGATCTCATCAGGAAGTTGTCATGTCCTCAGGGACTAGCTCATCAGTGAGTATAACGAACTCACTAGACTGAATTCAAACTTGGTTTGTAACTGCTTTGACCTATTCAATTGGCAGTTATAACTGTATTAATGACCACGTTTAATTGGTCATATAACCACTAATACCTATTATTATAGAGGCAAATTAAGTGGGATTAATGGGCCGATAATCACTCTTAATTCCATTGACTAGGGTTGAGTAATCTTGCCTATAAATAAGTAAATCAATTGATGCATGAGTAACACACAGAAAAATATATAACACTTAAACGCAAAGGGTTATTGATTTGTGCCTAATTTAATAACAAACATTTGGTCTTATCCCAAGTAGATATTCGTGATACCCAGGCATTAGGGTCGAATAGTTTACTTTGGAAAGTGATAACACGATTCCAAGTGATATCCGGTAACCATTCATTGGTACGTAGTTAAGTCAGTGATTGTCTTCACCTTGTTCTGGGCTCATAACCACCAAGAATCAAAGTAAACTATTTTGTGATAATCAATGGCTGCTGCTATGAGGCATATAGCTGCCAACTTTTCCAAATTGGAAAAGTTTGAAGGTGTTGACTTTAGAAGATGGCAAAAGAAGATGCACTTCTTGTTGTCAAGTATGAATGTGGTGTATGTTCTAAGCATTGCTATTCCTGAAGATCATGGGGATGATGCTACTGCGGAACAGATAAGGAATAGAAGCAAATGGGAGAATGATGATTATGTCTGCAGAGGTTAATCCTCAATGGTATGTCTGATTCTCTCTTTGACATTTATCAGAATGTTGAATCTTACAAAGAACTGTGGGATTCCTTGGATGCCAAATATATGGCTGAGGATGCATCAAGTAAGAATTTTCTTGTAAGTAATTTCACAAATTACAAAATGACTGATTCAAGACCAGTCATGGAACACTACAATGAACTTCTTGGAATACCTGGAAGGTTTACACAACACAAAATGAACATGGATGAGGCTATTTCAGTCTCTTGTATCATTGAAAAACTCCCTCCTTCTTGGAAAGATTTCAAGCATACCTTGAAACATAAGAAGGGAGAACTGACGCTTATTCAGTTGGGTAGTCATCTGCGTATTGAGGAATCCTTCAGGGCGCAGGATAATGACAAGCCAAAGAGTAGCAATGCTACTGGTGCATCTGTGTCAATATGGTGGAACATAACAATTCCACCAGGTATAATGACAACAAAGGGCTGATCCTAACAAGAAGGCAACACCTACTTGTTGGAAATGTGGCAAATCTGGTCACATTAAAAGGGATTGCAAAGGTGTTAAGATTGGAGGTAAATCCAATGGTTCAGGCACTAGTGTTTCAGGGAGTGGTGGTTCTTCCAGCTCACTGAAAGGTCAGAATATGTTTAATGAATCTCTTCAGATTTATTATGTTACATATGTATCTGAATCTAACTATGTACAGGATGATGATGTTGCGTGGTGGGTTGACTCTAGAGCAACTGTTCATGTGTGCAAAGATAGAAGATGGTTTAAGACTTACGAGTCACTGAATGATGGTTCTATTCTTCACATGGAAAATGAGTCAACAGCCTTGGTGCATGGTCGTGGTTGTGTAGGTCTTAGTTTTAGTTCTGGAAAGATTGTAACTTTGTTTAATGTTATTCATGTTCCTGATATATAAGGAAGAACTTGGTTTCAAGTAGTGTTTTGAATAATCATGGATATAAACAAGTTATTGAATCTGATAAATTTATATTGTCTAAACATGGTGTGTTTATTGGTTTTGGTTATTTGTGTAATCAAATGTTCAGGCTTAATGTTGTCACTGACATTGTTAATTCAGCTTTTTTGTCAACCTCTAAACTGAACGACTCTACCCTGTGACATGCTAGACTTGGCCATGTACATTTTATTGATGCAAGATATGTCTAAGGATGGGTTAATCCCAGCATTTGACATGGACACTGAAAAGTGTAAGACTTGTATGTTGACCAAAATAACTAAGAAATCTTTTCAGGGTGTTAAACGTGAGACTGAGCTCTTGGAGCTTATACACAGTGACCTGTGTGATTTACATGCCACTCCCTCTTTAGGGAACAAGAAGTACTTTGTGACATTTATTGATGATGCTTCTAGGTTTTGTTATGTCTATCTGTTACATACCAAGGATGAAGCATTAGATAAATTCAAAGTGTTTAAAACTGAAGTTGAATTGCAACTTGGGTCCCTGATCAAAAGATTCAGGACTGATAGGGGAGGTGAGTACATGGATACTCTGTATTTTCAGTCTGTTGGTATAATCCATGAAACGAATGCTCCCTATACTCCTCAACAAAATGGTATCTCTGAAAGGAAGAACAGGGTACTGAAGGAGATGGTTAATTCCATGTTGTCCTACTCAGGACTGAGTCAAGGGTTCTGGGGTGAAGCTATGTTAACAGCTTGCTATTTATTAAATAGGGTTCCCAACAAAAGGAACAAAGTCACCCCTTATGAACTCTGGACTAAAAAGAAACCCAACCTGAATTATCTCAGGGTATGGGGTTGTAGGGCTGTTGTTAGACTCCCTGATCTAAAATTGAAAACTTTAGGTGAAAGAGGCATTGAATGCATCTTTGTTGGATATGCTGAACATTCCAAGGCATACAGGTTCTATGTTATTGAACCTAATGAATATGTTTCAATTAACTCAATAATTGAATCAAGGGATGCACTATTTGATGAGAATAGATTCTCATCAGTCCCTAGACCAAGTCACAGGATTCCAAATGGAACTGATGACATTGGTGTATCAGAGGTCCATGATGAATTATCATATCAGGTCCCTGATGAGGTTGTGGCAACAACACTTGGGCGTTGGTTGATCTACCACCAGGTTGCAAACCTCTTGGTTGCAAATGGATTTTCAAAAGGAGAATGAAGGTAGATGGAACTATTAAAAAGTTCAAGGCTAGACTAGTCAATCAGGGCTTTAGACAAAAGTCAGGGATAGACTACTTTGATACTTATGCCCCTGTGGCACGTCTCAGTACCATAAGATTGTTGATTGCTTTGGCATCAATTCACAATCTGATTATTCATCAGATGGATGTGAAGACAGCTTTCTTGAATGGTGAATTGGATGAGGAGGTTTATATGAACCAACCTCAGGGCTTCATCTTGCCTGGCAATGAAAACAAGGTGTGTAAACTGATTAAGTCTTTATATGGACGGAAACAGGCACCTAAGCAATGACATCAAAAATTTGATGAAGTGGTTTTGTCAAATGGTTATGTTCTTAACCAAGCTGACAAATGTGTATATAGCAAATTTGATGAATCTGGTAAAGGAGTCATCATTTGTCTATATGTTGATGACATGCTGATCTTTAGCACTGACCAAAATCAGGTTGACCTGACAAAGGAATTTTTGTCATCAAGGTTCTTCATGAAGGACATGGGGGAGGCTGATGTTATCCTTGGTATAAGGATCAAACATGAAAGTGATGGTATATCAATTTCTCAGTCTCATTATATTGAGAAGGTACTGAAGAAATTTAATTACTTTGATTGTACTGCAGTGAGTACTCCTATGGATACAACTGAGAAGCATATGCCTAATACTGGCAAAGCTGTATCTCAACTTGAGTATTCTAGGGTGATTGGCTGCCTGATGTATGCCATGACTTGTACAAGGCCTGATATTACTTTTGCAGTGGGTAAAGTGAGCAGGTATACTAGTAATCCTAGTACTCAGCACTGACAAGCAATTCAAAGGGTACTGAATTATTTGAAGAGAACTATGGATTATAGTCTCTCATATACTGGTTATCCTTCAGTGTTGGAAGGATACACTGATGCAAGTTGGATCAGTAACACTGAAGACAATTCGTCTACCAGTGGCTGGGTATTCCTACTTGGTGGAGGTGTAATTTCTTGGGCATCCAAGAAGCAAACTTGTATCACTAGTTCAACAATGGAATATGAATTTGCTTCTTGAGATTCCATTGTGGTAAAGTAGCCAAATGGTTTTAGCAGCTGCTGGTAAAGAAGCTGAATGGTTGAGAAACTTGTTTCTTGAGATTCCATTGTGGCCTAAACCTATAGCACCTATTTCCACTCGTTGTGATAGTGCTGCTACATTGGCAAAGGCTTATAGCCAGATGTTGATGAGGCGAAAAGTGTACCGCTTTTAAGGGGTCATTTAAGTCTGAATTCGTGATTATTTGATCAATTATTGCCCTAAATCGTTCCTTTTGTCATTTTAGGTACTTTTGAGGAGAAATCTGGAAAAGGAAGCATTTTGGACGTTTTTGGAGCACAAAAATGAAGAAAACGGCAAAGTCTCAAATTCCTTGCTGGGAACAGTACCTGACGACGTCAAGGATTAACACATGACAGCGTCAAGAGTGACAAAAGAGGTGGAAGTGGATATTATAACGTGACAGCCCATCGTATTTTCAGCGTTAATGACCTGACGGCGTCACAAAGGCCGTCAGGGTCAAAATGCATGTGACGGCTCAGAGTAGATTTACACATGAAGGCGTCAAGACTGGATCTAGGCAATACGAATTTCCATTTGGCGGCGAGTTGACGGCGTCAGAAGCCAATACATGACGCCGTCAGGATACTCTGTCTATATATATTTTTCCAATTTTTCATTGTAAAGTGTGGAACAAATTGTGTAATACTAAAAAACAAACCCTAGGTCGAATTTCCTGCTTATTGAAGGGGTTTCAAACCCTTCTTTCTTCCATGTTTGAATAAAGATAAGTTCTCTAATAATCATTCAATATGTCTATGTATTGTTTGATTCTATCTTATGCTTGTCTTTCTTTTAACATGTTAGGCTAGGTTTTTATTGTGTTTGCTTAGATGTAGTGAAACCTAGATGTTGATTATTGGTTGATAGTTTGTTTATAATTGTTACGGATGATTGTATTCGATGTTATGCTTAAGAAAACTGGCAGACTTCCATTGGTAACTTGCTTGAACGTCTTAAGAAACATGATCGGAGGTGTACTACGATTTTTGGTTGTATTTAATGCATAAGTGAATTCTAATGATCCCATGTTAGGAGCTTGTAGTCGGCTTGACATAGGACTGAAGTAGGATCTTCTAGAGTTAGGGAATATTGTACACGGCCCTACAACTAGTATTAAGGAATCTAACCCGTCATTCATGCAATTGTAACAAGCTAATCAACTAGTAAAAGATATATAGGGAGTAATGAAATCTAAGTAAATATATCTTTTCACATTATTGTTTCCACCACATTAATTAAATTTTCATTTCTTTTATTTTATTTTGATTGCATCTTAGTTAATTGGGTTAGTTGACTAGCAACTAATTCCGCACACTCCTTCAAAACCCGAGATTTTACTTGCTTTCATAAAATATAAAAAAATACAAAAAGAATCATCCCTCACCTCTAGACCTAGTTTAGTAGGCTTTCTAATCCTATCGACACTATTCCTAAGTTGAACGATCAATCCCCCGGTACTTGTCAATATACTATACTACAACGATTAGGTACACTACCTAGCGGGGATCGCAAGCTTCTCAAGATCCCTTGAGAGGTAAAACCTGGTGCGAGGGCGCAATCCCCCGTATCAAGTTTTTGGCGCCGTTGCCGGGGAATAGTTATTGTCTAGGTTAGAATTTCTTTTTATTAGATCTACTTGCTAGATTCCTTTCTAGTAAGATTTTTATTTTTATTTTTAGGTTTTCTATAGTCTATCTTGTTTCTTCGTTCCTTTGTTCGTAACCATTACCATCCGCCATAATGGCAAATAAAGATCTCTCTAACCTTAGAATCACTAGGATTCGTAGTTCCGTAAGAAATCTTGTTTTGCCATATGCAGAACCTGAAAGGGAAATGCATAGGCTGAAGCAATCTCTCCCAACACCCGAACCATCTGGCATAGCCATCAACTTTGATGAGGCTCTTTCTGAAGAGAATTCAGATAATCACCTCACACCCTCTAGCCCCCAATCCAACCACGATATGAGCACCCCCGAAACTCCCACCCGTAAGCGCCTTAAGGACTATTTTTCCCCGAATCCTCGCTGCTTCTCTAATGCCATTGTTTTCCCAAACGAACGCACTGATGAAGTCTTACGAGCAAACGATTTTTGGCTTGTCCAAAGTGTATGCAAGTTTCGTGGACTACATACCGATGACCCAATTCAACATATTAGAGATTTCTTGAAGATAGTGCACACCCTCCATATGGACGGGGCCACTAGAAACACATCCCGATTACGATTCTTTCTTTCGCTCTTTATGAAAAAGCCAAGGAGTGGTATGATAAACTTCCCTCCGAGTCTATTTTTACATGGGAGCAACTTATATCCAAGTTTTATGAGAAGTTCTTCTAAGCAGGGAAAACCTCAGCATTTAGGGATACGATCCTCCATTTTCAAAAGGGAAAGGATGAACCCATCTATAAATCATAGATTAGATTCAAGTATCTAATAAGACAAGCCCCCCATCAAGGCACAGAACTTTGGCTTCTGGTCCAAATCTTCTACGACAATGTCTCCCCAAACGACCAGAACGGAATCAATAATTCAAGAAAAGGGAACATAGCTAATCTGAGCGCCGAGGAAGGGTGGAATAGGATTGAGGAATATGCTCAAGACCAGGACGATACTTGGGATGAACCCGATTCGACTATGAGCATATCTTAAATCAGACAAACACCCTCGGACCGGCTGTGGAAAATTAACGAAAGGGTGTTATACCTTGCAGGGTCGCGAACAACTAAACAACTTTCAAATCCTTACTTGGTTTGCGACTACTGTGGGGGCCCGCATGAAGTAGAAGAATGCGGAGGAGAAATCACTACCGAACATGCGTGTTTGTCGGGACATGACATCTACGTTGACCCCTCCCTTTTGCCTTTTTACCAAAACGATGATTATACCCTTTGGGGTAATCTGGTGAAAAGAAAAGAAGGAGAGGAAGGCCCTGACTTCAAAATCAGGAGCACTTTTGAGGATGACCTTGGACACTTTACTCAGGAAAAAGGTTTACAATTGAAGGGGCTTGACGAGCTCATCACCGAACAACAGAATGACATGGAAAAGTGGTTCAAAAAGCTTAATGCCACCCTTGATGGCCAAAACAGGCCCCCAGTAAGCCAAAAAGATCCCTTGCTCGCGGCTACTACACGAGCTGGAATGACAACCAAGGACCCTCCTTATCCGAGCCAACATCCTGTCGTCGTTGAGCCAAATAATCCCCATGAAGAGGAAGGTAATGTGAGCAACGAGGCTCCCGAACAACCTCCTCTGATGACCGCATCTCCACCAACTCCACCTAACCAACCTGTGAGAATCCCATTTCCATCCCGCCTAAAAAATCAGAAGATTGAAAATGATAATAAGAGATTTTTGTCGTATCTAAAAGATTCAGTGGTCATCATACCTCTCCTTGATGCTTGCTATCACATGCCCAAGTATAGCTCATGCTTCAAAAGATTACTTGCCAACCAAAAGAAACTCGAGGGTCTTGTGACTCTGGGAGAAGAATGTTCGGTGGTGACCCAATGAGGGCTACCAAAAAAGGTAGACGACCCAGGCAGCTTCACCTTGCCCTGTTCCATAGGATCTCTATCGATAAAGAATGCTCTTGCCGATTTAGGGGCAAGCATCAACCTTATGCCCTACTCTATGTTCCTCAAACTAGGATATTCCGGACTAAAACCAACCCGTATGAACATCCAACTAGCCGATAGATCGGTCAAATATCCCTTGGGGATATGCGAGAATGTGCTAGTTAAAGTAGGGAAGTTCAAATTTCCGGTTGACTTCGTGATCTTGGAGATGGAGGAGGATGACCTGGTGCCCATCATCTTAGGGAGACCCTTTCTTGCCACAGCTGGTGCAGTTATCATTGTTCACGACGGCAAGTTAACCTTATGAGTAGGGACCGATAGCTTGACCTTTGATATTAAAGACACTATGAATCTATCTCTCGAAGTAGCTAACCAGATCTATTTCATCGGAGAGGTCGATGAATTAACTGATGTCATTGACAACTGTGTTGATGAACAAATCGAAGAAGGCTGGTTACGAAATGAGGTTTTCCTCCCCATAATGGAGAAGGAGAAGACGGAGGGCGCTAACGCAGTCTCCTTCTACCCCAAAAAAGAGACCACTGAACCGCTAGAACTCCGTAAACCCGTAAACAAGCTAAATCCCTCCATTATCGAACCACCCAAGCTAGAACTTAAAGAACTCCCAAACCACTTGGAATATGCTTTCCTCCATGGAGAGGATCAACTGCCAATGATCATAAATTCTTCCCTTGAACATGGGCAAAAGGATAAACTTTTAGGAGTTTTAAACAAATATAAGGGAGTCCTTGCATGGAGTGTAGCCGACATTAAGGGGATTGACTCAACCTTCTGCACGCATAAGATTCTTTTGGAAGAAGACTATAAACTAGCCGTGCAACCCCAGAGGCGGGTAAATCCCAACATTAAAGAGGTAGTGAAAAAGGAAGTTATCAAACTCTTGGATGCATGGCTGATATACCCGATTTCAGATAGCCCGTGGGTTAGTCCTGTACAGGTTGTACCAAAGAAAGGAGGGATGATTGTGGTGAAAAATGACAATGGTGAGATGGTACCCCAAAGAACGGTTACTGGTTGACGGGTATGCATCGATTATAGAAAGCTCAACGATGCCACCAGAAAGGATCACTTTCCCTTCCCGTTCATTGACCAAATGTTGGAAAGATTAGCCGGGCACGAGTACTACTGTTTCTTGGATGGATTCTCAGGATATTTCCAAATCCCCATAGCCCTTGAGGACCAAGAAAAAACCACATTTACTTGCCCTTATGGAACATTCGCCTATAAGAGAATGCCTTTTGGGCTATGTAACGCTCCCGCCACTTTTCAGCGGTGTATGACCGCGATCTTTCACGAGTTAATGGAAGACAACATGGAAGTTTTCATGGATGATTTCTCAGTCTTCGGGGACTCTTTTGATCGCTGTCTCGCTAACCTCGAAAAAATGCTCAAACGTTGCGAGGAAACCAACTTGGTCCTAAATTGGGAGAAATGCCATTTTATGGTAAAAGAAGGGATTGTGATAGGCCATTTTATGGTAAAAAAAAATGCTCAAATGTTGAAGCTATATCTAAACTACCTTATCCCACTACTGTCAAGGAAATACGTAGGTTCTTGGGTCATGCCGGGTTCTACAGGAGGTTCATTAAAGACTTCTCTAAAATAGCTCGGCCAATGACTCAATTGCTTGTAAAGGATGTCCCTTTCGATTTCTCTCAAGAATGCAAGGATGCATTCAATCTCCTGAAAAAGGAACTCACGCAAGCCCCAATCATGGTTACACCCAACTGGGAATTACCTTTTGAGATCATGTGTGACGCTAGCGACTATGTTGTTGGAGCAGTATTAGGCCAAAGGTTTAACAAACAATTCCAACCAATATACTGCGCTAGCAAAACTATGAATCCTGCTCAAGAGAATTATTCTACCACCGAAAAAGAACTATTAGTCGTGGTGTTCGCATTCGACAAATTCTGCCAATATCTTGTCCTTTCAAATACGGTCGTTTTTACTGATCATTCGGCTCTTCGATACCTTTTTGCTATGCAAGACGCTAAACCACGACTAATTCAGTGGATCTTGTTGTTACAAGAATTCGATGTTGAAATTCGTGATAAAAGGGGGGGGGGCAGAGAATTTAGCTGCTGATCATCTCTCTTGTCTCGAAAATCCCCTCCTTAGTGAAGTTGACAAGAGTGAGATTCGGGACTCATTTCCTGACGAACAACTTATGTCAATAACAGATTCGGAGCCATGGTACGCTGATTATGCTAATTATCTTGCAAGCAGACTCATTCCGGAGCACATGACTAGACACGAAAGGAAAAGGTTCTTTACCCAACTAAAATACTACTTCTAGGATGAACCCTTCTTATTCTGAAGATGTCCTAATCAAGTAATCAGGCACTGTGTTTCGGGAAAAGAGGCGATGAAGATTATGAAAGAATGTCATTCGGGCCCTTCTGGGGGCCATCATGGGATAAACACCACCACACGAAAAAATTTCGATGCAGGATTCTATTGGCCTACAATATTTCGTGATGTGAAGGGGATGATACAGGCATGCGATGCATGTCAACGAACCGGGAATATATCAAGAAGAGATGAAGCGCCTCAGAATTTTATACAAGTTTGTGAGGTTTTCGATGTTTGGGGAATAGATTTCATGGGACCCTTTCCATCTTTAGGGGGGAACGAATACATATTAGTGGCCATTGATTATGTTTCAAAATGGGTGGAGGCACAAACCCTTAGGACCAACGATGCTAGGGTAGTCATTCATTTTTTGAAAAAGCTGTTTGCTAGGTTCGGCATTCCTAAAGCTCTCATTAGTGATAGGGGAACCCACTTTTGCAACGCGCAAATGGAAAAGGTCATGAAAAGATATGGAGTCTCCCACCGGTTCTCCACCGCTTATCACCCGCAAACCAACGGTCAAGTTGAAAACACCAACAGGGCGATTAAGAGAATATTGGAAAAGAGGGTCAATCATAACAGAAAGGATTGGTCATTTAAACTCGATGAGGCCTTATGGGCATTCCGAACGACCTACAAGACACCTATAGGAATGACCCCGTTCCGCATGGTTTATGGCAAGGCGTGTCACCTTCCAGTGGAACTTGAACACAAGGCTTATTGGGCACTTAAGGCATGTAATTTGGATTATACGGTCGATGGGACGAATAGGTTCTTACAACTCAATGAGCTTGATGAATTAAGGCTAGAAGCGTATGAATCCTCCGTTACATATAAAGAGAGGGAAAAAAGATGGCATGACCAGCGAATTAAGAAACCTAAGGAATTCTTAGAAGGGGACAAAGTTCTATTGTATAATTCCCGGTTAAGGTTATTTCCCGAGAAACTTAAGTCTAGATGGTATGGACCCTTTACGGTGAAAAACTCCTCTAAAGCGGGCGCTGTTGTGTTAATGGACGATGAAAATAGAGAATTCACTGTAAACATACAACGCGTAAAACATTATCAAGAAGGTGGTAATGAAATGATTAGTGAGGAGGATGTAACATTTGATGACGAGGTCACGTAATTGCCCATGACCTTGAGTCTAGCTACAAGACTCGTTAATAAAGAAAAGCGCTTCTTGAGAGGTAACCTATGTTTTGTGTGTTTTTATTTGTTTGATTTTCATTTGTTTGATTTTATTTGTTTCCGTATACATGTTTTATTTTTATTGTTGGTAAATCATGTTTCAAACTAAATTATGAAAATGTTTTATTTTGTTTTTAACTTCGTCTTAATTACATATAAAGGTATTTTGCAAAAGCTAAGTGTAAGGGGAGACCCAAATTTGTTTATAAGAACGAAAATGAACATGATTCGCTACAATATTAAATGAGCATGTATATTAGTATTTGTAAGAGTCAAATGCTTGTATCGAGTCATAATGATGTTTTACAGGATTTTCCAGGAAATAAGGCATAAGTTTTTCCAGAAATTTTTCAGAAACTTAACATAAGATTTTTCCTGGAACATTCTGACGGCGTCAGGAGTTACAACCTAACGGCGTCAGGTACCAAAATTCTGAAAAATTTTGCGAGTTTTGTTTAAACCGGAGTTTTAAAGTTTTTGTTGATTCTTTAGTTTTATAAACTCCAGGAAATCTGCAAACATTCATTCCACAAGCATTATATCCCTTTAAATCCTAGAAAGCAACATTAAGATATATATGCTATTTTTTCTAGGATTTGTTAGTATATATAGATTGCCGCCGATTTTATGCGAGGTTTGCCTTGATTGTTTTCTCATGTTTAACAGGTTATATATGACAAGAAGATGATTTATATTTCTGGAGGGAAGCTTTCAACGTTCATTTTCTTGGAGGAAGATCTAACTTTGTTGACACACTATCCACATCGAACGAATCAGGGTTGTATTTGTTTTCATTCTTTTACTTGTTTTACTTTTACATCCTTTAATTGAACATTGAGTACAATGTTCATACTAAGTATAGAGGGAGGGTAACTGATGATACCTTATAGGATACAATTGCACTTGAGTTTGTTTGTTTGCTAGTAGGTGTGTAATAAAACTAAGAGAAATACTTGTTAGTGCAATTTTAGCGTCAAATTTAAATTTTTTACAACATTTAGGAGTGAAACTTTAGCCTTAACAAGCGTCTCATGGATAGGAGTTGTATGACTAGCACAAAACGGAACCACTTAAAAAAAAATCCACCAAAATATGTGAGGTTCGCCTTTAGATTTGATAGGAAAAGCATTCATTATTAGTGCTTATGAGTGTACCGGTAACATTTAGATTCTAGAATTTGCGTTAGTGATACATCCCGAGACCGCTAGTGAGACTACATTCGTGTAGTAGGATTTACTACATGATAAGAGGCAGTAGGATCACCCTTGTGTTTAAACCCGTATCATAATTAATTGACCATTTAAGTCATATTACTTGACTAGTAAAGTCAATTAATTTTCCCACACCTTAGCGTTGTACTCATTTTTAGTACACGAAACCCCTAATACACCCCTCCGAGCCTATCTTTTTCATTTCTAACTTTAAGCATTTTACTTAAAGGAAGAATTTGTTACAACCCACCCAAATGTGCAACCAAATCGCCTTAGCCTTCCATGTATGCACTCATCTTTAGTGCATTATTGTTACATGTTTAAACCCTTAGTTTATTATCTAATTGATTACATGGTTGCTAAGTCGAGTCATATCTTGTATATATTATTTTGGGACGATTGGGACTCATGGGTAAAGTACTAGTGTTATGGAGTAATGCGTAAGAACATCAAATTATTACCCCCCATATGTGCGTTAATATTTAAAAAGTTCTCAAAGTGTTTTGATTATCTTGATTCGAGTAATTAGAGTAGTTTATTGTAAAGTATGTAAAAGTTCAAGTGTAAGGGGAATAGTGTATGCAATATATATATATATATATATATATATATATATATATATATATATATATATATATATATATATATATATATATATATATATATGTTGAAAAATCAAGAAAAAGAAGAAAAAAATAGAAAAAAAAGAGAAAAAACATACGGACTACCATCCCGTTTCATTCTATGTTTGTTTTAAGTTTTTGTTATTTTTTATTTATTAGCTTATGTCGAGTCGAGTCTTGGCTTAGCAACTCCATATTGTACATGTAATTAACTAAGATGATTAACTCGCCACCAGTAAATATTGCCTTTATCCAACAAAACCGTGTTTATCATATCTCTACACCTAACGTTATAACTCTTTAAGAGACCTCTTTGATAGTTTATCCTAGGTGCTTACGCCAAGTGGTGGAGGTTTGATCCTTTCCCAAGCCTATGGTAATCTATTTGCTATGATAGGTAGTGAGAGACGTTTTTCATTTCCATATTGTGATATATACTTTATTACACCCGAGAGATGTGAGTATCTAAACACTATTTGTGAGGTGCTAGTGTATGACCTCCGTGCTTGTTTTTGGTTTTTAGTGGAATGATTATTTGTTGTAATTACTTTTATACTAGTGTTAAATGACCCCTAACTTGTATTTTGATTAGAATAAAAGCGTATTTGCTTGAGGACAAGCAAATCCCAAGTGTAAGGGTATTTGATGAGGCGAAAAGTGTACCACTTTTAAGGGGTCATTTAAGCCTGAATTCGTGATTATTTGATCAATTATTGCCCTAAATCGTTCCTTTTGTCATTTTAGGTACTTTTGAGGAGAAATATGGGAAATGAAGTATTTTGGACATTTTTGGAGCACAAAAATGAAGAAAACGGCAAAGTCTCAAATTCCTTGCTGGGAATAGTACCTGACGACGTCAAGGATTAACACATGACGGCGTCAAGAGTGACAAAAGAGGTGGAAGTGGATATTATAACGTGACGGCCCAGAGTATTTTCAGTGTTAATGACTTGACGGCGTCACCAAGGCCGTCAGGGTCAAAATGCATGTGACGGTCCACAATAGATTTACACATGAAGGCGTCAAGACTGGATCTAGGCAATACGAATATCCATTTGGCGGCGAGTTGACGGCGTCAGAAGCCAATACATGACGCCGTCAGGATGCTCTGTCTATATATATTTTTCCAATTTTTCATTGTAATGTGTGGAACAAATTGTGGAATACTAAAACACAAACCCTAGGTCGAATTTCCTCCTTATTGAAGGGGTTTCAAACCCTTCTTTCTTCCATGTTTGAATAAAGATAAGTTCTCCAATAATCATTCAATATGTCTATGTATTGTTTGATTCTATCTTATGCTTGTCTTTCTTTTAACATGTTAGGGTAGGTTTTTATTGTGTTTGCTTAGATGTAGTGAAACATAGATGTTGATTATTGATTGATCGTTTGTTTATAATTGTTACGGATGATTGTATTCGATGTTAGGCTTAAGAAAACTGGCAGACTTCTATTGGTAACTTGCTTGAACGTCTTAAGAAACATGATCGGAGGTGTACTACGATCTTTGGTTGTATTTAATGCATAAGTGAATTCTAATGATCCCATGTTAGGAGCTTTTAGTCGGCTTGACATAGGAGTGAAGTAGGATCTTATAGAGTTAGGGAATATTGTACACGGCTTTACGACTATTATTAAGGAATATAACCCGTCATCCATGTAATTGTAACAAGCTAATCAACCGGTAAAAGATATCTAGGGAGTAATGAAATCTAAGTAAACACATCTTTTCTCATTATTGTTTCCACCACATTAGTTTAATTTTCATTTCTTTTATTTTATTTTGATTGCATCTTAGTTAATTGGGCTAGTCCAGGAGCAAACGGCTCTTGGTAAAGACTTAACAAATCCGTTGAAAGCTGGTGGTTTGCTCAAAATCACACGGTTATCAGGTGTGCCACAGTTCTTACACCTGGCTACTCCAGAAGTGATGGCTTTTGGTAAAGAGTTTAAAATCCATCAAGTTTTCTAAAAAGATTGCTAGGGACTAGCAATAGTTCAGTGTGGGGGATTGATGAGCGCTCAAACACTCATCGTTTTTGATATATTTAAACTGCCAAAACGCACAAAAACAATCAAAAAGATATCAAAATACTTAAATTATCCCAGGGATTGTGTTTTATGTGTTTTAAATGCAAAATGTGCAAAAACAAAGGAAAAACATATAAAGTTTGCAATATTGGAAGTTTCAGTCCCCCAAGTTTCAAAACTTGTCAATTTTAGTCCCTAAGCATTTATTTTGAAAGGAAAAGTCAACCCAAGGTTTTAAAAGTCAAATATCATAAAAATTACACTTGGCTTGCAAGTTTTCTAAAATTACAAGTTTAGTCCCTGAAAATCCAAATATGGCAAAATAAGTCCCTGGGAAGTTTTGAAATTTTGAAAAATGGAAAATTGGGAAATTTGGTCCTTGTATTGTTGGTATTGGCAACATTGGTCCTTATGGTTACTTTGGAGAAATTACCATTTCAGCCCCTCATCTTTTCCAAAATTACAAAAATGGTCCTTGTGCACCAATAGTTACCAACCGGACCCTTTTACTTTGTTACAAACCAAAACCAAACCCAATCCATTTCCCACCCCTAAGCCCAGTCCAGCCCAACCCCAATTAATAAAAGCCCGGGTCAAACGGTCAAACAAGGTCAAAAGACCTTTGACCTCTTTCTTCCCCAACCATGCCGCGCAAAACCAGGGAGAAATTCCCCCCCCCCCCCCCTCCTCACCTTTTCACCAACTCAACCCCCCACAATTAATACTTCTCAACAACCTAACCAACCCCCACCACCACTCCATTTAATGCTCTATCTGTACCACTCAGTTTGGCCGGTTAGGATTTTTGGCGGGAAAACCTAATCAAAGGCTAGGAATGATTATAATGCAATTGGACGCTTGGGATTTGGTCAAAGGTCATCAAGAAAGCCATGGGAACTCTCATTGTGGACCAGGAACCCATGTGGAAGACTTAGTCTTAGTTTTTTTAGCTCGACATATATATTGAAGCTCATAGAAGCTTGGTGTATGTGTAATTTTAGTTTTTAATATTGTAATAGTTTATTTAGCACTTGTAATCTGTTTTTAAATTAATGAAAAGTCCAGTTTAAGTTCTTTGCTTGTTTCTCAAAATTCAAAGTTCTACCAAATATTTGATTTTTATTATTAAGCTTTGTAGTATCAAAAATCAGTTTGAAAACTCTTATAAGCTCCCATAAAAAGTTTTTAGAAGCCGTACAAGCTTCTACAACAACCAGTGACTCAGATTCAGAAAATAGTATCAAAAATGTAAGAAAAATAAAAATAAAATAAAAAAGTGGAAAAAGGTTGAAGCAGCTTGGAATCTTGGTGATTTTTGGATTGCAGAGGGTATTAGTGGTTTTTGGAAACCAATAGGATTGTTACTCAGTTCTTGGTTGATGAACTTAGCTTGGATGGCTTTTGTGAGTTGAAATTTTCCCAATCTTGTTATTCTTAGTTTAACATTGTTGTTATTGCTTATCTGTCATTTACTAGTTTAATCATAGCTTATTAGATTAGGGGAAATCAGTAGGTAAAGTTGTGATTACATTTAGACCTAGTTTCATCATATTTGTGTTTTAAAAGTAGTGTTTGGATTTGTCTGTGTTTGGTGTTATACTTGGTTTGAGCACTTGTAACTTGCTCATTTAGCTCATTCAGTACCTAAGCAAACTCAATCACTCAAGTTTTTGAAAGTAATAACTCCAAAAGTCAAAATCACAAGGAATTACTCACCACAGTCAACTGTGGTGAGTTTTTAAGTCCAAAACCCACAAAACTTTTTCATAAGTTGGAGTTTTTACCTAAATTAGTTTTCATATAGCTTATCTTAACTTGTTTGATCACTAAATCAGCTGTCCAAGTTCACAAAAGTCAAATCTCATAATTTCTCAAAAAGTAAAAAATACCATATTCAGATTTTTGCCAAAATGGCATGAATTAAATTGAATTTTGTGTTGTGTTTGGAGGTCTGAAAATTGTTGTGTGTTAACTCTACCAGTAGTATTTTTGATTTCCAAGTTGGTTACATTTTTGTGAATTTTTCTTAATGACCAAAATGGCCCTAGAAGTAACCTGCAGGGCAAACTAGTTGCCCTGTCTCAGTAGACTTAGGTCACACACCCACCTTTGGTGGTGTTTTGTGACTGACCCAGTGGGTCCCACACCTCAAACTTGGCATCATTCAACCCCCTCCTACCAAGGACTTAGGGTTGACCAGTTGTTTGACCTGTAGACCAGTGGACCCCACCTAGTTTTGCATCCCAAATCTGTCCCCAGTCTGCCTCAGAACCAAATAAGCCAAGTGCTTATTTTGGTGTTTTTGCTTATTTAAGCAGCTTATTTGTGCATTACTTGCTTTAACTTGTTCATTATTCTTGTTTAAATCTGTTTTCACCAAAGTGGACCCCACATTAGCTCATTTGAGCTTAATTCCACTTCTGGTCAATAGAAGTCAACTGTTGAGGCAATAAGCACTTGAAGTGCTTATTTCCTTGACCTCAGTCAAAGTCACTTCACAAAAGTTGTCTAAAATCTTGTAATAAGCAGTTTGGAAAAAGAAAATCTCAAATAAGCCAACTTAATAGAAGTGATAGCTTCTATTTAAGCCATTTGGTTTATTCATCAGCTTATTTATAAGCAATTTCCATTTTTACAATTTTCCTAGGCTTCTGGTGTGTAAAAACTATTTTTGTAATTTTTTCAGATTTTTCTTTTATCATTTAGTACTTTTCTTAATTTAAAATAGTTTTTAGTAATTATTAAATAGTTAATAATTAATAATAATTAATTAGTAAATCAGAAAAATATAATTTAAATTTGAAAATTAGTTTTTAGTTATTTTTAATTTTTTCAAATTTTATTTTCACTTTTCTAGTGTAATTCAATAATTAACTAGAATTTAGGTTATTTTAAATAATTAAAAAAATAATTAATAATTAGTTAATAATTTGTAATAATTAATTAAATAGTCTTAGAAATATATTTTAAATTTGTAAAATTAGTTTTATAGTATTTTAGATTTTTCTAAGTTCAATTTCTATTTTTCCAAGTTAATTTCATAATTATTTATAATTTAGGTTAATTTAGTTAATTAAAAGTAATTAGAAAAATAGTATTTAATTAATAGTAATTATTAAAATAGTGTAAAAATTAATTTTAAATTTCCAAAAATTTTCTCTTATCATTAGGTTTGTAAAAAGTAAATTTTCATACCAGTAGCCTTTCCAGATCACCGTATTCACATTTTTGTACGTTTGTCCACGTCTTCGGCAAACGTACGGTTTTTAGTTTTAGGTGATTTCTTCTCGACCTTAGTTCCCGTAACCATTCACATAGCTTTCCTAAGCTATTTTTGTTAATAATCTCCAAATAATTATCACAACAAACCCTTTCTGTGAATAAACACCCGATCACAAAGCACACTAAAGTTACATTTCACACCTCAACGGGATTTAACGACCCGGTGATACCTTATATTACCCGGAGTATTGATCTAGGCTATTTGACTTTGTTGACCATTTTTTGGTCAATATAAGTTGGTGGTTTAGCGTCAATCAGTGAGCTTATCATGAATGGGGTGATATCTATAGAGTCTGTAAGATCTCAACAGAACTTAGCTGATCATTTGACGAAGGGTCTGGCTAGAGACTTGGTTTTAAAGTCTGCTAAAAGGATGGGTTTAAAGTCCAACTTAGTCACTGAATGCTAAGACACCCAACTCCCTCCTGAGGAAACTTGGGAGCTGAGTTCAATGTGGAAAGCTGAACATTTATTGTACTGGAGCACATGTTTTATATTACATCCCAAGGTTGTGCTCAGAACCTGCTGAAAAGGAGGATAAAGTCATTACTTCTTAATGGTTAATTTATTTGAAAAAGTGCTTGGCAGGAGCATGAATAAAGAGGAACCACCTATGTGAATGTTGAAATTTTTCCGCTTCAGGGAGCTTAGGACTTTTGGCTCTTACAACATTTATAAATTGGATATGGACACATGGCTTGCATAGTGTCAGGAGCTTTTAAGTGTTTGAAAATGTATGTGCATTTTATCTTCAGGTATTCAAAGGTTGAAGGGTTCAATTCTTTGTAACACCCTGATTCTCGAATATTTGAACGTATAATGTACTAAGATGGAAAATCAATCCTCATGATATTTTCATTTATGCATATGTTTTGTTTAATGTTTAATTTTCATGCAAAGGAAGTGAACTAAACTTGGGGAGGATTGTTGGAAAATTTAGTGCACTTGAGGGTTCAGTTCAAACCTGGCAATGGGTCAGGAGGTACGGAGTGTACACCCATCAGGTCCCTGAACACCCTGTCTCATATAGTGGTTAAGTGTTATTCAGTATCTGATGAAGTTCAGTGAGTTCACTCTTTCAAGGAGTGATACTCTGGACTGAATGATATTCATCAGGATGATGAGTTCAGCTCTGGCTAAAGGATCTCATCAGGAAGTTGTCATGTCCTCAGGGACTAGCTCATCAGTGAGTATAACGAACTCACTAGACTGAATTCAAACTTGGTTTGTAACTGCTTTGACCTATTCAATTGGCAGTTATAACTGTATTAATGACCACGTTTAATTGGTCATGTAACCACTAATACCTATTATTATGGAGGCAAATTACGTGAGATTAATGGGCCGATAATCACTCTTAATTCCATTGACTAGGGTTGAGTAATCTTGCCTATAAATAGGTAAATCAATTGATGCATGAGTAACACACAGAAAAATATATAACACTTAAACGCAAAGGGTTATTGATTTGTGCCTAATTCAATAACAAACATTTGGTCTTATTCCAAGTAGATATTCGTGAT